>CP139508.1:304372330-305074830 GCA_021014915.2 Artemisia tridentata subsp. tridentata
GAAATCACACGTGAGCAAATCCTGAAAAAAACGTGTTATGTGAGTCTTTGATCATGGAGTCCACAATTTGGTGACTTTAATATTTTACTATAACATATTATATTAGTTAAAACTTGAATAGAATCAACTTAAAGTGAGATGTGTTTCTTTCCATTCAGGCGTATGAAGAAAAGCAAAACAGAATGGAGATCAACATATGCGACATTCATTATAGATACATATGGCCTACAAAGATGACTTTTATTCATTTGTATGTTTATATAAACGACACAAAGAGTTTGGTTTTTCATATTATTAAGAGCAGCTCATACACATAAGTTTATATCGAGCCACAACAAACGACACACCCGTATACGCATATAAAATCATATCCACAAACCCGTCGTTAAAATACTCATTCGACACACACGACACCAACTGAAGGTACCAGCCCTATACCGACACAACAACTCACACATAAACATCATCATAATACCATAGTATACGAGGCAACCAACCCACATAAACCCATGTACTTCACGTATCTATAACAACCTATGATTACATATTTAATACGCCTTGTTAATGTCCATTCCAAAACAGATTTTTAGGTTTGTTTAGTGATGATATTAGGTCGACACAAGGCTGGTTTTAGGTTAGTATCAAATTGACCAAAACTGGAATCCAACAGGCCATACATGCGACACAACATAATTTATAAAGTGCGTATGGATTCATGATTTCGTGTGACTTATAGAACGAGGTTAACAACTTGTTTTCAAGCGTGATTCAACTTATTACTTTGCATGATTATTATCACTGATTAAACTTAGTATGATGTCGAATTAAAAAGGGAGACAAAGAAATCATGGTAACCTTTATGTCAACTTGTAGAAGGAAACTGGATGAGGATAACAGTAGGGCTCGGATCACACAAAGCTTGATCACCAATCTTCTTGCTTGACACCAACCGATCACCAATCGTGAGTGCACCAAGAATCCGACCACTCTTTAGTTAGTCTTGGGAGAAAATATAAGGCAGCCCATCTCATAATGTTTGTAGGGTTTTGTTGTGTGATACAGAATTTGATATACGGTTTGTGATAGGAAGAAAAATGAATGGAGATTATTATGGGAATGGTACCGTGATTTTTGGGAGGTAATTAGGGAGAATTATTTCTGTCAGCTCTTTCAAAAAAAAATCGGTTCTATCACATACTTGTTTCCAAATCTTGTGGCATATTTTAATGAGAATTGATTTGGTTCAATTAATTTAATACGTGTGGTATATTTACTTAGGAACATAGGTTTTAATATTCGTATTGCGTTTATTTGTTCAATTATTAACTAGTTAGATACTTTGGTTATAATCGTCATGGAATGTCTTAATTATTTAATGTCTTTTAAGAAGTTTCAAATTAGGGGGCATTTTAGGTATTTCACATGTTCAGAATTTCTGGGTTTTACAACTCTTCCCCTCTAAAAAAAAATTCTGTCCTCGAAAATTGAAGTGAAGTGAAACGGAAAGCACAACAGACCGAGAACAGAAATACGAAAGACTTGTTTCTCATGACTCTACCTTATGGGTCAAAATAGCTTCGACTTCCTCAGAAAAGACATACCATACTGAATTCGAATCAGAAGGATAACATACCCAACGTACAGATGATGCTTGTACTCTCTAGGAAGAGATACAGGGAATACGTAGGATTTGACGGATATATCGTCCGTGGAATTTAATTAGACAAACTAGATGAGAACGTACCGAATCGCAGAAATATGAGGGTGATAAATATGCTTATGGAAGATAATTCAATCGATAACATCGGACGGTAGAAAGCTCTACAACGAACCCTAAGATCGTTATCAAAATACAGAGGTCAATAAACATATCTCGAAGATCCAAACAAGCCAAATCATACGGCGATAGGGCAGATCAAATGTATAGGTCGAAAGATCCTAAAGTCTTACTATTTGCAGATAATCTCAAACAGTTATCAGAAATTCTAAGGTCTCCAAGGCACTCCTCGAAATATCCTATGATCACAATAAGTGCACGTTATATGATGTAAGTATTATCACGTTGGCCAGACGTCATAATACTGGCATCATATAAATATGCTCTCATGATGACCATACTTTATCTCAAGTCATGAAGTAGCAACTTATCTTAACCACCTAACAGTCCTTCTCTCCCCTAGGGTTGGTCCGAATCAACATCATTACGTATTCAAAATCAGAGAAACAAAACGTACAATAACGTAACAGAACTTAGTAATCATCAAATGAAGCACGTCGTCAAAAGTGTCAGGTCTTCCACAACTTCTCATACCCAAAACCATCATCCAACAAACGCATAATGAACACAGAACGGAATTACCAATAGGGAACATAATTAATTCAAAGGGTCTTATCCTCAGTTAACGGAAACTTGAGTGGTTAAGCAGAAGTGAATTACGTTATCAATAACTTCATCCTTCCCAGAATCAACTCATCCAAACACAAATGTTTGCTTCAAAACTTGTCCATTCAAATACGAAATTTCAAAATTTCTTGCAAGTCCGAGTAGTCTGTCTATGCTTCTCCATCTGATCATACGGTGAGAAGGGATGATAAACTTGAGTCTGGTCCCTCAAGCCTTCGGCACTTCTTCTTGAAACTATGGTGTAATAACGTGAATCTCTGACATGATCACTGTGCATCTTTCCATCTGCAAATCTGCTTCAATTCATCTTAGTACAACTAAAATGAATAGAGAAGCAAGTCTGCGTGTCTTCGACAGGTCTCCTAGCACAGTTCAAAATTCGCCAACTCGATTACATTCTCCTTCTATGTCCGCTACCACCTTCGTCTTGCCAGAAATGTTTTCCAATCTTTCGTCTCTGAACACAACGTCATACTATGACAATTTGTTCAAATACTCGCAAAAACATGATTATATTTGCCAATACAATTGGCATCACGCAAGTTCATAATGATCATAACGAGTACAAAAGCAGCTTCAGGAATCATCTTAGGGAAAACTTTAAATACACTTCACGTCACTTTCCTTCTCCTTCACGAATAAAACTGAAATGCTTCATGGAACTTACTCTCGATTAGTTAACCCCATTCTTAGAAGTTCTTGTGGTTGCTTTTTCAGTCCTTCAAACCTAAATGAGGCCGTCTGATACGGAGTTTCAAAGATGGACCAAATCAATCATTGACACGCGGAAATGGATAATGATTACGGATAGTGATACGGTTAAGTTCACGATAGTCGATACGCCGCCGCATACTTCCCTCTTTCTTCTTCATAAACCAACAGGAGCATCCCAAAAGAAGCACTAGGTGAACAAAAACATATTCCATCAGCTCCTTCAATCTCTCAACTTCTATGGCACCATGGTTTCGTCATCTGAGATCAGTTCAATGTCAACTCTACTTCCCAAGCAGGAGGGAGTCCCAAGAGGTTCATCAGAAAACACCAGAAAAATTTTGTACAATAAATACTTTCGATGCCAGAGCTTTCTAAGGGTGGATACTAATAGGTGTCAGGAGAAATTTGACAATCAAATGAGATCGGAGTAAGTGTTTCCATAGCAGCATTAATCTTCACAGATTTAAGTGGTTGAGAGTCATCAAAGCAAAAGTAGAATGAAGTAGATTGTTAAAGGTCACATATCGGATATGGTAGTCCATGGTAGCTTTACGAAAGCCATTAAATACAATACCAAAAGACCTCAAGGTCAATTATATCAAGAGTAAACAGATCCGTAGAACGAATACGGTCGTTAAACCAGACGGATAGTTCATATATCAATGTCAAGTACATGGTTCATCATAGTGTTGAGATAGATAAACGAACAGTTCAAGGTGTTGGAATTCTGTTTAGCTTCTTAGCATAAGTGGCAGGTAGGGTGTGTATCATCGGTAATACGAACATCGTATAACTGTCAAAAGTGAGTTGTATGGAATATCAGTTATCAGCATCATCATGCTTAGTTAACAAATCCATATAGAGATAGTATTTACATCATATCCTTCCAAAGGAACTGGTTGGCAGAACAAGGTTCATCATTCAAAGGGAGGGGACAAAACTTCCTATCTCCATGGTTAATAATTACCAAAGTTCTCAAAGGAGTAGTAATGGATTATGCAGAACTGAGTAGTATCAGATGATACATTGTATCCAGCATATGCAATGAATTCACGAAATGTGTCAAACACACTATGGTTGAAAAACCTTCGGGATGGTCGGAGAGGCATCAAATTCTTTATCAAACAGATCGAAATTGGAGGTCAAAATAAGAAGGTGGGACTTAAATGGTGTAAGGTATCCATGTAGTTCTCGAGGAATTTCAAACTTACCTAGTTACTAAGCTTAGGTTGCAAAACTTTCTAGCTTCTGAAACAAATGTTATTATAAGGTGTTGGGAATAAAATGTTCAAGTCAAAGAGCCTGCCAGATGAAGTATTAAGCCTGCTAGTTGATTTTGAAGAAGTTGAAGATGTACTAACAGTACCTTCTGGGTGAGAAGGTACTGCTAGTTGAAGAAGGTCCTGCCCAGTTGAATGTCAAGTTGATAGATATTTATTTGTAGATATTTAGTTGTATTATTAGTCTTTGTACAATGTAACACGTTAAGTAGAAGTAGTTCAGTCTTCTATGTTGTGCAGAAGATTATACTGAGTAGTTTACATTGAAAGTTGTAATTAGTAGGTTAGAAAGTCCAAGTATCTTATTATATTGTGCAACTTGACAACTTGTAATAAGGGGTCCTTATCCTATAAAAGGATCCCTTAGTGACCACCTTTGATATCTGATTTTCCAACCAAATACTTAGCAAAATCCAAAACAGAACAATCTCTCTAGTAACTTAGTTACTAATTCACAAATCCTTTAACAAACCTAAGATTCAAGGTTACCTTTGTAATCCTGGTGATAGTTAGATCATCCGTATTATTTCATCAATAATATTGAATCGTTTTGTGTTATTCAAGTTGTGTTCATTGTTCATTATAACTCACGTTTACATATTCACCACCTTTTGTTCCTTTAAGTGTGTTATAGTAAATTCCGCGTACTAAAGCACATTCATTCCTAAATATCCCAAACACATTATTAAGATTAACATCCCAAGTGTTTGTATAATCCTTCACAAGTGGTATCAGAGCTAGGCTGATATTTACGATTTAAAAGAACAATGGATGTTGAACACATTCAAACCAATGTTGCTGCAAAACTTCCATTACTCAAACAGAATGAGTTTGACATGTGGAGACTGAGGGTAGAGCAATATTTCCAAGTGCAAGACTATGCACTTTGGGAGATTATTGAAGAAGGAAACTCATTCAAACCCACAATCACCACCTCCACAGTAAACGATGCAATAGTAACAAATGTGCAAGTAAACCCAACAAGCGCAAAAGAAAGAATCCAAAAGAGAAATGATCTTAAAGCCAGGAGTATGCTTCTCATGACTATTCCAAATGACCAGCTTTTGATCTTCAACAAGTACAAATGTGCTAAAACCCTTTTTCAAGCTATTGTGGCTAGATTTGGTTGGAATGATGCCACCAAGAAAAATCAAAAAACTCTCCTCAAACATCAGTTCGAAAACTTTACAGCTACAACAAATGAGTCTTTGGACAGTATGTTCAATAGACTACAAAAGCTTTCAAGTCAGTTAGCTATTCATGAAGTGCTGATATCTCAAGAAGACTTAAACACCAAATTTCTTAGGAGTTTACCCTCTGAATGGGCCATGCATGTCATTGTCTGGAAAAACAAACCAGATATTGATCAAATGAGTCTTAATGATCTTTACAACAACTTCAAGATAGTAGAGCATGAAGTGAAGAAGTCTACTGGTTCAAGCTCAGGGAATATGGCCTTTGTTTCATCTCCAAGCACCTCAAGGGTTGTAGATGAAGAAAAAGATGGTAGAGAAGAAGGTACTGCCAACATAAATTTTGGTACTGCCAATACTTCTAGCAGTACCAAAACAATTCTAGATGAAACAATTGGTTGTGCTTTCCTGACATCACAACACAATGGTTCCATATTGACTTTTGAAGACATTCAATAGATCAATGATGAAGCGAAAAGTGTACCGCTTTTAAGGGGTCATTTAAGCCCTAAATCGTATTTATTTGATCAAATATTGCCCTAAATCGTTCCTTTTGTCATTTTAGGTACTTTTGAGGAGAAATCTGGAAAAGGAGGCATTTTGGACGTTTTTGGAGCATAAAAGTGAAGAAAACGACAAAGTCTCAAAAATTGGCTGAAAGTTACCTTTGACGGCGTCACAATTAACTCTGGACGGCGTCATGCTTTGGCAAGAAAAAGTGGACGTGAAATTTACTCATGATAGGCCAGTGAAAATAGCATGTGAATTCTGACGGCGTCACGCTTTAACTTGATTAAGGGCGTCACGGCTTAAATCATAAGGGGACGGCGTCACGTTCACGAGCTGACGGCGTCAAGCCTTGATAAGCAAGAATGGATTTTGGAAGAGCTAAAGAGGGACGGCGTCAAGAAGGTCATCCGGGAACCCTAGAAGCGGCGAGGTGACGGCGTCACACTCCATAAGGTGACGCCGTCAGATCCAAAAATCTATATATAGTTTTCTAATTTTTTGTCATTAGGGAGAGCTTAGTGTGTGGAATTTTGGGAGAAAACCCTAGGATGAATTTAGCTTCTTTTTCAAGGCTTTTTTCCTTGAGATCTTCCATGCTACATTGAAGATAAGTTATCAATTAATCATTCAATATGTCTATGTGTTGTTTGATTTTATCTTATTCTTGTCTTTTGATTAACATGTTAGGCTAAATTTATCTTGTGTTTGCTTAGATCTAATGAAACCTAGCTATTGATTATTGGTTATTAGTGTGTTATTAGCTGTATTGGATGATTGTTTATCTATGTTAGGCTTAAGAAAACTGGCTAACTTCCTATTCGGTAACTTGCTTGAACGTCTTAAGAAACATGAACCAAATGCGTACTAAAGGTTTTTATGGTTGTATTTAATGCACAAGCGAATTCTAGTGATCCCATGTTAGGAGCTTCCTAGCCGGCTCGACATAGGAGTGAAGTAGGAGCTTGTAGAGTTGGGGAAGTACGTACGCCACCCCACGAATGGTATTAAGGAATACACCCATCATCCACGCGACTAATACACACTAATTAACCGGTAAAAGATAGTTAGGGAGTAAGGAAATCTAAGTAAACACATTTCTCTACACATAAGTTTCTCACCACATTTTCATTTTTGTTATTTTATTTTATTTGCATTCGTAGTAATTTGGGTTAGTTGACTAGCAACTAATTCCGCCCACTCCTTCAAAACCGAGATTTTATTTGCTTTCATAAAAAATATAAAAACATAAAAAAGAATCTTCCTCAACCCTTAGACCTATTAGAGTAGCTTTTCATACCTAACGAACACTATTCCCTGTGGAGAACGATCAATCCCCCGTACTTACCACTACACTATACTACATCGGTCAGGTACACTGCCTGGTGGGGTTGTAAGCCTCTTGAGATCCCTCGAGAGGTAAAACCTGTTGTAAGGTTACAAAACCACGCATCAAGTTTTTGGCGCCGCTGCCGGGGAATAGTTATTGTTTAGGTTGAATTTTTATTTCTATTAGGTCTACTCACTAGATTCCTTTCTAGTGAGATTTTTATTTTCTTTTTCTAGATTTTCTTTAGTCTATCTATTTTCTTCGTGTCTTTGTTCGTAACCATACCATCCGACATCATGGAAGATGGTAATATCCTTAACCCCCACAACCCACCACCACAACAACCACCACCACCTCCTAGAGCCCGCACTTTAGGAGGATATTCCCTAATTTTGGATGATGACCCCCCTAATCTTAGAATCACTAGGAGCCGAAGCTCGATAAAGACTCTTGCCACACCCTATGCTGAACCCGAAAGGGAAATGCATAAATTAAGGCGACTCCACCAAGCGGCTGAACCATCCACGATCAATTTTGATGATGCCCTCTCCGAGGAAGAATCCAATCATCATTCTACACCTCTTAGCCCTCAACCCAATCACGATATGGAAGTTCCCGAAATCCCAATCCCTAAATGTCTCAAGGACTACTCTTCTCCCACCCCTCGTGGTTTTTCCAATGCTATCGTTTTTCGAAATGAACACACGGATGGGGTCTTGCGTGCAACTGATATTTGGCTGGTCCAAAGTGTATGCAAGTTTCACGGATTGAAAACTGAAGATCCAATCCAACACATCAAGGACTTCCTGAAAATAGTGGACACCCTCCATACGGACGGAGCCACTAGAGATACCTCCTGGTTGCGATTCTTTCCCTTCACCCTTCATGAAAGAGCCGGAGACTGGTATAACCAACTTCCTTCCGAATCCATCTTCACATGGGAACAGCTTATCTCAAAATTCTATGAGAAATTCTTTCCCATAGGAAGAACTTCAAAGTTGAGAAACGAAATCCTCCGCTTCCATGTTGGACCAGCAGAACCTATTCACAAATCTTGGGTTAGATTCAAGGATCTAATTAGACAGGTCCCTCATCATGGCATTGAACTCTGGCTTCTTGTCCAAATCTTTTATGACAGTGTCTCCAAAAACGACCAATTGGGCATTAATAATTCATCAAAAGGAAAAATAGCCAAACTAAGCGTTGAGGAAGGATGGAATAGAATTGAGGAATACGCGAATGATCAAGACGATACCTGGGATGAACCCGATTCGATCATGAGCGTTTCCAAGATCATGAAAGAGCCTCCTTTTGCTAGCCGGGTGAGTAGATTGAATGATCAGGTATCTTATCTAGACAAGTCGCAACCAACTAAGCGGTTATCAAACCCATACTTGATCTGTGATCAATGTGGTGGCCCGCATGAAGTGGAGGAATGCGAGGATGATACCACCACCGAACAAGCATGCTTGTCAAGCCACGACATCTTCGATGATCCTTCGCTCTTAACTTTCTACCAAAACAATAATTTCACCCCTTGGGGAAATCTTGTGAGAGAAGAGGGAGGAGGAGAATATCCTGACTATAAGGTTAGGAGCACTTTTGAGGATGATCTCGGGCATTTCACGTTTGAAAAGAATCTGCAACTAAATGGTCTTGACAACTTTATCAATAGCCAACAAACCGACGTGAAGGCCAAGTTCGCAGAACTCAACGCCACTCTCGACGGCCTTGGCGAACCGCAAAGAGATCCTTTACTCGCCATCACCACTCGTGCTGGAACAACTACTAAGGATCCACCCTACCCAGCTCAACCATCTAACGTCATGGAACCCAACACCCCTCATGAGGAGAACGATAATGTGAACGATGAAAATCCTGAGCAAACCCCTCCGGTAACTCCATCCCCACCTACTCCTGCCAAACAGCCCCTTAAAGTCCCATACCCATCTCGCCTCAAGAATCAAAAGGTCGAAAGTGATAATAAAAGATTCTTGTCATATTTGAAGAATTCGGTCATCACCATACCCCTTCTTGATGCATGTTATCATATGCCCAAATATAGTACATACTTCAAGAGGCTGCTCACCAACAGGAAAGGGCTCGAGGGTCTTGTAACCTTAGGAGAAGAATGTTCTGTGGTGACTCAACGAGGGCTACCAAAGAAGGTGGACGATCCAGGTAGTTTCACCTTGCCCTGTTCAATTGGATCTCTTTCAGTCAAAAATGCTTTAGCCGACTTAGGAGCAAGCATCAATCTTATGCTGCATTCCCTGTTCCTCAAGCTAGGGTATTCTGGGTTGAAACCAACCCGTATGAGCATCCAACTCGCAGATAGATCAGTCAAATACCCCTTAGGAATATGCGAGAATGTGCTGGTTAAGGTAGGGAAGTTTAAATTTCCAGTTGACTTCGTCATCTTAGAAATGGAAGAAGATGATCTTGTGCCCATCATTCTAGGAAGACCCTTCCTTGCAACTTCTCGTGCTGTTATTGATGTTCATGACGGCAAACTAACCTTACGAGTGGGGGCCGATAGCTTAACCTTCGACATCAAGGACACAATGAATCTTTCTCTCGAAGCAGATAATCAACTGTATTTCATCGAAGAAATCGATGAACTATCCGACGAGATTGATAATTGTGTAGATGAACAGGTGGAAGCTGGTTGGTTGCGAGATGAAGCTTTCTTACCCATCTTAGAGGAGGAGAAGGCTATGGATGTGAATGCAGTCTCCTTCTATCCCAGACAAGAAATCGAACAGCTTGAGCTTCGTAAACCCGAGAACAAACTTAAACCTTCCATCATCGAGCCACCTGCGGTAGAACTCAAGGAACTCCCAACCAACCTTGAATATGCTTTCCTCCAAGGGGAAGATCAACTTCCGGTAATCATAAGCTCTTCTTTGAAAAGTGAACAAAAGGATAAACTCTTAGGAGTTTTAAAAAAATATAAAGGAGTTATAGCATGGAGTGTAGCCGATATCAAGGGTATTGACTCTACCTTTTGTACGCATAAAATCCTCATGGAGGAGGATTATAAACCCACCGTGCAACCTCAAAGGCGAGTAAATCCCAACATAAAGGAAGTCATAAAGAAGGAAGTCATTAAGCTCCTAGATGCAGGACTAATTTACCCGATTTCGGACAGTCCATGGGTAAGTCCTGTACAGGTTGTACCAAAAAAAGGAGGAATGACGGTGGTGAAGAACGATAAGGATGAGTTAGTACCTCAACGAACAGTAACTGGATGGCGTGTGTGCATCGATTATAGGAAGTTGAATGATGCAACCCGAAAAGATCATTTCCCTCTCCCATTTATCGACCAAATGTTGGAAAGGTTAGCAGGGCATGAGTACTACTGCTTCCTAGATGGGTTCTCAGGGTATTTCCAAATCCCTATCGCTCCTGAGGACCAAGAAAAGACCACGTTTACATGCCCTTATGGCACCTTCGCCTACAAGCGAATGCCCTTTGGACTATGTAACGCCCCCGCCACTTTCCAGCGCTGCATGACGGCAATCTTCCATGAGTTAATGGAAGACAGCATGGAGGTCTTTATGGATGATTTTTCAGTCTTTGGAAACTCTTTTGATCGCTGTCTTGCTAACCTTGAGAAAATGCTCAAACGTTGTGAGGAGACCAACTTGGTACTAAACTGGGAAAAGTGCCACTTTATGGTAAAAGAAGGGATTGTGCTGGGGCACAAAATTTCAGGAAGTGGAATCGAAGTAGACCGGGCAAAAATTGAAGCTATATCCAAACTTCCCTATCCAACAACTGTCAAGGCAATCCGTAGTTTTTTGGGTCATGCTGGCTTCTATAGGAGATTCATTAAAGATTTCTCAAAGGTAGCTAAACCCATGACTCAGTTACTCATGAAGGATGCCCCGTTCGACTTCTCTCAAGAGTGCAAGGACGCATTCGATCTATTGAAGCAGGAACTTACCCAAGCTCCAATTATGGTTACCCCTAACTGGGAGTTACCCTTTGAAATCATGTGCGATGCTAGTGATTATGCTGTTGGAGCAGTATTAGGCCAAAGGCTTAACAAACACTTTCAGCCAATATACTACGCTAGCAAAACCATGAATCCTGCTCAAGAAAACTACACTACCACTGAAAAGGAATTACTAGCCGTGGTATTCGCTTTTGATAAATTTCGCCAGTATCTTGTCCTTTCTAAAACGGTTGTTTTTACGGATCATTCAGCTATTCGATATCTTTTCGCTAAACAGGATGCTAAACCACGGTTACTTCGTTGGATCCTACTATTGCAAGAGTTCGATGTTGAAATTCGTGATAAGAAAGGAGCAGAGAATCTTGCGGCTGATCATCTCTCTCGTCTCGAAAACCCCAGCCTCACTGAATCTGACAAGAGTGAGATTCGGGAAACATTTCCTGAAGAGCAGCTCATGTCAATAAATGATTCTGAACCTTGGTATGCGGATTATGCTAACTACCTGGCAAGTAGAGTCATTCCTGAGCATATGAGCAGGCATGAAAAAAGGAGGTTCTTTAATCAATTAAAGTACTACTTTTGGGATGAACCCTTCTTATTTCGAAGATGTCCAGATCAGGTAATCAGGCGTTGTGTTTCGGAAAGAGAGGCTGTCAGAATTATGAAAGAGTGTCATGCAGGTCCATCTGGAGGACATCACGGAATAAGCACTACTGCACGAAAGGTCTTCGACGCGGGATTCTATTGGCCTACAATATTTCGTGATGTGAAGGGAATGATACAAACTTGTGACGCATGTCAAAGAGCTGGGAATATCTCTAGGAGGGATGAAGCCCCACAGAATTATATACAAGTTTGTGAGGTTTTTGATGTCTGGGGAATTGATTTCATGGGACCATTCCCATCTTCTGGAGGGAATGAATACATCTTGGTGGCCATTGATTATGTTTCGAAATGGGTGGAAGCACAAGCCCTTAGGACTAACGACGCTAGGGTAGTCATTCATTTCTTAAAAAAATTGTTCGCTAGGTTCGGAATTCCGAAGGCTCTTATTAGTGACAGGGGAACCCATTTTTGCAATTCACAAATGGAGAAAGTCATGAAAAGATATGGAGTCTCTCACCGATTCTCCACCGCTTACCATCCTCAAACCAACGGTCAAGTCGAAAACACTAATAGAGCCATAAAGAGAATATTAGAGAAAACGGTTAATCAAAACAGAAAAGATTGGTCTTTTAAGCTCGATGAGGCTTTGTGGGCATTTCGAACCGCCTATAAGACACCAATCGGGACAACCCCGTTCCGTATGGTATATGGCAAGGCATGCCACCTCCCAGTAGAACTGGAACACAAAGCATATTGGGCACTGAAGGCCTGTAATTTGGATTATACAGTTGCGGGAACAAATAGATTCTTACAGCTCCAAGAGCTCGATGAATTGAGATTAGAGGCTTATGAATCCTCCATTACATACAAAGAAAGGGCGAAAAGATGGCATGACCAACGGATTAAGAGACCCAAGGAGTTTTCAGAAGGGGACAAGGTCTTATTATATAATTCTTGCTTAAAGCTATTTCCTGGGAAACTTAAATCTAGATGGTATGGACCTTTTACCGTAAGGAGCTCCTCTAAAACCGGAGCCGTTGTGTTGATTGACGACGATGATAGAGAATTCACTGTGAATATACAACGAGTCAAGCATTATCAAGAGAATGGTAATGAAATGATCAATGAGGAAGACATAACCTTTGATGAAGAAATCACGTAATGTACGTGACTTTGAGTCTAGCTACAAGACTCGTTAATAAAGAAAAGCGCTTCTTGGGAGGCAACCCAAGCTTTATTTGTTTTATTTGCTTTGTGTGTTTATTTGTTTGTTTGATTTTATTTGTTTCCGTATGTGTGTTTAAGTTTTATTATTATTGATTCATGTTAAAAACTGATTTGTGAAAATGCTTTATTTTGTTTTTAACTTCGTCTTAACTACATATAAGGGTATTTTGCAAAAGTTAAGTGTAAGGGAAATCTAAATCGGTTTATTAGAACACAAATAAACATGAATCATAATAATAATAAATTAACATACATATTAGTGTGTGTTTGAGTCAAATGCTTGTATCGAGTCATAATGATGTTTTGCAGGATTTCCAGGAAGTAAGGTAAAGGTTTTTCCAGAAATTTTCCGGAAACTTAAAATGAAAATTTTTGTCAGGTCATTTCTGACGGCGTCAGGGTTTATAACCTGACGGCGTCAGATTTAATTTTCAGAAATTTTTGAAAGTTTTGTTTTTAAAAAGTTTTTATTAAAATCTCCAACTTATAATCTCCAGGAATCTGCAAAATTATCATTCCACAAGCATTATATCTTTATATATAGATTTTTCCCGCCGATGTTATGCAGGTTTTCGTGTTTGTTTTCTCAGGTTTAACAGGTTATTTTGGACAAGGAAATGTCTTGGATCAAGCTTATGGCGATACATTAGTCATGGAGCTTCAACATTACCTTGGAGGAAGATTTAACCGTGTAATTTCATTATCCACCGAGCGAATCAGGGGAGTATTTGATTTCATTCTTTTACTTTTTTTTTTCTTTTACATCTTGTTATTTGAACATTGGGGACAATGTTCATCTTAAGTGTAAGGGGAGGGTAAAAGTACGATTTTAGAGAATACTATTGCGCTTGATTTTTGTTTGTTTAATAGTAGATGTGTAATAAAACTAAGAGAAATACTTGTTAAGGTAATTTTAGTGCCAATTTTAAAATTTTTTACAACATATAGGAGTGAAACTTTGATCTTAATGAGCGTCTCATGGATAGGAGTTATATGACTAGCACAAAAACCGTACCACTAAAAAAATTTTCCACCCCAAATATGTGAGGTTCGCCCCTAGAATTGGTAGGAAAAGCATTTATGCTATGATGTGTGTACCGGTAGCACTTAGATTCTAGAACTTGCGTTAGGACCATTCCGAGGCCACAAGTGAGACTACATTCGTGTAGTTAGATTTACTACATGATAAGAGGCATTAGGATTAACCCATTGTTTTACACCTGTGTTTTTGTTATAAATTACATTGGCTACATTGGTCAAGTAATTCTCCCACACCCTTTGCGTTGTACTCATTTTTAGTACACGATACCCCTAGTACACCCCTCAGAGCCTATCTTTTCGCTTCGACCTTTAAGCATTTTACTTAAAGGAAGAATTTGTTACACCCCACTAAAATGTGCACCCAAATCGCCTTAGCCTACCTTGTATGCACTCATTTTTAGTGCATTATTGTTACAACATTTGTTTAAACCCAAGTTAATTATCTAATTGATTACATGGTTGCTAAGTCGAGTCATATCCTTGTACATATTGTTTTGGGACGATTGGGACTCATGGGTAAAGTACTAGTGTAATGGAGTAATGGGGAAGAACATCATTTATTACCCCCATATGTGCTAAATGTTTTAAAAGTACTCCAAGTTTTTCAATTATCTTAATTCGAGTCATTAGATTAGTATTTGTAAAGTTATGTAAAAGTTCAAGTGTAAGGGGGATGCAACGCCCCTATGATGTATTATTTTGGATGGTAGGGCAAAAGTGTATGCACAAATAAAAAAAAAAAAAAAAAAAAAAAAAAAAAAAAAAAAAAATCGAAAAATCAAGAAAAATACAAAAAAAATGAGAAAAAGAAAAATAGAAAAAAACATACGGACTACCATCCCGTTTCATTTTATGTTTATTTTTATGTTTTTGTTATTTTGTTATTTTGTTTCTAGCTTAAGATCGAGTCGAGTCTTGGCTTAGCAACATTGTATAGTACATGTAATTGATCAAGATTTTTAACTCGCCACCAGTAAAATATCCTTTATCCAACCAAACCGTGTTTTCCTTTTCCCTACACCTAACGTTATAACCCATGAAAAAGCCCTCTTTGATAGTTTATCTTAGGTGCTTACGCCTAGTGGAGGAGGTTTTCGATCCTTTCCCAAGCCTATGGTAATCTATTTGCTATGACAGGTAGTGAGAGATATTATCCGTTTTCATTTATGAGATTTATTTTGATGACACTTGAGAGATGTGAGTATCTAAACACTACTTGTGAGGTGCTAGTATGTAATCTCCGTGCTTATTATGATTGAAGTGGAACGATTATTTGTTGTAATTACTTTTATGTTTGCATTAAATGACCCCTAACTTGTATTTTGATTAGAATAAAAGCGCATTTGCTTGAGGACAAGCAAATCTCAAGTGTAAGGGTATTTGATGAAGCGAAAAGTGTACCGCTTTTAAGGGGTCATTTAAGCCCTAAATCGTATTTATTTGATCAAATATTGCCCTAAATCGTTCCTTTTGTCATTTTAGGTACTTTTGAGGAGAAATCTGGAAAAGGAGGCATTTTGGACGTTTTTGGAGCATAAAAGTGAAGAAAACGACAAAGTCTCAAAAATCGGCTGCAAGTTACCTTTGACGGCGTCACAATTAACTCTGGACGGCGTCATGCTTTTGCAAGAAAAAGTGGACGTGAAATTTACTCATGATAGGCCAGTGAAAATAGCATGTGAATTCTGACGGCGTCACGCTTTAACTTGATCAAGGGCGTCACGGCTTAAATCATAAGGGGACGGCGTCACGTTCACGAGCTGACGGCGTCAAGCCTTGATAAGCCAGAATGGATTTTGGAAGAGCTAAAGAGGGACGGCGTCAAGAAGGTCATCCGGGAACCCTAGAAGCGGCGAGGTGACGGCGTCACACTCCATAAGGTGACGCCGTCAGATCCAAAAATCTATATATAGTTTTCTAATTTTTTGTCATTAGGGAGAGCTTAGTGTGTGGAATTTTGGGAGAAAACCCTAGGACGAATTTAGCTTCTTTTTCAAGGCTTTTTGCCTTGAGATCTTCCATGCTACATTGAAGATAAGTTATCAATTAATCATTCAATATGTCTATGTGTTGTTTGATTTTATCTTATTCTTGTCTTTTGATTAACATGTTAGGCTAAATTTATCTTGTGTTTGCTTAGATCTAATGAAACCTAGCTATTGATTATTGGTTATTAGTGTGTTATTAGCTGTATTGGATGATTGTTTATCTATGTTAGGCTTAAGAAAACTGGCTAACTTCCTATTCGGTAACTTGCTTGAACGTCTTAAGAAACATGAACCAAATGCGTACTAAAGGTTTTTATGGTTGTATTTAATGCACAAGCGAATTCTAGTGATCCCATGTTAGGAGCTTCCTAGCCGGCTCGACATAGGAGTGAAGTAGGAGCTTGTAGAGTTGGGGAAGTACGTACGCCACCCCACGAATGGTATTAAGGAATACACCCGTCATCCGCGCGACTAATACACACTAATTAACCGGTAAAAGATAGTTAGGGAGTAAGGAAATCTAAGTAAACACATTTCTCTACACATAAGTTTCTCACCACATTTTCATTTTTGTTATTTTATTTTATTTGCATTCGTAGTAATTTGGGTTAGTTGACTAGCAACTAATTCCGCCCACTCCTTCAAAACCGAGATTTTATTTGCTTTCATAAAAAATATAAAAACATAAAAAAGAATCTTCCTCAACCCTTAGACCTATTAGAGTAGCTTTTCATACCTAACGAACACTATTCCCTGTGGAGAACGATCAATCCCCCGTACTTACCACTACACTATACTACATCGGTCAGGTACACTGCCTGGTGGGGTTGTAAGCCTCTTGAGATCCCTCGAGAGGTAAAACCTGTTGTAATGTTACAAAACCATGCATCAATCAATGATGATGATCTTGAGGAAATGGACATAAAGTGGCAACTTTCACTTCTGAGCATAAGGGATAAGAAATTACTGATGAGGACTGGAAAGAAGATTATCATAAATGGTAATGAGCCTGATGGGTATGACAAGTCTAAAGTGGAGTGTTACAACTGCCACATGAAGGGTCACTGCTCAAGAGAGTGTAGAAGACCAAAGAAGCAGGATGATAAGGGAAGAGGTTTTGAGAACAAGAACAAGGGAAGCTTTGAGAAGAAAGGAAGCTTTGAGAGAAAAAGCAAGGCTGTGGAAATCACTGAGCCTAAAGCTATGGTAGCTATTGATGGGATGGGTTTTGATTGGAGCTTTATGGGTGAAGAGGAGTCAACTTTAGATGAAATGGCTTTAATGGCTTTCTCCACTCCTGAGGTACAAATTACAAAATGTTCTAATACTTGTAAAGTTTTTGAAGAATTACAAACTTTTATAAAACTTTATGATAAACTGAAAGTAGAAGAAAGAAAAACTCATCAAGACCTAGTTAATCATAAGTGTGGTATGGCCAAACTTGAGAAGCAGGTAATCCATTTTAGGGAAAATGAACTCACTTTTTTTGACACAAAAGCCATTCTTAATAGGGAAATATTTTTGAAAGATGCTGAAATAAATATGTTAAGAACTGAGTGTGCTAAAGTGAAATTGCCAAAGGATAATATTCAACTAACTGTTACCACATTAGAAACTGCTTCTGACTGTACTAGAAGCATAGTTGAAAATCAAATGAACAAGAGAATCAAATCTGGGATTGGATACAAGACTTGTCCACCTCCTTACAGAGGAATCCCTTGTCCCCCAGGTATAGATCTTGCAGAATCAAGTTTACATGAATACACCAATAAACCACTAGAGAAACCTGTAGAGAAAAGTGAACCTTTTGAGAATGCTAGTGTTGCTTCACTCTCTAACAAAAAGGTGCTCACTGATAAGAGCTCAGATGCTCCAATTATTGAAGATTGGACATCTGATAATGAGGAAAAAGAGACTGTTTCAAACAAAGGAAACAAAGTAGGACCACCCAGTCCTAAAAGTGTAGAGATTAAGACAAAATCTAAAATTGTTCTGAAAACAGTTGAATGTTGTGCTAAGTGTAATAGCAAACCTAGAGGTAGCCAGAGAAATTGGAACAATCTTAAGTCACACCAACTTGGTGATGATTTTGTTATGTACAATAAGGCATGCTATTACTGTGGTAGTTTTAATCATACTCATGCTTATTGTAACAATTGGGTTTCTGGGAGTACATCAAGGTCTAAAACAAATGGAACAAACCCCAGAAAAAGTTTTGTGAAGTCTAACACACCAAAAGTTAATCATACTGTTAGACCAAATAAGCCTGTTAATTCAAAACCAACTACTAAGGGTGCAAGAAATACTTTCAAACATGCACCAAGAGTTGTGAAAAGTCCCATTGAAAAGAAATCTGTGGTCAAAACACAAGATTGGAGACCAAAACCAAAAGGTCCTGCTAGACCAAAAGGTCCTGCTAGACCAAATGGTACTGCCAAATTTAATACTGATAGACCAAGGACCACAAAATGGATTAAAAAGGAAAATGCTGTTAAGTCCTCAGCATGTTGGATATGGAGACCACTCCAATCAAAAGTTGCATCAACAGTCCTAAAGAGGTTTGATTACATTGATGCAAGAGGCAAACCCAAGTCAGTCATGGCTTGGGTACCCCAAGGAAACTAATATGTTTATATGTGTGCAGGAACATTCCAATGATATGGCTGATAAAGGATATGTAGATAATGGATGTTCAAGGCACATGACAGACAACATGTCTTACCTCACAGACTTCAAATCATTTGATGGAGGATATGTTACCTTTGGGGGAGGAATCAAAGGAAAGATTACTGGTAAAGGTACAATCAAAACCAGTAAATTAGATTTTGAAAATGTGTACTTTGTGAAAGAGCTTCAGTTTAATCTCCTTAGTATCTCACAAATGTGTGACAAAAAGAACAATGTTCTCTTTACTGACAATGAATGTATGGTTCTTTCTTCTGATTTTAAAATTCCTGATGAAAGTCAGATCCTTCTTAAAATCCCAAAAAGGAACAATATGTACAGTGCTGATTTAAAGAACATTGATCCTAAGGAGAGTTTAACTTGTTTAGTAGCAAAAGCCTCATTGGATGAATCTATGCTATGGCATAGAAGGCTTGGTCGTATAAACTTTAAAACAATCAATACAATTGTAAAATATGATTTGGTTAGAGGTTTACCCAAAAAGATTTTTCAAAATGACCAAACCTGTGTTGATTGTCTTAAAGGCAAACAACATAGAGCTTCTTGTAAGCCCAAGACCCATAACTCAATTTCTCAAGCTTTATACATGCTTCATATGGATCTTTTTGGTCCTACTAATGTGAGTAGCTTGAATGGTAAAAAATATTGTCTTGTAGTTACTAATGATTACAGCATATTTTCTTGGGTTTTCTTTTTAAGATCTAAGCATGAAACTAGTGAGATTCTTAAGTCTTATATAACTGAGGTAGAAAACCAAGCTGATAAGAAAGTGAAAGTAATCAGATGTGACAATGGGACAAAATTTAAGAATAGGGTTATGGATGAATTTTGCAAAGAAAAAGGAATAAAAAGAGAATTTAGTGTAGCTAGAACCCCACAGCAAAATGGAGTGGCAGAAAGGAAAAATAGATCACTTATAGAGGCTGCTAGAACAATGTTAGTAGACTCTAAGTTGCCTATTTCATTTTGGGCTGAAGCAGTAGGTACTGCTTGTTATGTGTAGAACAGGGTTCTTGTGATAAAACCACATAAAAAGACTCCTTATGAACTTTTCTTTGGTAGAACACCATCTTTAAGTTTTATGAGACCTTTTGGATGTCATGTCACTATTCTCAATACCAAAGATCATCTAGGAAAGTTTGAAGGAAAAGCTGATGAAGGCTACATGATAGGGTATTCTTTGCAAAGTAAGGCCTATAGAGTGTATAATAGTTGCACTAGGCTAGTGGAAGAAAATCTGCACATAGAATTTCAAGAGAAACTACCAAATGTTAAAGGAATTGGGCCAGATTGGATGTTTGACATTGATAGGCTTTCAGAATCTATGAATTATGTGCCTGTTTCAGGTACAAAT
The DNA here is from genome assembly GCA_021014915.2 of Artemisia tridentata subsp. tridentata. NCBI lineage: Eukaryota > Viridiplantae > Streptophyta > Magnoliopsida > Asterales > Asteraceae > Artemisia > Artemisia tridentata. The sequence continues at coordinate 304,392,621 of CP139508.1, forward strand.
GCTAATGATAATGCAGGTTTTGAAGACAATGTTGAAACACCTAAAGATCAAGATTACATCTGGATGCCAATGTGGAAAGGATTGGATTTATCTTCAAGTCATGAAGAACCTTCAAATACAACAAATGAAGGTGTTGAAGATGATCATGGAACTCAGGGTCAAGAGAATCAAGAAAGTAGTGCAAATGAAAATGGTACTGCTAGTTCACCAGATGGTACTGCCAGTTCACAAGTTGGTACTGCTGAACCATTAAATGTTCAATCAGATGATTCCTTACCAGAAGAAGTGGGGATCGGCAATCTTCCACTTACCTATGAAGTTCCTACAACACACAACACAAGAATTCTCAAAGATCACTCTATTGATAATGTGATTGGTAGCATTGATTCTGGTGTTAGGACAAGAACTCATGTCTTGAATTCAGACCAAGAAGGGTTTATCTCATCTATTTATGAAGAAAAGAATCATGAAGTTGCCAACATATGCCTGTTTTCATGTTTTCTCTCACAGGCTGAACCCAAAAACATTAACAAAGCCTTAGATGATCCAAGTTGGGTTGAAGCAATGCAAGAAGAGCTTCTTCAATTCAAGCTTCAGAAGGTTTGGAAACTGGTTGATTTGCCCAAAGGTCACTGGGCAATTGGAACCAAATGGGTGTTCAGAAACAAGAAAGATGAAAGGGGGATTGTGATCAGAAACAAAGCAAGATTGGTGGCCCAAGGGTATACTCAAGAAGAAGGGGTGGATTATGAAGAGGTTTTTGCTCCAGTTGCAAGACTTGAAGCAATCAGGCTATTCTTGGCCTATGCTTCTTTCATAGGCTTCACTGTTTACCAAATGGATGTCAAGAGTGCCTTCTTGTATGGCACTATTGGAGAAGAAGTATATGTTTCTCAACCTCCAGGCTTCATTGATGCAGAGTATCCAGACAAGGTGTATAGGGTTACCAAGGCTCTTTATGGTCTACACCAAGCTCCTAGGGCATGGTATGAAACATTGGCTTTCTATTTATTAGAAAATGGATTCCAAAGAGGCAAGATTGATCCAACTTTGTTCATCAAAAGAACCAAGAAAGACATCTTGCTAGTACAGATTTATGTTGATGACATTATCTTTGGATCCACAAACCAAGAGTTGTGTGTAGAGTTTGAAAAACTTATGCATCGTAAGTTTGAAATGAGTTCCATGGGGGAACTTACTTTCTTTCTGGGTCTCCAAGTGAAACAATCAATTGAAGGCATATTTATCAGCCAAGATAAGTATGTAGCAGAGATCCTAAGGAAATTTCAGTTTGCTGATTCTAAGGTTGCAAGTACACCAATGGATTCAGAAAAGGGGTTACTAAAAGATGTTGAGGGTGAAGATGTGGATTTGCACAATTATAGATCAATGATTGGGTCCTTAATGTACCTTACATCATCAAGACCAAATATCATGTTCTCAGTATGTGTATGTGCAAGGTTTCAAGTACATCCCAAAGTTTCTCATCTCACAACAGTCAAAAGGATCTTTAGATATCTCAAGGGTCAACCTAGGTTGGGTCTATGGTATCCAAGGGAATCATCTTTTGACTTGGTGGCTTATTCTGATAGTGACTATGCTGGTGCAACCCTAGACAGAAAATCCACAACTGGTGGATGTCAATTTCTTGGTTGCAGACTCATATCATGGCAATGCAAGAAGCAAAAAATGGTGGCCAACTCTACAACTGAAGCAGAATATGTTGCTGGTGCAAGTTGTTGTGGACAAGTCCTTTGGATCCAAAATCAAATGCTTGACTATGGGTACAATTTTCTTAACACCATTATTTACATTGACAATAGCAGTACTATTTGTATCATTAAAAATCCAGTTCAACATTCAAAAACAAAACACATTGAAATCAGACACCATTTCATAAGAGATTGCAATGAGAAAAGGTTAATACAAGTTGTCAAAATTGATTCTGAAAAGAATTTTGCAGACCTTCTCACCAAAGCTTTTGATTTAGGTAGATTTAAATACCTGGTAGGAGGTATTGGAATGATTAATCTTTGCAAAACATGTGTTTTTGTACATAAAACAAAAGGTACTGGCTCTTAAACATGGTACTGCTAGTTAGTCAAAAGGTACTGTCAGTTCATAATTGGTCCTGCTAGTATAAAGTTTGCTCTGTTTTGTTCATCTTGATAATTAAATGTTTACAATGCTATAAAACAAGTGCTTTGCACTTTGTTCTTTTGGTCTGCAACTAACAAATTTCAGGTTGATAACAAAACAAGAAATCTTCCAAACAAAAAGGGGGAAATATAAGTTATTTATATCTCAGGGGAGGTAACAATCTCAGGGGAGGAAATAATAACCCAGAAAAAGGAAGAAAAACTAAATGTTATGGAAGGAGAAGACAAGAGCATACAAGATGATGTAGAGGTTGAAAATTGTAAAACCCGCAAATTAACATAAGATGAAAAGACAAAAATACCCTCGAAATTAAAATTTTGAGAACCTACGAAAGATCACATAAGTAACATATGTATATTCTAAGCTTCAAATATTTAAGCAAATCAAAAACCTTATGTTATAAGTTGTACAAAAAAAAAAAAAAAAAAAAAAAAAAAAAAAAAAAAAAAAAAAGAAACACAACATTATATTGTGCCGCCCCCCCCCCCCTTGACCACAATAGGGTCCAAGTTCATGATTGGTAAAAATTGGATAATTACACATTAATATGATTGATATATTTCCCTAATTGTAAAAATCATATATTCGGTATTTTTTTTTTCCTTTAACCGATCCATCAACAACCCTAAACCTCACAAACACAAAACACTCGGCCTCCATCTTTTCCCTCTTGTGCTGCTGCTAATCGATCCAAACAAGCCCCAAAAGAAGGTGTTCTTGCTTCCTACGAATCAAGGTAATATAGTTCTTGTTCCCATTAATCCATGCGAATTGGATACTAGCCCTAAATTGTGTTTTTTTTTCCCTTGTGGGCTGCTGCTGTTCGATCAATAAGAGGAGGAGAAAAGACCCATTCGTGTGGTGTTTTGATCTTGTGTTCGTGTTCTTCGTGGTCTACAAGGGTATTGTATCGTCTTTGCTCAATCCTTGTTCTTGCCTTTTGTTCTAATCGATTTATAAATCACAAATAATGTCACATAAAATCACAAGTTATGAAAACCCTAAAAAAAACTGTTATGTATGAATCGAACCAGGGTTTATATGGTGAAATTATTCGACGTGATTATGTTAAGACCTGTTTTGAATGACCTAAATATGTTATGGACTCACCCAAAATCGATTGGTGCCAAGAACTAATGAATAGAATGACGAAAACCCTAAGATAGACATGTTTCTGTGATGACTGGTTCTGAGTTGGATTTTTGTTCGACTTTAACCGGCTGTAACTAAATGATGGAATAGAGTTTTTGAGTGTTTTAAGAGTCTAAAACTAAGTTCATTGAAAGGGCTACCTGGGAAAATTTAGTTTGTAATTTTTAGAGGCTTGAAAGGTTACTTTTTGATTTTTAGAAAATTATGTGTCTGATCGGATTTGTGAGTCTGGAAAATCAGTCCGGGTTTTTGAATTTTAATTTCCAAACCGTGTTGAATTAGGAGGTTTCCTTTGAACTGTGTAATCTTTAGGATGTCTATTACTTCCTGGAATTTGTGCAGATTTTTGTGAATTTTTCTTAAAAGGTTTCTAATTAATAACTTTTCGTATAGTAAAATTACTCAGAAATCTGGGCGAGTTAGTTTAGGTGAATTTTAATCCATAGTTATGCTACTTAATAAAATCTGGAAAAATTTGGTAAAATACTTAAGACATGTGAGCATCTCTGGGAATTTTTGGGAATTTTATTACTGAGTTATTTTACGATTTGCAATTTATTGAAAACCTAACAATTTCGTATATAAAACTGTGAGAAATTATAAAAGGGTAAAATTGTAAACTAAAGGGTGTGATGTGTTTATTGTGTAACCTAAAGGGTGTAAATGGATATTTTGCTAAAACCAAAGGTCATAACTTATAAAATCTGTAACTTGATGATATTTTCATATTATACCCTAAACTTATGGTAATTACCTAATGAACCCTAAATTATGGAAACTACTATATGAACACTAAAACTTTGTAAAAGACATTATGAATCCTAAACTATGAATACGATCATCTGTAATACTTTGAATGGACAAACGAGAATGTTAATAATCAAAGTTAATTAACATGGAGAGAGAACTTAAAATGAGACATTATGATTACATGAAACTTATAAGAGAATTTGTGATTATTTGTAGATCGGGTGAAGAGGGAGTGATCTCCTACTTGATTTGCTTTTCATTTCTTTGCTTGCGCATTTCATTAAGGTACAGATATTCTGCCCTTTTAATAAGGTGCCTTCGGTCTCTTGAACACTGATTTGATTTGACCTTTACATTTGCTATGATCCTTTGGCATTTGAACCTTTGACATATGAACCTTGATATGAACTTTGAGATTTGGACTATGACTATATGAACCTTTGCTTTGATATGAACCCTTTGCTATGAACCTTTGATATTTGAACATTTGACCTTTGACCCCAGTTTGATACTACGAGCCAAATTTGTTTTCCTAGCCATGAAGGTAACATGGCCGTGTCATTGATGCACCAATGGCATGACTCTTGTGTGGTCAGAGTGATTAACCACACCGTCCCCATTTTGATTTGATATGAGCTCACTATGATTTGTTATGGCCAATTGATTGCGTGGTTTTGTAACCTTACAACAGGTTTTACCTCTCGAGGGATCTCAAGAGCCTTACAACCCCACCAGGCAGTGTACCTGACCGATGTAGTATAGTGTAGTGGTAAGTACGGGGGATTGATCGTTCTCCACAGGGAATAGTGTTCGTTAGGTATGAAAGGCTACTCTAATTAGGTCTAAGGGTTGAGGAAGATTCTTTTTTATGTTTTTATAATTTTATGAAAGCAAATAAAATCTCGGTTTTGAAGGAGTGGGCGGAATTAGTTGCTAGTCAACTAACCCAATTTACTACGAATGCAAATAAAATAAATAACAAAAATGAAATGTGGTGAGAAACTTGTGTGAAGAGAAATGTGTTTACTTAGATTTCCTTACTCCCTAACTATCTTTTACCGGTTAATTAGTGTGTATTAGTCGCGTGGATGACGGGTGTATTCCTTAATACCATTCGTGGGGTGGCGTACTTACTTCCCCAACTCTACAAGCTCCTACTTCACTCCTATGTCGAGCCGGCTAGGAAGCTCCTAACATGGGATCACTAGAATTCGCTTGTGCATTAAATACAACCATAAAAACCTTTAGTACGCGTTTGGTTCATGTTTCTTAAGACGTTCAAGCAAGTTACCGAATAGGAAGTTAGCCAGTTTTCTTAAGCCTAACATAGATAAACAATCATCCAATACAACTAACAACACACTAACAACCAATAATCAATAGCTAAGTTTCATTAGATCTAAGCAAACACAAGATAAAATTAGCCTAACATGTTAAACAAAAGACAAGAATAAGATAGAATCAAACAACACATAGACATATTGAATGATTAATTGATAACTTATCTTTCAATGAAACATGGAAGATCTCAAGGCAAAAAGCCCTGAAAAAGATGCTAAAATCGTCTTAGGGTTTTATCCCAAAATTCCACACACTAAGCTCTCTTTAATGACAAAAGATTAGAAAACTATATATAGATTTTTGGATCTGACGGCGTCACCTTATGGAGTGTGACGCCGTCACCTCGCCGCTTCTAGGGTTCCCGGATGACCTTCTTGACGCCGTCCCTCTTTAGCTCTTCAAAAATCCATTCTGGCTTATCAAGGCTTGACGCCGTCGAACCTTGAACGTGACGCCGTCCCCTTATGATTTAAGCCGTGACGCCCTTGATCAAGTTAAAGCGTGACGCCGTCAGAATTCACATGCTATTTTCACTGGCTTATCATGAGTAAATTTCACGTCCAACTTTTCTTGCCAAAGCATGACGCCGTCCCATGTTAATTGTGACGCCGTCAAGAGTAACTTTTAGCCGATTTTTGAGACTTTGCCGTTTTCTTCACTTTAATGCTCCAAAAACGTCCAAAATGCCTCCTTTTCCAGATTTCTCCTCAAAAGTACCTAAAATGACAAAAGGAACGATTTAGGGCAATATTTGATCAAATAAATATGATTTAGGGCTTAAATGACCCCTTAAAAGCGGTACACTTTTCGCCTCATCAAATACCCTTACACTTGAGATTTGCTTGTCCTCAAGCAAATGCGCTTTTATTCTAATCAAAATACAAGTTAGGGGTCATTTAATGCAAACATAAAAGTAATTACAACAAATATTCGTTCCACTTCAATCATAATAAGCACGGAGATTACATACTAGCACCTCACAAGTAGTGTTTAGATACTCACATCTCTCAAGTGTCATCAAAATAAATCTCATAAATGAAAACGGAAAATATCTCTCACTACCTGTCATAGCAAATAGATTACCATAGGCTTGGGAAAGGATCGAAAACCTCCTCCACTAGGCGTAAGCACCTAAGATAAACTATCAAAGAGGGCTTTTAAATGGGTTATAACGTTAGGTGTAGGGAAAAGGAAAACACGGTTTTGTTGGATAAAGGATATTTTACTGGTGGCTAGTTAAAAATCTTGATCAATTACATGTACTATACAATGTTGCTAAGCCAAGACTCGACTCGATCTTAAGCTAATGATAAAATAACAAAAACATAAAATAAACATAAAATAAAACGGGATGGTAGTCCGTATGTTTTTTCTATTTTTCTTTTTCTCATTTTTTTGTGTTTTTCTTGATTTTTTTTTTTTTTTTTTTTTTTTTTTGCATACACTTTTACCCTACCATCCAAAATAATACATCATAGGGGCATTGCATTCCCCTTACACTTGAACTTTTACATAACTTTACAAATACTAATCTAATGACTCGAATTAAGATAATCGAAAAACTTGGAGTACTTTTAAAATATTTAGCACATATGGGGGTAATAAATGATGTTCTTCCCCGTTACTCCATTACACTAGTACTTTACCCATGAGTCCCAATCGTCCCAAAACAATATGTACAAGGATATGACTCGACTTAGCAACCATGTAATCAATTAGATAATTAACTTGGGTTTAAACAAATGTTGTCACAATAATGCACTAAAAATGAGTGCATACAAGGTAGGCTAAGGCGATTTGGGTGTACATTTAAGTGGGTGTAACAAATTCTTCCTTTAAGTAAAATGCTTAAAGGTCGAAACGAAAAGATAGGCTCTGAGGGGTGTACTAGGGGTATCGTGTACTAAAAATGAGTACAACGCAGAGGGTGTGGGGGAATTACTTGACCAATGTAGCCAAAGTAATTATAACAAAAACACAGGTGTAAAAAAATGGGTTAATCCTAATGCCTCTTATCATGTAGTAAATCTAACTACACGAATGTAGTCTCACTTGTGGCCTCGGAATGGTCCTAACGCAAGTTGTAGAATCTAAGTGCTACCGGTACACACATCATAGCATAAATGCTTTTCCTACCAATTCTAGGGGCGAACCTCACATATTTGGGGGTGGAAAATTTTTTTAGTGGTACGGTTTTTGTGCTAGTCATATAACTCCTATCCGTGAGACGCTCATTAAGATCAAAGTTTCACTCCTATGTGTTGTAAAAAATTTTAAATTTGGCACTAAAATTACCTTAACAAGTATTTCTCTCAGTTTTATTACACATCTATTATTAAACAAACAAAAATCAAGCGCAATTGTATTCTCTAATCGTACTTTTACCCCCCCCCCCCCCTTACACTTAAGATGAACATTGTCCCTAATGTTCAAATAACAAGATGTAAAAGCAAAAAAGTAAAAGAATGAAATCAAATACTCCCCTGATTCGCTCGGTGGATAATGAAATTACACGGTTAAATCTTCCTCCAAAGAGAATGTTGAAGCTCCATGACTAATGCATCGCCATAAGCTTGATTCCAAAAACATCTCCTTGTCCAAAATAACCTGTTAAACCTGAGAAAACAAACACGAAAACCTGCATAACATCGGCGGGATAAAATCTATATATAAGGATATAATGCTTGTGGAATGAAAATTTTGCAGATTCCTGGAGATTATAAGTTGGAGATTTAATAAAAACTTTTTATGAAAACAAAACTTTCAAAAATTTCTGGAAATTAAATCTGACGCCGTCAGGTTATAACCCCTGACGCCGTCAGAAATGACCTGACAAAAATTTTCGTTTTAAGTTTCCGGAAAATTTCTGGAAAAACCTTTACCTTACTTCCTGGAAATCCTGCAAAACATCATTATGACTCGATACAAGCATTTGACTCAAACAAACACTAATATGTATGCTAATTTATTATTATTACGATTCATGTTCATTTGTGTTCTAATAAACCGATTTAGATTTCCCTTACACTTATCTTTTGCAAAACACCTTTATATGTAGTTAAGACGAAGTTAAAAGCAACATAAAGCATTTTCACAAATTAGTTTTTAACATGAATCAATACTAATAAAAATTAAACACACATACGGAAACAAATAAAATCAAACAAACAAATAAATAAACACACAAAGCAAATAAATAAAGTAAAGCTTGGGTTGCCTCCCAAGAAGCGCTTTTCTTTATTAACGAGTCTTGTAGCTAGACTCAAAGTCACGTACATTACGTGACTCCATCATCGGTCACGGTTCCTAGGCCATTCTCCTTCCCGGTTCTATATTCCGGTCCTAATTTCAAACAATCCTTGTAGAAACCGAATATCCTTTCCATAACATAGTCTACTCCTTTACTTCTATCCTTATCATTCCTATAGTAGACCGCTTGTTTAAGCTCCTTCTCAACATTTGACAAGTGTTGGAATTGTTCTATCTTATATGGCATTTGGTAGCTTACTTCATCGGTCTCATCCTTAAATCTAATTATCCCTAAGGAAGGTTCATAAGTCATTCTAGAGACCTCAACAAATGGTTTTCCAAAAACCACTTGAGTCAAGGATGCATCGACTATTGGGCGGATATCTTCTACAATTACAAAGTCGGTGACATAGGTGAAGTTTCCTACATAAACCGGTAATCCCTTAACTCTTCCCGTGAAGTTACTCATCCAACCCTTGTCAGGGAGCATCCTATACCCAAGTTGATTCTTCATTATCAAGTTGTAGTGGGCTCTAGTCATGATGTTTATGGGTGATCTAAGGTCGATGTAAGCTTTCCACACATGTAGATGTCCGATGTTGCATGGTATGTTGAGATTAGAAGGGTCGCCTATTTCTATGATTGGTCTACCTAGGAAGTATGGTGTCTCGGGGTCTTCGAATAAGTTTGTATGATATGCACGCTCTTCCTTAGTGGGTAGCCTATTGAAGTAGTCCTCATCATCATCTACTTCTTCAATCTCACTTATCCTAACTTCCTTATCAACCTCGACTTTCCTATCCTCATCCTTAGGTTCACTATTATCCTCATTCCTATCAATTGGTTTAATAGTGACAATGTTGACAAAGTGGACGTGTTTGGATGAAGAAGGGTCTTTGACTTGGGGTCCGCTATTTGTGTTCCTAGCGTCCTTATGTGGAGGTGATAACACTTGGTTATGGAGAGCTTTCAACAAGTTGTCAATTTTATTGGTCATCTCAGTTTGTTGTTGATTGAATTCGGTCTCGAATCTAGCTATCCGAGCTTCTTGAGATGCCATAAATTGAGACATCAATCCTTCAAAGTTATTGGTACTACCATTGCCGGAAGGATTGTTGTTGAAAGTACGGTTCGAGTTGGAACCGCTTGATTGGAAACGATTAGGTGGGTTGGAAGAATTGGTTTGTTGCGAGTTTTGGTTTTGTTTCCACCTAAGGTTCGGGTGATTTTTCCATGAGGGGTTGTATGAATCACCGTAATGGTTTGGCTCGGGTTTGAAAGTGTACCACTTGTCTCCCACTCCGTCGGTACGCGAGGATGCGTAGTCCACAAAAGCTTGTTCGGGGAGTTCCATGCAATCACGAGTGTCGTGGGGACCACTACATAATTCACATGAAGAAGTGATTTTGTTCACTTGGCTTGAAAGTTTAGGAGCCTCGTAGGATTTCATGAGAAACTTGACTTGGTCTTCAAGTTCTATGATCCTACGGTCGGAAGTGCTTGAATTGTTAGAAGGAAAAGATATTGCCTTGACCGTTTTATTCAAATCACGGGGATCACTCCAACTTTCGTTGTCATAAAGAGCAAGATCCTCTAGGAGAGCCCATGATTGTTCCGCACTTAGATCACGTAGCTTGCCACCGGCCGCTTGGTCAATGGTTTGCCTCGTGGAGAGATTGATATGATCATAGAAGATTTGGACTTGGAGCCAAAGTTCTATGCCATGGTGAGGGACTTTTTGGAGTAAGTCCTTGAATCGAGTCCATGCCTCGTAGAGAGTTTCGCCTTGACGTTGTTGGAACATCAAGATATCATTCCTTAGCTTGGTAGTTCTTCCCGGTGGGAAAAACTGAGCAAGGAAACGAGTGGTGAGATCATCCCAAGAGGTGATGGATCCTGCGGGTTGACGTTCTAGCCACTGACTAGCTTGGTCCCGCAAAGAGAATTGAAAAAGACGCAATCGGGTCGTCTCTCGAGTGGCAACATCAAGGTCTATAGAATCAACGATTTTAAGAAAGTCCTTGAGATGTTGATTAGGATCTTCAGAACGAAGTCCATGGAATGCGCATCCACTTTGCACCAACCGGATGGTGTCGGATCGCAAGGGTGTGATATTGGCTCCTTGAGTGAGCTCAATGGTGTTTCGATAGCCATGGTGGCTAGGACGGGAATACTCTCCTAAAGTACAGGCTCTAGGAGGTGGTTGTGGTTGTTGTAGTGGTGGGTTGTGTGGGTTAAGGATATTACCATCTTCCATGATGTCGGATGGTATGGTTACGAACAAAGACACGAAGAAAATAGATAGACTAAAGAAAACCTAGAAAAATAAAACAAAAATCTCACTAGAAAGGAATCTAGTGAGTAGACCTAATAGAAATAAAAATTCAACCTAAACAATAACTATTCCCCGGCAGCGGCGCCAAAAACTTGATTGCGTGGTTTTGTAACCTTACAACAGGTTTTACCTCTCGAGGGATCTCAAGAGGCTTACAACCCCACCAGGCAGTGTACCTGACCGATGTAGTATAGTGTAGTGGTAAGTACGGGGGATTGATCGTTCTCCACAGGGAATAGTGTTCGTTAGGTATGAAAGGCTACTCTAATTAGGTCTAAGGGTTGAGGAAGATTCTTTTTTATGTTTTTATAATTTTATGAAAGCAAATAAAATCTCGGTTTTGAAGGAGTGGGCGGAATTAGTTGCTAGTCAACTAACCCAATTTACTACGAATGCAAATAAAATAAATAACAAAAATGAAATGTGGTGAGAAACTTGTGTGTAGAGAAATGTGTTTACTTAGATTTCCTTACTCCCTAACTATCTTTTACCGGTTAATTAGTGTGTATTAGTCGCGTGGATGACGGGTGTATTCCTTAATACCATTCGTGGGGTGGCGTACTTACTTCCCCAACTCTACAAGCTCCTACTTCACTCCTATGTCGAGCCGGCTAGGAAGCTCCTAACATGGGATCACTAGAATTCGCTTGTGCATTAAATACAACCATAAAAACCTTTAGTACGCGTTTGGTTCATGTTTCTTAAGACGTTCAAGCAAGTTACCGAATAGGAAGTTAGCCAGTTTTCTTAAGCCTAACATAGATAAACAATCATCCAATACAACTAACAACACACTAACAACCAATAATCAATAGCTAGGTTTCATTAGATCTAAGCAAACACAAGATAAATTTAGCCTAACATGTTAAACAAAAGACAAGCATAAGATAGAATCAAACAACACATAGACATATTGAATGATTAATTGATAACTTATCTTTCAATGAAACATGGAAGATCTCAAGGCAAAAAGCCCTGAAAAAGTAGCTAAAATCGTCTTAGGGTTTTATCCCAAAATTCCACACACTAAGCTCTCCCTAATGACAAAAAATTAGAAAACTATATATAGATTTTTGGATCTGACGGCGTCACCTTATGGATTGTGACGCCGTCACCTCGCCGCTTTTAGGGTTCCCGGATGACCTTCTTGACGCCGTCCCTCTTTAGCTCTTCAAAAATCCATTCTGGCTTATCAAGGCTTGACGCCGTCGAACCTTGAACGTGACGCCGTCCCCTTATGATTTAAGCCGTGACGCCCTTGATCAAGTTAAAGCGTGACGCCGTCAGAATTCACATGCTATTTTCACTGGCTTATCATGAGTAAATTTCACGTCCAACTTTTCTTGCCAAAGCATGACGCCGTCCCATGTTAATTGTGACGCCGTCAAGAGTAACTTTTAGCTGATTTTTGAGACTTTGCCGTTTTCTTCACTTTAATGCTCCAAAAACGTCCAAAATGCCTCCTTTTCCAGATTTCTCCTCAAAAGTACCTAAAATGACAAAAGGAACGATTTAGGGCAATATTTGATCAAATAAATATGATTTAGGGCTTAAATGACCACTTAAAAGCGGTACACTTTTCGCCTCATCACCAATATGATTTGTTTGGGGGGCGTATGGATGCATCCTAGATTTGTTCTGTATATGATATGATATGATTTGATTTGGTGACTGATGATGGGTGCAATCCACGTCTTTCACAAAATTTGGGAGCTAGCTACTCCATTTGAAGAATGAGGACACCCCTCATATTATCTGATTATCTGAGAGGTCTCCCCTCTATATGATTTGAAGATTGTGGTTACGATATGATATGATTTGATTTGTTTGGGCTCGTGGTAGATGACTGTCCATAAACCTTACTCTTTATTTCCTGTTCCTATATCTCATTCATTATGATATGTCTGTTCATTTCCATTTGATTTTGGTTTCCGTTTATTATATATATCTGTTCACTGGGCTTTTTAAGCTCAGCCACACGTTTTCTTTCCGTGTGCGGCAGGTTTTAGTTGGAAGCTGGGAATGAGTGAAGAGACCTTGGACTTAGAAGACTTTGATAGTTTTTCGGAAGTAGAAGTTTTTAGAAGGATTTGCGTTGACAGACATAGTGTTTAGTTTTGTTTCTTATTTGTAACCTTGTAGCTTCAGTATATCATTTGTAACCTTTGAATTTCTATTGTATTATTTAAGTCGTATGTTATGCTTGCCTTTGATATGTCACCATTTGCGTGACACTTCTACCCTTGTCGGGTTGGGGTGTTACAATTATGGTATCAGAGACAGGTTTACGACTTGTAGTACATCTACCCTTGGCCTGTGTAAGTTAGGACCCCTAAGTTTCCACTGTAGGCGCTCGTAGGATAACCTTTGCGAAGTTGCGTAGAATTTTTCCCATAGGAATATAAGCCATAACCGGTGAGGAATGGGTAGTCTAGGACATCCATGTGAGTAGTAATTGCTTCCGCATCACTCTGAATCTTGCCTTTGCCTTTAGTCATGCCTTATAAGAACGTTTGTCGCAGAAGATGAGGGAGTATTACCTTCTGTCATTTGAATGATGAACGTTGTATGTTAACCAACTTTTCCTTTAGAAGGATTTGATGTTGATATTTGTCTAGTACGGAATTGTTATCTAAGCATGCTGATGCTAATAACTGATATTCCATACATCTCAACTCTGACAGTTAAACGATGTTCGTATTACTATCGGTGCACACCCTACCATTCCTATGTTATAAGCTAAACAAGATTTCAATCCTTTGAACTGTTCACGATTCTAAATTTGATATATTTGACCTTGATATATTCTAATACTCTTCCATCCTACACTTTGATGAACCATGTACCTAAATTTGATATGTAAACTATCCGTATGATTTGACAACCACATTCGCTCTGAGAATCCGTTTCCCTTTGGATGTATTTGACTTTGAGGTCTCTTGATTATGGATTGGTGGTTTTTGTAAAGCTATCATGGACTACAATATTTGAAATGCGACCTTTAACAATCTGCTTCACCATATTTTGAGATGATATTCTCAATCATTTGAATCTGTTAAAATTATTGTTGCTATGAAGCACATACTCCGATCTCTTTGATTCCAAATTTTCTCCTAACGCCTGTTAGTATCCACTCTTAGAAGCTCCGGCATTTGAAAGTTTGTTGTACGAATTTTTGGTGTTTCTGATGAACCTTTTGAGATCCGTTTGGGAAGTAAAGTTCGTATTGAACTAATCTGAATTTGGCGAAACCACGATACTGAAGAAGTTAAGAGATTGTAGGAACTGATGGAATATGAGTTTGTTCACTTCAGTGATCTCTTGAATGCTCCTGTTGGTTTATGAAGAAGAAAGAGAGAAGTGTGCGGCGGCACACCGACCATCGTGAATGTAACCGTAATCATTTTTCCATTTCCGTGTATCAATATTTGATTTGTTCTATTTTTTAGAAACTCCGTAGCAGACGACCTCATTTGAGTTTGAAGGACGGAAGAAGCAACCACAACAACATCTGAGAAGGAAGTTGATTAAGTTCCGCGAAGCATTACAATTTGACTTGTAAAGAGAAGGATTTGTGATATGAAGTTTTTCCCTAAGAAGATTTCCTGAAGTTGCTTTAGTACTCGTGTGACCACTATGAGTTCTGAATGATGTCAATTGTATTGGCTAGAAGATTCATGTTTTCGCAAGTATTCGGACAATTGTCATAGTATGACAGTGTGTTTATGCTCAGAGACGAACGAGGAACTCGTAGATCGTTTGTTTGTATTTTGTGAATCGACCCTTTGTGCTGGAAGAATAGTTTTGATTTGCGTTCAGAGATTGCAGCAGACAACACCACCAGGTATCCGATGGCGACAGAGTTTCCACAGGAAGGACCAAGACTGAAGACCATTGTCAGAGTTAGAAACCTTGTAGAAGATGTGCAGAAGAGATTCGTGACAGGCATTACCGAGAGAGAAGCAGGTGAGAAGAAGACCGACTAAGATGAGACTCGATTATACCCAAGCAGCACGTGGGGACTTCAGTTGGGCATCAAGACGACCAGACCGTAGGAGATGAGCTTCAGCACATAAACCAGGAAGTCCACAGCAGTTTGAGTTGGTGAATTCTGAATCATGTTAGAAGACCTGTAGGAGACACGCAACATTATTTCTCTAGTCATTTTAGTTGTACTAAGATGAATTGAGAGCTGAAGCAAACTCGCAAATGGAGGAATGCAAGGTGATCACGTCAGAGATTCACGCTACCACACCGAAGTGTCCAGAAGAAGTGTCGAAGACTTGAGGAACCAGACTCAAGTTTATGATTTCCTTTTCACCCTAAGATCGTATAATTAGACCAGAGAGCGACTACTTGGAATTTGAAAAGATTCGAGGTCATGAAATTGAATGGATGAAATTTTGTAGTAAACGTTTGGATTTGGAAGATTTGATTTTTGTAAAGGATGAAGATATTGAAGACGTAATTCATTTCCTCTTAGACCACTTAAGTTTCCGTTACCTTTCGATAGGATCTTTTGAATGAGCCTTACCCTATTAGAAATTCCGTTCTGTGTTCGTTATGCATTTGTTTGGATGATGGTTTAGTTATGAGAAAAATGATGAATTGTGGAAGACCTAACGTTTCGACGACGAGTTTCATTTTGAGTTGTACACATTCCGTTACGCTATTTGTACGTTCAAATTCCTCCGATTTAGAATCCGTAGTGATGTTTGTTTTGGACCAACCTTAGGAGGTAGAAAGACTGATAGGTGGTTAAGATAAGTAGTTCTGTTCGCGACTTGAGATAAAGTATGACCATCATGATGGTATACTCATATGATGCTGGTATTATGACGGTTCGCGAACGTGATAATACTTACGTCATATGACGTACCCTCATTGTGTTCATAGGATATTTCGAGGAGTACTTTAGAAACCTTAGAATTTTGATTAGAGATGTGAGAAATTTTGCATTTGTAAGATTTAGGTTCGTTCCACCTATACGCTTAATCTGTTTCGCCGTTATACGATTTGATACGTTTGGATTCTCGGAACGCGGTTGTTGACCTTTGTAATTCCGATAAAAATCTTAAGTTCTGCTATAAGTTCTTCCATTCGATATCACCTACAATTTATTTTCTGTACGATCTCATCTGATTTGTCTAATCGAATGCTATGGACGGCATATCCGTCGCAATCTTGCGTATCCTTGTATCTCTTCTGAGAAAATATGATAACCATTCGTCATGTGTGATTATGATCCTTGCAAATTGAATTCCGTAAGATATGTCATTTCTGGGAACGGAAGTTACTTTTGGATCGGCAATGAAGAGTCATGAGAAACAAGTCTTTTTACATTTCCGTTCGCTGTCCGTTGTGTCTTCTGTTTCGTTTCATCTCCGTTCGTAAAGATTCTTTGAAAGAACCATCCTGAGAGCGAGGCTACTTGGGAAACCGAAGAGTCAATACGACCCGATTATCCGCGTTTCTCTTTTTGATTTGGTACGTATTCATTTTGTTATTGTTTTCGATTTCGCATCTTCATTTCGATTTCGCACTTCAATTTTCGAGGACCAAAATTTATTTTTAGAGGGGAAGAGTTGTAAAACCCGCAAATTAACATAAGATGAAAAGACAAAAATACCCTCGAAATTAAAATTTTGAGAACCTACGAAAGATCACATAAGTAACATATGTATATTCTAAGCTTTAAATATTTAAGCAAATCAAAAACCTTATGTTATAAGTTGTACAAAAAAAAAAAAAAAAAAAAAAAAAAAAAGAAACACAACATTATATTTGTGCCGCCCCCCCCCCCCCCCCTGACCACAATAGGGTCCAAGTTCATGATTGGTAAAAATTGGATAATTACACATTAATATGATTGATATATTTCCCTAATTGTAAAAATCATATATTCGGTATTTTTTTTTTCCTTTAACCGATCCATCAACAACCCTAAACCTCACAAACACAAAACATTCGGCCTCCATCTTTTCCCTCTTGTGCTGCTGCTAATCGATCCAAACAAGCCCCAAAAGAAGGTGTTCTTGCTTCCTACGAATCAAGGTAATATAGTTCTTGTTCCCATTAATCCATGCGAATTGGATACTAGCCCTAAATTGTGTTTTTTTTTTCCCTTGTGGGCTGCTACTGTTCGATCAATAAGAGGAGGAGAAAAGACCCATTCGTGTGGTGTTTTGATCTTGTGTTCGTGTTCTTCGTGGTCTACAAGGGTATTGTATCATCTTTGCTCAATCCTTGTTCTTGCCTTTTGTTCTAATCGATTTATAAATCACAAATAATGTCACATAAAATCACAAGTTATGAAAACCCTAAAAAAACTGTTATGTATGAATCGAACCAGGGTTTATATGGTGAAATTATTCGACGTGATTATGTTAAGACCTGTTTTGAATGACCTAAATATGTTATGGACTCACCCAAAATCGATTGGTGCCAAGAACTAATGAATAGAATGACGAAAACCCTAAGATAGACATGTTTCTGTGATGACTGGTTCTGAGTTGGATTTTTGTTCGACTTTAACCAGCTGTAACTAAATGATGGAATAGAGTTTTTGAGTTTTTTAAGAGTCTAAAACTAAGTTCATTGAAAGGGCTACCTAGGAAAATTTAGTTTGTAATTTTTAGAGGCTTGAAAGGTTACTTTTTGATTTTTAGAAAATTATGTGTCTGATCGGATTTGTGAGTCTGGAAAATCAGTCCGGGTTTTTGAATTTTAATTTCCAAACCGTGTTGAATTAGGAGGTTTCCTTTGAACTGTGTAATCTTTAGGATGTCTATTACTTCCTGGAATTTGTGCAGATTTTTGTGAATTTTTCTTAAAAGGTTTCTAATTAATAACTTTTCGTATAGTAAAATTACTCAGAAATCTGGGCGAGTTGGTTTAGG
This sequence comes from Artemisia tridentata subsp. tridentata, assembly GCA_021014915.2. Classification (NCBI taxonomy): domain Eukaryota; kingdom Viridiplantae; phylum Streptophyta; class Magnoliopsida; order Asterales; family Asteraceae; genus Artemisia; species Artemisia tridentata. The sequence goes on from CP139508.1 coordinate 304,410,507, forward strand.
TGAATTTTAATCCATAGTTATGCTACTTAATAAAATCTGGAAAAATTTGGTAAAATACTTAAGACATGTGACCATCTCTGGGAATTTTTGGGAATTTTATTACTGAGTTATTTTACGATTTGTAATTTATTGAAAACCTAACAATTTCGTATATAAAACTGTGAGAAATTATAAAAGGGTAAAATTGTAAACTAAAGGGTGTGATGTGTTTATTGTGTAACCTAAAGGGTGTAAATGGATATTTTGCTAAAACCAAAGGTCATAACTTATAAAATCTGTAACTTGATGATATTTTCATATTATACCCTAAACTTATGGTAATTACCTAATGAACCCTAAATTATGGAAACTACTATATGAACACTAAAACTTTGTAAAAGACATTATGAATCCTAAACTATGAATACGATCATCTGTAATACTTTGAATGGACAAACGAGAATGTTAATAATCAAAGTTAATTAACATGGAGAGAGAACTTAAAATGAGACATTATGATTACATGAAACTTATAAGAGAATTTGTGATTATTTGTAGATCGGGTGAAGAGGGAGTGATCTCCTACTTGATTTGCTTTTCATTTCTTTGCTTGCGCATTTCATTAAGGTACAGATATTCTGCCCTTTTAATAAGGTGCCTTCGGTCTCTTGAACACTGATTTGATTTGACCTTGACATTTGCTATGAACCTTTGGCATTTGAACCTTTGACATATGAACCTTGATATGAACTTTGAGATTTGGACTATGACTATATGAACCTTTGCTTTGATATGAACCCTTTGCTATGAACCTTTGATATTTGAACCTTTGACCTTTGACCCCAGTTTGATACTACGAGCCAAATTTGTTTTCCTAGCCATGAAGGTAACATGGCCGTGTCATTGATGCACCAATGGCATGACTCTTGTGTGGTCAGAGTGATTAACCACACCGTCCCCATTTTGATTTGATATGAGCTCACTATGATTTGTTATGGCCAATATGATTTGTTTGGGGGGCGTATGGATGCATCCTAGATTTGTTCTGTATATGATATGATATGATTTGATTTGGTGACTGATGATGGGTGCAATCCACGTCTTTCACAAAATTTGGGAGCTAGCTACTCCATTTGAAGAATGAGGACACCCCTCATATTATCTGATTATCTGAGAGGTCTCCCCTCTATATGATTTGAAGATTGTGGTTACGATATGATATGATTTGATTTGTTTGGGCTCGTGGTAGATGACTGTCCATAAACCTTACTCTTTATTTCCTGTTCCTATATCTCATTCATTATGATATGTCTGTTCATTTCCATTTGATTTTGGTTTCCGTTTATTATATATATCTGTTCACTGGGCTTTTTAAGCTCAGCCGCACGTTTTCTTTCCGTGTGCGGCAGGTTTTAGTTGGAAGCTGGGAATGAGTGAAGAGACCTTGGACTTAGAAGACTTTGATAGTTTTTCGGAAGTAGAAGTTTTTAGAAGGATTTGCGTTGACAGACATAGTGTTTAGTTTTGTTTCTTATTTGTAACCTTGTAGCTTCAGTATATCATTTGTAACCTTTGAATTTCTATTGTATTATTTAAGTCGTATGTTATGCTTGCCTTTGATATGTCACCATTTGCGTGACACTTCTACCCTTGTCGGGTTGGGGTGTTACAAAAATGATATATTCAGAAGGGATGAAGCATTCCTAAAGGAGAAATTCTATCTAGATCAAACTAAGAAAAGTTTCAATGCAAAGGCATGCTGATAGATGATTTCACTTGTTGAACCAAGCATCCAAGATACACAGTATCATTGCCTCTTACAATTCCTCCATCTAAGGAAATTGCACCATCTTTAGGTCAATATGGAAATGGTATTCAGTTCACCAAGTTTTACAAACTTAAGAGCTGGCTAGTCCATAAGCAAACGGCTTTTGGTAAAGACAAATCAAATCCGTTGATGGTTGATAGTTTACCAAAAACTATATGGTATTTAACTAACCATACTTTACAGTAAATAGTTGACTAGTCCATAAGCAAACGGCTTTTGGTAAAGAAAAATCAAATCCGTTGATAGCTGATAGTTTGCTAAAAACTATAAGGGATTTTTGCTAAAATTTCAAAGAGACTGCCAAGTAAAATTTTCTTTCAAAGGTACTGGTAGTTCAAATTTTGGTACTGGTAGAGCAAAATGGTACTGCTAGATAACCGTTGAGCCTGTCAGATAAAAATTATAGCCGTTGGGCCTGGTAGTTACAATTAGCCGTTGGGGTAATTCTGTAAATTACTGATGTTATATTATATTATATTTCTCATATAAAAGATCTTTTTAACCGCCTTTTCATTTACTTATTATAAATTTTATTATTGTCGGTTAAAAGTAAATCTCTCATAATATATTTCATCAATCCTTATCACAATTAACACTCACCTTTCATCTTCTACCAGTACCACCAACAAATCCCACCATCCTAATCAAGTTTTTCATTAACTTTCACCATGGCCAATCTATCTTTTGTTAAACGTCACAACCAGTTAGCATTTTTGGAAAAGTCTGAGGATAATGCTTCTTTTCATCAAATAGTGGATTTTTTTAATGATTCTTACATCAGGTTTGCTTTACTTGTAAATCCCACTATTTATGAATCACAAATTTTACAATTTTGGCAAACGGCTAAAGTTAAAATTTCTGAAAATGGGGACCAAAGGATAAAAGCCAAAGTGGATGGCAAAACCTTGACTCTTACTGAGTCATCCATTAGAAGACATCTTCATTTGGATGATTCAGATGGTATTAGTCAATTGCCTGATACTGAAATTTTTGAAAATTTGGAAAGAATGGGGTATAATGCTGATTCTACTAAACTTACCTTTCTTAAAAAGCATTTTACTCCACAATGGAGATTTTTGATCCATACAATCCTTCATTGTTTAAGCCAAAAGAAAACCTCATGGGAGCAGTTTAGTGGTAACATGGCTACAGCTCTCATTTGCTTGGCAACAAACAGAAAATTCAACTTTTCCAAACATATTTTTGAAGGATTGGTTAAAAATGTGGATAGCCAAACAAAGTTTTTGATGTATCCCAGATTTATTCAATGCATCATCACAAAATCAAAACATTTGTTACTTCCCCCACACTCTTTTTATGAAACACCAAAACTTTCACACAAGGTGTTTTCAAACATGAAAATTGGTTTTAATGGGGAAGAAATACCACTTTTTGATGAAATGTTACCACAACATGCTGAAGAATCAACACCATCATCTGAATTACCATCATCAAGTTCTTCACCTGGTTACATATCACCAACTCATCTTTCATCACCAGTACCATCTGCAACACCACCAATACCATCATTTCATGCATTACCATCCCAATCACCTCAACAACAAAGTCTGGATTCTCAAACAGTGAAAGAACTAAAAGAGAAGGTGCAGCTCTTAGAAAATGCTCTTAAAAGTCAAAACATAAAATTTTCTGAGATCAACATCAAGTTAGTTAAGAGGGTTAAGAAATTGGAGAATGAAGTGAAGATGCTCAAGAGTAAAAGATCTTCAAAGTTGGTATTATCTAGTTCTTCAAGATCAGATGCTGAAAGTTTGGGTCACTCTTCCAAAAAGGGGAGGATGGGTAGTTCAGAAGCTGAAGAGGAGGCTCAATTTCATTATCATGAAGGAACTCAAGTATCTGATGAAGAGCCTGCTGGTGCAGAGCAAGAGCCTGCTAGTTCAAAAGAGCCTGCTAGGATTGAGAGGCTGTTGGCTATGGACTATAAAGGTACTGTTGATCATGTGTACAAAAGAAAGAGGGAATCACAGCCTCAGGGGAGGTTGTTTGTTCAAGGAAAGATATATGCTGATGATGAACAATTTGCTGCTCCATCTCAAGAACCTACACCAAAAGATAAGGGCAAGAAAATTATGGTTGATGATGAACCTAAGCCCAAAAGGTTGAAGAAAAGTGAGCAAGTGCAGATGGCTTTAGATGAGGAAGTCTCCAAAAGGCTTCATGAAGAAGAAATGCAAAAAGCATTTGAAGCTTCAAGACTGCTTGCAGAAATGCAAGAGCAAAAAGATGCTGCTCAAACTCTTCTTGACACTCAAGCTGCTCAAGAAACATTTGATGCACAGATGCAAAGGATTATTGCCAATGATCCAATTGTAAGAGGTCAAGCTTCCATAATTATGGATGAAAAGAATCTTTCTACTGAAGAGAAAACAGCAGAGCTTGAAACCTTTATCAACAAAAAATATAGAGAAGCAGCTCTGGATGATATTTTTCAAAAGATTCAAGAAAGTCAGAAAAGAGGTTTTAAGGTGGGCTCATCTCCAAAAGATCAAGTGAATTTCATGAAGAAGTTTCTAAGAAATCAAGCCAATTGGACTGAAACTCAACTAAAGAAGAAAACTCCTGAAGAAATTCATTCCCTTTATCTAAATGCCTACAAGACATGTTACTACAAAATCCCATCTGATGCAAAGCCTTCAATGAAAAAGAAAGATGCTCAAAAGAAGAAAGAAGCAAAATTGGATCCAGAGCAAGTAAGTAAAATGTTAATTGCTTTACCAACAATTATACATGCTGATCCAATTAGGTCTAGACACCCTATTATTGATTGGGAGATTCACCATGATAGATCAGGAAAGTCATGGAAAATAACCAGGGTTGGGGATCAAACTGCTATCTTCAAAAATTTTGAAAATCTAGTAAGAGCATGCTATAGAGCTGACTTAGAAGAATTGTAGAATCTAGTTCAAATTAGGCTAGACACAAATTCTAACACTGATGTTAAGGAACAAGAACTTTGGGTTGAGTTTAATAGGATGTATGATCCTGATCCAAAGGATGTTCATTGGAAGTTTCCATATTATGATTCTACAACCACATGGGAATTCCTAAGTCTTAGCAGTGTTCATCATCTTTTTACACAAAGTGAGATTGAGCTCTTTATGTTGGCTGAAAAAGAGTATCCTCTGAGCTATGAAGTTCTTACAACTATGATTTCCAAGAGGTTAAGATGTGATAAAGATGAAGAAAAGTCAGAAGTTGTTCAAAGTTTACTTATGAGCATTTTTGAGCAATGTGAAAGAAAAAGGAAGAATAGAGAGTAAAGGTTTTGGAAGAGTTCCCTCAGATCCTCAAGGTATTGATTTTATTCATAAGAAACTTGTGTATTTTTAAGGAAATAACAAGTTTAGGGGAGGATTGTTGGGAATAAAATGTTCAAGTCAAAGAGCCTACCAGATGAAGTATTAAGCCTGCTAGTTGATTTTGAAGAAGTTGAAGATGTACTAACAGTACCTTCTGGGTGAGAAGGTACTGCTAGTTGAAGAAGGTCCTGCCCAGTTGAATGTCAAGTTGATAGATATTTATTTGTAGATATTTAGTTGTATTATTAGTCTTTGTACAATGTAACACGTTAAGTAGAAGTAGTTCAGTCTTCTATGTTGTGCAGAAGATTATACTGAGTAGTTTACATTGAAAGTTGTAATTAGTAGGTTAGAAAGTCCAAGTATCTTATTATATTGTGCAACTTGACAACTTGTAATAAGGGGTCCTTATCCTATAAAAGGATCCCTTAGTCACCACCTTTGATATCTGATTTTCCAACCAAATACTTAGCAATATCCAAAACAGAACAATCTCTTTAGTAACTTAGTTACTGATTCACAAATCCTTTAACAAACCTAATATTCAAGGTTACCTTTGTAATCCTGGTGATGGTTAGATCATCCGTATTATTTCATCAATAATATTGAATCGTTTTGTGTTATTCAAGTTGTGTTCATTGTTCATTATAACTCACGTTTACATATTCTCCACCTTTTGATCCTTTAAGTATGTTATAGTAAATTCCGCGTACTAAAGCACATTCATTCCTAAATATCCCAAACACATTATTAAGATTAACATCCCAAGTGTTTGTATAATCCTTCACATAAGGAAAAACTATGGGCAGAGGCACGAATCAGAGTGATGCGGAAGCAATGCTACTTACATAGATGTCCTAGTCTACCCATTCCTCACCGGCCATAACTTAAGTTCCTATGGGGAGATCCTAAAGCAAATTCTCAAAGGTTGTCTTATGAGCGCCTACAGTGGAAACCTAATGGTCCAAACTTCACAGGTCATGGTTTAATGTACTACAAGTCGCAGCCTGTCTCTCTGATACCATAATTGTAACACCCCAACCCGATAAGGGTAGAAGTATTACGTTATGGTGACATATCAAAGCAAACACAAGCACACATCTCAAGTAATACAAATGAATTCTAAATATTACAAAGGGAAAATCCGAAGTACAAGGTTACAAATGAGAACAATAACATCATACTAAGTCTGAAAATGTAAACACTTATAATCATCTCTAATCCAGAATAGCTATCAAGGTGTAGTCTTCTAAGTCCAAAAGTACTCTCCACTTATAACCCAGCTTCCTACTAAAACCTGCCGGAGGAAAAGAAATGCGGCTGAGCTTAAAAAGCCCAGTGAACAGATATACATAAACGAAACAAGAGATAAGGGACAAAGAATATAATATGGTACATTGGGGAAAACATAAGGCATAAATGAATGAATATCAAAGGTAAGAAAGGGTCAGTAATCCACCACGAGCCCGAACACAAATCAAATATAGTAACCATGTCTTCATAATCATATAGAGGGGAGACCTCTCAGATAATCAGATAATATGAGGGGTGTCCTCATTCTTCAAATGGAGTAGCTAACTCCCGAACATATGAAAGACATGGATTGCACCCATGCATCAGTCACCGAACAATAATATAATATCAAATCATGTTAAATCCACTAATACGAACACGAACCTAGGATGCATCCATACGCCCCCGAACAATAATATTGGCCATAATAAATATAAAGCGCGCATATAATAACAAAATGGGACGGTGTGGAACATCACTCAACCACACTAGAGTCATGCCATTGGTGCATCAATGACACGGCCATGTTACCTTTATGACTAGGAAACGAACTTGGCTCGGGTATCAAACTGAAGAGTCAAAATTAAAACCATATCAAAGTCAAATGTCTAAGTCATCAAAGTCATAGTCAAGGTCCAAATGTCAAGGTTCATATCAAAGGTTCGAAATCAAATTATTCATAGCAAGGTTCAATTCAAAAGTTTCTATCAAATGTTCCTTCAAAGAAATCTTTTAATAATGGTTTTCATAAAATGATTTTTAATAACGGCTTTCATAAAAGTTAATAAAATTCCATATAAAAGTGGTATCGTATCGCGCTCATAAACATCATCTTAAAATAGTTTTTCTCAAATCATTTCCATGATAAAATTAAGAAAGGTTTTCACATTCAATTACTATATCAAATGAACCTTCAAAGTATCAAGTGATTCGAATACTCATGTCACAGGGTAACGAACGAATTATATCAAAATCATATCATAAGGATCAAAAGAACGAATGTCAAATGGATCATCATACCAACGAAGCATATCAAGCGAATGAATCAAGGTACAAGGGATCATAGCAATGGCTTAAGGGAGTCATATCAGAATAACGAATCAATAATCAAGATCAAGTCATGAGAGTGAAAGCACCCTTACTGAAAAAGGGTAGAATATCTGTACCTTAAACCGCCAACAAAACCATAACATAAGAATAGCAAGTCACTCCCTCTTCAGCGAATCTACACAAATTAATGATCGGCTAATTATTAATAGTTCATTTCAAATCAGATTTACTTGTTTTTCGTCGGCTTTTCATTTTTAGTGACTTATAGGGTTATTAATGACAATTAAATAACTTTAAGACGTGATATTATTAATATTATAGTTTAGGGTTGCTTTTGACAATCTCCCAAAGATTAGGGTTCAATATATCATTTTAAATAAGTTTAAGGTTAACGGTGTAAATTATCAAAATTAAATATTAAGAATGTCAAATAAATTACTTTAAAGTTTATGCTATAACTTATATTAAGATGGTAAATTTTAGACCCGTCGTTCACAATTTACAACACACACGACCCGGCTTTTATATGCATACGACCCATCTTGACTCGCCCATTCTCACACCACTAAACTCGACACAAAATCACGTACACAGCAGCCCAACATAATAGATACAATCACACATATTCAAGCTTCACTCACTCACTGAATACACAGCCCCATGTTACATATAGTTTCCAAAATTTTCATTACTTAAACATATTACCTGCATACGTAATAATGGTTTAGATTTTACGTGACCTATGCTTCTTTCTTCAATCTTTTAAACACGTTCTAAAGGCCATATTCAAAACGTATAACAAAACATATTCGAATGCTCCAAAACGAAAACGAGTCGACACGTAAAAGCTTCATGGATTCATGATTTCATGCTGCATTTATATTTGGTTTAGGTAGACAAAACTGAAAACACGACTCAAGAAAAGTATTACACACGCCATACGTTCCATCAATTCTTAATGAATGACAACCCACACACATTTTACCCTTTCGTATCTCTACTCAGCGAGACCAAAATAGACGAGAGCAAACTTGCTCCAAAACGTCACAAGAAATCACACGTGAGCAAATCCTGAAAAAAACGTGTTATGTGAGTCTTTGATCATGGAGTCCACAATTTGGTGACTTTAATATTTTACTATAACATATTATATTAGTTAAAACTTGAATAGAATCAACTTAAAGTGAGATGTGTTTCTTTCCATTCAGGCGTATGAAGAAAAGCAAAACAGAATGGAGATCAACATATGCGACATTCATTATAGATACATATGGCCTACAAAGATGACTTTTATTCATTTGTATGTTTATATAAACGACACAAAGAGTTTGGTTTTTCATATTATTAAGAGCAGCTCATACACATAAGTTTATATCGAGCCACAACAAACGACACACCCGTATACGCATATAAAATCATATCCACAAACCCGTCGTTAAAATACTCATTCGACACACACGACACCAACTGAAGGTACCAGCCCTATACCGACACAACAACTCACACATAAACATCATCACAATGCCATAGTATACGAGGCACCCAACCCACATAAACCCATGTACTTCACGTATCTATAACAGCCTATGATTACATATTTAATACGCCTTGTTAATGTCCATTCCAAAATAGATTTTTAGGTTTGTTTAGTGATGATATTAGGTCGACACAAGGATGGTTTTAGGTGAGTATCAAATCGACCAAAACTGGAATCCAACAGGCCATACATGCGACACAACATAATTTATAAAGTGCGTATGGATTCATGATTTCGTGTGACTTATAGAACGAGGTTAACAACTTGTTTTCAAGCGTGATTCAACTTATTACTTTGCATGATTATTATTACTGATTAAACTTAGTATGATGTCGAATGAAAAAGGGAGACAAAGAAATCATGGTAACCTTTATGTCGACTTGTAGAAGGAAACTGGATGAGGATAACAGTAGGGCTCGGATCACACAAAGCTTGATCACCAATCTTCTTGCTTGACACCAACCGATCACCAATCATGAGTGCACCAAGAATCCGACCACTCGTTAGCTAGTCTTGAGAGAAAATATAAGGCAGCCCATCTCATAATGTTTGTAGGGTTTTGTTGTGTGATACAGAATTTGATATACGGTTTGTGATAGGAAGAAAAATGAATGGAGATTATTATGGGAATGGTACCGTGATTTTTGGGAGGTAATTAGGGAGAATTATTTCTGTCAACTCTTTCAAAAAAAATTCGGTTCTATCACATACTTGTTTCCAAATCTTGTGGCATATTTTAATGAGAATTGATTTGGCTCAATTAATTTAATACGTGTGGTATATTTACTTAGGAACATAGGTTTTAATATTCGTATTGCGTTTATTTGTTCAATTATTAACTAGTTAGATACTTTGGTTATAATCGTCATGGAATGTCTTAATCATTTAATGTCTTTTCAGAAGTTTCAAATTAGGGGGCATTTTAGGTATTTCAGATGTTCAGAATTTCTGGGTTTTACAATGGCTCAAGGGTATATTATAACGAATCAAAGATCAAGATCAAAGAGTTATGAGGATGAAAACACCCTTACTGAAAAAGGGTAGAATATCTGTACCTTAGACCGCAAGTGAAAACACACTAGAAACGAAAAGATCAGAAGTAAACTCCATCTTCAGCAAATCTACACGAATTTATGATCGTATGATTAATAACTTATTTTAAATCAGATTACTTATTTTAGCCGACTCTTCCATTTTAAGTAATCTTCTATTTTAGGCAGGTTTCCCGAATTAGTAAGTTTCCATAATTAGAAGGTTTCCATATCTAGAAACATTAGTCATAAATATTCAAGTTTATCCCTAAATCAATTTGAGGTAGCAATGTGACTATATTAATAGTTTAAGGTTCATAACATAGCTTTAATAAATGTTAGGGTTCATTATGCAAATACAACAAGTTTAGGGATTATAGTGTCATTATGGTAAGATTAGGGTATGAAATGTAAATATTCTAAAGTTACATATTTTCACAAGTTAAGCCCTTTAGTTTAGAAAAATGACAATTTAAACCCTTTAGTTTAAGAAATATACACATAACACCTTTTTAACCCTTTTTTAAAACCCTTAACAGTTTTCATATACGAATTTGTCGTGCTTTGACGAATTTATGAACCTCATTAGAACATCAAAATAAAATCAACAAAAATTCGCACATGTACTTAAATGTCTCAAGAACTCACACTAATTTTTCCAGAATTTATTAGCTAGTATAATTATAGTTTAAAAATCCCTTAAACCAACTCGTCCAGATTCATGATCAGATTTGACACCCGAAAAGTTTGTATTTCTTTAACCCATCAAAATAATTCATAAAAATCTACAAACATTCTAGTAATTACTAGACATATGAAATATTAATCCTGTAAAAGAACATCTTCTAATTCGACATGGTTTGCAAATTAAATATAAAAAACACGGACGATTTTCCCAGACATACGAATCCAGTTTGACACTTGATCTTGTAAAATCAAAAAGTGTATCTTCCCGACCTCTAAAAATTACAAGGCTTATATTTCCAGAAAACTCTTTTCTTAAACTTAGTTTTAGACTCCAGAAACACTCAAAAACATGTTACCATCATCAAGATACAATCGAATCAAATTGACTAAATTTTCTGGTCAGTAACTGGGTCTATTATTTCATGTGATCTCTTAGGTTCTTCATTCCCATATCTTATATATTGTTACTATCAATTATGTATGATACCAAAACACATATTAGTCGACTTTTACATGATCTTAACATGTTCATAACCATCATATTCATAATACTTTACATAGCTCGATTCATATTAGGGTTTTTCAACTCATTATTTTATGTGAAACTAGTTATCATTTTATGTGACTTGATCTATTCTCATATGTGTTAATTCGACAAGAACATCAAACAAACGGACAAGAATCAAACGATCAAGATTGTATTGAACAAGGATATATACGGTTACCCTTGATGCGTGATCAACGAAACAAGAACAAGAATGGATCGAACCTCCAAAAATCCCAGCCAAAACCTACCAAATACTCCCTTCGAATGGACTTTAAAACTCATGAGCAAGACACCACACGAACTAGAGAATAATACACGTCTAAAGATCAAAACAACACCTCCCTTGCTGCTTAGTTTGGATCGAACAAGAAGGGAAAAACAAAGTGGCAGCCGAAACTTTTTGTGTGATGTATTTTAGGGTTTTTGCAATGTTCGGTATTTAGGAATTTGGGATATAACCGAGTATTTTGATAAGGTTAAATAAGGGATGACCAAAATTAGTGGGATTGTGTATCATTCCAATTAATTGCATGTTTATCCCTTCTCGAATTTTTGTGCACCAAAATATTATGTCGCCTACTTTAGGCTTGTAGTATAGGATTATTTGTTTTGGTGAACTTAAATTATAATGTAAAGTTTATATTAACTTAACTTGTTAGATGACTTAGGTTAAGTACAAATGATGTTACTCATATAATTTTATAAGTTCTTAAAAGTTCAAAATTAGAGGGTATTTTGGTCATTTCAGATTATGCTAATTTTGGGGTTTTACAATTCTTCCCCTCTAAAAGAAAATTTTCGTCCTCGAAAATTGAAGTTGAAACGAAACGGAACACAATGGACAGTGAACAGAAATGTGAAAGACTTGTTTCTCATGACTCTATCTTGTTGATCAAAATAGCTTCGGTTTCTTCAGAAAGGACATACCATACTGAATCCAGATCAAAAGAATAATATACCAAACGTAATAGATGATAATCGTATTCTCTCGGGAGAGATACAGGAAATACGTAGGATTTTGACGGATATGCCGTCCATAGAATTTGATTAGGCAAATCAGATGAGAACATACAGAAAACAGATTGTTTGATATCATCAAACGACAGAAGGCTCTAAAACAGAACCAAAGATTCTTATCGGAAAATATAGAGGTCAGCAAACGTGTGTCGAGAATCCAAACGTATCAAATCGTATAACGGTGAAAGCAGATTAAGCGCATAGGTAGAATGAACCTAAAGTCTCAATAACGCAGATAATCTCAAACAGCTATCAGAAATTCTAAGGCTCCTAAGGCACTTCTCGAAATATCCTATGATCACAATGAGTGCACGTTATATGATGTAAGTATTATCACGTTGATCAGGCGTCATAATACCAGCATCATATAAATATGCCCTCATGATGGTCATACTTTATCTCAACTCGTGAACAAAGCAACTTATCTTAATCCACTTAGTCCTTCTATAGTCTCAGAGGTCATCAAAATCAAACAACATAACTAAGAGGAGAACGAAACTACTCGTAAGCGTAACAGAAATCCTAGAATGTCTATCGGGATTAAGGTACGTCGTTAATAGCGTCAATCCTTCATCACTCACCAAAATCAACTTAGCCAATATAAGTGGTTGTTTCAACATCCGCCTATTCATGCATATAAATCTCAAAGTTCCTTCCATAATTCGTCAAAATTCTCATACCACACTCGTTATTCAACAAACGCAGAGTGAACACAGAACGGAATTACTAACAGAGAACCTAAATCATTCAAAGGACTTCATTATCAGGTAACGGAAACTTAAGTAGGTTGAGAGGAAGTGAATTACGTCATCAATAGCTTCATCCTTCACAGAATCAACTCTCCCAAACACAATGTTCGCTTCAAAATTCATCCATTCAAATACATGATTTCAAATCTCTTCCAATTCCAAGTAGTCTGTCTACGTCTGTTCATATGATTATAGGGTAGAAAGGAATTATAAATTTGAGTCTGGTCCCTCAAGCCTTCGGCACCTCTTCTGGACTCTGTGGTGTGGTAACGTGAATTTCTTCTTATATGCTTCTTTCATGGTAACGCCTGTCCGAACATCTTCTACTACCCTTCTACAAGGTTTCTAACTCTGACAACGGTCTTCAATCTTGGTCCTTTCTGTGGGAAATTCTGTCATCGCAAGATACCTGGTAGTTCTGTCTGCAACAATCTCCGAACGCCAATCAATACTATTCTTCCAGAACATAGGGGTCATTCTACTTAATACAAAAATGATCTACATATTCCTTTTTCGTCTCTGAGCACAAACACACTGTCATATTATGACAATTGTCCAAAGACTCGCGAAAAACATGATTCTATTATCCAATACGATTGGCATCCTTTAAAACTCAAAATGATCACAACTAGTACGAAAGCAGCTTCATGAGTCGTTTTCATATCTACTTCACATCACCAATCTTCCTATTCACGAATAAACTAAAATGCTTCGCAGGGGTTACTCTCAGTTAGTCAACTCCCTTCTTAGAAGTTTTTGTGGTTGCTTCTTCAGTCCTTCAAACTTAAATGAGGCCGTTTGATATGGAGTTTTCAAAGATAGGCCAAATCGATCATTGATACGCGGAAATGGATAATGATTTCGGATAGTGATACGGTTAAGTTCACGATAGTCACGCTGCCGCATACTTCTCTCTTTCTTCTTCATGAGCCAACAGGAAATCCCAGGATAAACACTAGGGTGAAGAAAATCATATTTCATCAATTCCTTTAATCTCTCAACTTCTATGGCATCATGGTTTCGTCAACTGAGATCAATTTAATGCTAACTCCACTTCCCAAGCAGGAGAATTCCCAAGAGGTTCATCAGAAAACACCAGAAAATTTTGTACAACACTATACTTCCAATGCAGAGCTTTCTAAGGTGGATACTGATAGGTGTCAGGAGAAATTTGACAATCAAATAAGATCAGAGTATGTGCTTCCATAGCAACAATAATATTTACATATTTAAGTGGTTGAGAGTCATCATAACAAAAGTAGGGTGAAGCAGATTTTTAAAGGTTACATTTCAGATACGGTAGTCTATGGTAGTTTTATGAAGAGCCGTCCAATCCATAACCAAAAGACCTCAAGTTCAATTATATCAAGAGTAAACAGATCCGTAGAACGAATACGGTCGTTAAACCAGACGGGTAGTTCATATATCAAGGTCAAGTACACGGTTCATCATTGTGTTGAGATAGATAAACGAACAGTTCAAGGTGTTGGAATTTTGTTTAGCTTTTAGCCTAAGTGGCAGGTAGGGTGTATATCATTGGTAACACGAGCATCGTATAACCATCAAAAGTGAGATGTATGGAATATTAGTTATCAGCATCATCATGCTCAGTTAACAATTCCGTACTGAGATAGTATTTACATCATATCCTTCCAAAGGAACTGGTTGGCAGACAAGATTCATCATTCAAAGGGCAGGAAGTAAAACTTCCTATATCCATAGTTAATAATCACCAGAGTTCTCATAGGAGTAGTAATGGATTTTGCAGGACTGAGTAGTATCAGATGATACATTTATATCCAGCATAAGTAATGAATTCATAGAATGTGTCAAACACATCATGGTCGAATGACCTTCGGGATGGTCGGAAAAGCATCAAACTGTTTCTCAAACAGATCGGAATTGGGGATCAAAATCAGAAGGTGAATCTTAAATGGTGTAAGGTATCCGTGTGGTTCTCGAGGTATTCCAATCTTACTTGGTTGCTAAACTTAGGTTGCAAAACTTTCTAGCTTCTGAGACAAATGTTCTTATAAGGCATAGCTAAAAGCAGAGGCACGATTCAGAGTGATGCGAAAGCAATGCTACTTACATAAATGTCCTAGTCTACCCATTCCTCACCAGTTATAACTTATGTTCCTATGGGGAGGTCCTAAAGTAAATTCTCAAAGGTTATCTTATGAGCGCCTATAGTGGAAACTTAATGGTCCAAACCTCACAGGTCAAGGTTAGATGTACTACAAGTCGCAGCCTGGTCTCTGATACCATAATTGTAACACCCCAACCCGATAAGGGTAGAAGTATTATGTTATGGTGACATATCAAAGCAAACACAAGCATAAGACTTAAATAATACAAATTGAATTTCAAAGGTTACAAATGGAAATTCTGAAACTACAAGGTTACAATGAGAACAATAACAAAATACTAAGTCTGAAATGTAAATCTCTTCTAGTCATCACTAAATCTAGGATAGCAATCTAAGTATAGCCTTCTAAGCTCAAAGCACTCCAGTCATAACCCAGCTTCCAACTAAAACCTGCCGCATGGAAAGAAATGCGGCTGAGCTTAAAAAGCCCAGTGAACAGATATATATAACATAACATAACGGTAAATAAGCATAAGCGACATAGGAATAAGAATGCCAAAAGAAAGCATAATCATGAAAGTCATACAAATTTAAAGGAGAACTAAAAATCAAGAAAGCATGAGAACTGAGTAATAATGAATCGAGAGAAAATGAAATAATGGAAAGGTTCATATAAAGGTGTGCCATAGGAACTCCATACATACATAATCCGTCAAATCATACTTAAAGCCATACAAGTTTACGAAGAAGGGAAACCTCTAACTACTAAAAGTGTGAGAAGGAGTGTAAGGCACACACCACCAGGTCACCATACATACACATACAAAAATCTAGGATGCATCCATACGATCCCTAAAAAAATATGAATGCCAGTATTGGACTGGTCACGCATATATAAAGTTGGCCAATAGTGTACAAAAAATCATATCATATCATAAGGGGGAACGCCGTAGATCTATCACACCTCTATGGGAGTGTCATGTCTAAGGTGCCATCAAAGACATGGTCATGGTACCTCCACAACTAGTTAAGCTCAGGCACAAATCTATCATATCATAGCATACAACAATAACATACTAGCATGGCAAAACATAAGCATAGCATAGCAGAGACATTTAAATAAATGTCAGAATGAATCAATAAGAATGACAATCATACAATGAAAGTCATGAATCAAATAATGGAATCATATCAGGTATAGGATCTCAAGGGTTCATAATCAAAGGTTCGAAATCAAATGGTTCATAGCAAGGTTCAATTCAAAGGTTTCTATCAAAGGTTCATTTAAAGAAATCTTTTAATAGTGGTTTTCATAAAATTAATCTTTAAAATGGTTTTCATAAAGGTAGTCTTTAAAAGTAGTTTTCATAAAAGTTAGCAAGATTCTATATAAAAATGGTAGTGCATCATGCTCATATCATTGTTTTAAAAATGGTTTTTCTCAAAACATTTCCATGATACAATTAAGAAAGGTTTTCACATCCAGTTACAATATCAATTGAACCTTCAAAGCATCAAGTGATTCGAATACTCATGTCATAGGGTAACGAATGAATTATGCCAAGTATCATATCACAAGGATCATAATGAACGAATGTCAAATGGATCATCATAACAACGAAGCATATCAAACGAATGAATCAAAGTACAGGGAATCATAGCAATGGCTTAAGGGTATATTATAACGAATCAAATATCAAGATCAAAGAGTCATGAGGATGAAAACACCCTTACTGAAAAAGGGTAGAATATCTGTACCTTAGACCGCAAGTGAAAACACACTAGAAACGAAAAGATGGGAAGTAAACTCCATCTTCAGCGAATCTACATGAATTTATGATCGTATGATTAATAACTTATTTTAAATCAGATTACTTATTTTAGCCGACTCTTCCATTTTAAGTAATCTTCAATTTTAGGCAGGTTTCCCGAATTAGTAAGTTTCCATAATTAGAAGGTTTCCATATCTAGAAACATTAGTCATAAATATTCAAGTTTATCCCTAAATCAATTTGAGGTAGCAATGTGACTATATTAATAGTTTAAGGTTCATAACATAGCTTTAATAAATGTTAGGGTTCATTATGCAAATACAACAAGTTTAGGGATTATAGTGTCATTATGGTAAGATTAGGGTATGAAATGTAAATATTCTAAAGTTACATATTTTCACAAGTTAAGCCCTTTAGTTTAGAAAAATGACCATTTAAACCCTTTAGATTAAGAAATATACACATAACACCTTTTTAACCCTTTTTTAAAACCCTTAACAGTTTTCATATACGAATTTGTCATGCTTTGACGAATTTATGAACCTCATTAGAACTTCAAAATAAAATCCACAAAAATTCGAACATGTACTTAAATGTCTCAAGAACTCACACTAATTTTTCCAGAATTTATTAGCTAGTATAACTATAGTTTAAAAATCCCTTAAACCAACTCGTCCAGATTCATGATCAGATTTGACACCCGAAAAGTTTGTATTTCTTTAACCCATCAAAATAATTCATAAAAATCTACAAACATTCTAGTAATTACTAGACATATGAAATATTAATCCTGTAAAAGGGCATCTTCTAATTCGACATGGTTTGCAAATTAAAAATCAAAAACCCGGACGATTTTCCCAGACATACGAATCCAGTTTGACACTTGATCTTGTAAAATCAAAAAGTGTATCTTCTCGACCTCTAAAAATTACAAGGCTTATATTTCCAGAAAGCTCTTTTCTTAAACTTAGTTTTAGACTCCAGAAACACTCAAAAACATTTTACCATCATCAAGATACAATTGAATGAAATTGACTAAATGTTCTGGTCAGTAACTGGGTCTATTATTTCATGTGATCTCTTAGGTTCTTCATTCCCATATCTTATATATTGTTACTATAAATTATGTATGATACCAAAACACATATTAGTCAACTTTTACATGATCTTAAAATGTTCATAACCATCATATTCATAATACTTTACATAGCTCGATTCATATTAGGGTTTTTCAACTCATTATTTTATGTGAAACTAGTTATCATTTTATGTGACTTGATCTATTCTCATACGTGTTAATTCGACAAGAACATCAAACAAACGGACAAGAATCAAACAATTAAGATTGTATTGAACAAGGATAGATACGGTTACCCTTGATGCGTGATCAACGAAACAAGAACAAGAATGGATCGAACCTCCAAAAATCCCAACCGAAACCTACCAAATACTCCCTTCGAATGGACTTTAAAACTCATGAGCAAGACACCACACGAACTAGAGAACAATACACGTCTAAAGATCACAACAACACTGCCCTTGCTGCTTAGTTTGGATCGAACAAGAAGGGAAGAACAAAGTGGCAGCCGAAACTTTTTGTGTGATGTATTTTAGGGTTTTTTCAATGTTCGGTATTTAGGGATTTGGGATATAACCGAGTATTTTGATAAGGTTAAATAAGGGATGACCAAAATTAGTGGGATTGTGTATCATTCCAATTAATTGCATGTTTATCCCTTCTCGAATTTTTGTGCACCAAAATATTATGTCGCCTACTTTAGGCTTGTAGTATAGGATTATTTGTTTTGGTGAACTTAAATTATAATGTAAAGTTTATATTAACTTAACTTGTTAGATGACTTGGGTTAAGTACAAATGATGTTACTCATATAATTTTATAAGTTCTTAAAAGTTCAAAATTAGAGGGTATTTTGGTCATTTCAAATATTGCTAATTTTGGGGTTTTACAGTATTCGTGATTTTTTAATTTTTTTTTTGGTTATTTAATTTTTTTTAATAATATAAGAAAAAAAGATACGATTTACAAAATAAAATATAAAACGTTAACTTCCGGGAATGGATCTTCAAATCACTAATATGCAAATTAACTCATATTCACTTCAAAGAATTCCCGTCAGCAAGTCTCATACAAAAACTTGTGATTGAATATATATATATTAATTAGTGTAGGAAAAACCCAACCAAAGGGTAAATTCTATCTCTAACCAAGATTGAATAAACCGAGAGGTCAAAGAATTTCAAACAAAATATAAATCCGGAAGTCCTGATTTTTTCCCGGGTCGTGAGGTTCCGAATGAAGTGTGAATGGAACGGTGAATTTTGTTCGTGATCTAATGATTTGATTAAGTGAGGAATTTTGGGATTATATCTAAAATTTTAAAACATAAACTAAAAAGCATATAAAATGAATAAGCAAAGCACAAATAATCAAAAACGCAATTAAAACTAAAAAACGGGTTAAGAAAACCTAAAACTCAAAAATCCACTCTAGATGTGCAAATTTGGTTCCTAAAAGTCCTAAATGATTAAAAAGAATTTTAGAAAAAAGATTTATATATTTTTTTTTTATTTTTTTTTTATGAATTAAAAACACTTTTAGATTAAAAATAACATAAAAAATACTAAATTAAAGTGAAAATTATGAAAATTTTTGGAAAAATTCTTAAAGTTATAAGGATCTTAGGAAAAATAAAAACAAGTTCACAGCTTATTAGGATAAGCAGTTATTAAGCTAAATGTAAAATAAGCTAAAATGATAAAAAGTGGTTAAATAAATAACCACTGCATCCTTGGTCGGAAAAGAACCAAGGGCGCAGTTGGTTGTGTGGTTTGTTATAAGGGGTTGAGGTTTGGTCGAGGTCCAGGGTTCGAGCCTAGGCTCACCCTGGGCTTCCCAACTTCCTTTTTTTTTTTTTTTTTTTGAAAATTTTCTTTTGGAACTTATTTATAAGCTGAAAATATAAACTTTTTGTGAAAACAATATTTTTAAATCTTAAAGAATAAGCTGGAAAAAGCAGTTGAAAAGCAAACAGTTTCTATAAGAACTAAAAAGGCTAAAATCTAACTGCTATGCACACACACAAGCTTCTAAAACCTTGTGTGCACTAAAAATAAGCTTCTAACCTAAAAGCTACTATAATAAGCAGTACTAATCCTAAATAAGCAATGCTAAACAGATAATAAGCTCAGAAATAAAAATAAGCAAATAAAGCCAACTGATGCACCAAACAGCCTAGCTAGGCAACTTTAAGCTATAAAAATAAGCACTAAAGCAATAAGCTATCCAATAAAAACTGAAAACAGATCAAACACATCCACCAAAGAGCTTATAGAACAAATATCAGACCCTATTGAGCTTATTTAGAGCTTAAAAATTAGCTTAGAAGAAGGTTGTTCATCAAATAAAGCCAACTGATGCACCAGACATATATGACCTGATCTAGTACTTTTAAGCCACAAATTAGCAACTATTAAGCTGAGATTTGAACTGGAATTTACAAAAAAAGCATAAAGCTACAACTAAACAACTTAAACAATGATTTTCAGACACTATGAATTAAAGATAAGCACTAAAACTGACCTATAAAACTCCCTATTCAGTATGCTATTGTGAATTTTTTTAAACTAATGACAATGTTGAAAAAATGAGCAAAAGGACTTAAAACCATATGGTATTTATCCAACTCAGTAAATCCAACTTATATAACTGATCTATACACAAAAACTACACTAAAATAGTTTTTTCACTGATTTCTCAAAATAAGCTACTTAAAAAGGTTTTAAGCTTTGAAAATTCAAAAACTAATCTAAAACCTTTAATTCTAGTTAGAAAAGTTTGAAACAGCTTAAACACAACTTATAAGACTAATTTAGAGCCAATCAAAGTTGGACTAATGACCCAAATAAGGTAAAAACAGGTTTTTACTTATTCTAAAACCCAAATCCAAACACCCCTTAATAAACTGTTTTACTTGTTTAGAACAGATTTAAACCATTAACTTATGATTTATGGAAAACAAATTAATCATAGATGTATTTGAAGGTTTTTTAAGCAAAAATTTGAAAGAGATAAGCACTTAGCCAATAAGCTAAGTGATGAGTGCTCAAATACTCATCATTTTTATCATATCTGAACTGCCAAAACATCCAAAAACGCTCAAAAATGCATCAAAATACAGAAAATACCCAAAAATTGTGTTTTATATGATTCAGATGCAAAATAAGTGAAAACAGTTGAAAAACGAGCAAAGTTTGTAAAATTGGCAGTTTCAGTCCCCCAAGTTTTAAAATTCATCAAAAATAGTCCCTATGCATTTATTTTAAAATAAAAGTCAACCCAAGTCTTTTGAAAATCAAAATATTAAAAATATGATTTTTGGGTAAAAAAGTTTTGAAAAGTTACAGTTTTGGTCCCTCTAGTTTGGTGGAATTGCAAAAGTGGTCCTTGTGTTAATAAGCAACAAACCCATTATCCTTTAAACCTTAAACCCATTTCCCTTAAAAACCCACTAAACCCTATAACTAATCCTAGCCCACTACACAAAACCAAGCCCAACTTATCAAAACCCACTACCCCGTATATGATTTTTAGTTAACCAATTCGGTCAACTCACCCAAGTCAAACAATACCACCATCATCCTTATCCCACCATTTCGAAAACAGCAATACCACCATTTCACCACCAACTCCTGACTTTTCCCCACTCCTATCACTGCCAACACGCTATCCATCCCCTCACTTAGCTAAACCCACCAACTAACCCCCACGTGCAAGAAAAATCCAAAAACCAGCTTGTCCTAGTTTTCCCGCCATTTTGCAAATCAAGGGTCAAGATGAATTTTAGCTTAATCAACGGTGGGAAATGAAGAGGAGGAGTCAAAGAAGCTAATTGGAAGTATAAAAAGAAAAGAAGAACCAAAGAGAAGTCTGTCACTCGTTTTAGACCAAAATTTCTTATTGTAACTTTTTAAATTAATGTCATTTAAATTTCAGTCTTATTGTAACAATTAAATTCAGTCAATGTAATTTCAATTTTAGTTAATTTCTTAAAGATTGTACTTTTGTATGTTGTAATTCAATTTCAAGGTTAATTCGGTGTTTAAAGTTTGTTGTTGTTTTAAGTTTCTAAAGCTCTTTTTCTGTTTCAAATAGCTTATTTAAGCTAGTTCTTAGCTTATTGTAAGTTATTTTAGATTACTCAGTTTAAATTCACAAAACCAAAAAAAAAAAGGTCAAACTGTGGTCAACGAGTACTGTAGCTAGCTTATTTAGTGCTTATTGCATTATTTCTGAGTCTTATAGTTTAATAAGAGTCTAATGTAAGTTATTTTCATAGTCAGTAATGTGTTGAACCATTTTCATTTAGGAAATCCAAAAACAGTCAAAAAGTCAAAGTTTGGTCATTACCTTAATTAGAGCTTTTTGTAATCTGAAATTTGTTTTTCTTAGCTTAAATTAGTTATAAGGTCAAAAATAAGTCAAGTCTTTAAGGACTCTTGGTCCAGTTCAGTCTTAAATTCAATACAGTCAATATTAAGGGGTGTTTGGTTGAAGACTCAAAGTGGGTCAAATTCGACAGTTACTGTTCCATTACCATTGGGTCACCTTTGATTGAGCTTAAGATAGCTTGTTCAAGTTAATTTTGGCAGGTTCTAGTCGATTTGAAGCTTGTTGCAGGTTAAAGAGTTGGGACTGCAGAAACAAGGCAGTCAAACTGCCTTCCATAAGCCCCTACAAGCTCAGCTTCTTTTGGACCTTCTTTGGCACTTTTCAGGTTCCACTTCATTCATATTTAGTCTGCAAAAGATAAACCTTAGCTTAGTTCTTTGACTTGCTCAAAACAGTCAACCATTTTGCATAGCAGTTCTATTTTCTTAGTTTTGTGAAACTTTGAGATTTTTTGTAGCCCTCGTTTTAAGCCCTCACTAGCTGTAATCTTGGATTATTTAAGTTCCCTAGTTCATGTGTATTTGGTAATTTTTTCAAGATTTTAGGGATAGCTTATACTAGCTTATCGAGGGCTTGAAGTTGCCCCATCTGCCCTGCACATTAGCCCTATAAGCAGACTGTTGAACTTTTGGCTTATTTATAAGCTTATTCGTGGGTTTTCAGCTTAAGTTGTAGTTAGAAAATTTGATTATTAATGTTAGCTTAATAAGTTTATTAAAAGAAAATTAAAAAAAAAATAGTTTAAAAAAGTGTAGTTAGCCAGGTTCGAACCTGGGTTGTTTTCCAGTCCAAAATCGTTTTTAGTTTTCCCCTTTTGCAAATTCGTCCCCTAGTTTGTGTTTAGTGCAATTTAGTCCTTGTCTTTCTTATAAAACAGTTTTTAGTTATAAAACAAGTTTCAAAAAGGTCAAATTCAGCCCCTGTCTTTGTTTTAGTATTTTTAATTTTAATTTTTACACTTTTAGCCCCTAAACTTTTGTAATTTTTTTATTTTTTTTTATAAAATTAGTTTTTATTGTATTTGTACCCATTTTTAGACTTTAAGAAAAACGAAAACATAAAAATAGTGATAGCTTCTATTTAATAGATTTTATCTTTTTAATTTTTCTTTCGCGTTTTTAAGTTTTTCTTTCACGTTTTTAATTCCTTATCTTTTAGATAATCATTTTTATTCCCTTTTTCATTTTTATTTTACGTTCATCAATCGTAGTTTAGAAACCAAAAATCAAAACCCCCTTTTCCATTCAATTTTCACCCGATCACGAATTCGATTTATTTCAGAACGTCACATCTCGTTGGGAAAAACGACCTAGGTTTGCAATCTCTTTTGCAATACTTGGAAAACTCTCTATTCTACATTTGACGTATCGACCCCTAAAAAGGCCGTTATCACTAAGCTTATTGGCTTTTATGACTATAAAACCACTAATAAGCTCAAATAGATGTATTACTATGAAATAAGCCAACAACACATCAAATCTACTTCAATTAAGCATATATAAGACAATTGAACACAAATAAGCATAAAAATAAGCAGTAATGAAATAATAAGCAATTTGATAAGAAAAAATATGAAAAATGGAACTCACATTGTCCTTTGCTCAAACAATGACTTATAACTGCTCTAAGAGCTGATCTACAAGCTCCAACTTGTTTTTGCTGGTATGGTCCAATAAGCCATTCCCAATCCGGCTTATCATCCAAGTGCTTATTCCTCTTTAAGTCAAGGTAATTTGAAACACAATGTAGGATAATTCAAGTAATGATTATAGAAGCTCAAAACAAGCTATGGAACAGCTTATTTGAGATCTAAACAGTAAATTAAGTAAAGTGCTTATTAAGAGCTTATTATAGCTTATTTTAACCTTTTAAGAGCATTTGAACACAAAAGTAAAGGAGAACAAGCAATGATATAAACTGACTTTTATTAATATATGAAAAACTATTACAATACTGAATTGAAAGACAAAAAATAAGCAGAAATGACTGAAAATTAAAGCAATAACTAAAAACTCCTTAAGCTTGGTAAAGAGCCTTCTATTTATAGGAGTCCAGGGAGCCTTCTAGGGTTTCTATCAACAAATCCCAGCCCTTGAATCCATGATGTCGACGTCTTTCCCCAATCTCAGCCCTTGATTTGACTGCCACATAGCTTCAACCAATAGAATCCTTGGAAATTGCCATGGTGGACAAATAATGAGCTCATCTTATGCTGAATCATCCTTCTAGAAGAGGTAATAGTCACTTAAGTGAGGGTGAATTGGAGCAGGGTAAATAGAAGGGATGATGAACAGTAAACTGATTATTGTGCCTTTTTTATCTTGTTTGACCCGGATTTATTTATTGGTTTGACTTGGGTTTTAAGTGAAAAGTGGATCCGGGTTATATGGGATTGGTTGGATCCGAATTTAATAAAGATGTTGGGTTGGGTTGTGGATTGGATTTAAAGGGAATGGGTTGATAAAAATACGGGATTTATTTTATTTTTTTGCTTTTTGATATAATAAGTGTTTTAACCAAAGTTAGCAAGGACTAACTTTGCAAAATCTAAGGACTTGGACTGAAAATGATTTTGGATAATTGATGAAAATGATTTATCATTAAGGCTTTGGTTTTGAGGTTTTTGGCCGATAAAAACTGTAGAATCACATCCCCGTCCTCGGCTTTTCTCACTCTTTTCATTCTCGTGCTCGTTTCTATCTGTTTTGTCTTTTTTTTTGTCATATTCTAATATCGTTTACCTGCACATACACAAACACAAAAACAAGCATATATTTGGCATTTATGGTCGGTTTTTGGTCTTTTAAGTCCGTTTTTTATAAAGAAAAGGTATGTGATTTAACACATACTAATTGGCAAATATGATTGCAGCAGAATTGTCGCAATACATATTAATACGTTATTCAATTGAAGGCATAACACCAAGCCCTGAAATGAATTTCCTAATCCAAAAAGCCTCCATAGCAGCTTCTAAAGCAGCTATGTATTCAGCTTCTGTCGCAGACATCGCAATTGTACTCTGCTTTTTGCTCCTCCAGTCTACTGCTCCTCCATTGATAACAAAGACATAACCCATCTGAGATTTCGCATCATCTTTGTCACATTGCCAGGACGCATCACAGAAACCTGTAACACCAAGTTCTGTATCTAGATTTCCACCATACACTAGAAACATATCTCTTGTGTTTCGTAAATACTTGAGAATATGTTTAACAGCAACCCAGTGTTTATCACCTGGATTCTGTTGAAATTGACGGGTGATATTTTAAGAAAACGCCACATCTGGCCTTGTGCATCTAACCGCATACATGATAGATCCTACTGCCGAAGCAGAAGGAACTTTACCCATGCATGCCACCTCTGCAGGTGTTGAAGCACACATCTCACTGCTTAAGCCATGTTTTACTTCCATTGGCAAATATCCTTTCTTGGAATTTTGCATATTGAATCTCTTCAATATTTTGTCAATGTAGGCACTTTGATTTAATCCAATTAACCGCCTTGATCTATCTTTATAGATCTTGATTCCCAGAATGTATGTAGCTTCCCCTAAATCCTTCATAGAAAAGCACTTTCCAAGATATGCCTTAACACTTTGCAAACTTGGAATGTCTTTTCCCATAATTAATATGTCATCAACATATAGGATAAGGAAAATTACATCACTCCCACTAGCTTTGTGATATACACATGGCTCATCAAGATTATGAGTAAATCCAAACTTTTTGATTTCTACATCAAATCTCTTATTCCATTGTCGTGATGCTTGCTTCAATCCATAAATGGATCTTTGAAGTTTGCATACACGGTTTGGAAATTATGGATTCACAAACCCCTCAGGCTGCGCCATATAGATGTCTTCATCTAGGCGACCATTTAAGAAAGTGGTTTGACATCCATTTGCAAAATCTCATAGTCATAGTACGCTGCTATAGCTATGAGAATCCTAATAGCTCTAATGTCTACTACAGGAGAAAAGGTCTCCTCGTAGTCAACCCCAAAGGTTTGAGTAAAGCCTTTAGCTACCAGACGATCTTTATAGGTGTTTACATTTCCATCCATGTCAGTTTTCTTCTTGAAGAGCCACTTACTTCCAACGACTTTAGCATTGAGAGGAAGGTCTACTTCAATCCAGACTTCGTTATCTCTCATGGATTGCATTTCCCCATTCATTGCTACTACCCATTTATCCTTTTCAGGACTATTAATGGTAGCTCTATTATTAGTAGGTTCATCAAGATCCCCTAATATAGTTTCCTCAACTTCTACGTTAAGACATAGACGTTCAGGAGCACGCGTAGTTCTTACAGATCTACGAATGAGAACAATTTCAACTTCAGGTGGAGGACCCAGACTATCAGGTTCCATAAGAAGTACGCTAGTGTTTTCAGAAGGTAATGTATCTATATGATCATCTTCCAGATCATAAACTCTCCTAATGAATTCTTGAGATATAAGTTCCTTTTCAAGAAAGTCTTCATATCTAGCAACGATTACTTTGTTTTCAGGTGGGTAGTAAAAGTAGTAACCCATCATTTCCTTTGGGTATCCTACAAAGATACACTTTACAGATCTCTGTTGGAGTTTATCTGCTGAGTCACGTCTGATGTATGCCTCGCAACCCCAGACCTTTAAATAAGACAAGCTAGGAGCTTTACCATTCCATATTTCATATGGTGTCTTATCAACCTTCTTGGTGGGAACCATATTTAGAATGCGAACAGCAGATTCTAAGGCATAATCCTAAAAAGATAAAGGAAGAGTTGTAAGATTAAACATTGATCGCACCATATCTAACAATGTACGATTTCTTCTCTCAGATACACCATTTTTTTGTGGAGTATATGGAGATGTGAGATTTTGGACAATTCCATTCTTAGCTAAGTAATCTTTAAACTCTTGGCTTAAGTATTCAACGCCTCTATCAGATCGAAGAGCTTTAATTTTCTTTCCTAGTTGCAATTCTACTTCTGCTTTGAAAACCTTAAATGTTTCAAACACCACATGTTTATGTTTAAGCAAGTAAACATAACCATATCTACTGAAATCATCTGTAAAGGTTAAGAAGTCGCTAGCACCTCTCCTTGACACATGTCTAAGTGGTCCACACACATCAGTATGTATTAAACCAAATAGATCAGAAGCCTTTTCCATATTACTATGAAACGGTTTCTTAGTCATCTTCCTAGATATACAAGACTCACATTTATCATATGATTCATCATTGATACTTTTTAAAAGCCCATCACGTTGTAGCTTTTCCATGCGAGTCTTGCCTATATGAGCAAGTCTACAGTGCCAAAGGTAAGAAGAATTCAAGTCTGACTTAATTCTCTTACTTATGATATACATTGAATTACTATTATTGGATACATAATCATTCATGTCAGTTTCAAACACACCATTCACAACAATAACGTTAAAATAAAAAATACCATTTAAAGAAACAGAAATTCCATTACTAGTGATAGTGTGAATAAAACCCAAATCTAACAAACATGAAAATGAAACAACACCTCTAATAATAGAAGGTGGATAATGACAATTGTTTAATGACAGTACTAAGCCTGAAGGAAAAACCAAATTAAACACTCCTATGGCTTCAACATTTTTATATGTTTTGGTAATTAACGAGAACGGAAACTATCCGCCGCGTTGCGGGCGTGCCTGTTTTTTGGCGAAGGCGATTTTGCACAAATAAAGTAGAATATTTAGGCGTTGTATGGATATAAGAATTCATTTATGTAGGACTAACCTTTTAAACGTTCAACAACAGCCAGTGCCTGTTATTCGGCCAACACTTAGGGCCGTCGTTTCACATCGTTGACAATCGATCCTTTTTTTTAGACAATTTTTTTAATAAAACGGGTTAGAATGGGCGCTATGAAAACAACTTTAAACCTTAGAGTAGTTACATACCTGTTCAATCTGAAATGAATTCGTTGTAACAATTGTAAGGAACATCTATCACACTAACATTGCTTGGTACCTTAAGGCCTAAACAAAATTGAAATAGCTGAATGAATCTTAAACGTGACATTTTTGTTCCGACGAATAGTACCTTGAAAAAAGAAGTGAGGACCTCTTAGTCTTCTTGGCACATTCTACTTGTAATGTATCAAAAAGTTACATTTTGGTACACAGATTTCTAAATCACAAATCTCATATTGTCCATCACTTGGAAGCATGTCAATTATAAAAGCTATACCCCCACATACACTTAGGGAGGTATTATCTACTTAAATCAGATAAAATACATAAGAGTTTGGTTTTCAATAATAGTACAATTTAGAGAAGTCATTTTAGTTCATGGGCTTTTATCAGTGTCATTGCTTTCCTTTTCTTTTGTTGTCTTGAACTTCATCTTCACCAGTACCTATCATACACATAGAAACTTATATAAATGTATATAAACTAACCTGTAGTTTGGTTACACAAACAGATAAAGCAAAGATAATTATTTCAATATTTAATTAGATGCGGCAATTCTGAATCAAGGAGCTAAAAATGGCCTGTTGTAAGCTGTTTTTTTTTATTTGATAAAACATGACTTCAATTGACCCGTTTATAAGTTAATTTGTTAAGACGACGACCTCTATATAGTTTTTAAAAAAAAAACTTAGGACTTGTAAACATACTGGATCATAGGCTACCATCACGAAACCTGAGTAACGATCCAGTGAAGGCTGCAACCACAGTTCTGGTAAACGAAGAACAGTACAAATGCAACCATCATTGTATCCTGCAAAAGCAACACATAATTGAAGCATAAGATACATAATTCTTGCTAGACTGCTATTGACTACATGTATCATCTGATATGCAATTGCGCTAAATAAAGAGTACGACGACAATTACCATCTTTCTTGTACCCAATTTTCAAGACTTCCTGGTCTTGGGCACTAAATAAAGAGTACGACGAAAATCAAAAAACCGTGACTTCTCTAAGAACTGTTAGCTCTTTTGCTAGTGCAGTACATTTGAATATCATATATAAATAATATAAATTTTTTTCCATAATCCATATTTATATCATAAAAAGCATTAGTTAATACAAATTTACTTACACTTGGTTTTCTTTCTCGTATTCATGTCCAACTCCATGAACGTTCAGCATCACTTCCACTTCATGATGAAGCCAACACTGCAATGAATTCTCATTGCTCTGCAATAAAATTCTTGACTTTATAAAAGTACAAAGATGTCTGATGATAAAAAAAAAATTATTAGTCTCGATATTTACCTGTACATTGGCTCTGTTCCCATTGCTAGTCACTGTGTTGTCACGGTTTGACTTGCGGGTCTCAAGCAATTCTTTGAGCGTCTTGGCCGCCATTGCAGCCTCTCCTGTGTTTCTTTGAAGAACCTAAAAGAAAATTTCAACATATAGATCAGTCATTGAAACTTTATGAGGTTGCATAAAAGTAAATACTAAATATTTAGAATATGAATCTCTATGAGAATTCTTTCATCCACGGACATGTTACAGAAAGTAAATACGAAACCATTCTTTTTAGTCGTTTAAGTGACTCTGGGGAGAACGGATACAAATGGTGAGGATAGCTATTTACACATTTATAACACCACAAATAGCGTATGTAATGACTATTGCTAAAAAAATTTAGTTTAAAGCCAGAAACCCATAAAAAGAATAAACGTCAATAATAAAGTAAAGTATACCTTGTTACAATTTTTTGTTCCATGTTTTTCATAGTCACAAACAAACGCGGTTTTTTTTCCTCATCGATTCTTCATTGCATCCCAGGAATTTGGTTCTGAAATTAACATGGCTGGAAATTGTTAATGAAGCAATGTATCTCTGAAAGTCAGGAAAACAAAATTTTGTAGTCAGAAAAAGTTACATCACTTTAAAGTACACACGTTTTATTCACCCGAAAAAAAGAAAGGCTTTAGATAGAATGTACCTGCAAGACATGTTTGATTTCGTATGGTTCATGTTCATGTTTGCAACAATACATCGAAACAAAACCGGAAGATATCTAGCAAATGTCTGAAGGTGGAGGTGCTAGCAAACAAAGCTGATATTGTCGCATGCTCGTGTGCTTCTGATGTCGGTTAGGCTCAGATACATACATGCACAGTCGACATTAAATACACGACTTGGACGCGTGTCGAAAAAATCTGAATGTACGAAGTTATCATCATTGCCTTAGTAAAATGCCTGCAAGATTAAACAGTTTATAAGTATATATAGTGGTAAATTGATTCAGGAAACAATTAGGCATATAGAAATAATCTGATTGACAAAACGATTAAGCCTAGACCTGCAAATGGGGAAAAGGCCACAAAAACAACTGAAGTTGACAGCGGCTACGAAACAAATCCAGTTGGTTAGTTACAGTTTATGCTATGTCCTCCGGGACGTCGCGGTAACAATCTTCATCTTCCGTTAATGTCCTGCATTCTTCCATAATTAATTGTCCATTACATTTCCATAAATCATGCTACGAAATGAACACAATGTTGGAAACTAAAAAAACTGATCAATAGAAAAACTTTCAATGAGTAAAACCTATGTTGTTCATTTTCCTCATTATCAAGACCATATTTCATTTGTGCTAAAAAAGTTTGGAATACAGATTTTTTCTAATATAGAGCATGACTCGGTGACTTAGTGAATATAGCTTTATATTACATACATGCTCTATTAGCCCCGCCTGATCATGGGTATGCTACACGGTTCAGGTCAAGATGAACCAAAGATATGTTGTAATATTTTGTCCTGGAAACCATTTTGCTCGCATTGAGATATATTGTTAATTTAATATCTATCCATAAGTATGCAGTATATTCAAACCAATGTATTGTTAATTTCATTCAAAGTATACTTGATATAAGAACCTATTATTTGACGACAATAATACATCCTCTTTGTGTAAGCCCTCCTAAGTAAACAATGTTGTTATCCCTAATGCCCCTAATGGCAACAAATGACTTCTACATTTAACGCTTATTGTCCGTGAACATCCTTGAGCAAGGCTATATTCATGTAACCTGAGCAGGAAAGCGGGATTCGCTTTGATTTTTCTTGTCCTCCCAAGCAGTTGGATCAATGTTTGTACCCCCAAACCTTGCAGCCTGCATAATGAACAACTCAATTTTGTTCAGCAAATAGCACTTAATATGTCTTCAAACACTGATCATGTTTAAGAACAATTATAAATACCTCAAAGACTCCATGAAGTTGGTGAGTGGAACAACTGTACAGGAAAAGGGGTAAAGCAGGGGTGATTTGCCTCGCTGAGTTGCGATAACGTGGTGGTAAACCTGCAATATGAATCGATTATGTTAAGACCAGTTCACTAACTTATGGTCAATTCAACTTGTTAGTTCAAAAGCACTACAGGAATAGTTACACAGGCCACGACATCAAGTATTAACCATATGCACAAATTATTTAAGAGCATCACTAATATATTAGTCGCATCGTCAGATTCTCAAGCATATTAGACATGTTACAAAACTACGCAGTACTACTAAAAGAGTTATCCAAATATACACACTATTTAGGTATATGCATTGTATGATTTTATAAACACATGATCAATTGAATGACTGATCATCTTCTACCCCATTTTTTTTTTTTAATTTAACATGTTACAAAACATTTAACTAACATAAAACTTAGACACAAATATAGTAAGCATTCAGTAACTTACCAAAGAATTGCCTCTTGAGATTCTCTTCCATGGTATCATTGTTACAAACAAATATGAACGTATAGATATTGGCTGTACATGAGATGTTAACAATAGTTCAAAAAGGAAATTTTCTTGCAATATACAGAAGAAGAGAATATGAAAGGAACTCACGTGCTGATTATGGTTTTCTCCTATGAGTTTAAACTTGAACTCATCAACGGTTCTTGGCCTTCCAGCCATTCTGTTCCAGTAAGTTTCTCTTCAGCACCTGCGAAAAAACCGTACTCAATTAGAGGTCGTGAAGTGATTTTTGTAAGCTCCCACCTATCTTGCCAACTCTAATAAAAAAGCAAATTTCACATAGCATAATTCAAAAAAAAAATTATAATCCTAAAAAAGCTTTAAAATATGAAAATGTCCAAACAACACACGAAATATATATAATCTAACGAATTCACTAACCGATAATTTCACTTTCCAAACGATTATACTCTACCTTCATCGTATCCTAATTGCAAAGAAGATTCATAATTTCTACAAAATCCACATAACAACGGTTCTTTACCAATCCAGCTTCCCTGTTCACTTTCGTCATCGACTTCAGACCGTGGCTTCATTTCATAAGTAACTCAGCTCAACATCTGCAAATTGTTAAAGTAAAGAGTAACCATTCAACCAAGACCACTCACAAAGGTAAACAACTAAGCTAAACTTGTGGATCATTTTGATTACCTCTACCTCGGAGTATAGCAGGGCTAGGAGTAGACCATAACGGAGTCAGAAAAATGAGGCTCAGATCTACCTTTCCTTGGGCGGCTCGACTCAACCGCCATGGCTGCAACCACGTAACATTCGTGGTTACCCCGCCAACATACGGTTATGTGTGAGCTTCACGCATGGAAGAGTTAATGTGCAGAAAAATTCATCATTGCCCCAAAAAATATAAGGTGAGTGACACAACCGAAGCTTCATGCTTGAGATTTGCCAAAAAAACTTACAACAGAGGGTACATAAGGCATGGCTGCAGGTCTAGTAACTTGCTTCACCAAAATCCCTACAACCTCACGTTTAATGAAACCCATAGATGGTATGCTAAAAGTGAGACAACCGAAGCTTCATCATGAGATTTTGCCAAAAAGAAACTTACAACAGATGATACATAAGTAATTCTCCAAATGCCATACAACCTCAGGTTGAATCTAACACCGTAGCTCAGGTCTGCAAGCAGCAAATACCATGACCAAACATGGTCCATGGCTGCAACCACCAAACATAGTGGTTTCCACAAACGGTATTCATCTGCCATAGCTGCAAGGTTAATAGCTGCCCCGCCAAGATGGGAAGATTGTCCTTTTAATGATAAAAACAAATCCAAACGCATTCATCATATGTCAAAATAGTTGTAAGGACTGTTCCGCATTTATTTTCATCCTTAAACATGTCTTTCCTGCATTCAAATGATAAAAAAAAATTACCATATTTTTTTCCACATAATATTTAGTCTTAGTCAAAGCTCATAAATCAAAAACTGTTCCATTTCACAAAATACTAAATGTATTACAGTAATTACCAATCAAAATAAATTATACGTCATGCGGAACAGAATCGAGTCCGTCTCGGCCTATACGTCGCTTTATTATCTTGCCGTTTTCATTTTCCACAAATAAAAAGAATAACAATGTCACCACCAAAGCATCCTTATACGTATCTCCTGCAACCGAAAACCAAAATCAAAATTACTAAAAAGAAAAACTAAAAACTTCAATTTTTTTTAGTGTGTTAGATTTCTATCCAACCCAATTAAGTAATCCTTAAATCAGGCAAGTCTAAACCCTAAAAGTAGAATCAACATAGCAATATTCATCAATTGAAACTTACTAAATGAAAGTTGAAACGAACTTACCGCACCACCAGATTCCGACCAAACGAATGGAAGAACTCGCTACTAGAATCCATAAATAAACAAATTTATATATAGAAACCGGAAAGTTGGGTCAGATTTATTCGTGCCCTGGTGCACGTGTGAAGGTTGCTGAGGCGAGCATTCCTTGCACTCTGCCATCCGCACACACAGTGCAGCAAGAGATCATATTTGAGCAATCGTGACAGTACAAAACATTAGCCTCAGATCGGGATACACATATGTATCCGAAGCCGGCAAACTACAGTGGCTGCAACCCGTAGGTTGCCTCGCCAAGGTACCGATTCTGGAAGGAACATGGTTCATGTTATGCAACTACAACCATCCATCATCATCGGCCATTTTTTTTTATATATGGAAATGCAAACAGTAATTTATCATCATCGTTGATCACCCGACATGGCTGCAATCACATTCTCGGTGTGACTGCCTAGCCAAGATACGGGTGTTGCTGAGCCACGCATAGTAAATAGTTAGCCTCAGATCTGTAAATAGATTTCAGTTCACACAAACAGGAATATTTTAATAGGGCTGCAAAAATAAAACCCGTTGCATAGTAATTCTTTATACTACACCGTCTGGTATTTGCCATTCCAACTTGTGTTAAAATCTTGAATGATTTATTTCATTTTTTTCAAATTATAACAGTCATCATAGGCTTATAATATATATACATACCATTATCACCTGAATGGATTAGGCACACACCAACGGCATATGTAGTATATGTCTTATGGTAGTGGAAAATTAGATCACCCAATGCCTTGGTTGCGCAAATGGAGGTTGTTGAGGCGATTGTGTATCGCACTCTACCATCCGTCCATGTTTTGCATCCAGCCAAATTCGGTCAGGTTAATTTATGGCCTACCCCCCGGCTGCAAACACGTTACCGCGATACCCTGCCATGATAGGGGCGCATAAGGCTAATCCAAGATGACTGAAAGCACAACTTTGATCTAGCGTTGTCAACCACCCGACTTGGCTGCAATCACATTGCCGGTGTGACTGCCTAGGCAAGATACGGTTGCTGGCTAGCTACGCGTAGTAAAAAATAATTTATATTAATCAAGCACAAATTCAGCAGGTTAGAACAGAGCAACAACGAAATGTTCACGAATATCTACAACGAACAAATAAGGTTCGGCAACTAAACCCCATTACCATATATATTAAACCACGAATCGTAGTAAAAAAACAACCAAAAGCAATAACGAAAATCCAAAAATTAGGGTTTTCAACTAATGGATTTAAATCATGAATTAGCAGCCATTCGGCAACTAAACCCCATTACTATATATATTAAACCAAAAATCGTAGTAAACAAACAACCAAAAGCAATAATGAAAATCCAAAAATTAGGATTTTCAACTAATCATTTTAAATCATCAATTAGCAGCCAATCGCCAAGTAAACCCCATATAAATCAAAAAGCCTAAAGCGAAACGGCCACTAATTGCAGACATCAACACCAGAATTAGGGTTTTCAACCAATCATTTAATTAAGAACAATTCTCACCACTGGAATCGTGAATCAACAGCCAATCGGCCACTAAACCTTGCATAAATCAAAAGCCCCAAAATTAGGGTTTTCAACCAATCATTTAATTAACAACAATTCTCACCACCGGAATCGTAAATCAGCAGCCAATCGGCCACAAAACCTTGCATAAATCAAAAGGCCCAAACCTGCACACATCGATCCAAAAGATACGCACAGAGAAAGACAAACCATCAATTATTTGGAGACAAACGCAACAAACCATCAATTATTTGGTTTATCTGGGCCACACAAAGAGTTTTGGATTATGTGGGCCACGAAAAAAGGCTATGAGCCTGGGAAAGGTGGGCCAATTTTTTTTGGCGGGAAAAAATGGAGCAAAACGGCACCGTTTACGTTGTGGTTTAATATATATTATAATTACACATTATCCAAGGCTCGTGATGCCACTATTGGAATTATATAACATGACTAATTATAAGTATAAACAATTAAACATCAAGTATACATGCGGAAGCGTATAGTATCATATAACATGTAAATTAATTAACCAAATTAAATAGTAAGCGTACCTTTTGATTCTAGTCAAACAAGAATCAATTCTTCAATTTCATCACCAAGAACCCTAAATAGGGTTTATGTGGATTATTAGAATTACCCCTTACAATTTTGTAATTCAATCCAAGATTCAATCAATAGTGTGATTGAATCACGTTCTTGTACACACATACTATTAACGAGTTAAAGTAAATGCTAGTTTAAGAACACAAAACGTTTTGTTTTGAAAACAAAACCAATCGACCCTTTGTAAGGGTGTTTGTTGATTGGCCAAACAAAAAGAAAAGAAGAAAACAAGTTTAGGGATAAACTATGTGTATAAGTGTATCAAATAATGATCCCTAAGTTTGTTTATATAGGGATATAAACTTGGAGCTCAAGTTAGGTTATGGGTTGGGTTTCCCCTCCTCGAACCGATCGGCCGACACCCCCTTGGGGTATTCCGGAACCTTCTTGACATACCAAATATTCACACATAATTCTTTCCTTTTATTGGTTAACGGTCGTTAGTCATTATTCGTTAAATACTAACGGTCGTTATACGTTTTATGTAATTAATAATTAAACATAACCTTTTACATTTAATTACTAAACTTTAACTCTCATACGTAAAGTGTGCAATCCTATGATCTCGAGTTTGATCCTAACATACGACTACTAAATTATGTCCACAAAACTAACACATTGAGAAAGGGTGTTATGCCTTCCTCGCACACGTAACCGAAAAGAAATCCGAAGAAAAACATCTTGAAGATGTTCCCATTGCACGTGAATTTCCCGAAGTCTTTCCTGAAGACTTACCCGGTGTCCCACTAACTCGTCAAGTAGAGTTCCGAATTGATTTAATACCAGGAGCGGCGCTAGTGGCCCGCGCACCTTATAGGCTAGCACTGTCAGAGATGCTAGAACTGTCAAATCAATTACAAGAACTTTCAGACAAGGGATTTATTCGACTCAGTTCCTCACCTTGGGGAGCTCTAGTTCTATTCGTGAAAAATAAAGATGGATCGTTAAGGATGTGTATTGACTATCGTGAACTAAACAAGTTGACAATAAAGAACCGATACCCACTACCCCGAATCGACGATCTATTCGACCAATTACAAGGTTCAACCTATTACTCAAAAATTGATCTACGATCAGGTTACCACCAAGTTAAGGTTTGCGAGGAAGATATTCCAAAAACGGTCTTCAGAACATGATATGGTCACCACGAGTTCCAAGTAATTCCATTTGGCTTGACTAACGTACCGGCAGTATTCATAGATCTCATGAATCGAGTGTATAAGCCATATCTGGACAAGTTCGTGATTGTATTCATAGACGATATTCTCATCTACTCCAAAAACGAGGAGGAACACAAACAACACCTGAGAACAATTTTAGGATTACTCAAGGAAGAGAAATTATATGCGAAATTTTCAAAATGTGAATTTTGGTTTCGTTCGGTACAATTCCTTGGGCATGTGATTGACAACACTAGTTTACACGTCGATCCCGCTAAAATTAAAGCTATCAAAGATTGGCCAACACCTACCACACCTACAGAAACTCGCCAATCTCTTGTTCTGGTCGGGTATTACCGAAGGTTTATCGAAGGATTTTCCTCAATAGCCAAACCTTTGACCAAGCTAACTCAGAAAAACAAGAAGTACGTTCGGAACAAGGATGAATAAGAAGCCTTCCAAACTCTAAAAAAAACTTTGTAGTGCCCCTATTCTAGCATTGCCAGATGGGATCGAAGATTTTGTAGTCTATTGTGATGCATCGCACCAAGGTTTGGGTGCAGTATTAATACAACGAGAGAAGGTTATGGCTTATGCTTCACGACAACTCAAGGTTCATGAAGAAAACTAAACCACTCATGACTTGGAGTTAGGAGCAGTAGTCTTCGCACTAAAAATCTGGAGACATTATCTATACGTTACTAGATGTACTGTGTTCACTGACCACAAAAGTCTTCAACGCATCTTGAACCAAAAAGAACTAAACATGTGGCAACTTTGATGGTTGGAATTACTAAGTGATTACGACTGCGACATTCGCTATCACCTAGGAAAGCAAACGTAGTAGCTGACGCCCTAAGCCAAAAGGAACAGGTTAAACCACTACGAGTCCGAGCACTAGTCTTTACCATAAAATTCGAACATTCCCACTCAAATTCTTCACGCTAAAGCTGAAGCGGTGAAACAAGAAGACATCAAGAAGGAAAAGTTAGACGGTATGATACAAAAGAAATTCGAAACCCGTTCAGACGGAACTCTATGCTTCGAAGGTCGAAGTTGGTTACCACTTTATGCTCGCCTACGAGACTTGATCATGCACAAATCCCACAAATCCAAATATTCCGTACACCCAGGATCTGATAAAATGTATCAAGATCTTAAACTACTCTATTGGTGGCCAAACATGAAAGCCGACATTGCTACATACGTTGGCAAATGTCTTACATGCTCCAAAGTAAAAGCCGAACACCAAAAACCATCTGGTCTATTGCAACAACCAGAGATTCCTATGTGGAAATGGGAACGAATTACAATGGACTTCATTACCAAGCTTCCAAAGATATCAAGCGGTTATGACTCCATCTGGGTCATAGTTGATCGTCTCACCAAATCTGCACACTTTCTACCAATTAAAGAGACTTACAAGATGGACTAGTTAACCTGACTCTACATCAAAGAAATAGTCTCAAAACACGGTGCACCAATCTCTAACATATTTGACCGAGACAGCAGATTTATCTCAAACTTCTTCCAGTCACTCCAAGACGCCTTCAGAACAAATCAAGACATGAGTACATCGTATCACCCTCAGGCCAATGGTCAGAGTGAGCGAACCATTCAAACGCTGGAAGACATGCTTCGAGCTTGTATAATCGAATTTGGAAATGGTTGAGATAATCATTTGACACTAGTCGAATTCTCCTACAATAACAGTTATCACGCCCGTATCAAGGCAGCACCATTCGAGGTACTTAACGGACGAAAGTGTCGGTCGCCTGCTTGTTGGGCCGAAGTGGGAGATGTTCAACTCACTGGTCTAAAACTCATTCGTGAAAGA
Source organism: Artemisia tridentata subsp. tridentata (assembly GCA_021014915.2). Classification (NCBI taxonomy): domain Eukaryota; kingdom Viridiplantae; phylum Streptophyta; class Magnoliopsida; order Asterales; family Asteraceae; genus Artemisia; species Artemisia tridentata. Next base: position 304,449,581 of record CP139508.1, read on the forward strand.
ACGGAGAAGATTGTACAAATCAGAAATCGACTTCAAGCCGCAAGAGACCGACATAAAAGTTATGCCGTTACACGACGCAAACCCTTAGAATTCCAAGTCGGAGATAGGGTTATGCTAAAAGTCTCGAGCTTGGAAAGGCTTAATACAATTCGGTAAACGAGGAAAACTAAACCCAAGATACATCGGCTCATTCAAAATTTTAGCAAAGGTTGGTCTAGTGGCATACAGACTTGAGCTTCCGCCAGAACTTAGTAGTGTACATCCCACTTTTCATGTATCTAACCTAAAGAAATGTTTTTCGGATGAATCGCTTGTTATTCCACTCGATTAAATTCAACTCAATGACAATCTACAATTCATCGAACAACCCATAGAAATCATGGACCGAGAGGTCACATAACTAAAACAAAGTCGAATCCCAATTGTCAAAGTCCGATGGAACTCACGACGTGGTCCAAAATACACATGGGAACGAGAAGACCAGATACGTCGTAAATACCCACACCTTTTTGTCAACAATGCTTCAACATCTAACATAAATTGATCTCCAGGACGAAGCTCTTTTAACGGGTGGAGACTGTAACAATTCGCATTTTCAGGTTACTATCCATTCTCGATTTTTTTTACTATTCACTTTTACTATTCATCCCATAAATTATTATTTTTATTTATCATGACAAGATAGTTGATACTCGATGGGTCGTCCTGACGACGTACGTTGAATCCATTTAGAACCGATTTCACAAAACCGTGTCTGAGATTTACGTTTAGGTTTAAACGTCATTCAAGCATTCTGATATGTCCATTCAACATTATAAACAATAGAAATATGTGTTTCTCACATTTTACAACAATTTCACAAGTTTTGGAATTTTACGTTTTCCAATTCTGCGTTTTACTCGATTTGCGCGTTTTAAACCTATGTTTCCAGTTTTAACAGCGTTTAAGCAACCCGATGAAACTTATCACTCATTTTATATATTAATATGGAGTATAATGATAAGTTTAATCATTTCTACAGGTTTCATATTTTTACGATACACGGTTTTACGTTTCGTGACTTAACGACTTATAGTTAGCGATTAACGGGACCAATACTCACTCCGTAAACTAGATAATACCAAGTTTATCCATCTAGTCACCCTATCCACCATATGGCCACATGTATTCAAGCTTCCTATGTAAGCCTTGAAAAGTCCAAGTAACTAACCTCCTCAAGTCACTATAAAACCCTTGGGGTCCTTGTTTGTTGCCGTCCATCACCACACACAACACACTCCTCATTTACTATTTTACTTCAAGAATTATTCAAGAGAACAAGTCCTATATCAATTCCAAAGATCTTGTCAAGCTTTGTTTGATCCAAGTTATAGTTTCTTTCTTCCATTAGTGATCTTCAAGATACACAAGAAGTGTTTCTAGTAGAAGAGTTCAAGTGCTTTCCCAAGTGATCCTAAGTTAGTATCAAGAGGTTGAAGAATTTGGAAGCTAGGGTTCCTAGTTCTTGTTTTAGTTCTTTGATTCTTGATTTCCTTTCTTATAGAAAGCCAAAAGTTGTAAGAAAGTCTAACACACTCTTGCTCAAAACCATCTACATGTTTCTTATTCTTAATCTACGCTATATGTGGTCATTATATTGTATTCATGATGTGCAAAACCTTTAAAACAATTTAAAAGACCTATATGTTAACCTTATGTAAGTAAACAAGTTAACTAGTGACTTATGCTTTGAAAAATGACCAAAATAGAATAGCCATGACCTTGGAAAACTACCTACTGTTAAAGAGGGTTTTATAAGGTAAACAGAGCAATTTGAATCACCCAAAACGAGTACACGCGTCAAAAGATACGGCCAAATAAAGTTACCAAAAACCAAAACTAAAAGCTGGAAAAAGGTTGCTGTAACAGAATCTAAAACACGATTTTCGAGGTAGTTCTGGTCCGATTCATCAAAAAGTTAAAACACGAAAGTTGTCCGGAATGACGTTTTCTTCAAAAACACAAGTGTACGTGTCCGAAAAATGTACGATAAGGGCTGGATGTGCGGACTGTTTTAAAACTCGAGTATGAGATTTTCCAAGAACTTTTTGTAAATGAACTAGTTCCCGATCTCGTTATTGCATGAAACTTCACCACTTTCATCACGTACTTATAAATTTCATCTTTATCAAATAATATCACATACCTAAGCTTCGAAATATTAACTTTAGTAAAATGGCGAAAACTTGTAAAAACCATTTAAGTTACTTACCATAACCCAAAGGCTATATAACCTCCGTTAAACTTTGAAAACGGCCAAAGACTCATTTTCAAACCATGTAACCACTTAACTTATATGTCACATAATCAAACAAGCAAAACTTATGTTTTCCACATCAAGTACTACAAAACTAGGAAACTTCATGTGAGGGGTTCATTAGAGTAAACGGATCAACGAGTTGCTGGATTGACAACTTAAAGTGTCCTGGCTCCTCGAACGTTTACTGCATGACCTCTGAATTATGATGGCCCGAACGGTAGTGCGAGATAAATTATAAATGTTTTATAAACCATTTCTAGAAAACGCCATACACAAACTACCATATAAAGCACCATGATCAATATAAATGACATATATAGACTGGTTTATGCTTTCCATAAACTAAGACACGATACCATATTATAGGTTGCTCGTAAAAACTTTCACGACTCGACTACCATTTTCACTACTCACTACACATCAATAACTCACGGTGAGTTCGTAGCCCCACTTTCTATTATTTAACTATTTTACAAACCCGTGGGGGGATACATGCTACTATCTTTCTACTCGAACACAATGCTTTCTATTGTATGCTTATCCGACTATGTTTTATTGTCACTAATTAGCGATTGCCATGTTCAAAGTCCATATATCATGAACCATTAGTCACTAGTTTATTGAGCGCGAATATTGTGAATATGCCTATTGGGATTGACGAATCCTATATGTATTGACCGGTTAGGTAATCGAACACACTATATTTGAGATCTAGAGGTATAATGGCAAATTACCTTGGTAGGGATTCTATGTTACTAATATACCAATTTTTGTTGGTTCGATGTTAATGTTTTGGTTGTTATGAGCTTAGTGAAATAATAACTGTTTTGTTTTCTATCTATGAATGTGAGATTAATTACCTCACGTTACGTTTATTGTGTTCAACGATTTAACTAAACCTACGAATTCCACTCAACCTTTGTGTTGACTGTTTTAAGCATGTATTTCAGGTCCATAAGGTACAGTGTCACACCCTGAATTTACCTGTTAATGGCAGCGGAATTGAATACCTTGGTGTGACTTTCATGGCGTCTCATACAATGGATATATTGAACGACCTAAAGTGTCGTTTTGAAAATACACGTTTGATCATAAATAAAATCAGAGTTTACAAAACATAGGTCCCAAATGATGTTGCAAGTTTATAAAACAAAACCATAATCGATCAAACGGTTACATAAGTGCATAAAATGAAGTGGTGCAAGTCGACCCCCGCGACTCCAAAACAATCCCATGCATGCCCACATGATAGCTAATAACCTGAAAATACATTGCTAAAAACGGTCAACATAAAGTTGGTGAGAGTTCATAGGTTTAATAAAATGAAGTTATACGATAGCCACAAGTATAAAGTGTATGACATAAGTCACATAAAATGATTGTACAATAGCCTTAAGCTCATGACCCCGACGCTGTGACTGAATTCTTTGGAGCCCCTGGGAGTGTTTTGCCAGACACTCAAATGAAAAGACATGAAATGCATCCGCTATCGGTTGTTGGTCAAAGCCAACACGGATTGAGGCGTCACCCTCGATAGATCTATCCACTCACTCTCGCTTAAACATAATTAACGGTTCATGATTATATGGGGACTTTCAATTGGCAACAAGGTAACTTAATCTATGTACAGGAAGTCTGATACTTTGGCTCGTATGGAAAACAGTTGCAATGTATTCTCCCCCGTGGGATTTGAAAACAATAATAAAATGTATACGGGGCTATGAAAACTCACCTGAAGTGATGATACAACAATGCTATGAAATCGGAATACTTGGAATAATTGAAATACTGGAACACTTGGAATACTTGGCAATAACAAGGCGCGAACACTAGCCGCTACCTAAAATGAATATGCATAATCTACTTAGATTATGAGGCAATGTAGTGCATGTACATGTATATGTAACCTATACCACTCGTCATTTGAAAATACTAGTTATCGTTGATATGTAAAGTTTTTCCAAAACTTGATATAAATATGTTAACTTGCTAACGTAAAACTAGTCGTGTCATAATGTGTATAAAACGTTAATGTTGGTCTTGGCGTTTTGAAAACATTGAAATGTGATATGGTAGTCGTGTTAATAAACCTTTGATTGTACGTGTTCCAATGGATAAGAATTACGGTTCACCATAGTCGTTTCGTGAAAAATATAGTTTCTAGTACGTAAACATTTTCTACTTAAAAAGCTGTCAAAATAAAATGTATATAGTCGATGTTTAAACGCGTGCATCTTGTTCGTTATTAGCTTGTTTTTGACGTTCTTTATATCCGTGGTTTCGTAAAAATAAATGCTAACACATTTTTAGTAGCTTGGTTCATCTAGGTTTCGTCAAACGCCGCAAATAAGCCGTCGAATGCTACCAAACAGCATGCAGTTTTTCCGGAAAATAGTTTTCGTCGTTAAACTTGTAAAAATCATATCTCCTTCGTTATTAACTCGTTTTTATCCCCGTTTTCGGCCACGGCTTCGTCTCGGAATGTATTTTCTAAATATTTGGTCCAAAATTTCCCACAACCTACTGAGTTGGCCACGTTTTCAAAATAGGGACAGTAGGTATGTTATAGTTTCAAAATGGGTTTTCCTAGTTTGTATCTTGTTCAAAACCATCCAATCTACAACCAAACAATTCTCAATCCTACCATACACCTTCTTAGGGTGTCATGGGTCCTAAACATCATTATCCAAGTAAATCTACTAAGGATCTAAATATGTAACAAATCTAGGGCTCAAAAGTATGGAAATGTATAAAAAGAGTGGTAAAGGCTAACATATGCATATAGATCTTGCATAAAATGATATGAACATGATATAAACTTGGTAATATTATGAAAAAATGGTTTGACATACTTACTTTGAAAGATTTGAGAGTTTGGATGATGAAAACTTAATAATCCTTGAGTTTATATTTCAAAACCCTAAAAGGAGTACTAGATGAGCTTGTTTATGTATTGTTCTTGAAAAATTGATGATCCTTGCTTGTGGTTTGATCCTTGGCCGAGCACACCAAGAGGAGAGGAAGAGAGAAATATTTTTTTGTATACTTGAAGTATTATGAGTGAAAATGAAGTGATAAGATGAGGTTTAGGCATTATATATTAGACAAGATGGTAGGTAAGCATTAAATGGGATGTTAAGTTGCAAGATTTGGGGGCTAGGGGGGGGGCTTGGCCGGTGCATCAAGGAGGAGAGAGGGGGGGGTCCCCTTTTTGATTAGATCTTGTGATGATTCTATATATGTTTAAGTGTGATTAAATTAGTTTTAGGTGTAACCGGGTACCGCGTTTGCTAGAAATAAAATTTAACGGAGTTAGTCGGGACTTGACGAAGTCATAACAATTACAAAAATATGTTGGGTACAAATATTGGGTGTTCGGGTAATTATTGTTTAGTTTTTACAAAAACCGTCGTAATTATATTAAATGTACGATATAAATTAAATAAATTCGCAAAATACCGGGTAAATGAATTTTATAATTTTCTTGATGTTAAAATGAGTGTAAAAATATATCGGGACCATTGTGGGGATTGTCGGACGTGTTAGTCACATTTATTGATCGCGCGTTAACGTTTTAATTAAATTTAATTATACGTAAAACGTCAAATGTAATAAAAATATTAATTTGATAAACCTACGAGTGGTATAGTATGAAAATGGAAATCTGATGATATGCAGACTATTCCTAGTCCGTATGCAGTGTTCCTACTGATGATGCATGAATTTCGCAGTCAAACCAAACCGGTTACGCGAATATGAATACCCGTAAACTACGTTTACGCTGAAATGAATAATGAACATGAATAGTGATTCCCTCCCGGGGATGAATAGTGTCACATGAATAGTAAAATTCCTGAACGCTTCTCGAAGTCTCAAACTGACTCCAAAAACGATGAATAGTGAAATGATGAATAGTGATTGGTGAATAGTAACTGATGAATAGTGAATTGTCGTGGTTAGGAAAGTGACCTGAAATCTCGGGTTGTTACAGTCGCCCCTCCAAAAGGGAATTCAGTCCCTGAATTCAAATGTTGTTGGTTTCGGAAGCAGGCTCGAGAAAATGATGTGGATACTTGCGTCGCATTTGGTCTTCTCGTTCCCAAGTAAACTCGGGTCCTCTTCGAGAATTCCAGCGAACTTTCACGATAGGAATTCGACTCTTCTTCAATTGTTTGACCTCACGGTCCATGATTTCAACGGGTTCTTCCACAAAATTAAGCTTGTCATCTAGTTGAATTTCTTCGAGTGGAATAACGGACGACTCGTCGGAGAGACACTTCTTGAGGTTTGAAACATGAAATGTGTTATGAACGTTGCTGAGTTCTGACAGAAACTTAGGTGTGTATGCCAACTGACCGGCTCTAACTAGAATCCGAAATGGTCCGATACCGAGAGCTCAGTCTATCGGGTTATCAAAAATTGTATCATGCCTTTCCAAGGCAAGGCTTTCAATCATAGTTCGTGCTTCTACTTGAATCTAGGAGGTTCGTTGTTCAAGGGTATCAATTCCGTATGATGTGCATCATGCATCGACCTAACTTCCATTGTTTTCTCATTTCTTGTAACTGATTCTTGACTTGTGAAATTTCCTTTGTTGTCTCCCGGTTTAGTTCTAGGTCCGTGAATTTAACTTTCCAAATTCGATATATAAATATGTATATGGTCACTTCGGCCATAGGGTGTCTTAAATGGTGCCTTTATATATTCCTGTGATGGTTATTTTTTTTGCTGATGATGAAATTCGTCAATACTCGAAAGATTATCCTAATCCATTCAAAGTTGGTTATGTGGTGTTGAATAAATCCTATAGTGTTCAGGTAGTTCTCTTAAGGATTCGTCGGGCTAACTATGGTAGAGCGTGTATATCCAATTAGAAAAGGAATATCTTAAAGGAATTGCTAGAAATCTGAGGGGTATCGTCTATCCTTTCGCCGTTTCTATGTCATAAAATATCTTTCATAACGTAGAGTCTCTCCTAGAGAAGTCAATGGTGCAAATTCAACTTAATGGCTGAGTGAGTGATGAGTGATGTAAGTATCCGGTGGGAGTTTGTTAAAAGGGGTGTTCATGAAAAATTCCATTTGTTTACAAGGCTTTTGAATGAAGATTGTTATTATTACTTCCTGAAAATGTGACTATTTTCCTCACGGCATAGTTCCTCCTGAATTATACATAGGTGATCAGGCTATGTATAATTGAGGACCAACGATGCGATGCTTGGTTAAATCGAAACGGTATTACTTTTTCCCAAAAGTTTTAGATGGTGTTCAGCGTGTTGTTTTGATAAATGGTTTTCTAGATATTTCCTTTGAAAGTAACATGAAAATTGTCTCGCGTAGCGGTAGTAAATACTTGATAAAATGACAGGAAATCCATTTATAGGGTGGTACCAAATGGTTTATTTTGAAAGTTCTGAAAAATAGTTCTCCCGTAGGGTAGTAAAATAACTTGCATTAAATTTGTTGAAGGTTTCATTGGATACATGGATGAATCTTATGAAATGGTATTAGTCTACTAATCCGTCAAGAATGAAATCGGCCTAATCCCTAGTAAGATAAAGGTATATTGTTGCGAAACTATAGAGAATTGAGCAATTGGAATAGGAATGGAATAAACGATGGTTATGATTATCGCGAAGATAACAAAAGGTAGGTATTACATTGGATAGGAAAGTGCTTAATACAACTAGGTTACACCAACGTACCTATGGAAAGTACAAAAGAAAGATACAACCCTAGAGGGCTCAACTACGGTTTATTAAAACATGAACTCCTTCTGGTTAAGCATTGTTGTTGTCTTTGATGTTGCTAATGTCCTGACGGTCTCTCTCCCAAACACGCACGCTATTCCTCGAGTTAATTCCTCTTGGTCCCCATGTCCTGATTTCCTTTCGGGCAATTGTTCCTAAAGTGTCCAACTTCTCCACAACCATAACATGTTGGCGGTGGATTCTGATTATTTCCCCCAGGAGCAGCCCTGCATCCCTTAGCCAGATGACCGATCTTCCCACAATTGAAACAAGGTTTAGGGCAATCCCCCGGGTTATGATGTGTTTGGCATTTGTTACACTTTGGTAGAGTACCGGCGTAACCTTTCTTTTCAGTCGGACCCGCAACATAGGCCCGTGCAGTTTCTTGTCTTTTGGGTGGTGGTTGGTTGGCGTTGTTACCTTGGGTGTCATCCCATTTCCTTTTGTTGTTGTTGTTCTGGTAATTGTTGGTGTTATTGTTGTAGTTACGGTTTCGGTTGAAGTTATTGTTGTTGTTGTGGGCGGGGGTCACTTTCTTCAGAACTTGAGCTATGAGCTTTTGAGACATCCTGATTGCCTCATCAAGAGTTTGCGGATCAAAAGAAATCACATCACCACGGATGCTTTCGGGCAATCCACCAATGAAATTCTCTACCAATTTTTCATCATCAGGCACCATAGATGGGCATAGAGCAGCTAACTCTTGGTACCTCCGAATGTAAGCCTCAATATCATTACCCACAGTTACCAGATCATAGAACTCCACCTCTAACTTCTTCACTTCGGTTCGTGGGCAAAACTTCTTAGTTACCAACTTTTTGAACTCGTCCCATGTGACCTTGTAAGCATTCTCCATCCCTATAGGCTTTGCATAAGAGTTCCACCACGATAAGGCTTGATCGCGAAGTGTACTAACGGCAAACTTAACCTTGTAGTCATCCGGGCAATTGCATAAGATAAACACATATTCAGTATGTTCGAACCATCGAACCATGGCAGTAGCCCCTTCAGTACCCTTATACAAAGTAGGATCTCCACTCTTGAAATCCTTGTAAGTACATTTCTTCCCATTGGTTCCGTTGCTAGCTTCTCCCGATGTCCCTATCCGAGAAGCATCTTCGGCAGCTCTTGCGGCAACAGCGGCTCTTTCAATCTCTAGAGCTTCGGCCACACTATCCCTAACGAGCTTCCGGATAGCAGCCTGAGTCATTTCTGGGGTAGTCGTTGCAGCAGCCTTGGCTTTTGCTTTCCTAGGTGCCATAATTCTGGTACATCACAACAGAATACATCAACAACAATCATACTAGAAATGATTATCGTACAAAATATATACAACCACAACATGTATATATATATCCACCACAAGTGTAAATACAACCACGATATGTACAACCACAACATGTACAACCTCAGCGTGTATAAATACAACCATGAGTACTCGTAATAGCAACGATCATTGTTCACTAGGTATACCACCACAACCATGCGTATATCCTCATAACACATGAATACAACACTTAAAAATTTTGGTCTACATTGACCGGTGTCATAGATAGCACAACCATACCCATATAGTAAAGTCAATACTTGGGGATCTCGTTGTACAACAATCAAAATACCACAAGTTTCTTTGAACCACGCCACACTTCCCGTGGCCAAGATGGTAGTAAAAGCGAGTAAAGGTAAAAGCTAGGATGATGTCCTGAAGTGAGGTCCGGGGTTGTGCATCGATTCATGTCTGAGATAATGTAGATTCCAATCCATCCTTGAGGAATCTATAGATGTTCCTGTTGAGTCCGTGATCTTGGTGTCATCCACAAGACGTTATCTAATTCATGTCAAGTGAGAATGGGAAAGAAAGAAATGACAATGGTCGTACTGAAAGGCAAGGTTAGACTCCCGAATCTCGAAGGTCTCGGTGTCATATCTGATTGGTGGGGTGTTGATACGATGACCAATGATGAAATCCAACTCATCGGTTTAGAATGTGATGTAATCAAACTTGGTAATGAAGAGGGAGTTGTGAAGAGTTCTCTTGTGGTGGTGTAATATTGCTCAAAGCATCTTGTTGGTTCATTATGTCATGGGAGTATGAGTCGATTATACCTGAGATAGTATAGAGTCTTTGCGAGGAATGCCACTCTTTGGCGATTTGTTGTTGCTCTTGTTTGGTCTGTGGGGCATCCAAACCTTCATGTGTAGTCTCAATTAGTTAGAGATCATCATCTAACGATGAAGAGTAGTAGGTTGTCTAACAGTAAGGGCTCTCGAACTCTCATCAACCTTAATCTATAAGGTGGTGTAGTGTCCTTAGTGGTAGATGGTAATGGTGTATCAAACCATGTACGCTTCTCAAGCGGTAAGTTAAGTATGTGAGTAGAGTCCCTGAAATGTGATGGTATAAATGGGGTTCCATATGATGATGATGAAGTCGATGGTGATAATACTGAAGGAATCACTACCTTCTTTTACGCTATCTTGCGATGTCTAAGCGGTAAAACTGGAGTATGCACTATGGGACGACCAATAGTGGTATGAGTAGCTGATACTGGTGGTAATACATGAGTAGTGAGTGTTCTAATAGTGAGGGAATGAAGATATACTATCTTTCTTGCAATAAACATTCTAATAGGTCCATAAGGACTAAGCATGTACGTCTTATCAAATGGTATACTCTGTATGGGCTGAAGTAATAGGGACATCCCGATCGTCTTGCGACGTCGGAACATAAGAGTTGGATTCTGCGGAAACCGGAATAGTATGGGATAATGAATCTGTAGGTGCACAAGTAACCAAAGGTGGTGCAATAAGTGAAATCTGAGGAGTAGGTGCAACAATGGAAGTAGTAGAAGACATAGCTTCCTCGATGTAAACATCAGAAAATATAACAATAGTGCGGGAATTGGAAGACATATCTCTGTGGCAACAATACAAAATGAAATGAATAACCCATGTAATGAATCCTCGCAAATAATAATGTGCACTTATGATGTAATGATGAGACGCTACCGTTGGGGTAGTTATAGTCTAGGGTATGAGGACAACCTAGTTCGCTATAACCATTGCTCTGGTACCAATCTGTCACACCCTGAATTTACCTGTTAATGGCAGCGGAATTGAATACCTTGGTGTGACTTTCATGGCGTCTCATACAATGGATATATTGAACGACCTAAAGTGTCGTTTTGAAAATACACGTTTGATCATAAATAAAATCAGAGTTTACAAAACATAGGTCCCAAATGATGTTGCAAGTTTATAAAACAAAACCATAATCGATCAAACGGTTACATAAGTGCATAAAATGAAGTGGTGCAAGTCGACCCCGCGACTCCAAAACAATCCCATGCATGCCCACATGATAGCTAATAACCTGAAAATACATTGCTAAAAACGGTCAACATAAAGTTGGTGAGAGTTCATAGGTTTAATAAAATGAAGTTATACGATAGCCACAAGTATAAAGTGTATGACATAAGTCACATAAAATGATTGTACAATAGCCTTAAGCTCATGACCCCGACGCTGTGACTGAATTCTTTGGAGCCCCTGGGAGTGTTTTGCCAGACACTCAAATGAAAAGACATGAAATGCATCCGCTATCGGTTGTTGGTCAAAGCCAACACGGATGGAGGCGTCACCCTCGATAGATCTATCCACTCACTCTCGCTTAAACATAATTAACGGTTCATGATTATATGGGGACTTTCAATTGGCAACAAGGTAACTTAATCTATGTACAGGAAGTCTGATACTTTGGCTTGTATGGAAAACAGTTGCAATGTATTCTCCCCCGTGGGATTTGAAAACAATAATAAAATGTATACGGGGCTATGAAAACTCACCTGAAGTGATGATACAACAATGCTATGAAATCGGAATACTTGGAATAATTGAAATACTGGAACACTTGGAATACTTGGCAATAACAAGGCGCGAACACTAGCCGCTACCTAAAATGAATATGCATAATCTACTTAGATTATGAGGCAATGTAGTGCATGTACATGTATATGTAACCTATACCACTCGTCATTTGAAAATACTAGTTATCGTTGATATGTAAAGTTTTTCCAAAACTTGATATAAATATGTTAACTTGCTAACGTAAAACTAGTCGTGTCATAATGTGTATAAAACGTTAATGTTGGTCTTGGCGTTTTGAAAACATTGAAATGTGATATGGTAGTCGTGTTAATAAACCTTTGATTGTACGTGTTCCAATGGATAAGAATTACGGTTCACCATAGTCGTTTCGTGAAAAATATAGTTTCTAGTACGTAAACATTTTCTACTTAAAAAGCTGTCAAAATAAAATGTATATAGTCGATGTTTAAACGCGTGCATCTTGTTCGTTATTAGCTTGTTTTTGACGTTCTTTATATCCGTGGTTTCGTAAAAATAAATGCTAACACATTTTTAGTAGCTTGGTTCATCTAGGTTTCGTCAAACGCCGCAAATAAGCCGTCGAATGCTACCAAACAGCATGCAGTTTTTCCGGAAAATAGTTTTCGTCGTTAAACTTGTAAAAATCATATCTCCTTCGTTATTAACTCGTTTTTATCCCCGTTTTCGGCCACGGCTTCGTCTCGGAATGTATTTTCTAAATATTTGGTCCAAAATTTCCCACAACCTACTGAGTTGGCCACGTTTTCAAAATAGGGACAGTAGGTATGTTATAGTTTCAAAAATGGGTTTTCCTAGTTTGTATCTTGTTCAAAACCATCCAATCTACAACCAAACAATTCTCAATCCTACCATACACCTTCTTAGGGTGTCATGGGTCCTAAACATCATTATCCAAGTAAATCTACTAAGGATCTAAATATGTAACAAATCTAGGGCTCAAAAGTATGGAAATGTATAAAAAGAGTGGTAAAGGCTAACATATGCATATAGATCTTGCATAAAATGATATGAACATGATATAAACTTGGTAATATTATGAAAAAATGGTTTGACATACTTACTTTGAAAGATTTGAGAGTTTGGATGATGAAAACTTAATAATCCTTGAGTTTATATTTCAAAACCCTAAAAGGAGTACTAGATGAGCTTGTTTATGTATTGTTCTTGAAAATTGATGATCCTTGCTTGTGGTTTGATCCTTGGCCGAGCACACCAAGAGGAGAGGAAGAGAGAAATATTTTTTTGTATACTTGAAGTATTATGAGTGAAAATGAAGTGATAAGATGAGGTTTAGGCATTATATATTAGATAAGATGGTAGGTAAGCATTAAATGGGATGTTAAGTTGCAAGATTTGGGGGCTAGGGGGGGGCTTGGCCGGTGCATCAAGGAGGAGAGAGGGGGGGGTCCCCTTTTTGATTAGATCTTGTGATGATTCTATATATGTTTAAGTGTGATTAAATTAGTTTTAGGTGTAACCGGGTACCGCGTTTGCTAGAAATAAAATTTAACGGAGTTAGTCGGGACTTGACGAAGTCATAACAATTACAAAAATATGTTGGGTACAAATATTGGGTGTTCGGGTAATTATTGTTTAGTTTTTACAAAAACCGTCGTAATTATATTAAATGTACGATATAAATTAAATAAATTCGCAAAATACCGGGTAAATGAATTTTATAATTTTCTTGATGTTAAAATGAGTGTAAAAATATATCGGGACCATTGTGGGGATTGTCGGACGTGTTAGTCACATTTATTGATCGCGCGTTAACGTTTTAATTAAATTTAATTATACGTAAAACGTCAAATGTAATAAAAATATTAATTTGATAAACCTACGAGTGGTATAGTATGAAAATGGAAATCTGATGATATGCAGACTATTCCTAGTCCGTATGCAGTGTTCCTACTGATGATGCATGAATTTCGCAGTCAAACCAAACCGGTTACGCGAATATGAATACCCGTAAACTACGTTTACGCTGAAATGAATAATGAACATGAATAGTGATTCCCTCCCGGGGATGAATAGTGTCACATGAATAGTAAAATTCCTGAACGCTTCTCGAAGTCTCAAACTGACTCCAAAAACGATGAATAGTGAAATGATGAATAGTGATCGGTGAATAGTAAATGATGAATAGTAACTGATGAATAGTGAATTGTCGTGGTTAGGAAAGTGACCTGAAATCTCGGGTTGTTACAGGTCCATAAGGTACAATGACGGCATGGAGGAGCATGGAAATTTAGAAGGCTATAAAACTTACAAAACTACAGGGACCTCTATATTTTGTAAACTCTGATGTTTGAAGAAATCGAATGATAAGTATTTTAAAACGACTCAGTTAGAGTTCGTTTTATGTTATTATAACTGTTATACCATGAGGTAACACCCCGTTTGAATTTCGCTGCATTCACGAAATTGGGGGTGTTACAAAACTCACCTTAAACAATAGTAATATGATACGAGAAACGGGCACGGAAATCAAGGCGCAATATTCTAACCACAAACTAAATTAATAATATGACTTAGGTCGAGTAATAATGTCGTGTATGCAATTTATAAAATGTTATATCACCCGTACATGTTTGTATATAGGTTTAGTCGTGAAAATATAGTTATGACAATATTTTCTACCAATAGCCAAAATATATAATTTTAGTGATTAAACTAGTATATATCGTAGTTTAGTGATGAACTCAAATAAGTACATTTTATTATCATAATTTATCCTATTTATTTGACTTGTTTTATTATATTATATATGAGAATTGATACGTTAATGTCTACTTTTGTAATTCTCAGGTAAAAACAAGTATTATGTGAAAGTTGGCGATTTTGGACTAATTATGGAGCAAAACAAGCAAGATGTTAAGAGTCTACTGAAATGTACAAGATCAAGATCATTCTGCTCCAGATACGCCGCAACATACTTCGTACATACGGCGCATCACTATCAAGATTTCACAAGTTACAATCCAAGACGGCAAAGGACATGCGCCGCATAGAGAAATGGAGTTACGCCGCATCTTAAGGCGGTGTAAGAATATTCCTGAATATATTAATCTTGGACCCCACGCGAAGTTAAGTCAATGCGCCGCATCTACTTATCCTATGCGCCGCATCTAACCATCAGACAGAAACTATAAATACCCCAAGGTCAGACGAATTTCGAGAGTTTTTGAAAAGGTTGGACAGTGCAAGATAGCAGACGAATTCAGACGTATTAGCAGCATAAGACACACCCTAAACGAAGATACAAGAGCTGTAAGAAGGTCCTGCATGTATTCAATTCATTAAGTAGTTTTGCTTTATTGTATTAGTACACTTTAATTCATCAGGATTGATGGGCTGATGT
Source organism: Artemisia tridentata subsp. tridentata (assembly GCA_021014915.2). Classification (NCBI taxonomy): domain Eukaryota; kingdom Viridiplantae; phylum Streptophyta; class Magnoliopsida; order Asterales; family Asteraceae; genus Artemisia; species Artemisia tridentata. The sequence continues at coordinate 304,464,899 of CP139508.1, forward strand.
CATGTGACTACGGAAAACCATGTCCACCCCTTAAAATTGCTTTCCCATTAATTAAAGTTTATATGTTGATGTCTTTGGTGACTTTTATTAGTGCATTGATAACCTCTGTGTCTAGCTGAGCATTGCTTGGGTCACCATGCCCCTTCCTCGCCTATTTATTCTATCGTTTCTAGGATAGTGGGATAGACATAAGTGATCATTAAGGGTTTACTCGCCGATAAGATTAGAGCCAACGAGAAAGGGTTAATTATATACACTTCATATAAAACTAGCAATAAAACAAGTGATAAGCTACTTAATTATCAGGACAGGTCGTCTTATTGTCTCAAGTATCTATCTGTGTACGTGTGTGCTAATCGCTGATTCGTGCTCATTAGTTTAGTTTTATATTTAATCATAACCAAACCATGCCAGTCTCTCAGGCTGAACCCCCTTGCGTTAGATCAGGTTGTACAGCTAACTTAGGATATTAAAATACTGATTAGAATAACTAGATAATACGTTCCACTCTTACTGATCGACACTCTACTTACCATTATATTCATACTGACCGGGTACACTGCTCGTTAAGTGTGTGTGTTATAGATAAGTCGGCTAAATATAAATTTAAAACTTGAGTAGGCATTAATACTGCTAAACCGCAACGACACGCGCACGCATCAAGTTTTTGGCGCCGCTGCCGGGGAGTGAATTGTTATTATCTATTAATTTGATTAGTATTTTGATTTGGTTTTTCTTTTTAATTTTTAGATTCTAACCGCTAACCCTGTTATATATTAGATAAATTGCATTCATTGTATTATTTGCATATTTTCTGTTTTTGTGTGTTTTTATTTTCTTTAATTTTTGTTTCTTTTTGTTTGTTTTTTTTTTTCTTTTTCTATTTTTCTGCATTCTGCTATCGTTGTATTGTGCTGATACAAACGATACGGCGCATCTGTTTTCACAGATACGGCGTATTGCGTTTAATTTTAATAAAATACAACGCGTTTAATAAATTCGAGTACGACGCATTTTTCCCCAAGATACGGCGTATTGTGTTTTTAATAAATAAATGTTTTCTAAACCCTAACGCCATACGACGCATCTGGTTTCACAGATACGGCGTATTTTTAATTTAAATTAAAAACAGTTTTTGAATTATTAAACAGATACGACGCATCGATTTTTATCGATACGGCGCATCTACTAAATCAAAAATCTTGTATTTTGAAACGTAACGAGAATACGGCGCATTAACTTTTGTTAATACGACGCATTTAATTTTAATAAATATAATCGATTTTTGATAAATTAAACTGATACGGCACATTCTAAAATTATAAGCGGCGTATTTGCTTTCTGAATAAAAGTCTGATTTAATTTTAACGAAATAAGATACGGCGTATCCAACTTTTTGGATACGGCGCATCGTCTGCAGATATCAACAACTTTTAATTTTCGTATTCCGTTTTCGTTGTTAATTTTCTGTTATATTACTTTCTTGAACATACCCTACTGATGCTTTTGTGATGGTTTCAGGAAGTGCATGACCAGGAGTTTAACTAAGAACTTGATTAAACCTTTCGAAGATCCTGAACGAGCCCTACATTCCCTTAAAAGGCTTTTCAACACAAAAAGCTTTGAAATTTCAAGTTCGTTCGAGCTTGATTATTTTTCTGAAGAGAAAGAGGAAGAAGAAACAGAAACAATGGCGGAAAACACTACAAAAGTTTTATTAAAATTAAATGTGTCGTATTATTTTTCTGAAGGAATACATGAACAAAACCCGTGCTGATTACAGTTCAGGAATTGCTAGACCAAAGTTTGATGAAAAGTCAAAGTTTGAGTTGAAGGGTCAGTTTCTCAAGGAGCTAAGAGAAAATGCTTTCAGTGGAACAGAATATGAAGATGCTAATGATCATGTTGAAAAGGTCCTCGAGATTGCAGATTTGTTTACTACAGAAGGAGTCTCTGACGATCAACTTATGCTAAGAATCTTTCCAATTTCGCTTAAAGGAGCTGCTAATAAGTGGCTAAGGAATGAACCTGCTAGTTCAATCACAACATGGGAAGATTTGAAGAGCAAATTCCTGAAAAGATATTGTCCACCTGCTAAAACTGCTAAAAAGATGGAGGCTATCAACAGTTTCAAGCAAGAGCCTGATGAAACTCTTTATCAAGCTTGGGAGCGATTTAAAGACTTATTGATGAAATGCCCTCAACATTATCTAAGTCCAATGCAGGAGATAATATTGTTCTATCAAGGATTGGACGTGCCTACTAGACAAATCTTGGATGCTAAGGGAGCTGTGCCTCAAATAAGTGCAGCCGATGCTAGAAAAGCTATTCAAGAAGCTGCTGATCACTCTCAAAAATGGCACGACGGAACCTCTACTAGATCTAAGATCAGCACTAATTTTGACGGGTTTGCTGCAATTCAAGCTGAATTGGATAAAATTAGTAGAGAGATGAAGAAGTGTGATGAGAAAGTTTATGCTGCCCAAGTTGGATGTGAAAAATGCGAAGGACCTCACTACACTAAAGATTGCCCTAATAAAAATGAAAGTGAGACTTTTGAAGAAGCATACTACACAAAATTTGGACAACCATTCCGACCTTCAGGAAGATTTAGGGAAGCTACTCCGGGATACTATCAAAAGAACAACTTTAATCCCACTTATCAAGAAAGGAGGCAGACTTTGGATGACACTCTTAAGCAAATTATGGCCGATGCTGCTAAAAGACATGAAGAGAACACTGCTATGATCAAAGAAATCCGAGCCTCAACGGATACTATAACAAGAAATCAAGGAGCTTCGATCAAAGCATTGGAACAAAAAATCGGACAAATGAGCAAGGTTCTTCAAGAAAGGGGATACGGAAGTTTACCAAGCTCAACTGAAACTAACCCAAGAGATCATGTCAAGGCCATATGCACTACTGACGAAGTCACGCCTAACATTCCTTTTCCTAAAAGATTGATGAATGGTAATGATGCTGCAAAGCCTGAATTTTTCTTTAATTCTTCAATCAGTTTAAGGAGGTTACTCAAAGAGAAGACAAAGATTGAAGAGGAGATCAAGGCTACAATGAAAGAAGAGAGCTCTGCAACCGACTTACGTGCCTTGCCTCATAAAGAAAAGGACCCAGGAAGTTTTACTTTACCTTGTTCAATTAATGTCATATCTTTCAATAATGTGTCAGCTGACTTAGGAGCTAGCGTTAGTGTTATGCCCCTTAAGACATTCACTACCCTAGGACTAGGAAAATTAGCACCCACTAAGCTGCTTATTGAATTGGCTGATAAAATGGTAAAACGACCTGAAGGGATTGTTGAAAATGTGCTAGTTAAGATTGAGAAGTTTGTTTTCCCCGTAGACTTTGTTATATTAGATATGCCCGAGGATGTTAAGATTCCTCTAATCCTTGGAATACCTTTCTTGTCTACCACCCATGCTAAGATTGATGTGTTTAAAAGGAAAATCTCATTAAAGGTAAGGAATAATAAACTAGTCTATAAGTGCCAAAATCCTGCTAAAAGCATAATTAGAGGCGTCTATGTGCTAGGATTAAGAGAACGTATGGACCTCGATCTAGAAGCTAGGCTTATGGGAGAAACATTGATTCAAAACAACTCAACTAATCCTAATCATGAGAACTTCAAGGAATTTATTGACTTTAATGTACCTACCGAACTTAGGCGCGATATTGTTAATGATTCTGATGATTAGTGGTATGATTACAAAGTAATTAACAAACGTAGGAGAATAGTTGAGAATACAAATTTGAATAATGATGTGTTTATTGAACTACCACCCCACCTTGCATATTTATGCCTATATAACAATAAGAATTTCCCGTCTATCATTTTGTCATCTCTACCCGAAAGGGACAGAACTTTGTTTATACAGATATTAAAGAAGAATGGCATGGAAATTAAGGACGAGCAAGGAGTGTTCAATATTACTGGACTGGTGATGAGGGAGCGCGATGCTTCCGACTCTTTCAGTGATCGGTATTAAGGAGCTGGACGTGAGTCTAACTTGAAGACTCTGGAATAAAGACAAGTGCTGACCGGGAGACAACCCGGAAGAAAATTTTTACATTCTGTTCTATATCGAGTCTGTCAGACCTGCAGAAGATGCGGCGCATCTCAATCCTAAGATGCGACGCATCGTCTGCACTGGTCATATCTTATTTAATTTTCTGCATTTTTACTTTTGACCTTAAAACTTTCTGTCAGTATTTTAATGCGGCGCATCCCTGGTTAAGGATCCGACTTATCTTCTATTCTGATTCGTATTTATTCCAGGCTCGATACGGCGTATCTTCTTCCATAAGATACGGCATATCGACTGACCTGATGATTTTCGACTTAATTTTTTTTAAGTTTTATTTTTACTAACTACTAATGTATTATGCAAGTTTGAACCTTCTTAACTCAGGTGTGTTAAAGTCTTAATGGTATTATAGATACCTGCATTTCCTGTGGATACATCATCTATGAAGCTCAAACGTTATCATCCACAAGAAAGTTGATTTTTGCTCTTATACAAATAATGGAGGATCATACCGAGCAAATCTCAGGGGAGTTTTTCTGTTCTAATTCTTTTATTTTCCATTTTTTAACCTTTGATACAAAAAACGAGGACGTTGTTTAACTTAAGTGGGGGGATTGGAGAATTAGAACACTTACTTGTCCTAAAAGTTTTCAAAATATGCTTAAAATGTGTTTAATATATCAAAATTTAAAATTTTTAGCATGTTTTTGTTTAAAGTCTAAATTACATAGCTGCACACATAACATTATTTCCAAAAATTGTGAACTTATCAAAATTCACAAATCTATGAGTGTGCCGGTGACTTGTAAACTTTAGAACTTGGCTTGTATACTATTCGAGACCACCATAATAAGTATTATCTACATAATTGGAATGACTTGTCTAAATTGGTAAATTTCTAGGATTACACCCAAATAGCCTTTATATGTTATGTGATATTAACTAACTACATTGGTTAGTTAACCCTCGTATAAACCCTTTGTTACTCTCACTTTTAGAGTAAGATACCCCTAGAAAAACACTCAGAGCCATTCCTTTCGTTTCTTACACCTTTGTTATAATGTTTCGTTACACCCTTACACCTTAGCCTACCCTGTAGATTAAAATCCGTGGTTAATTGCTTTAGGCAAAGTGTGTTTCCTTACATTACCTGTGTTCGCGTGCGTAATTCATTATCTTTGGTTGAGTCAGGAAATTGCACAATGCAATTGGTATGAAAGTAAATATTGTATAACTTTGAGTTTATTTTTCGTGTGTTTACTACTTTCACTATTACAGTTATTTCTGAAAGTATGAAGAGTATGGAAAATTATCCGGAAAGATAGTGATAGAAAAAAAAATCGAAAAAAATAGAAAAGAAAAAGAAAAAGGAAAAGTTGGATGTTTATTTTAACCAACTTATGTAAAGTTTTGTATTAAGTGGGCGATATCACCACTATTTGTTGTATATTATATTTATGGATTGAATGGGAGTTGGCCGTTATGGGAACGCCAACTAAGGTTTATTCTTTGATTGAGATTTTGTTGAGTATAATTCGTGTCTACCTAAAGCGTGTGTTTCAAGTGTTAAAGCGTGAGTTATTCAATGATATGAGTCTTATTCATGGGATGGTTGGGAAATTAATTTACCACACTTAGGATTTTAATTTATCTGTTTTGTTTATTTTTCATTTTACACCAATTTGTATCCCAAATATTATCCATACCCTATATCATTCTTTATCCAAACCTTTGATTTATTGAGATTAGGGATTTGAGCAATCTTAAGTATCGTAATCATGGATTCGGCTATGTATTTATGATTTTGTCACCCTTTTTGATATAATATTATTGGTAAAGATTACTTGGTCATATCTTTAGCTTATTCGAGTTAAGGATTTGAGCAATTGCAAGTATCGTGGTCGTGGATTCGATCATGTATTTGTGATTTTGTCGCCTTTTTTCGAATATGAGATCGATAGAAATCAAGAAGAATGATCAACCCTTAACCAACAAACCCTTTTTACCGCTTTAGACTTGTTATTCCTTAGCTTTAGTGGGGGAGATGCGTATACTTGCCAAGCTTAGGATAGAATATTCGTCACGACTGGACAGTTAAACGATTAGATTTGCTTTTATCGAAATATTTTATTTTATTTCTAATTCGTTAAGTGTTTGGCTGTGCAATTATGACAAAACGAATACATGCTTAAATATAAAAATAAATCCTAACATCTTTTAGGATACATTTTCATAAGATTTATTCTAAGGTTCACTTGGGGACAAGTAAAGTTCAAGTGGGGGGATATTTGATGAACTCAAATAAGTACATTTTATTATCATCATTTATCCTATTTATTTGACTTGTTTTATTATATTATATATGAGAATTGATACGTTAATGTTTACTTTTGTAATTCTCAGGTAAAAACAAGTATTATGTGAAACTTGGCAATTTTGGACTAATTATGGAGCAAAACAAGCAAGATGTTAAGAGTCTACTGAAATGTACAAGATCAAGATCATTCTGCTCCAGATACGCAGCAACATACTTTGTACATACGGCGCATCACTATCAAGATTTCACAAGTTACAATCCAAGACGGCAAAGGACATGCGCCGCATAGAGAAATGGAGTTACGCCGCATCTTAAGGCGGTGTACGAATATTCCTAAATATATTAATCTTGTACCCCACGCGAAGTTAAGTCAATGCGCCGCATCTACTTATCCTATGCGCCGCATCGAACCCTCAGACAGAAACTATAAATACTCCAAGGTCAGACGAATTTCGAGAGTTTTTGAAAAGGTTGGACAGTGCAAGATACCAGACGAATTCAGGCGTATTAGCAGCACAAGACACACCCTAAACGAAGATACAAGAGCTGTAAGAAGGTCCTGCATGTATTCAATTCATTAAGTAGTTTTGCTTTATTGTATTAGTACACTTTAATTCATCAGGATTTATGGGCTGATGTCATGTGACTACGGAAAACCATGTCCACCCCTTAAAATTGCTTTCCCATTAATTAAAGTTTATATGTTGATGTCTTTGGTGACTTTTATTAGTGCATTGATAACCTCTGTGTCTAGCTGAGCATTGCTTGGGTCGCCATGCCCCTTCCTCGCCTATTTATTCTATCGTTTCTAGGATAGTGGGATAGACATAAGTGATCATTAAGGGTTTACTCGCCGATAAGATTAGAGCCAACGAGAAAGGGTTAATTATATACACTTCATATAAAACTAGCAATAAAACAAGTGACAAGCTACTTAATTATCAAGACAGGTCTTCTTATTGTCTCAGGTATCTATCTGTGTATGTGTGTGCTAATCGCTGATTCGTGCTCATTAGTTTAGTTTTATATTTAATCATAACCAAACCGTGCCAGTCTCTCAGGCTGAACCTCCTTGCGTTAGATCAGGTTGTACAGCTAACTTAGGATATTAAAATACTGATTAGAATAACTAGATAATACGTTCCACTCTTAGTGATCGACATTCTACTTACCATTATATTCATACTGACCGGGTACACTGCTCGTTAAGTGTGTGTGTTATTGATAAGTTGGCTAAATATAAATTTAAAACTTGAGTAGGCATTAATACTGCTAAACCGCAACGACACGCGCACACATCATTTAGTTATCGTAGTTTCGTTAATATATATTTTGAAAAGTTTTTGACTTAACTAAATAATGTATACAAAATGCTACAACTTTTATTTAGTCCATTTTACCTAATTCCGTCGTTAAGACACTCAAAAACATCCCCGAACATTTCTGACAGCTTTTTAACAAAAAGCTGTGAATAGTAAAAATAAATATATTTTCGGCATAATTTTGATTGGCATAAGTTCTTCGTTATAGTTCCATTTCAAAGTTCTCCCTATCCCCGCGAAGGTATTTAAGTATACTAACATATTTAAAAGCCTCGGGCACTTGGTTTATCTTTTAAAGTCCGGTTTTACTTGGTACAAAATCCTAACAGCAACCTATTTTTAGAAAAATAGTTTTAGTTGCCTAAACTTTAAAACTTCGTAACTTATTCGTTATAAACCCGTTTTTATCTGTTCAATCGACCACGTTTTTGTTATAAAATCTATTTTTCATTGTTTTAGTCAAATCTTAAAAAGATGTAACTCATTTTTCTTTGGAAACAAAAATAGGACAGCACCTATGTATAATTATAACCAAATCCATTTTCTACACTTTCAAACTTTCAAATCACTTCAATAACAACTCCAAAACTATCCTAATTCCTTCCACCAATTTTTCAACAATTCATATAGTTCCAAAATAATATATATGACATAGTAAATATTCATAACATGATGAAAATTTTAATAAATGTATAGAAATAATTATAAATCATTATTAAGCACTTTTGTAACTTTAATTTCTATAATGTAAACAAAATGATATAAAACTCATATGTACACATTTTTATCAAGAAAATAACATTGTCAAATATTTATTTACTTGCTTACTTCATAAAAATTTACAAACATGTATGTATATGGTGATATATTTGTGTGAAATAGATTAAATAAGCACTTGTAAATTGTAATAAGACATACATAAGTTGTGTAAATTATGAAAGTAATTTTTATAGCTTACTTCAGATTTGTAGGAATATGTAATGCCAAGAACACAAGTGTACCCAATCCAATACTCCAAAACACTTGTTTACTAATTATAATACCCAAATAAGCACTTTTAAGCAAAAACCCAAACTTTATTCTTTGTTTCTTCTCTTGCCCGAATTTTACATATGAGATGGGAGAGTTTATGTGTTTTTGTTGGTCTGACCAATTGAATAAACCATGAATATACACAACAATAATGAACATGTTTATTCAATAACCATTTGACATACTAATAACATCTTGAGCTTCTTCAAGGGGATAGTTGCTGAATACTATCCCCGTGAATGAAAAATAAAACTCTTATTGATCCAAGCTAGCTAATATTGGAAATGAATGAGAGGAGGACTCTATAATAACACTATGTGTTATTTTTCTTGACTAGAATCTCTACCTATCTCTATTACAATATACATATAAATAGGCTAAGAAAAGTGAAAGCTTCCATGAGAAGCTTTTCATAAAATACTAATAAAGTACATAAGTACTTTTATCTTCTTTTGTTTTTCTTCCCAATGCTTGTACATTGTCTTCCCAAAAAAGTTCCCACCCATATTTCGTAATTGTTTCTTCAGAGATAAGTCGGTGAGACATTTGTCAGATCTCACGACTCTGGTATTGCTCAGGTACTTTCCTCGCTGACACCGCATCAGCGAAGTAAGGTGCATCTTTAGTTGGTCTTTGACATCTCTGAAGTATGTTGTTTGAGCTACTCCCTGATAAATCAGAGAGTGTGTGCTCACTGATTTTATTAGTGAGCAACTTGGCTATTTATGTTCAAATATTTTTCAGATAATTGGGTAAAATATTGACCCAACAATCTCCCTCTATTTGAACATAAAAATAGCCCGGGGATCAGAGGTAAGTGAGCAATAAGGGTTCTTCTTACACTATGAATTACAACCAAGAATAAAGTGATAAAACATAAAAATACAGATTCTTTGTTGTTGAAGTTGCAAAGAAGATACTCTTAGACCTTAAACATTTAAGATCAGTAACATGATATCATCAAGTTTAGGTACAAGGTTTGGAGTCTTCAACAAGTTCAGCAACAACTGACCAGGCAGTAAGGTTTAATATCAAGTAGGATTGTGGTTGCATGTGGTTCATGATAATCAGGTTGTGGTGTTATACATTTTTACTAGGTTCTGCCCTACCTGTTCAGAGGCTTAAGTTATCAATACTTCACTTTCCATACCAATGCTATCAGGTACCACTCAAACCCGTCAAGATATCTTCATATCAACTTAAAACTTAGCCTTAAGAACACCATGATCTAATTATCATTCTCTGAGTCAATCTTTACACATGACTTGAACCACTTTAACTTATCAGCATCTAAATATCACATTCCTTGATTCAACCACACACTTCTTGATCATAGTCCCCATATCAGACACACCACCATATCAGACACCATATTAGTTTGTGTGATATGGTTTAGGTTTTGGGTTTCATAACTTGTATCGCCTGACCCATACCGTCTGATTCTTTCCGCAACATTTAAGATAGATGACTTTTTGTTAGCTTAACTCTTTGTCACTCATGTACTCAGCACCCCTGAATAACGATCCTAACACCCCCTTTTTCTCAGCACCTTTACACACCCATTTATCTGAATTATAACAAAATCAGTTTTGATATCAGCTAACTAAACCCACATCATTCACCTTATGCTTTCGCTTTTATCGACCAAGTTTGCTTCTATAACTTTCTTCAGCCTATGGCGTTTGATGTCGACTAAGGTGTTATAATTTTAAGATTGGGGCTTCGGGTTTGTGGACGTTAGGGTGTGGAGGTTAAGGTGTGTGGAGGTTAAGTTTAAGGTTCAGGTTGGGTAGTAACTTAAATGCGTTAATTAATCTCCCGCTCAAAAACTACAACACTTAGTAGTTTTAGAAGTTGAAGCATTTAAGTGACTATTGGATTGGGTCATGATTTTGGTATCGGGTTGTGAGGCAGGTTGTGAGGTGATGGTTATCAGGTTATGGTTACAGAATGGTTGTCAAGTACAAGTTATGTTAATCATAACTTTTATCCCTCAATTTTAGACTATAATACTCACCACTCCTTGTTTCAGTTTCAACAGTAACACTCCCTGATTTCCATTTTCTTTCTAACACCCCCTGATTCACGCTTCATACCATCTATTTCTTTCCACTCACTGATCCGCATAAGTGATTTCTTAGTTTATGGTACAGGCTATCTACACCTACTAAATTGCACAAGCTGATGTGCCTTTTGCATCACCAGAGATACCATATCAGGGACACCATGTTATGGACACAATATCAGGTACGCCATACTCCATATCAGGTACATGCTGATCTTTTTGCATTCCCTGGTCCATAACTCCCTGATACTTTCTTACCACTTCACTCTCTGATTCCTATCAGACCCAATAATCATATCAGCTGCCATTTTCTCTTAGGTGAAACCCATCACCATTTCATCAACTACTCTAATTTTTACTACCCTCTGATTCACTGCCTGATTCCTCAGGTCCTGGTAATCAGATATCTAATCAGGTGCTTAAATTATCAGGGCTTCACCATTCACACAATGCTATCAGGTAATCATATAGATTAATATTTGTTTTAAAACCAAGTATCCCAAGTATTGCACATCTCGAGTTCCAACCTGAAAGACTTCACTCCCTGTTCCTAATGCACGACCCATTTTCCATTTCAACCCATCAGTAGCCTCTCTTTTTGTTTACCTGAAGCCCACAACTTGTTCCATTAACGGCTGTGATATTCTTATCACTCCCTGAGTCTCAAAAGCTTAGCCCGAAAACCATTAACACTCTATGTTCTCTATCCCAAACGTACTATTTGATCAGAATCGTCATCTGATTCATATTTAGCAACGTGAAGTACCCCTTGAATAAAATTAGCATTCCTTGATAATCAATTGTCAGCTGACCTATTAACCATCTCAGCCGCCTATTAACGAACCAAACAACATAACAACTAGTATAAACCTTACACCATCAACAGAAAAATGAAGAAAACCATCTAATGACTAGCAGCCACCAAGGATCTACATGTGCGAGTATCATCAGTGTCCTTACAGTGACATTCGTGTAGTTTTTTCAAGACAGGTTCTCAAGAACCAATCATCAAATGAGTTGTCCTTATCGTCCTAGTCCAACTCCGAACATAAACTCTAACCCCCACATCATCAGTTAACATATCTTTTGTTGGGAATTAAATATTCTGAAGTTTAAGTATCGGGAAAATCTCTCAAGTGATTAAGTCTGGTAGCAGTAGAGTTAAGTCTGGTGAGTTCCAAAGTTAAGTCTGCTGGTTATCTGCTGTTTAAGTCTGGTCGTTGAAGTTAAGTCTGGTGGTTAAGTCAAAGTGTTAATTCTGGTGACTAACAGAGTTAAGTCTGCTTGCTGAAGATATTAAGTCTGGTTGACTGAAAGTCAATTATACACGGTAGATAATATCTTACCCCATGTGCTCAGTCTTTATCTTATATTCTCAGAACAAGTTGTAAACTTAGATACATGTTGTATCTTAGTTACTGACATACATTAGCTATCAAGTAGCTCGATAAAGTTTGACAAGACTTAACATCATTGTAAAGATCTTCTTGGACTATAAAAGAAGATCTTAGTTTAGTTCTAGTCATCAAGTGACACAAGTAACTTCCAATTGCAATAACTGTTAAGAACATAGAACAAAAACAACAATATCACAAGTCATAGAAACATAAGATTCAAGGTTGTAACCCTAGTGATAACTCAAGATCACTCGTATTATTATCTTAATAATATTGAATTGTTTGGTGATAAGCTTTCATTGTTCATTGTCATATAACAAACATAACTGTTCTATTTCCATAACCATAATAACCTACTAAGTGTGATTAAGTAGATTCCGCATACTTAAGCATATTCACTCAATATATCATATACACAAAGTTCCAAAGGTTTAACCACCTTATAGTGTGTTCGAATCCTAACAAGTGGTATCAGAGCAAGGCTGATATTATTGATTTAGAAGAAGAAGAAATAGAATAGGATGCACAAGATACTGCTACAAATGTTGCTGCAAAGTTGCCCATGATCAAACAGAATGAGTTTGAGTTATGGAGGTTGAGAATTGAGCAATATTTCATGGTTCAAGATTATGCTCTTTGGGATATCATTCTGTATGGTGATTCATTTACACTAGGTTATACAGATATTATTCTTGAAGGCAAAACTGAAAGGAGAAGGAATACTGGACCAGCTAACAATGATGAAAAGATACAGAAGAGGAATGATCAAAAGGCAAGAAACTTATTGCTTATGACCATTCCTGGTGAACAAATGCTATCCTTTAGCAAGTATCCTGATGAAAAAACTCTTTTTGAAGAGATTTCTGCATGGTTTGGTGGTAATGAAACTTCCAAGAAAACACAGAAGACATTGCTGAAATAACAATTTGAAAACTTTAGTTCAAATAGCAATGAATCACTTGATAAGCTGTTCTCAAGATTACATAAGCTTGTCAGTCAGTTAGCTGTGTTGGGTGTTGAGATAGCCAAGGAAGATCTCAACATGAAGTTTTTGAGAAGCCTATCTGATGAGTTCCATACTCATGTGGTTGTCTGGATGAACAAACCAGACATTGAAACCATGAAACTCAATGATTTGTTCAACAACTTCAAAATTGTTAAACAAAGTCTAAAGAAGTCTGGAATCTATAGTACTAGTTCTGGGAATGTGGCACTCTTGTCATCTCCTAGTACTAGTAAGTCAGAAGAGGTAGATGAAGATGAAGGAGTTTCTAATACTATCTACGGTGGTCCTTCTATTAGTTCACAAAAGAATGTTGCTGGACTTGGAGATCCAGCATTCTATGTATTCATGTCTAGTCAAACTAGTGGTTCTCCTCTAACTCATGAAGATCTTGATTAGTTGGATGATAATGATTTGGAAGAGATGGACATCAAATGGCAGGTTGCTTTACTTAGCATGAGGGCTAAGAAGTTCTGGTAGAGAACTAGTAAGTAGATTACCATTGATGGTAATGAAACTGCTGGGTTTGATAAGAAGAAAGTAGAGTGTTTCAACTGTCACAGGTTAGGACACTTTGCTAAAGAATGTAGAAACCCAAGGAAGCAGGACAATAGAAGCACATGGTATAGGCAAGAGAAAAAGAAGGAAGTCATAGTTGAAGAACCAAGGGCTATGCTAGCCATAGATGGTGTTAACTATGATTGGAGCTTCATGGCTGATGAAGATGAAGCACCAACAAATGCTGCACTGGTGGCCACTGAGACTGCTCTAATGGCCTTTTCTGATTCAGAGGTAAATTCCATAATTAAATGTACTGAATCATGCTCTGCTCTTAAAGCTTATGAAGATCTTAAAAAGAGATTTGATGATCAACTAGAACAGTTATATGATGCTTTAGCAAACTTAGGTAATCATAAAAGTGGTATATCTGTTGTTGAAAAACAACTTGTACATTTTTAAGAAAATGAGTCTAAGTTTACTGATGACATGAATGCTCTCCAAAGAAAAATAGATTTTCATGCTGAAATAATTTGTTCAGAAAGAGCATCATTAGCTAAAGCCCTAAATAACAGTGAAAATGTTAAGATAACAATAGATGCTTTAGCTCATGCCTCAGATGGAGTTAATAAAATTTGGGAAGCTTAAGTAATCAATAAAGCTAAGTCTGGTTTAGGATACAAATCTGTTCCTCCACCATACAGAGGTGTTCCTTCACCTCCAGGTATTGACCTAGCACACACAGGTTTTGCTGAGTTTCAAGAACCAATTATGGAATATGGTTCTAAGTCTACTGAGGGTTCTAAGATAGAAAAAGTAAGTGAGAGTTTAAATAAAACTTCACTTTCTAAAGACAAGGTGTCCTTTGTTAAGAAAATAGATGCTATAGTTGTTGAGGAATGTACAACTGATAGTGATGAAGATGAACAGGTTATGTCTAAACCTGAAAAAGTTAAGAAAGCAGGAACAAATGTTCCTAAAGTGGTCAAAAAGGATACTGATAGGCCTAGAACAAACAATTAAACATGTTAGGCAACCAGTTAGGTATTGTGAACAATATAGATCCACTAGCAAGCCCAGAGGTAACCAAAGAAATTGGAATGGCCTCAAGTCTAACCAATTAGGTGATGACTTTTCTTTTTATAATAAAGCTTGTTATACATGTGGTAGTTTTGATCATCTTGCTGCTTTCTGTAACAAATGGGTATCTGGGTATGAAAACAATAGAGTGAACTACAAAAGGCAAACACCTAAATCTCACTTTCACTCTAGTTCTAATGTTAATAGAACACAATCCAAAACAGTCTTTGTTAAGTCTGGCTTCAATAAAGTTAATTCTGCTAGACCATATATGACTGTTTACCCAAAATCAACAGCTAAGGGTGCAAAAACATCTTACAAACATGCACCAAAGACTGTTCAAAGGCCCATTCAAATAAAAGAAGTGGTCCAAAAACAAGTTTGGAAACAAAAGGGGACAACTACAAAGCCAGCAGTTAATTCTGCTAGGAAAGTAGTTAATTCTGGTAGGCAAGTGATGTGCCCGGTTCGGTGCAAGTTTTAAATTTATAATGGGGTGAATTACCGAATCTAATAACAACACATACGAGCAAGTATACTCGTCTGTTGTAGCAAGATTTTGATGGTAAATCGGGATCGTTCGCAGGGATTTGTGTAGTGAATCGAATTGTAAGTTAAAAGCAACTATCTCAATAAGTAGTAATGATATGATGAAAATTCAAATGATTAAAAACTACACTTGCTTAGACTAGTGTACTACAATTGACTAATATGATTGTGATAACTTTGGAAAACATGTTGGTTGTGATAATTAGTTTTGACACTAATCTATTGTTTCTACAAATTAAACCTTCGTCAAGATTTTGGTTTATAAAAACAAGCATTAAGTTTAACCAATCAA
This sequence comes from Artemisia tridentata subsp. tridentata, assembly GCA_021014915.2. Taxonomy (NCBI): domain Eukaryota; kingdom Viridiplantae; phylum Streptophyta; class Magnoliopsida; order Asterales; family Asteraceae; genus Artemisia; species Artemisia tridentata. The sequence continues at coordinate 304,480,497 of CP139508.1, forward strand.
TTCAAGATCAATTCAAGGTTCATGAGTTGGTGTTCCCCAAACACAAAAACAATCTTTTGTCTAATCAAACAAGCTTAGGAAATGGTCAATACAAAAGGTAACCGATTATAGACAAAAGGTCACAATTGAAAGCAAACTATTAATCTCTCGACCTTTAAAGTGGTTTACAATCAATCCGTTTTGATAGACAAAAGCATTTTCATTACAATCACAATTAAGTTCCTTTGGTTAATCAAGAATAGTGGAAAACAACAATCATTCATAGACAAATGATTATAACTAGTGGAATAACAATAGTTCTTTCAACCCTCAAGATTACTAGCACTGGTTAAACTTGATTACCCAAATGTCACTATGAAACTTTATCACAATTGGTTCTTAGAATTGACTTGAAATTGAATTAAAACATGTTATCACAATCATATGCCAATCAATGAATAATACACATCATCTAAGCAAGTGCACAAAGGCACTAGCCACTCATAGCAAACATAAATGTAAACTCAATAATTTGAACATTAGAAACCATGATTGAAAGTCTTATAATGATTTGGAAATAAGATTACAAGTGAAAGACAATGATTCCACAAGCAATGAAAATGGTATATTCGACTTTCTCCCTTCTCCTGGACTTATGGACGAATTTCTGAGTATATTTCTGTGTATATTCTCTCCTAGCACTTGTATGTATGTATATATCTCTCTAGATTGATTGGTATATAAAATACTCAACAAATGGTTCCATAAATTGCTCTAACCAAAGGTCTAAGTGCATAAATGCTTCTCTTGCTCTCCAAGTAGTATTGAATGGTTAGAATACTGAAAAGAAGGACCTAGAACCGGAGTTATAAAGTCACAATCCTTAATAAAGAAGTCTTGGGTCAAACAGCGACTTCCAACCGATCGGATAGAATGGTCTACCGATCGGTTGGTCTTCTCGGTAAATCCAAATTTACTCCATCCGAATCGGTTACGGGCGGCGACCGATCGGATGGCTATGGCTGATGAACCTTTTTCTTGGACTTTTGCATACGACTTGTTTCTCGGTTGTAGCTCTTGATTCTTTGATCTTTCTCTTCATCCTTAAGCTTATGAACTCGACTACTCGGACTTTAACTCATTGAAGTACCTTACGGAGCGGACTTGACACAAGATTCACATGAAATCTCAAATACTTCCTTTTTCCTCATTTTTGCATCTTTTCCATCCATTTTCCTGTCTTTGGCTACAAATGCTTTGCAAACACACTTTGGTACGATTTAGTAACAAAAGCATATAAATATAACCACAAAACGTATATAAAACTACCAATAACGCTATCAAAAACATGTTAGATTTAGGCGTTATCAAATCCCCCACACTTGAACTTTGCTTGCCCTCAAGCAAATCTAGAAATAAAAACAATCATCCACATGGTATACACAAATGATTAGGAAAATGTGATGCAAATCTATCAAGCACTAGTACAAGCTAGATTCATCATTTTAAGCTTTTATGGTTGAATCATCGAGATGTTTGACAATACCCATATGATTTTCTTGCATGATACACATTACTAAACACCTCACGAAAGGAAAATGAAATATAATTCACTCAAACACTCATTTGTATGATTGGTGGAGTATATAAGAGGAATGACACTCATTTGCTCAGTCATGATCTAAATATTACCATAGGCTTGTACGAGAAACAAAACTACACCGAAATGGTGTGAGCTCCAAGTATACATATCAAAGAGGGCTTTTATTCGGGTTTAAGGCTTAAAGGGTAATAAAAGACTATCGCGCCACTATCTCATGCAAAACATAATAGCTCCCTAACAACGAATTCTTGCATTACCAACTAACGGATGGTCACTAGATTGTACCTTGGTTCGCTAACGACGTTACTCGCATAACGGATGGTCGCCAAAATACACCCTAGATCGCTTAACAACGTTAGTCAATTCCTCAAGAAATCGGATGGTTACTACATGTTCATACACTTAATAATTTCACAAAGTCAAAAAGGGTAGGATAAGGCATGGGATATATTTATGAAATTGGTTGAACATAAAACAAAATTAGTCAAAGTCTACGAACCAAATGTTACTAGCTATTACAAACCAATATCATGCCATTTTGTGAAAAACTCCATACTTCCTTTATTCATACTTGATTCACTTAGCCCATTGGCTTATTCTTGTCACCTTATAGTTGCAATGACTTTTCTTCTTCTTTTCTCTTTTTTTTTTTTCTTCTTTTCTCTTTTTTTTTTTACACGTCATCTTATAGTTGCAATGACTTTTCTTGGATAACAACTTTCGGAGTTTACACTTTCTTTGAACTTTCATGATTTCCACTTAACATCCATCTTGCCAAATAGCTAGCAACCAACCAAGACTTGACTATGGATAAGGCTAGGCTAAAAAGGTGTAAAATCTTTTTGAATTTTTCTGGATTTTATCAAAAGAAAAGATAGGCTCGGCGGGTGTAACTAGGGGTATCTAGCATTAAAAATAAATGCAAACAAATGGGTCCATATGAGTGGTTAACTAGCCAATGTAGCTAGCTAATATAGCATTATATGAAAATGGAAGGCCATTTGGGGTAAAACCTAAGATTGCCTCTTATCACGCATATACACTTATATCACAAATGAAATGTGATCTCACAACGGTCTCGTAATGATTTACAAGTACAAGTTCTAGAATAAATAAAATCACCGGCACACTCATAGCAAAAAGATCTAAGCATAAAAGATGTATGCTATATATAGAACAGGCTCAAATTCTCACACTTTAGTGGAAAGGGCTATAATCTGTGCTAGCTAATGTTATCGATCCCAGAATGGATTGCAATATTAATCGGGACACATCTCGAATTTTCAAAATTACAGATTTCACCAGTGGATAAATCCAGTTATTCTAGAATATGATCCTTAAAATGACAAAAGACTAGATTACAAGGGCAAACAAAATTTGAAAATTCAACTCAAAACTTACAATCTAATTCTTATTTTCCTATTCACCCCCCCCCCCCACACTTAAGTTAAGCATTGTCCTCAATGTGATAAACGACAAAAAAATAGGGAAATAAGAGAATAAACCGTATTTTCTTCTCAAGAGGAGTCTTGATCCTAGCGTCCAAGCTTCGAAATCATTATCTGCAGTAATCTAAAAACAAAAGAGACACACATACGAAATATATCTTCGCTTTATTTAAAATGCAGTGATACACCCCCACACTTAAGTTCAACTAAGCAATTTAGAAAAAACTTTGGGGTTTAATTACTAGAAAATAAAAATGAAAAATAAACATAGCAAACACACGGGTTGCCTCCCGAGAAGCGCTTGTTTTATTAACGAGTCATCAGCCGGACTCGAACTTCTCTCTCTTCATGTTGGTGCTGACTTCTTCTTTGGAAATTTTGGAACGTGCAGCACATTTCCAATCACTATTCCTTCTCCAGTTTCATCTATGTATTCCAGCTTAACTTTCTCCCACGGTCTTGGTAGAACATCATAGATATAACCAGAATCTTCGGCCCACGGAGTGTTTTTTCTTGAAATCGGCCGGGAAGGGTGACATAAAGGTTATAGCTTCATATTCTGATTCCGGCGGAATCTCTTGAATAGAAACTTCATTCATCTGCTCCTTGTCATAGTATAACTTAATTCGGTGCCCATTAACAATGAAACTTCCACCATGTTTGTCATGCAATTCAACATATCCGGATGGAAATCCATGTTTCACTGTATATGGTCCGAACCATTTCGGTTTCAACTTGGGAGCTTTGAACTTATACTTCATGTTAAAAAGCAGAACTTTGTCTCCAGCCTTGAATTCTTTTCTGATTCTTAGCTTTCTATCATGATAAGCTTTTGTTCTTGCTTTGTAAAGTTTGGAGTTCTCATAAGCTTGTAGTCTAAGCTCATCGAATTCATGCAATTGCAAAAATCTCTTCTCTCCAGCTACTTTGAGGTCTGGGTTACAGTTTCTCAGTGCCCAGTAAGCGTGATGTTCGATTTCGAACGGCAAATGACAAGTTTTTCCATACAGCAATCTGTATGGTGTTGTACCAATTGGTGTTTTGTAAGCTGTGCGAAATGCCCACAGAGCATCATCTAGTTTTCTCGACCAAACGGCTGGATTGTCTTTAACCATTTTTTCGAGTATCCTTTTTAAGGCTCTGTTGGTATTTTCGACTTGACCACTGGTCTGTGGGTGATAAGCTGTAGCGAAACGATGATGAACTCCATATCGCTTCATAATTTTCTCCATTAGTTTGTTACAGAAATGGGTTCCACGATCACTTATCAAAGCTTTAGGAATTCCATAACGAGCGAAAAGCTTTTTGAGAAAATTAACAACTACTCGTGCATCATTTGTGGGTAGGGCTTCCGCTTCGGCCCATTTGGAAACATAATCAATAGCAACGAGAATGTATTCGTATTTGTGTGATTTAGGAAACGGTCCCATGAAATCAATTCCCCAAATATCGAATAATTCACAGACTTGAATGCTCTTCTGTGGCATTTCATCTCTTCGAGAAAGACTACCGGATTTTTGGCAAGCATCACAATTCTTAACAAGAGTATGGGCTTCTTTGAAAATAGTCGGCCAATAGAATCCAGCATCAAAGACTTTTTTAGCGGTGGTGGAAGGACCATCATGTCCCCCAGTTGGGCCATGATGACATTCATCGAGAATTCTTCTTGTTTCAGAACCATAAACACATCTTCTAATCATCCCATCGGGACACATTTTGAAAAGATAAGGTTCTTCCCAATAATAATGTTTAAGATCCGAAAAGAATTTACTTCGTTGGGCATGAGTTAATCCTTTCTTTAGAATTCCTCCAACGAGATAATTTGCATAATTGGCAAACCATGGAATTTCGTTCTCATCATCAGTTTCAACAGTCATGAGTGTTTCATCCGGAAAATAGTCGTCAATCTCATCTTCTTTCAACTCTTCCAGATTTGGATTTTCTAAACGAGATAGATGATCAGCGGCTAGATTTTCTGCTCCTTTCTTATCCTTGATTTCGATATCGAATTCTTGGAGTAGTAAAATCCATCGGATGAGACGCGGTTTGGCATCTTGCTTCTTAAACAGATATTTTAACGCTGAATGATCGGTGAACACGATTGTTTTCGAAAGTACAAGGTATGATCTGAATTTGTCGAAAGCGAAAACAACGGCTAACAATTCTTTCTCTGTAACTGTGTAATTCTGTTGAGCATTGTTGAGTGTTTTGCTGGCAAAATATATAGGACGAAAATGTTTCTCTTCTCGTTGTCCTAACACAGCTCCAACAGCAAAATCGCTTGCATCGCACATAAGCTCGAATGGTAGTGACCAATCAGGGGAAACCATAATGGGTACACTAGTCAGTTGTGTTTTCAATGCTTCGAATGCTTTTATGCAGTCTGCATTAAAATCGAAAACAGCATCTTTTTCAAGAAGTTTCGTCATTGGACGAGATATTTTGGAAAAATCCTTAATGAAACGACGGTAAAAATCTGCATGTCCTAGGAAACTTCTAACGGCTTTAATGTTAGTTGGGGGTGGTAATTTGGTAATGACATCGATCTTTGCTTTGTCAACCTCCATTCCTGCGCTAGAAATTTTGTGTCCTAACACAATTCCTTCAGTTACCATGAAATGACACTTCTCCCAATTGAGAACAAGATGTGCAGCTTTACATCTTTCGAGCATTTTATCGAGATTAGAAAGGCGAGCTTCGAATGAGCTTCCGAAGACTGAAAAGTCATCCATGAAAACTTCCATAGACGTTTCAAGCATATCTTGGAATATGGCAATCATGCATCTTTGAAAAGTCGCGGGAGCATTACATAATCCAAAAGGCACACGCCGATAAGCGTAAGTTCCAAAGGGACATGTGAATGTGGTCTTCTCTTGATCAGCTGGATCAATAGGAATTTGAAAATATCCTGAAAAACCATCGAGAAAACAAAAGTATTTGTTTCCTGCTAATCTCTCAAGCATTTGATCCATGAAAGGCAAAGGAAAAGGATCTTTTCGGGTGGCTTTATTTAATTTTCTGTAATCAATACATACTCGCCATCCGGTGACAGTTCTAGTTGGAATTAATTCATTTTGTTCGTTGGTCACAACAGTCATTCCTCCTTTTTTTGGAACACAGTGAACAGGACTCACCTAAGGACTATCCTCGATGGGGTAAATGATACATGCATCAAGAAGTTTGATGATTTCTTTTTTAACAACTTCTTTCATGTTGGGGTTGAGTCGACGTTGTCTTTCTACAACTGGTTTGGCATCTTCTTCGAAATTGATTTTGTGTTTGCAAAAATCAGGACTGATTCCTGGGATGTCAAAAGTTTTCCACGCAAAAGCTTCTTTATGCTTCTTAAGAACTGAAATCAGACATTCTTTCTCAAAATCATTGAGTAACGAAGATATGACTACTGAAAGTAGCGAATTTTCTTCCAAGTAAGCATACTCAAGATTTTCTGGAAGTGGTTTCAACTCAAGATCAATCGGTGGTTCTTGAAGTGATGTTTTGATCCTCATTTGATCATTAAAACTGATTTCCTCAAAATCTTCTTCTATTATCTCTCCTTCTTCTTCTTCTTCTTCTTCTTCTTCTTCTTCTTCTTCTTCAATCTTAATTTCCATAAAATCAGCGAATTCTTTATCAAAAGTTGGGTTTGGTACTCTTGGTACACGATTAGCTAGTGGAACAAAGGGTGTTCTTCTTCTTCTTCTAGATCTTGTTCGAATCAAACTTTCGGGATTGAAAAGTGGTGGAATTGGTTCTACTCCAGTTGATCGAGTGTTCATACAATTCCCCAACGAATCGAGTCAATGTCTAAACAAACGAGCAAAGAATGAAAACAATTTGAAAAGATCATAATCGTCTAACCGATCGGATAGAACAGTCTACTGATCGGATAGATCTCTCGGTAAATTTGATTTGAAGGATCCGATCGGATGGAAGTGTCCGCCGATCGGATGGTTCTCTCGGTAAATGAAAATTTTGGAAAACCGATCGGATGAATGAACAACCGATCGGATGGGCAGCTCGGTAAAACTTGTTTTTTTTTACGAAAACTAACTCTATGAGAATTGGACTAAAACTTACAGAAACACGAACAAAATCCCCGGCAGCGGCGCCAAAAACTTGATGTGCCCGGTTCGGTGCAAGTTTTAAATTTATAATGGGGTGAATTACCGAATCTAATAACAACACATACGAGCAAGTATACTCGTCCGTTGTAGCAAGATTTTGATGGTAAGTCGGGATCGTTCGCAGGGATTTGTGTAGTGAATCGAATTGTAAGTTAAAAGCAACTATCTCAATAAGTAGTAATGATATGATGAAAATTCAAATGATTAAAAACTACACTTGCTTAGACTAGTGTACTACAATTGACTAATATGATTGTGATAACTTTGGAAAACATGTTGGTTGTGATAATTAGTTTTGACACTAATCTATTGTTTCTACAAATTAAACCTTCGTCAAGATTTTGGTTTATAAAAACAAGCATTAAGTTTAACCAATCAATTCAAGATCAATTCAAGGTTCATGAGTTGGTGTTCCCCAAACACAAAAACAATCTTTTGTCTAATCAAACAAGCTTAGGAAATGGTCAATACAAAAGGTAACCGATTATAGACAAAAGGTCACAATTGAAAGCAAACTATTAATCTCTCGACCTTTAAAGTGGTTTACAATCAATCCGTTTTGATAGACAAAAGCATTTTCATTACAATCACAATTAAGTTCCTTTGGTTAATCAAGAATAGTGGAAAACAACAATCATTCATAGACAAATGATTATAACTAGTGGAATAACAATAGTTCTTTCAACCCTCAAGATTACTAGCACTAGTTAAACTTGATTACCCAAATGTCACTATGAAACTTTATCACAATTGGTTCTTAGAATTGACTTGAAATTGAATTAAAACATGTTATCACAATCATATGCCAATCAATGAATAATACACATCATCTAAGCAAGTGCACAAAGGCACTAGCCACTCATAGCAAACATAAATTTAAACTCAATAATTTGAACATTAGAAACCATGATTGAAAGTCTTACAATGATTTGGAAATAAGATTACAAGTGAAAGACAATGATTCCACAAGCAATGAAAATGGTATATTCGACTTTCTCCTTTCTCCTGGACTTATGGACGAATTTCTGAGTATATTTCTGTGTATATTCTCTCCTAGCACTTGTATGTATGTATATATCTCTCTAGATTGATTGGTATATAAAATACTCAACAAATGGTTCCATAAATTGCTCTAACCAAAGGTCTAAGTGCATAAATGCTTCTCTTGCTCTCCAAGTAGTATTGAATGGTTAGAATACTGAAAAGAAGGACCTAGAACCGGAGTTATAAAGTCACAATCCTTAATAAAGAAGTCTTGGGTCAAACAGCGACTTCCAACCGATCGGATAGAATGGTCTACCGATCGGTTGGTCTTCTCGGTAAATCCAAATTTACTCCATCCGAATCGGTTGCGGGCGGCGACCGATCGGATGGCTATGGCTGATGAACCTTTTTCTTGGACTTTTGCATACGACTTGTTTCTCGATTGTAGCTCTTGATTCTTTGATCTTTCTCTTCATCCTTAAGCTTATGAACTCGACTACTCGGACTTTAACTCATTGAAGTACCTTACGGAGCGGACTTGACACAAGATTCACATGAAATCTCAAATACTTCCTTTTTCCTCATTTTTGCATCTTTTCCATCCATTTTCCTGTCTTTGGCTACAAATGCTTTGCAAACACACTTTGGTACGATTTAGTAACAAAAGCATATAAATATAACCACAAAACGTATATAAAACTACCAATAACGCTATCAAAAACATGTTAGATTTAGGTGTTATCAGCAAGTAGTTAAGTCTGCTGCTTGGGCAAAGAGGGCCAATGCTGTTAAGGCCTCAGCATGTTGGATTCTTAAATCATATGTTGCATCAACTGTTCTCAAGAGATTAAATTACATTGATGCAAGAGGCAGATCCAAGTCAGTAATGGCTTGGGTCCCCAAAGGAAACTAATACTGTGGGAAACTAGAAAGGGGGTTGAATAGTTTACCGGTTTAAAATTCTTTTAAAAATCTTGTTTTAAAAGTTGGTTATTGGAAACTTTGATTCGAACTTTATATGTAATCAATCAACACCAATATGAACTACACACTAAACTAACAAATATAAAATAATGAAAGTAAAGAGTAGAGTTGGAAAGATCAAACCGTGACAAAGGGTTTATAGTGGTTCGGCTACGAAGCTCTTCTTCGCCCTACTCCACTCCCCGAGTACCACACTCGAGAGTTTCAAGCACTATGTCAACAACCTCCCTTCAAGCGGAGAAAACCGTACACGTCGCTTATCCTATTACCGACACTAAGCTAGATGTCGAGTGCTAATCTTAGCTAGCACCAATCTACCAAGGTCCACGTGACCAAACACACAAGCCCTAATGGCTACAAGAGATCACCACGATCTCAACACGATCACTAAGATCAACTCTCACTTCACTCAACTCAATCTAACTACTCTAGATCCTTTGACTACTCACACACAAGCCCAATGGCTTCAATAGATCTTCACTATCTCTTAAGATCACAATGATCTTCACTTACACTCTCACAAAAGAAAGATAATCTTGATGTAAGCTAAGATATAACAAGGATGTAACAAGTGTTACAAAACCTAACCACTACAACTCTTGTCTTCTTGAAGATCTTGAGTTCTTCTCTTGCTAATGAAGAGGGATGACAACACCTTGTATCTACTTGGATACTTGTGTTCTTCTCTTGCTAATGAAGAGGAATGATAACACCTTGTATCAACTTGGATACTTGTGTTCTTCTCTTGCTAATGAAGAGGAATGAAGAGGATCACTTGAAGGATGATTGGATCACTCTTGAACAAAAGAAAAACTAACCTAAATGATCTAAGAAAGAAAGTGTGAAGAGAGTATTCAACTCAGAAAGTTTTGTGTGTGAAAGGATGCCTAAAATCTGTGAAAGGGGTTGGTATTTATAGGCAAAGAAAATCTGAACGTTACAAAAAAAAATTGTACGGACGGCTCCGTTAAATACCATACGGCTCCACTAAATTTAGTGGAACCGTGGAGCCGTGGTAGACTAGGACGCTCCAAATTTTGTCTTTTCTGGTGAAAACTTATTTGGGGAAGGTTGGAACTGATTTTGGGGGGGAAAATAGCTGTTGTGATTTTCAAATTAATTTTTCCATTAAAACATTTCTTAATATTTCAAAAATAATTTGTCATGTGTATTTTTGAAAAAATGTTTTGTCCCATTTAAAATGTGAATTTTCAAAACATAAATTCACTTCTTTGATCACTAGTTCAAGTTGTAACTTTGTTCAAGAGTGATTTGCGTAGAAACGAGATCTTCCGATTAAAAACTTGTTAACGTTAATTTTAACGTAACGTGAGTTCACATTTTGTCATCCTCAAAACGTGAAGTAATCGAAAGATATAAATAACATTTTTAGAACATTATTTGCATCAACAATCTCCCCCTTTTTGATGATGACAAAATATAAACTCATTTTAGGTTAAAATTAGTTTTAACAAGTTTTTAATGAGTTTACTCTCATTTCTCCCCCTTTTTGTCAAATCAAAAAGGTGGTTAAGGATCCCCCTTGATGTATACTCCCCCTCATTTGGAGAATACCAAGGAATCGAGCAATGGATCGTGCTACAAAACAAAGTTATACAACAAATATACAATATCTAACAAGTAGCACATTTTGACGAATAACCAATCCCCCTTCTTGTCACACTCTCGTCTTGAGTATTTGTCTCATTCTCATGATTAGGATCATCAAAGGGTGCATAGTGGGTGGTGAATTCGGAAATGAGGATGGTTGAGACATATGACTCGGTTATGGGTTTCATGACAGGTGTGAAGAGGGAGTATTGAGGACCATGAAGGTAAGGGTGAAAGGTCATGAAGTGATGATAGAGACGGGTTAGGAACATCCCATAGGGTATCAATTTATTCTTGTTACCCTTGAGATGAAAAATTCACTTAGCGAAGAAGTAAGCAAGATTGTAAGGTTGTTGGGTTAAGAGACTGTAAATCATATGAGCACAACACGCCGGGAGTTGCTCACGATTTCCTGTGAGACTTAGAACATTTTCTCGCAGGATGACTGCCCAAGAAAGTAGTTCATGACGCACTTCTTCCAAACGAATTTTCGTTGGATGAGGGTGAGGGTGAGTACGGATGATTTTGGTTAGTTCGGTTGGAGAGGGTATGTACGAACAGTACGGACTATTCTCCTCACGATAGTGAAAGAGGGACTCAAGACACCAATCTTCAATATAGGCACATTGCCCATGATTGGGCATTCTAAGGATTTGAGCAAATTGCTCAAGAGTTAGAACGTATTTGAAGTTTTTGACCCAAAACCAAAGTGACAAGGATTGATCCTCGTTACGTACGAGTTCAACTTGTCGGAAGAACTCCAACACAAAGCGAGGACAAATGTACTCGTTAATGTCGAGTAGACAATCAAATCCTATAGCTCTAAAGGAAGTGTTGATGTCCCGGTGGTAAACTAGGGATGGATCAACGACACGGCCTTCATGAAACCGACGGGATTCAAGATTTACATAGGCACGAATGTGGTTACCGGGTGTAGTGGGTTCACGTGAGATTTCGGGTGTATAGGTATCGGTTAGGAAATGATCAAAATCATATTCATGAGACATTTTTGTGTCCTATAAGAAAATTTTAAGAAAAATTTAGAACAAAAACCAGTTGCATACAACACGTGCCTAGTGTGTGCCTATATGCAGACTATGTGGAGGTGCGGTAATCTCGACTCAAAAGAAAAATAATGAGATTACCCAAACACTCCTGATTTCACTTTAGCTCAAACAAATATGTCGAAAAGTACATATTGATTATGTAATTCGAATAATATTTGTGAGATCATGAATGCATGAGAAAGTGTTTTTAGTTTACATCAACAATGCATGAAAAAGAACAATTTCATGATCCTAATCTTGTGAGATTTTAAAATTGATGGAATTGGGGTGTTTTAGTGTTGATAACTTCTAATTTTGAAACATTCCTAGAAAAAGGTGAAAATCCCCAATTCAATTTTCATCAATGAACAAACCCTAGACTCAAAGTTAGAAATAAATTAGAGTAAGATAACTTACAACTTATGTAGAAAATGGTAAAATGATTGAAGATCTTGAAATCAATGTCTTGAATATGATCTTGAAGATGTGTAATTGAGTTTTGGGTTGTATAACAACCCGCAATTTTTCCATGGTCCTTACCCATTGTTTGTATCGAGTCATTGTAGGCCTAGAATGCAGCACGTCGCGGCTTGGCACAATAGATAGTTTAAAACCGCGAATTAAATTAATTTTGACACCTTGGGACAAGAATATGCATATTTATAGTCGTTTTTAGTGGAAAATTATTCTAAAAATAATGAAGCAACTTGAATGAACCCGAGAATGGTGATGACACATTTTTTTCTAACCTCGATTTAGTTTCGTCAAAAATAAGCAAGAAAACGTCATATTTTGTTTTACAAACGTATTTGTTATCAAATTTTACGGAAAAATGTTTCTAAGATGATTGGTGACGGTTAAAAACTTATTCGGAGACGTTTAACAAATTTCGTGAACAAAAAAAAGTAATCTTGGAAAAGTATGTTAAAATTATACCGCTAGTCCTTGCACCGACCCCTCCTTTGGAAATAAATAAAACACAAGGACCTATGGGCAATTTTCAGGTTATATACCCTAACCCTAACCACAAACCCTCTCATAACTATCTCACCTTCATCTTCAACCTCACTCTCCTCTCCCTCTCTATTTGCCACCGCCGGCCACACCCCACAACACCACCACCGCCTCTCCTACAACCACACCACCACCACCAAAGTAACCCTCTCACTCTCCTCTCTCTGTTACTGTAACACAGGCGCCACCCAAACGTCCCCAACCCCTCGTTATTTTGCTCCGCCGCCACCATAACCTACCCACCATCATTTCTATACTTAAAACCTATAGATCGATTGAAGATACGATAAGGAAACATGTTTTTTTACGCGTGGGTTGACTCACCACCGAGTCAACTTGTTGTTTCTTGATATTTTTCGGGTTAAAAACAAATGGGTTTAAGGTTTTGACTAATAAAAATTGTTGGTATCGATATGGTGTCGTGTGTGTCGTGTTTTGTGTGTCGACATGAAACCGTGAGTATAAGCTCATGGTTCGGGCTTATTTTCCATCTCATGGTTCTTGTGGATGCGTTGTTTATTTATTTTGTTTATGTTCGAATGGTTTTTACTCGACACCGATTTGTATGAGTCGTGTTAATGTTATCTTGTTGGTATAAAGATGGCACCGAGACCCATTGGGTTCGATTGGTTGTTTGAGGCGTCAAGAAGGCTTGAGCCGAAAACCTCATGGTCTCGGCAATACTTGTGGTTATTTAAAACTGTTTTTGATGTTGTTGTTGTTTGGCTTTGTCGAGAGAAATTTAAGCCGAGACCCGTATGGTCTCGGCGATGTTTGTATTTTTGTTGTTGAACCATATCGAGGGGAAGAGAGAGCCGAGACATATTGTCTCGGCCGATTGCTATTATTTGAAATTTATTTGAGTTTGGTATTATGGCAGTGAAGTAGGGAAACCGTGACGAAAAGGTCGCGGCCATAATAATATTGATAATATTGATTAATGAATAATGGGAATCGATTGTGTGACGATTACTAGTTGATGGGGAATAGGTTAGACGTGAGTCGTAGTCGACCACGAGAGATTGAAGTTGATTGCGATAATGAGGCTTGATTTTATGATATATTGTTAGTTGTGAGTTTTGTGCCACGTCGGTGTCACGTTGACTTTTAGTCCTCGTTGACTCCGACAATGCCATAAATGAATATTTATATATTGTTGGACTTGGATTGATATAATAAGTCGAGAGGTCATGATTCGGACTTGTGAATCGAAACAAATAATAACTCAAAATAAATATAAAAATAAGCTCGAAACATATGTATAAATATATACATATGCAACAACAAGAATAACATGCGGGTTTTCATATAAGGAAATAAATAATAACAAGTATTACACTTGTTGGTTTATTAAAACAAAACTAAAGTTTTTATAATAAAGAGTTATTAAATGTTTCGAGGGCACGCAAGACAAGAGGTATTATTAGAGTAGTATTGAGGATATTATAGGATTAATGTCGAGTTGACGAAGCGGATAAGTATCCGACCATCCGTTCAAGTAACACATTAAGTCTTAAGGTTTTATCATTAAATTTTCAGGTTGTCGTAGAGATTGTTTTGGAGTATTGCTTCAAATTGTCGTGTTGCTATATGAAGTTTACTTTGAGTCGTTTACGTCTTGGTCGTTTTGCTTGGCGTGTGTTCACTTGAGTCATGTCGTGTCACCACTACACACCCGTCGATACCAAACGCTAGTAACTAATATGAGAAAGAGATTTTGGAATTTAAAATGGAATCTACTCGGGGTAGTTAACTTTTGGAACTTTTACATTTGGAGATTATGTTAAGGCGAGTTTACATTATTAGGTTGTGCCGAGTCCGTGAGTGCCGATACTTGAGAGCTGCCGAGTACTTTACTTCTGTAGATCTTGTTGTGCTTTGCTTGCTTGAGGTGAGTTCTCGTAGCCCCTTTTTCATTATGTTTTTCCTTCGGGGAAAATGGTACTCAAATGATATTTTAACTGTTTTCATGCTGTGATTATACTGTTTTCATGTTTTTGGACATTATGTGTGTTGATGCGATTATATGCTGTGACATGTTTGTTTTGTGCGACCATAACTGTGCAACTGTTAACTCTCTGTTGAGAGCCTACGTGTTGATAGATCTATCGGGGTAGCTCCCCACAGTGTATGTTTATGTGTGCAACCAGCGAGGCAGGTTCAGTTGGCACGACACTAGTTTGTTGTGACTTATGCTTATAATTGGTTATCATGCTCACTTTTGTCCTACACTATAATATCACAGCTTCGTGGTTTTACTTTTAAACCTACGAGCTTACCAACATTATGTTGACGTTTTCTAGTACCATTTTCAGGTGTTATTGATGCTGCTTAGAAGGTTGAGTATTGACTGGCTTAGCAAGACTTAAGACAAGACCTTCCCGGGTTATATCTCATGGAGTTGCATTTGATATTCCTTAGTGACGTTGCTTACCTTTGAGACTTATGTCTATTTTGGATCTTTGTACGTATCCCGGTTGTGGGAGTTTGCGACTATTATCTGTCTTATGTTATACATTTAGTATTTCTCTATTGTGACACCTTGTGTTCTTGACTATGAGGTCATACCCCGTGAATGCCATTTCGCTGCGCCATTTTTGGGGTATGACAGATTGGTATCAGAGACCAAGGTTATAGAGAATTAGGTGGTTTAACCTAGACTATAACCTAAGAATCCTCATATAGTTTGCATTATAGGAATTTCGTGTGCGATTATGTGTATAGTATGACACGAAGTGATGATGATAAGTAAATGTAGCATGATGCTATCTTAAAAACGCCTGGCCAACGTTTTTACGTTAACATGATGCGGCATGGACTTATCAAGTTCATGGATTGTCAGATAGGAAGTTGAGCGTAGTAGTACGACGCGTATACCGACCTATCCTACCTACCTCCTACCCAACGTCTACCAATGTCCACTTTGTAGAATCATGCCTCCAAGAAGGTCGACTCAAGTTAACCGAGGCATTCCACCATCGAGGGGTGGAAGGACTGGTTGGCAAGGAGGTAGAGCAGGTGGTCGCGTCACCGAGAAAAACGATAACGACAATGTGAATCCCGACCTTTTCGCCATGATCGCCGAGAAACTACAAGCATCGCTACCCACTATAGTCACTCAAGTTGGCGACCACATCTGTAATCTAGGAAACAATGGAAGCTGAAATGACAATGCAGACAACGGCATTGGTAGTGACCACAACAATAATGGCAACAACAACAATAGTGGCAAGAGATGTTCGTGCAAGGAGTTTACAACATGCAAACCAGTGGACTTTGATGGCAATGGAGGAGCGTTGGTGTACACAAGATGGATTGAGAAAATGGAGGCAGTAATGGACATAAGCGAGTGTGCAGCTCACCAGAGGGTGAAGTACGCTGCAGGCTCGTTCACGGGAAAGGCTCTAACTTGGTGGAACACGCAAATCCGGGCCAGAAGAAGAAAAGCCGCCATGGGAATGAGTTGGGATGACCTTAAGGCATTACTAAAAGAGGAGTATTGCCCATACAACGAGATGCAGAAGCTAGAGCGTGAATTCTACAACCATGCTATGGTAGGTGCTGGTCATGCAACTTATACAGATCGATTCCATGAGCTTGCTAGACTGGTACCTCACATGGTCACTCCCGAATCCAAGAGAATTGAGAGGTACATCTATGGTTTGGTCCCTGAGATTCGCGGAATGGTGAAAGCGACTGAGCCCCTACCCTTTAGAGCGCGATACTGAAATCTGCAACCTTAACGGATGAAATGGATAGGAATGGGACATGGTCCAAGAGTGGTGATAAGAGGAAGACCGTAAGTGAGCCAAGTAAGCAAGGAGATGCAAATGGTGACGATAAGAAGGCGAAATGGGGAAAAGGATTTGTGGCAACGAGCTCGAGCCATAGGGGATATGAAGGTCCTCACCCTAAGTGTGCCAAATGTAACTACCACCACCTGGAGACTAAACCTTGCCTGGTGTGTTTCAACTGCAATCAGACTGGTTACATTGCAAGGGATTGTCAAGCAGTAGCCATGTAGGCGGCTCCGATTAATGTCATTTACCCAAGAACATGTTATAAGTGCGGGAGCCTGGATCATTTCCGAAACACGTGTCCTAAGCTGAATAGGGCACAGGGATAAGTGCAGAATAACCAGAATCAAGCCTTATTGACTAATGGAAACACTGGAAACCATGGCAACCCAGCTCGTGGGCGGGTATTCGTGATGAACGCTGAAGAAGGACGCCAGAACCCGAACCTCGTGACGGGTATGTCCTCCTTAAAAGGATATTAGACTATCATACTGTTTGATTCCGACATCGATTATATATTTGTTTCCACTTAGTTCATGCTCCTGTTAAAGGCGAAGCTTAGTGTCCTAGCTCTTAGTTATGAGATTGATATAATGTATGACCAAAAAGCTAGAAACCGATATGATGGTTCAAATCTTCACCACCTGGTAATAGGATCTTGGAGTGCTGAAATGTCACCCGTACATTTTTGAGCAACCCCAAACTTTAACTAAAAATTTTCTTTTTCTTCAAAAAAAAAAAAAAAAAAAAAAAAAAAAAAAAAAAAGCTTTTTAACAACTTTTAACTTAATTTCATGTCAGTTCTTGTTTGATGAGATGTGAGATTAAGTTTAAAGTTGCTACTTATCTTAAAATTTTTAAATGATTTTGCTCAAGAATGGACGAGGCATTTCATGAAGCCTAATCACTCGATAGTTACTATAAAACCGCCTATTTCAGTGCGCTTAGTAGGACGAGCAGAAATCCAAAGATACCTCACGTGCTTAAGACTCCCTGGAGTACTTCGTAAAGACCTAACCGGAATTACCCCTCCTTGAAGAATTGAGATACGCATCAACTTAACTCCCGGAGAGACACAAATTTCATGATACGCGTCACTTCTCGAAGAAAGATTCTGAACCCAAATATCATTAGTTGAGAGTGCACAAGACTGACAAACCTAAAACCGCGTTAAGAACGATATACAGGCATTTCGAGTTTTCAAGTTAAGTCCTTTGGTTTGACCAATGCCCCCGCAATATTCAAAGATAAGAAACCCAGTTAGAGCGACAGACAAGAGGAACACATGTATCTATTGTATCGGATTGTGACATTGGTTTGCATCACAATTTTGTTAAACATTATAGGATGCATTAGGAGCACAGTTAGATTTGAGTACGACCTACCATTTCTAGACCGATGATCAGGGTAAGCATACTATTCGACTTTAGGAGATATACTTAGGGCATGCACTGTTGATTTTGGAGGAAACAGGAATACCCATCTCTCTTAGTTGAAGCTTCTCAACCTTCTAAATCTAAGCTTTGTGTGTTTATTGATTTGTTTATTTGAAAGCTATCCAATAATTGAGCCAATACTTCAAAAATGTTGAGTTCTTTCTTACAACTTGATATTTAACTTAATCCCATGACAGTTCTTGTTTGATGAGTTGTGGAGTTAAGTTAGGTTCAAGTTGTTCTGTAGTTTAAGGTTAGGTCCAACTTGATTTTAGCCTAATCTCATGACAGTTCTTGTTTGATGAGTTGTGAGATTAAGCTAAAATCAAGTTGTTACTGGGCTTAAATTTGTGGTTTAGCTTAACCTCATGACAGATCTTGTTTGATGAGTTGTGGGGTTAAGCTAGATTTCAGTTGAGGCTCAACTTAAACTACCGAAAAGATGCCTAAAGTTTTTGACGGCTTTACTCAAGGATGGGAAAGCTTGCCTTACTGTGTGATTATTATGTGGTTTTGTTTGTGTGACTTCTAGAGGTTAGGAAGTATTGATAGTACCAATTGGGAAGTAGCACCCGGTACTATTTGGATTGACACCCACACCCTTACCTTCTGTGTGCAACCAAATCGAAGGGTGAATATTGTCCGAGCAAGCTCAGACCCTTAGTCAACTGAATTTTGAGGACAAAATTCTAATTAACGGGGGTAGACTATAACAACCCGCAATTTTTCCATGGTCCTTACCCATTGTTTGTATCGAGTCATTGTAGGCCTAGAATGCAGCACGTCGCGGCTTGAGACAAGAATATGCATATTTATAGACATTTTTAGTGGAAAATTATTCTAAAAATAATGAAGCAACTTGAATGAACCCGAGAATGGTGATGACACATTTTTTTCTAACCTCGATTTAGTTTCGTCAAAAATAAGCAAGAAAACGTCATATTTTATTTTAAAAACGTATTTGTTATCAAATTTTACGGAAAAACGTTTCTAAGATGATTGGTGACGGTTAAAAACTTATTCGGAGACGTTTAATAAATTTCGTGAACAAAAACAAGTAATCTCGGGAAACTATGTTAAAATTATACTGCTAGTCCTTGCACCGACCCCTCCTTTGGAAATAAATAAAACACAAGGACCTATGGGCAATTTTCGGGTTATATACCCTAACCCTAACCACAAACCCTCTCATAACTATCTCACCTTCATCTTCAACCTCACTCTCCTCTCCCTCTCTATTTGCCGCCGCCGGCCACACCCCACAACACCACCACCGCCTCTCCTACAACCACACCACCACCACCAAAGTAACCCTCTCACTCTCCTCTCTCTGTTACTGTAACACACGCGACACCCAAACGTCCCTAACCCCTCATTATTTTGCTCCTCCGCCACCATAACCTACCCACCATCATTTCTATACTCAAAACCTATAGATCGATTGAAGATACGGTAAGGAAACGCGTTTTTTTACGCGTGGGTTGACTCACCACCGAGTCAACTCGTGGTTTCTTGATATTTTTCGGGTTAAAAACAAATGGGTTTAAGGTTTTGACTAATAAAAATTGTTGGTATCGATATGGTGTCGTATGTGTCGTATTTTGTGTGTCGACATGAAACCATGAGTATAAGCTCACGGTTCGGGATTATTTTTCATCTCATGGTTCTTATGGATGCGTTGTTTATTTATTTTGTTTATGTTCGAATGGTTTTTACTCGACACCGATTTGTATGAGTCGTGTTAATGTTGTCTTGTTGGTATAAAGATGGCACCGAGACCCATTGGGTTCGATTGGTTGTTTGAGGCGTCGAGAAGGCTTGAGCCGAGACCCTCATGGTCTCAGCAATACTTGTGGTTATTTAAAACTATTTTTGATGTTGTTGTTGTTTGGCTTTGTCAAGAGAAATTTAAGCCGAGACCCGTATGGTCTCGGCGATGTTTGTATTTTTGTTGTTGAACCATATCGAGGGGAAGAGAGAGCCGAGACATATTGTCTCGGCCGATTGCTATTATTTGAAATTTATTTGAGTTTGGTATTATGGCAGTGAAGTAGGGAAACCGTGACGAAAAGGTCGCGGCCATAATAATATTGATAATATTGATTAATGAATAATGGGAATCGATTGTGTGACGATTACTAGTTGATGGGGAATAGGTTAGACGTAAGTCGTAGTCGACCACGAGAGATTGAAGTTGATTGCGATAATGAGGCTTGATTTTATGATATATTGTTAGTTGTGAGTTTTGTGCCACGTCGGTGTCACGTTGACTTTTAGTCCTCGTTGACTCCGACAATGCCATAAATGAATATTTATATATTGTTGGACTTGGATTGATATAATAAGTCGAGAGGTCATAACTCGGACTTGTGACTCGAAACAAATAATAACTCAAAATAAATATAAAAATAAGCTCGAAACATATGTATAAATATATACATATGCAACAACAAGAATGACATGCGGGTTTTCATATAAGGAAATAAATAATAACAAGTATTACACTTGTTGGTTTATTAAAAAAAAAACTAAAGTTTTTATAATAAAGAGTTATTAAATGTTTCGAGGGCACGCAAGACAAGAGGTATTATTAGAGTAGTATTGAGGATATTATAGGATTAATGTCGAGTTGACGAAGCGGATAAGTATCCGACCATCCGTTCAAGTAACATATTAAGTCTTAAGGTTTTATCATTAAATTTTCAGGTTGTCGTAGAGATTGTTTTGGAGTATTGCTTCAAATTATCGTGTTGCTATATGAAGTTTACTTTGAGTCGTTTACGTCTTGGTCGTTTTGCTTGGCGTGTGTTCACTTGAGTCATGTCGTGTCACCACTACACACCCGTCGATACCAAACGCTAGTAACTAATATGAGAAAGAGATTTTGGAATTTAAAATGGAATCTACTCGGGGTAGTTAACTTTTGGAACTTTTACATTTGGAGATTATGTTAAGGCGAGTTTACATTATTAGGTTGTGCCAATTCCGTGAGTGCTGATACTTGAGAGCTGCCGAGTACTTTACTTCTGTAGATCTTGTTGTGCTTTGCTTGCTTGAGGTGAGTTCTCATAGCCCCTTTTTCATTATGTTTTTCCTTCGGGGAAAATGGTACTCAAATGATATTTTAACTGTTTTCATGCTGTGATTATACTGTTTTCATGTTTTTGGACATTATGTGTGTTGATGCGATTATATGCTGTGACATGTTTGTTTTGTGCGACCATAACTGCGCAACTGTTAACTCTCTGTTGAGAGCCTACGTGTTGATAGATCTATCGGGGTAGCTCCCCACAGTGTATGTTTATGTGTGCAACCAGCGAGGCAGGTTCAGTTGGCGCGACACTAGTTTGTTGTGACTTATGCTTATAATTGGTTATCATGCTCACTTTTGTCCTACACTATAATATCACAGCTTCGTGGTTTTACTTTTAAACCTACGATCTCACCAACATTATGTTGACGTTTTCTAGTACCATTTTCAGGTGTTATTGATGCTGCTTAGAAGGTTGAGTATTGACTGGCTTAGCAAGACTTAAGACAAGACCCTCCCGGGTTATATCTCGTGGAGTTGCATTTGATATTCCTTAGTGACGTTGCTTACCTTTGAGACTTATGTCTATTTTGGATCTTTGTACGTATCCCGGTTGTGGGAGTTTGCGACTATTATCTGTCTTATGTTATACATTTAGTATTTCTCTATTGTGACACCTTGTGTTCTTGACTATGAGGTCATACCCCGTGAATGCCATTCCGCTACGCCATTTTTGGGGTGTGACAGGTTGTGAGGTTAGGTTATGACAGCAGTTGTTGAGATTGAAAGGGTTTGTGATGAGTAATGTGGAAAAAGGGGACTGAAATCCTGAATGTTCCAGATGCACGGTTCCACGGTACCGTTAAATTTAACGGTGTCGTGCCACATTTAGTGGAGCCGTGATCTGCTGGGACTGTTTTCTGTCCCATTTTGATTTTTGACGAATAAGTCTCGCTGTTTTAGTGAGATCTTATGACACGAGGAAAGAATTTGTACCTAACGAATTCTTATGACTAGGGGTTCCTAAGCTTGACTAGACGAGACACACGGGATGACTTCAAGAGTCATGAGAATTATGGAATATGTTCCATCATTCCTAGACCTAGACGGAGGTAGTTAAAGGATTCTCGTTTGAGAGGTTTGGTTAGTATGTCAGCGATGTTGTCCTGAGAAGGAACTTTCTCAATGGAAATATTTCCTTTCTGAACATTATCGCGAAGGAAGTGGTGGCGAATTTCAATGTGTTTAGTACGGGAGTGTTGGACAGGGTTTTTGCTCAAGTCAATAGCACCTTTATTGTCACACATAATAGGAACATCATCTAAGTGTATGCTATAGTCGTTAAGGGCTTGTTTCATCCATAGTGCTTGCTGACATGCCTTTCCGGCGCTTACGTACTCGGCTTCGGTAGTGGAGATGGCAAGAGCCGTTTGTTTCTTGGAGAACCAAGAAGTTAGACAACAACCCATGAAGGTACAAACGCCACTCGTGCTTTTTCGATCCACGTAATCTCCTGCATGATCAGAGTCAGCATAGACAACAGTTTCTATGCCGGTCCCCTTGGGATAAAATAATCCCAAGTGTGTAGTGCCTTTAATGTATCGGAAGATACGCTTAACCGCTTCAAGGTGAGAGGTTTTGGGATCCTCTTGGAAGCGAGCACAAAGGCAGACACTAAACATGATGTCGGGCCTACTTGCCGTGAGGTATAGTAAACTATCTATCATACCTCTATACTTAGTGCTATCCACGGACTCACCTTCTTCATCTCTCGTGAGTTTTATTTCCGTGGACATGGGATTTTTCATGGGCTTAGACTCTTCTAAACTAAACTTCTTAAGCATTTCCTTACTATACTTAGATTGATTAAAGAAGATACCATCTTCCATTTGCTTAATTTGTAAACCAAGGAAGAAATTTAATTCGCCCATCATGCTCATCTCAAACTCGTCATGCATGATCTTAGAAAAATCATTGCACAGTTCTGGACAAGTTGAGCCAAATATAATGTCGTCGACATATATTTGAACAATGATGAGATGTGAATCTCTTTTCTTTGTGAAAAGTGTGTTATCAACAACTCCCATGGTATATTCATGTTCAATCAAGAATGCTTTTAGTCTATCATACCAAGCTTTGGGAGCTTGCTTAAGACCATAGAGTGCTTTCTTGAGTTTATAAACATGATTCGGATGTTCGAAATCAACGAATCCCGGAGGTTGTGCAACATATACCTCCTCGTTGATATAACCATTTAGGAATGCACTTTTCACGTCCATTTGGTACAATTTAAAGTCTAAGGCACACGCATAGGCAAGGAGTATTCTAATAGATTCTAATCTAGCTACGGGTGCATAGGTTTCATCATAATCTATTCCTTCTTGTTGGTTATAGCCTTGTGCTACCAACCTTGCCTTATTCCTAGTCACGACACCATTTTCGTCAAGTTTATTCCTAAACACCCACTTAGTTCCTATGATGGTTTGATTCCTAGGAGGAGGTACCAACTCCCAAACTTGGTTTGCAGTAAATTGATTAAGTTCCTCTTGCATGGCAAGTATCCAACTTTCATCCTTAATCGCTTCACCGACATTCTTAGGTTCTACGGTTGATATAAAACAAAAGAAATTACTTTTGTTTTGGGCTTGTGACCTAAGGGTTCTTTGGTTTAGATTTCCTATGACATTTTCAATAGGATGGTTCTTGGATTCCTTAAAGTTGACAGTTTCATCAAATTCAACTATTTCATCCTCAATGTCATCATCTAAGGTTTTCTTATCATTAACCTTAACGGCTTCTTCCTCATCTAAGTCATCATCCACCAAGGGTGATGTCTTAGTTGGTGGAGGGCTTTCATCGAATGTCACGTTGAGTGACTCTTCGACTTTCATTGTTTCCTTATTTAGGACAATGTAAGCTTTACTATTTTGGGAGTATCCTAGGAAGACACCTTCATAAGACTTTGGGTCAAACTTGGTGAGGTAATCTTTAGTGTTTAGTATGAAGCACTTGCTTCCAAACACTCTAAAGTAATCAAGAGTAGGTTTTCTACCTTTCATGATTTCATATGGGGTTTTTCCTAAGATAGGCCTAATTAAAATCCTATTAAGTATGTAAGTTGAGGTGTCCACCGCATTACACCAAAACTTTTGCGGAATTGATTGTTCATTCAACATCGTTCTACTCATTTCTTGTAGAGTACGATTTTTCCGCTCTACTACCCCATTTGATTGTGGAGTGCGTGGAGCTGAGAAATTGTGAGTAATACCATTAGCATCACAATATACTCCAAATTGCACTTCATTATCAAATTCCCAACTATGATCCGTTCTAATGGAAACTATTGTACATCCTAGTTGATTTTGGACTTTCTTACTAAAAACCTCGAATTCCTCAAAGGCTTGAGTCTTATTCTTAAGAAATCTAGTCCAAGTGTACCTAGAGTAGTCATCAACTATTACTAAGGTGTAGTAGTTTCCTCCGTAGCTCCGTACGGCGGATGAACCGAATAAGTCCATATGAAGGAGTTCTAGGCATCTAGAGGTCGAGACTATATTCTTAGCTTTGTGACTAGAATGAGCTTGTTTTCCAACTTTACAAGCGTCACAAAAGTGTTGATCAAACTTAATCTTAGGTAGATCTCTAACTAGTTCCTTAGATGCCAATGATTGTATCAAGCGCATATTGGCATGACCTAATCTCCTATGGCATAGAGTGGAGTTATCATCTATGGTTGCTAAGCATATCCTATCCTGAGGCATATTTCCTATTTTCATAACAAATAGGCCATTTCTCCTAACTCCTTTGCCTATAGTTTTACCATCCTTAATGATCTCACTACCCTCTTCATAGAATATAACTCTACACTTATTATCTACCATTTGACTAATGCTAAGCAAATTAAATCCTAAGTTATCTACATGCTCAACATTTCTAATAGTGAGGGAGTTTTGAGTGATCGTACCTTTGCCAATAATGTTGCCCTTAAGTTTGCTACCGAAAGTGACATTACCTCCGTTGTATGCCTTGTATGATGAGAATAGACTTCGGTTGCCCGTCATGTGGTTAGTGCATCCACTATCCTTGACCCATTCATCAGGCTCCAAGTCGATTCCCAAGCATATCTATTGCATAAGATAAACATTCAAACGTTTGGTCCCCAATATCTCATGGGTCCAAAGTGGTTAGCATTAAACATCCCATGCATCATTCGCATGTGGTTAGGATGTTGAAATGGTGGGCAAATTTCCCATGGCAAGTAACTTTGTAGTTGACGGTCATTCCAAGTTATGGGATATTCACTTGGAAAGCTTTGTCTTCTAAAGTTACGTCTCGGTAGAGGAGTTCTTGACCGAGGTTTAGGAGTGTTTGTTTTACTAGGTGGAGGAGTCTTAGACCTAGTGTCAGATTTTACAAATCTAGGTTTGGGTTTTGACATAGGTTTGTAGAATCTTTTAACTTCCTCTATACTAGCAATAGAGACCTTTGTACCATTAACAACAATGTGAGTTGGTTTAGGACTTGATTCATTTTTGAAATTTGACTCAGTTCTGTCTCCAGTGTCGGACAGTACCACGGTTCCATTAACTTTATTGGAGCCGTTGGTACCTTTAGTGGTGCCGTCTGGAGTTTTGACAGAGTTTGCGGTTTTAACAGATTTTGCTTGATTAGTTTTATCTGTTAAAGCATTTTCTGTTTCCTTTTCAAAACTAGTAATTCTAATTGTGTTTTCCTTGAGTTTTTCATTTTCTACTTTAAGATTTATGCATGACTCACATCCTATGTCTAATTCTTTATATCTTTCAAGTCCTTTGACTTGATCCTTTAGTTCTAAAATTTTCACTTCTAGTTCATGCAATTTTGATTTTAGTAATTTGTTTCTACTTAACATTTTTGAGACAATTTTGCATAGATTATTATGTTCGTCATTTAGTTTGTTATCATCTATTGACGAATTATCATCTATGAAATCAGGGTAGTCGTAACGTACTTCATTTGAAGCGTGAGCCATTAGACATGTTTCGTCCTTGGGCTTCTTTTCTTCATCATCACCGCTATCACTCCATGAGCCTCCTATCAGAGCTCGTTGGTTGTTGACTTTCGGTGGCTTGGGACACTCTCCTATGAGATGATTAGGATCTCCGCATCTAAAGAATTTCTTATCACTTGTCCCTTTCTTTTCAACATGGTTCTTTTGTGATGTCTTCTTCTCATCACGAGGTTGCCTAACGAACCTACCTCTTCTCCTAAAGAACTTTTTAAAGTCCCTAACTGCTAATGCATATTCCTCATCTTCACTATCGGAACTCGAACATTCCTCATCACTAGACTCCTTCCTGGCTTTTAATGCTAGAGATCTAACTCTCTCACTTTTGCCTTTGACAATGTCGGAGTCTTTCTTGATGATCATTTCGTGAACTTTCAAGTTTCCTATAAGTTCATCGAGTGACAATGCCGCCAAGTCCTTTGACTCTTCAATGGCGGTGACCTTTGCTCTCCATTTAGGATGTAGAGCTCTAAGAAACTTCCTAACATAGTTCTTACTAGAATAACCTTCATCAAGAGCTTTAAGACTAGTGATAATGGTATTAAATCTAGCAAAAGCATTATCTATTGACTCATCCTCCGAAATGGAGAATTGTTCATATTGTTGAACAAGAAGATCTATCTTGTTCTCTTTGACTTGGTTATTACCTTGGTGAGTGACTAACAAAATTTTCCAAATATCTTTTGCCGTATTACACATGAAAATTCTTTCGAATTCCTTTTTAGGCAAAGCATTATAAATCATCATTTTAGCCTCATTATTTTTGGCTAATTTTCTTTTTAGTTCATCACTTTGTTTATCATAAGAAACAATTTCATCCTTTTTAGTTTTCGGATTCATTTGAATAGGTTGAAAGTCACCCTCGGTAATAACATGCCAAAGATCAATGTCTTTTGATTTCACATACGTTTCGAATCTTGTTTTCCAATAAATAAAACAATCGGTTTCGAAAAGTGGTGGTCTTTGCATAGATTGCCCTTCTAGATATTTGTCGGAATCCATTGATCGATTCAAGTTTTAAAATACAATATACTTTAAAATCTTGACTGACGTGGCTCTTGATACCAATTGTGGGAAACTAGAAGGGGGGTTGAATAGTTTACCGGTTTAAAATTCTTTTAAAAATCTTGTTTTAAAAGTTGGTTATTGGAAACTTTGATTCGAACTTTATATGTAATCAATCAACACCAATACGAACTACACACTAAACTAACAAATATAAAATAATGAAAGTAAAGAGTAGAGTTGGAAAGATCAAACCGAGACAAAGGGTTTATAGTTGTTCGGCTACGAAGCTCTTCTTCGCCCTACTCCACTCCCCGAGTACCACACTCGAGAGTTTCAAGCACTATGTCAACAACCTCCCTTCAGGCGGAGAAAACCGTACACGTCGCTTATCCTATTACCGACACTAAGCTAGATGTCGAGTGCTAATCTTAGCTAGCACCAATCTACCAAGGTCCACATGACCAAACACACAAGCCCTAATGGCTATAAGAGATCACCACGATCTCAACACGATCACTAAGATCAACTCTCACTTCACTCAACTCAATCTAACTACTCTAGATCCTTTGACTACTCACACACAAGCCCAATGGCTTCAAGAGATCTTCACTATCTCTTAAGATCACAATGATCTTCACTCACACTCTCACAAAAGAAAGATAATCTTGATGTAAGCTAAGATACAACAAGGATGTAACAAGTGTTACAAAACCTAACCACTACAACTCTTGTCTTCTTGAAGATCTTGAGTTCTTCTCTTGCTAATGAAGAGGGATGACAACACCTTGTATCTACTTGGATACTTGTGTTCTTCTCTTGCTAATGAAGAGGAATGATAACACCTTGTATCAACTTGGATACTTGTGTTCTTCTCTTGCTAATGAAGAGGAATGAAGAGGATCACTTGAAGGATGATTGGATCACTCTTGAACAAAAGAAAAACTAACCTAAATGATCTAAGAAAGAAAGTTTGAAGAGAGTATTCAACTCAGAAAGTTTTGTGTGTGAAAGGATGCCTAAAATCTGTGAAAGGGGTTGGTATTTATAGGCAAAGAAAATCTGAACGTTACAAAAAAAATTGTACGGACGGCTCCGTTAAATACCATACGGCTCCACTAAATTTAGTGGAACCGTGGAGCCGTGGTAGACTAGGACGCTCCAAATTTTTTCTTTTCTGGTGAAAACTTATTTGGGGATGGTTGGAGCTGATTTTGGGGGGAAAAATAGCTGTTGTGATTTTCAAATTAATTTTTCCATTAAAACATTTCTTAATATTTCAAAAATAATTTGTCATGTGTATTTTTGAAAAAATGTTTTGCCCCATTTAAAATGTGAATTTTCGAAACATAAATTCACTTCTTTGATCACTAGTTCAAGTTGTAACTTTGTTCAAGAGTGATTTGCGTAGAAACGGGATCTTCCGATTAAAAACTTGTTAACGTTAATTTTAACGTAACGTGAGTTCACATTTTATCATCCTCAAAACGTGAAGTAATCGAAAGATATAAATAACATTTTTAGAACATTATTTGCATCAACAAATACTTCTCATTTCTGTGCAGGAACATTCAATTGATAAACAAGAGGATCAAGGATACTCAGATAGTGGATGTTCAAGGCACATGACAGGCAACAAGTCCTATCTTTCTGATTTTCAAACATTAGATGGTGGCTATTTTACCTTTGGAGGAGGTGTTGGTGGCAAAATTTTCGGTAAAGGTACCATTAAAACTGGAAATTTAGATTTTGAAGATGTGTTCTATGTACAAGAGCTAAATTATAATCTTTTTAGTGTCTCACAAATGTGTGACAAAAAAAACAAAGTTCTTTTCTTTGACACTGAATGTCTTGTACTTTCTCCTGATTTTAAGATGCCTGATGAAAGTCAAGTACTTCTTAAAATTCCTAGAAAGGGCAATATGTACAGTGTTGACATGAAGAACATTATTCCCAAAAAAGATTTAACTTGTCTTGTTGCAAAGGCCACATTGGATGAATCAATGAAATGGCATAGAAGGCTTGGTCATATTAATTTCAAAACCATAAATAAAATTGTTAAGAATGGTTTGGTAAGAGGTTTACCTCACAAAAGATTTGAAAGTGATCAAACATGCATTGCTTGTCTTAAAGGCAAACAACACAAAGCCACTTGTAAGCCCAAGATTTTTAACTCTATCAATCAATCATTGTTTATGCTGCATATGGACTTATTTGGACCTGTTTCAGTAAGTAGTATAATGCATAAGAGATATTGTCTTGTTATAACTGATGACTATAGCAGATTTACATGGGTTTTCTTTTTAGCTACTAAGGATGAGACACCTAGCATCCTTAAGACTTTCATTACACAGATAGAAAACCAAGTAGACAAGAAAGTAAAAGCCATTAGATGTGATAATGGGACAGAGTTCAAAAATAGAGTTATGGATGATTTCTGCAAAGAAAAAGGTATTAGGAGAGAATTTAGTGTCGCTAGAACTCCTCAACAGAATGGTGTTGTTGAGAGAAAGAGTAGAACACTAATAGAAGCTGCTAGAACTATGTTAGCTGACTCTAAGCTACCTATAACTTTTTGGGCTGAAGCAATCAACACTGCTTGCTATGTTCAAAATAGAGTTTTAGTTGTACAGCCTCACAATAAGACATCATATGAGCTTTTTAGAGGTAGAACTCCTGCAATAGGATTTCTTAGACCTTTTGGATGTCATGTGACAATTCTCAATACCTTAGACCATTTAGGAAAATTTGATGGTAAAGCAGATGAAGGATTCTTAGTTGGATATTCTCTCAATAGCAAATCTTTTAGAGTATACAACTCAAGAACTAGGATTGTAGAGGAAAACCTACATGTGGAGTTTTTGGAGAATAAATCCAATGTAGAAGGTCAAGGACCAAAATGGCTATTTGATCTTGAGACTCTAACCAAATCAATGAATTATGTGCATGTTGTTGCAGAAACTAATGATTTTTCAGGTTCACAAGCAACAGATGAGGCAAGGTTAGAAAAGGAGACAAATCAAGATTATGTGTGGATGCGATTATGGTCAAGTACAAGTGTGGAATCAACTTCAACAATTGGTGAATCTTCTTCTGGTAAAGCTAAAGAAGATGTTGAAGATAAAAGCAAAGAAGATGGAACAAAGGAACAAGAAAATAGTTCTGCTATCAATAATGCTGCTGAAACAGACTTAACTGAAGAAACAGACTTAACTGAAGAAGCAGAATTAACAAAGGAAGCAGAATTAAGAGATGATGAGGTGGATTTGAGCAATCTCCCACCAAACTATCATGTTCCACTTACACCACACACCAGAATTCACAAAGTCCACTCCCTAAAAAATGTGATAGGAGATGTACAATCAAGGGTGAAGACAAGGCAACAACTGATGTCTTCAGACCAACAAGGGCTTCTTGATTCCCTTTATGCTTCAAAACAGCATGAGTTTTGAAACTCTTGCTTGTTTATATGCTTTCTCTCACAAGCTGAACCAAAGAACATTCTGAAAGCCTTAGATGATTCTAGCTGGGTAGAAGCTATGCAAGAGGAGCTTCTTCAGTTCAAGATTCAGAAAGTTTGGGTGCTAGTTGATTTACCTAAGGATGCAAAGGTAATTGGCACTAGATGGGTTTTCAAGAATAAAAGGGATGAAAGAGGAATAGTGATTAGGAATAAGGCTAGATTAGTAGCCCAAGGGTACACACAACAAGAAGGTATAGACTATGATGAAGTTTTTGCTCCAGTAGCAAGACTTGAGGCAATTAGGCTTTTCTTAACTTATGCTTCATTTTTAGGCTTCACAGTTTACCAAATGGATGTCAAAAGTGCATTTTTATATGGCACAATTGAAGAAAAGGTGTATGTCTCACAACCTCCAGGGTTCATTGATCCTGACCATCCAGACAAAGTGTACAGAGTAGTAAAAGCTCTTTATGGCCTGCATCAGGCACCTAGAGCATGGTATGAAACACTGGCTTCCCATTTAAAAGAGAATGGATTTCAAAGAGGAAAGATTGATCAAACACTTTTCATCAAACAGCACAAGAAGGATCTTCTGTTAGTGCAGGTGTATGTGGATGACATTATCTTTGGGTCTACAAGGAAGGAGATGTGTTTGGAGTTTGAGAAGCTTATGCATGATAAGTTTCAAATGAGTTCCATGGGGGAACTTACATTCTTTTTGGGTTTGCAAGTTAAACAGTCATATGAAGGCATATTTATTAGTCAAGATAAATATGTTGCTGAGATACTAAGGAAGTTCAACTTTGCTAATTTAAAAATGGCAAGCACACCAATGGATTCTGAGAAGCATCTTCTCAAAGATTTAGATGGAGAAAATGTGGATGTACACACATACAGATCTATGATAGGATCTTTGATGTATCTCACATCATCAAGACCTGACATCATGTTCTCTGTTTGTGCTTGTGCAAGATTTCAAGTAACTCCAAAGGTTTCTCATTTAATAGCAGTCAAGAGGATTTTTAGATATCTCAAGGGTCAACCTAGGTTAGGTCAATGGTATTCAAGGGAATCACCTTTTGACTTGGTAGCATTTTCGGATAGTGATTATGCTGGTGCTAGCTTGGACAGAAAGTCAACAACTGGAGGATGTCAATTCATTGGGTGTAGACTTATCTCATGGCTGTGTAAGAAGCAAACAATTCTGGCTAATTCAACAACTGAAGCTGAATATGTAGGTGCTGCAAGTTGCTGTGCTCAAGTCCTATGGCTTCAAAACCAACTTCTTGACTATGGGTACAATTTCATGAACACTGTCATTCATATTGATAATAGTAGTACAATTTGCATTATTAAAAATCCAGTACAACATTCTAAAACAAAACACATTGAAATTAGACATCACTTTATAAGAGACTGCAATGAGAAAAGGTTAATTCAAGTTCTTAAAATTGCTTCAGAATACAACTTTGCAGATCTGCTAACAAAAGCTTTTGATGTTGGAAGATTTCAGTACTTGGTAGCAAGTATTGGAATGCTTAATCTTTGAATTTTTCAATCTAATGTGTTTTTGTATATAAATTTTTGTTTATACTGCTAGCTTTGTCAGTTAATACTGCTATTACAAAAGTTTGTGCTGTTTGTACAAATTTAAATTGTGTGATTCATACAGTTAGTCCTATGATTGTTCTAATGCAAGACAAGTACTTTGTACATTGTTCTTTTGGTTTTAGAAAAACTGTTTCAGGTATGAACATTTGAGCACAAAGAAAATTTCAAGTGAAATGGAAGCAGCAGAGTGTGTTCTAGTTGCTACCATAACAGGTTTATGATGGACTAAGTTTGGGAATTCTTAACAAAGGTTCACACCCAAGTTAATTAATTCCTTAAAACATCTTTCTTGAAACCTGGTTATCATATTTCACATTGAATTGATGACTTAGTTGATCAGATAGTAACTGATACAACTCACTTTCTATCATTTTATACTTTTAAGTATAATGAGCAAGTCTAAGGACATCTGATAGAAAGAACAGCTAGTAAAAGTGAATCTAACACTTGTGTTAGAGGCAATAATTGCTATGAGTTGGAAACCCTGTCAAGAAAGCCTTTTGAATAGGTTTATCTTTACACAGGCAGTTATTTATAACTGAAAACATTGGTTCTCACACAACCAGAGGTTGCTTTAAACCGAAATTTTGATTAAGTGTCTGTTATACACTTAATCCCTTCAAAATGGTTGAAAGCAGTATGATTTTTCATAATAAAAAAATATGCATACTGCTAAAAGTCAAAAAATTTCTTAAAAGGATTTTTGGAATAAAAAATGACTCAGAAAACCATCAAATGATGGATTATGAGTTATTGCCCCATGAATCACCTCTCATAGGAGTTAACACACCTAGAAGTGATGAGGGCAGCAAATTAAACTCTTAAGGAATTGATGGCTACATGTACAAAATTGTCTGATAACAAGTTCTAATTGATAGCTCAGATGATGGGGAAAGATACATTGTGAGAGATCTTCCAAACAGGGGAGGAAATGTTATTTGCATCTCAGGGGAGGAAACATCTCAGGGGAGGAAATAAAGCCCAAGGAAGATTAACCAATGAAAGGGAGGAAAAGACAAGAGCATACAAGATGATGACATGGAAGTTGAAAATGACAAGAATATAGCTGATTCTGTAGTATTATATATATATTCAGAAGGGATGAAGCATTCCAAAGGATAAAGTTCTATCTAGGTCAAACGAAGAAAGCTTTCAGTTTCAATTTTAGTTCACTACGTTTGTTCATCACTTGCAAAGGCATGCTGATAGATGATTTCACTTGTTGAAACAAGCATCCAAGATACACAGCACCATTGCCTCTTATAATTCCTCCATCCAAGGAAATTGCACCATCTTTTAGGTCAATGTTTGAAGCGTGAAGATGTGTATTGATATTGTTGAAGTCAAAGATCAGAAAGCAGATGAGTTACTGAGTTAGATATTAACCTTTCAGAATAGAAGAAAGTTCAGTCCAAGGGTCTGACTATGAAGTGTTTGAAAGATCTTCACAATCCCTTATTTAATTCAGAAAACATGTTGAAATGGATTCACATGTTTAGGGGAGGATTGTTGGGAATTAAATATTCTGAAGTTTAAGTATCGGGAAAATCTCTCAAATGATTAAGTCTGGTAGTAGTAGAGTTATGTCTGGTGAGTTCTAAAGTTAAGTCTGCTGGTTATCTGCTGTTTAAGTCTGGTCGTTGAAGTTAAGTCTGGTGGTTAAGTCAAGTGTTAATTCTGGTGACTAACAGAGTTAAGTCTGCTTGCTGAAGATATTAAGTCTGGTTGACTGAAAGTCAATTATACACGGTAGATAATATCTTACCCCATGTGCTCAGTCTTTATCTTATATTCTCAGAACAAGTTGTAAACTTAGATACATGTTGTATCTTAGTTACTGACATACATTAGCTATCAAGTAGCTCGATAAAGTTTGACAAGACTTAACATCATTGTAAAGATCTTCTTGGACTATAAAACAAGATCTTAGTTTAGTTCTAGTCATCAAGTGACACAAGTAACTTCCAATTGCAATAACTGTTAAGAACATAGAACAAAAACAACAATATCACAAGTCATAGAAACATAAGATTCAAGGTTGTAACCCTAGTGATAACTCAAGATCACTCGTATTATTATCTTAATAATATTTAATCGTTTGGTGATAAGCTTTCATTGTTCATTGTCATATAACAAACATAACTGTTCCGTTTCCGTAACCATAATAACCTTCTAAGTGTGATTAAGTAGATTCCGCATACTTAATCATATTCACTCAATATATCATATACACAAAGTTCCAAAGGTTTAACCACCTTATAGTGTGTTCGAATCCTAACATCTTTTAACAAATGTAAACTAAACCACAAATCCAATTACACCCTCTTTTCAATTTCACCCGTCTACCTTTCATTACCGAACAACCTCTTCGTCAATTTGACCTGACCCTGAGTAAGGTATCATTTTCTGACCTGGGATTTTTTATAGGGTTTTGATTTTAGGTTATTTAGATGAGGTGAAAGGTTTTGGATACACGGTTACGCCGAAATCTTTGTGCGTATAGGGTTACCCGTTGATACTGCCAGATCAAAGGTTCTTGTAAGTTGTGATTTTATGTTTTTGTTTGTAGATCGAGAGTTGTTGATCTGTATGAGGTGGGTTGTGTGAGATGTGGGTGATGATTCGTGCGTGTCTTTGTTGTTGGTGTAGATCGAGTATGTTTCGTTTTCAGACATGATAGATTAGTTGAGTGTGTGTGTTTATTTTTATTTGGGAGATCTATGAATGAGAAAGGTGTTTTGATGAGTGTCGGTTTTTGAGGAGAAGTGAGTGAATTTGTATAGTTTAGATCGGATCTGGATTTTTTTGTTTTTGTGTGATAAGATAAGGTTTGTGTGGTGGATAGTGTGGTAGGTGGTGTTTTGTTTGTATGTTACTCATAACTAAGTGTACATCTTCTTATCAAAATATACAGTAGCAGTAGCAGTTCTGAAGATATTGCACATAAATGTTGACATACCTTGAATGTTATTAGTAGTCATTTGAACGGATCTGAATCATGAGAATGATTCACCTGCTCTGATACCACTTGTTAGTCCGAACAACTGAATAAACCATGAATATACAGAACAATAATGAACATGTTTATTCAATAACAATTTGACATACTAATAACATCTTCAGCATCTTCAAGAGGATAGTTGTGGAATACTATCCCCGTGAATGACAAATAAAACTCTTATTGATCCAAGCTAGCTAATCTTGGAAATCAAAGAGAGGAGGAGTCTATAATAACACTATGTGTTATTTTTCTTGACTAGAATCTCTATCTATCTCTATTACAATATACATATAAATAGGCTAGGAAAAGTGAAATGTTCTATAAGAAGCTTTTCATAAAATACTAATAAAGTACAAAAGTACTTTTGTCGTTCTTCCCCATGCTTGTAGCTTGTCTTCTCGAGAAAATTCCTGCCCATATTTCGTAATTTTTTCTTCAGAGATAAGTCTTCAAAGTCAGTGAGACATTTTTCAGATCTCACGACTCTGGTATTGCTCAGGTACTTTCCTCGCTGACACCGCATCATCGAAGTAAGGTGCATCTTCAGTTGGTCTTTCACATCCCTAAAGTATGTTGTTTGAGCTACTCCCTGATAAATCAGAGAGTGTGTGCTCACTGATTTTATTAGTGATTTATGTTCAAATATTTGTCAGGGACAATTAGGTCAAATATTGACCCAACAGTTTTTCTTTTGTGAAAATGAGCTAACTAGTTACTTCTATTTATAGCAAAATAAGTTAGGGTTAATTTAGTAAATAAATAAGCTAGCAACTAGCTTAATAATTATGACAAGCTAATTTTTTCAAAGTTGGTTAGGTGGTGATGGTGTTGTTGGCGTACAAGAAAAGAAAAGGATGAAGAAACCATGCTTTATTTATGGTTTTTGTCTCAAAATATCCAGGGTATCCTTTATATACTAAAAGTGAGGTATGGTTCATTTTATTTAAAAATAAGCTAGTATATAGCTCATAAATAAGTAATGACATTTTGTCAAAGTGGTAAGGTGGTAGTGATGGGTTTTTGGCTGAAAAAGGGGGAAGGAGGGGGAGGTCATGCTTCAATTACTTTGTTGTATAATTTTTGTCGCAAAATATCTAGTTTTAGATGTATTTAAATATATTTAGGTATTAAGTTAGCTGGAAATAAATTGTAGTGGAACAAAATAGAATATCTAAATGATAGAATAAAGTGTAAATTTTTTGTAAATGTATTTTACGTGGGTGTTAAAAATAGGTATTGTCTAGTAAGTAATTAATTTAAAGTAATTATATATATTTTAAAAAACATATTATAAAAGTAGTCAAAATGTAGAGGAAAGTAATAGTTGAATTTTGTAACATTTTATTGAGTGTAAAATGTATTAAAATAATTATTGGGAGTATTGAGTACATTGTGCATACATACAGATTGTATAAAGTGTTTATTTATTTTATTAATTTAAATAAATAAAAGTGTACATACAATTAAGACCAAAAATGAAAACTGTATTATTGGCAATGTTCTAGAAATATGTAAAGTAACTTTAGTCCATTTGTTGTGCACAAATGTTGTTTCTCGGTTACACGATTTACCTTATAAAGTTATACGAAATAGTGAAATTTCAAATATTTAAAATAAATTGTTTCGAGTTTGAGATAATTATTGACCTGAAAAAATACGAGTTGTGATATATAAGAACAATCGGGTTTGTTGTATTAGCTTTAACTCACTTTCACACTTATAGATAGAATTTAGTGGAGGCTAGGGAGGGTTATGACCCTGCCAAAACTTTGTATTTTAATTTATAGTTACTTTGACAGATTATCAAATTTGATATATCTTATAAACAAAATACGAGTTTGGGACCTAAACTAGCATATATATGTTCTGCCCCCGCCCCCCCCCTCCCCCCCAAATAGTTTTCTTCAAATTCTACCAATGTCGAACATGACTCATTTAACATGTTTTAATCTTAATGATTGGTGGATTAATCAGTTTACATATGCTAAAATTGCTTAAAAGGTCTAGTTCTACCCAAGTGTAATATGAACAGGACATATTTGATAAAAGAGTTAAATCAATCAATTTAAAACTTGTTTATTGGTATATGCTTATTTAGATGAGACACGTGTCATGCACGTGACAAGTAATAATCAGCTGTAAATATTTTGGAGGGAAAATCAGTTGGTTGTTCTCAGGGCCGGTCCTGAGGTTTTTGCTGCCCTGGGTGAGACAGTTTTTGATGCCCTAAATGAGACAATCGAAAATTAACTACAAACCATTGTAATCAAACACACTATATTTTACTGATTTATTCTTCACATAAATACCACATAAAAACCGAATAAAACTTAGACAACTTTTTAATTTATGTTACTTTTATCTAATGAAATTATCGACTTTCAACATAATGTTGTGTTTTTTAAACTTTTATCGTTTGGATATAATTTAAAAATATATTACGCACAAATCAAGACTCCTATAAGTTAACATGTTAACACATACTCATAGCATTAACCATTGAGTGAGTCATGTATGCCCCTTACATTATAAACAGCTGTCGATCGTGGGCTGGTACAGGTTACTGGTTATTAACTTTTTGCACTCAACCTTATCACATACTTATACGACCAAAATTTTGAATAAATTTATATGTCAAAGGTTTTTAGGAACTTAAAAGAAGAATTCGAGTATTTCACATATACAAATTAAAATTGAAAGTAATAAGAAAATAAATGAAAAGAAAAAAAATGTGAATGGAATATCAAAAAATCTAGTTGAAACGCTATTGTGTGAATTACGTTTAATAGTCACAACTTATGACTTTTTATTTATTCTCATACATTACATTGTATTTAATTACAAGAAATATATCTAAAAACAATACTAAAACAAGAAACAAAAGTAGTATTCCGTATGAGTTAGAAAACAAATGACAAAACAATATTTTGAGCATTAGAACAAATCAAAATGTAAAAACACAAGAATAATAAGTTAGCTGGTAAATTATTGGAAATATCAATATTACTACTCTTTTTATTATATATTGTTTCTCTTACCTTTTGTGAGACGTACTTCTTTTTCTTTCTTTTATAACTCTTCTTCTTTATTTCATTTTCCACCATAGATGAGAAAAAAAACACCAACAATGAATCACGAGAGCATTAAATAAAATTTATTCACAGTACTACAAAAATGATGCCCCTTGTTCGTTGGATGTCCTAGGTTGTCGCCCGCACCGCCCATAGCCAAGCCGCCCCTGGCTGTTCTATAAAGCCAAGTAACCTTTTTGTTTACCCTTTTAATCAGTCGTGTAACAATATTTTAATCATTCAACAAAATTGTTCAATTAGTTTGAAATGCATCCTTTATTCTTGAGTCTCCTGTTAATTGAATAATCTTTTTCATTTCATGTGTTGAATTCTAGAAGATCATGTCATTTGGTATCAGAGCAAATTTCTTGGCTACTTAGTTATCTTTTTTTGTTCAAGAACCCACCATTTCCGATCAATATTAGTTAGTTTTCCAACGAAACCTTTAATTTCGGTCAACCTCCTATTATAATCCCAATCACAAATGCATTATTAAGATTTCGTTCCTTTTCCATTTCTAAAATACGTTTCGTTTCATTCTTTTCACTTCAATTCTTGTTCAGTTGAAGCTGAAGTAAATTGGGGGTTGAATTCATCTTAGTTGAATCCAGGGGTGGAAATGAGCCGAGCCGAGCCGAGCCTGAGCCTGCCAGAGCTCGAGCTCGAGCTCGGCTCATTTAAGTTTTATGAAGCTAGAACTCGAGCTCGGCTCAGTTCGAGCCTCATTTTTTAAGCTCGAGCTCGGCTCATGATATGTTATATAAGCTCAGGCTCGGCTCGTTTACACGATTTGGCAGTGAAAAATTAAAGTTTGGCTCTCGCTTAGCTCGTAATATATCTATTTTGAGCTTGTTAATAAGTTTCCCTATAATACAAATAAATGATGTTTTATATCTGTTTAATACCAAAAATATCCTAGTGTTGTTAGGCTCGTTTGGGCTCGTGAGCCTAATCATGATTTGTATGTAAAGCTCGGGCTCTAGCTCGATTAATAAATAAGCTGCAACTTAGGCTCGAGCTGTTTAACGATCTAATCCTAAGATTTACAGTTCCGGCAAGTTAGTTATAATGATGGCGGGTTCTTGATAGTAATGGTGAAAACAGTCATAATGCCATGCCAAAAAAAGTGTGGTGATAATATTGATGATGAAACTTGGCAGAGTTTGAGAGATGCAATTACAAAGTTAATGAGAGAAGTCTTTGGGGAAAATAAGAAATGAGACAAGAAATGTAGCTATGACTGATAATGATGGTGCAGTGGTGGGACAACAAGGTGAAGGTCTAAGGGGTATGCAAAGCATGCAGTTCAGTAGAGTAACCAAGATTAAGTTTCTAAAATTTAGGGGTGAAGATATGAGAGAATGGTTATTAAGATGTGAACAATTCTTCAAAGTGGATAATGTGGCTGATGGTAGTAAGGTAAATCTCATTTATATCCATCTTTATGATTTGACATTGATGTGGCATAAGCAGTTAGTTAGGATCATGGGGGATAATGTAGCCTGGCCATTTTATAGGAAAGTAATTTTACAAAGGTTTGGTGTTGCATATGATGATCCATTAAGTGAAATTAAGAAGTTTAAACATTTAGGCACTATTTAAGAATACAAAGATGCTTATGATAAATTGTTATGTAGAGTTGACTTGCCTGAGGAACAGCCAATGAGTTTTTTCATGACTGGTTTGCAAAATAAAATTGAATTAGCAGTTGATGTTTAAACCAAGAACCTTGGTTGAATTGTATGGAGTATGTAAGTTGGAAAAAGCTAAACTGAGTGTTGTAAAGCAAAGACAGAAGATGCAATTATTGCCAACACCAATGTTCCAACATTGTAATGTTATCATTGGTCCTAAACCCTTAGCTTTGCCTACCCTAATGCTAATTGGGGAAATAGGGCTTCTACTTCTCATACTACACCATTTAGGAAGCAATTGACTAAAAAAATGGAAGATAAGAGAGCAAAGAATTTGTGTTTTTATTGACCAAAAGTATGAACCTATGCATAAATGTAGTGGTTAAAGTGTTTTGTTTAGAAGTAATTGCTAATGGAAATGAAAATGAGACAGATGAGGAACTTGTTACGGGGTGTTTGGATGAAGACATTCACTGGGAACCAGGACCAGATAAGTCTGCTTATGTGAGTCCATAGATATCTCTTAATATTATTATTGGAGTCTACAGTTACCAAAAAATGATAGTTAACGGTTTGGTAGGAAAGTATGAGCTAAACATATTGATTAACACTGGTAGCACTCACAAGTTCTTAGATATAGCAACTGCAAAGAAATTGGGATGTCATATAGAAAATACTTGTGCACTGCAAGTGTCTATAGCTGGAAAAAAGAGTCTTACTAGTAGTACCATGTCAATTAATTTTACATGGACTCTACAAGGAGAGAAATTTACCATGATGTTGTTGTTACTTGGTTGTTGTGAGATGGTATTGGGGATACAATGGCTTTCAACCTTGGGAGAAATAAATCGCAATTTCCATGGTTTGAAAATGAGTTTTAAGTACAACAATAAGCTCATGACTTTAAGGAGTACTACTAAAGCATTTTTGCAGTGGATAAGTCGAAGGCAAAGTACTAATGAAGTGTTTGTTTGATGGGTTTTGCATTGTAGGTGTAGATTGACACCCAAAAATGTATGTTTGGTATAAAAATGTGGGCCCAAAGATTGGCTTGAATGCCAAATATATGTCATAGACGAATCACTCTGTAAAGGCAGGGTTATAAAACAAATTTATGCAATTTTTTTGTCTTTTTCAAAAAGAATGGGCCCTCATTTCATTTACACCACACACATTTCTTTAAAACTTATTCTATAACAAAAAAAAGTTAATTAATTTTCTTTTACATATTAAAAAAAAAAA
The DNA here is from genome assembly GCA_021014915.2 of Artemisia tridentata subsp. tridentata. Taxonomy (NCBI): domain Eukaryota; kingdom Viridiplantae; phylum Streptophyta; class Magnoliopsida; order Asterales; family Asteraceae; genus Artemisia; species Artemisia tridentata. The sequence goes on from CP139508.1 coordinate 304,521,631, forward strand.
AACCCAATTACTGAAATGAACCATATTTACACTCCTTTTGCAAAAACAGACCATATTTATTCACTTTACCAAAATAAACCAAAATACGTTTACATTGACAAACCCAAATCATCATATGAACTGTGAAGTAGAAAGTGAACAAAAAGTACATTGCCCAGCCATGTCACCTTGCATTAATAAAAGAAATGGTCAAGATTTAAGGAATGAACGGTCAAGATTTATTGAACAAAGAAATGGAGAATTAAAAGGTGATGGCAATACTGCATATCTACATGTCCCCTACTCACCTACTCCCCAAATAAAACTTTTGGGTCGCGAATTTTATTAGGTCGCGAATGAATGAGTATTTTAGGTCGCTATGAATGAGTATTAGGTCGCTATTTAGGTCGCGATTTGTAGTTTGGGTCGCGATTTGTGTAAACAATAAGATGAGTAGCGTTTACTAGGTCGCGATTACTTTGTTAAAATTTTATTTTGGTCGCATTTTAGTGTTTTGTTTCCATAAATAAGTCGCTTTTTTAAAAAATTCTATCGCGAAAGACACATGTGTAGGGTGCAAATTTTTTCTTCACATAAATCTAACAGATAACATTAAAAAGTTCATTTTCGTAAATAATTTATGCGACGTCTTGTTTGGTAATATGGTACTCGATGGTCTGTTTAAGAACTTTTCTCTTTTTAAAATGATAATATTATATCACTTATATATTATCTCTCCTACTTTTTTTCTTAAAAAACTTACACCAAATCCAAATATAAATCTAAATCCTATCCAAATCCAAATCCAAATCCATATCAAAATCCCTTAACAAAGCAAACGGGCCTTAATATTTTGGAATACGCAATTTCTCAGTGTTATTCTGTGGCTATGTTTGTGTATCCACCTACCCTCTTACACATGTCTTCAGAGGTGCAGACTAAGGAAAGAGTTCTTATTCCATATTTGAAACCTCTTTTGCAAGGATTTGAAATTTTTTTGCTGTTCCAACTATTCTGCCACCAAGCATAATTCATGACCATAAGATTCAATTAATAGCAGACCTTACAGACACCCACCAACTCAAAAAGATGCAATAGAAGCTATGGTTACGGAGTTACTTGATATAGGGGTTATAAGGCATAGCCAAAGCTCATTTTCCTCTCCTATAACAATGGTGAAAAAGAAAGATGGTAGTTGGAGAATGTGCATTGATTATAAGTTGTTGAATAAATATACTATCAAGGATAAATTCCCTCTTCCACGCATTAAGGAATTGATTGATGAAGTATATGGTTCTGTCATTTTTTTTCAAAAATTGGATACCACCAAATAAGGATGTGTGAGGATGACATTGCAAAGACAACATTTATGACACATGAAGGACACTATGAGATATTTGACATAACATTTGGAATCACTAATGCTCCATCAACATTTCAGTCTCGTATGAATGAAGTTTTAAGACCCTTTCTCAGAAAATTTACACTCGTGTTCTTTGATTACTGATGAGTGGCCATTTACTCATCATTTTATACCCGAAAAACCCCACTAAAACGACCAAAAACACCCAAATGGACCATATATTGTTACAAATATCCTTGGATTGTTTTTTTTGTGTTTCAGGTACAAAAGGATTGAAAACGGGGCAAACACGGACAAAACCGAGATTGGATTGGAAAAGAGTCGAAAACTAAAGTCGGGAAAGACGATTTTCATATGGATTTTTATTCGAGCTCAAAAATCTCACAATGGCCCTTGGATTATTTAATATTGGCAAAATTGGTCCTTTGATTAAATTTGAAGTAATGGCAGAAATGGTCCCCGAACTTTGCATGATTTACACTTTTGGTCCTTGGTTTAAATTCCATATTATCCCATTTTGTCTTAGCTACAAACAACCAACCCACCTTATCCTATTAAACCCAACCAACCCACCTCAATCCAACCCACGTAAACCACCCCACAGCCCATCTATTTATCCCAAAACCCATAAGCCCACTCACCCTAAAATCGACCCACACCTAACTAATAATAGATAAATCGGGGTCAAACCCCCTTTCCTGGTCAAATACCCAATCAAAAGAACCCTAATTCCCTAGAACACTATTTATCATCTTCTCTAAATCCTTTTCCTCCTTAATCGCTGCTTAATCCCAACCATCACCATCACCTTCGCTACCAGCCAAGACATTCACATAACCTTGTCTTTGGTCCCCTCCCCTCCACCTCAGCGATCCGAGGCACTAAAAGTTGAATCAACGGCTCATGAATAAAAGATGTGGGGAGCAAGTTTAATCCAAGGGTCACGAATGGAGCAAAGAAGCACAGAGAGGAACACACACACAAAAGAAACACACTCATTCTAGGGTTTTTCATAGTTTTAGTATAAATATTGTAGAGAGCCGAGTCGTTTTTTTTCTTCCTTAGGTTTATTTTTAGCAATTTTAATTTAAGGTTTGTATTTTTTTTTAGTTGTAATTTACTCTTGATTTAATATAAGTTTATTTTTTTTTTCGGCTTAATGTTATTTTACTGCTTATCTAGTTTTTAACTTCTGCTTATTTAGTTTTGATGTGTACCTGCTTAAGTGAGATATGGGTACTTTTTAATTGTGATTCTGAGTTTTATGATTTTAAGTTTAAGGTGATATTTTGTAACACCTAAAAATCCAAAACGTGTAAAATGACCAAATTGCCCCTACAAGTTATAAAATTATTTAAAAGCTTATAAAGTACCGAATCGATCCCAAACTTCTGGAAAAGAACAAGATATGATACAAAATAATTTTGACAACTTCGATTAATATTTATATAAGTTACAAAATTACCAAAATACCCTTGGATGAACCGAATGGGATAAAGAGCATTTATTTAGAGTTTAAAAAGTTAATAAAACACAATTAAATGAGAAAATAAATCCCATTGATTGCCATAACAATTTTCCATGATTTTGGGCTGATTCTCCTCCCCTATGACGCTGCTATTCTCCCTATTATAATCAATCTCATCAAAAACCCTAATATCCTAATTGCCGACTAAAAGAAAACACACACTAAAATACATTGCGACTTCACCCGATTTTCTGGAGCTTAAGGAGCATTTTTTTGGTGTTTTTCGTAGCCTAAGGAAGATTATAAAAATTGGTTTTGGTCGTGGGTCTCAATCGTTTGATCGCTAGCAATTATTTTGCATCCGATAGGTATAAATCCCAAACCAATTCATACGACTATCTAAAATCCTTTAATCAATTTTCTCATGTTCCTTACGTCATGTATGCTTTGTATAAAATGGCTCTAAGGTCGTGGAGGCTAAGGTTGATCGCTAGGGATTTTTGGTTCTCAAGTTCATTCGCTAAGGTGTAAATCGTTTTTGACTCGTTCACACGTTCATCCTTTGATTCGGTATTTTTCCTATGATCTATCAATCTCATATAACTAAGATAAAATACGAAATTCAATCCATGCAACCTAAAACAAATCGCATGAATTAAAATGATTAAAATGCGTATAAAACATAATATATTGTATGCGAATTTTTCTGGTGTTGTAACCATTTTTCTTGGACCTTTTACGACCCATGTGACCTGGGAAAAATAATAATTCGAATATTAGAAACTGGGTTTGATCGTGGTTTAATTTTGTTTATATCGCATAAATGGAAAGGGTTTGATCGAATGAATTAAAACCCTAAGTTCGATTAGGGTTAAGTTTGGGGTATTTTCTGAGGTTAATTAATGCAGTAAAATGATATCCTAATGAAGGGGTTAATGATTGGTTCATGTTTTGCTAAAGTGGATTAGGGTTTTCGAATTAGTTATATATGCGAATTGAACTTTTAAAACTCTAGGGTGCATTCGGTAAATTCTGGAACTAATGGGTCATTTTTTTAAGGTGTATTAAACTGTGACAAATGTGGATAAAGTATAAAATGAAGGGTCTTTGTGTAAATATAAGACTTAGAAGATTTAAATGGTAAATGGTGGAAAATATATATATCGAATTGAATTTAATTAAAATAGGAGGACTTGTTTTGTAATTTTGGGAAACTTGTGGTAATTCGTATAAATATATTTATGAGGGACTTGATGTGTAACTTTGGGTATTAAATAGATTTAAAGTGTAAACATAATAAATATGGACCGAATTGTAGTTTATTTTATTAAGGGACTAAATGTGCAAATTATAAAAAAAATGGAGGACTAATTTGTACAACATATAGAATATGGGTTATATTCGGTAATTTGAAAAGGTTAAGGGCTTGTTGTGTTAATATGTCATGAAAAGGGGTTCAAATGTAAAATCATGAAATATAAGGTTTAATATGTAATTTATGTAACTTAAGGGTGTAAAGTGTAATATTGGTAAACTTGAGGGACTGAAATTGTTAACTTGATAAATATGGAATCAAAACAGATTAATTGTAACATTTGCATGTTTAACCTTTAACTTTGGTTTAATTACAATCAAAACCTTAATTTATGAAAGTTACCATATTTACCCCTAAACTATAGTGATTTGCTAAAACATACCTTAAGTCCATAATATTGTTCTATAATAACTCAACCTAATTTCTAATGTCTAAATCTTTCTAACTAAGGAAACTTACTAAATTTGGAAACCTGCTAAAAAGGGAAGTTACCTAAAATGGAAAGTCAATTAAAACCTATTGTAATACTCTTCTACTCTCTTAGGTGTGAAGAAGGAGAGGTCTTGAGCCTGTCAGTGCTTGCTATTTCTGGTTTTTGTTTTGCTTTGCAATAAGGTACAGATACTCTGCCCTTTTTCAGTAAGGGTGTCCTATCTCATTGATATGATTCTGATTCGTTTAAGTTTTCCCAAAGCCATTGCTATGATCCCTTTTATTATGAACCTTTCTGATTACACTCTGTTTTGGACCTTTGGTATTTCATCTGCTATATCTGTTATGAACCATTGTTATGGACCATCTGATTTGACTTTTGCTTTATGACACTCTGATTATGATATGATATCTGACTCTTACTTTGATACCCGAGCCATTTCACTAGGCATGGGGGTTCCATGTCCGTGTCATTGATGCACCAATGGCATGACTCTAGGGCGGTAGAGTGATGTTCCGCCACGTCCCCATTCTGATTATGATATGCGCATTACTTTGATTATGGATTATATATGTTCTGGGGGGCGTATGGATGCATCCTAGATCTGTTATGTTTAGTGGATTTAACTATATATGATATGATTTCTGTTCTGGTGTCTGGTACTGTGTGCAATACATGCCTTTCACATTTATCTGGGAGCTGATCACTCCATTTGATACATGAGGACACCCCTCATATTATCTGGTTACTTAAGAGGCATCCCCTCTAGATTATGATGTTTACTATCTGATATGTTCTGGGCTCGTGGTGGATGACTATCCTATTTCTTCTTATATATTTCTGTCTCTTTGTTTATACTTCATGATATTTCCCCGTGCACCATATTTCAGTTCTGTTTCATTATTATTGCTTTGTATATGTATCTGTTCACTGAGCTTTTTAAGCTCAGCCGCATTTCTTTTCCTGCGGCAGGTATCTAAGCTAGGAGCGGGGTTTTTAGCTTTGGGATGAGAGCAACTTGTGTGAAGCTTAGACCTTAGACATTCTAGTTATGCCATTTGGATTCTGTTTCTGTTATGCCATTGCTTAGGCATTTGGATTTATGTACTTCAGTTTATTTCTGTTTTGGGCATAAGTTATGTTGACTTATTTTTCCTTTGATCATTAATGTTATGGACTTGTGATGTTTTGGATTTAATGCTTGTAATCTGATATGAAGCCATTGTTGTGATATCTTTACCCTTGCCGGGTTGGGGTGTTACAATTTATGGTATCAGAGCCAGGTTTTTCAAAACCCTTAGAGCTTAGGCTCGTAACCTGTGAGGATTGGGTAGAAATTAGGTTTCCTTCCGCGCACTCTTTTTCTGCTTTGCTCTGTCATATATTCTTGATCTGCTCTGTCATATTCTATCTGAGTTGCTAATCTTTTTTGTAATCGTTCAGATGGTGAACACGCGCTTTAACGAGTATGATGCTCCAAATTTCGAGGCCATGATTGCTGAGGCTTTGAAAAACGTCCACCCTAACCTTTCTGCTCAGGTGGTGACCGAGGTCACCAACAACATCCGTAATGGGGTAGGTTCTTCTGGAGGTGGTGGTGGCGGCGGTGCTCCACCCGCTGCTCCACCGGTCGGTATTCATGTATGGATTGAGCGGTTCAACAAGCTCAAGCCTCTCTCGTTCAAGTCCGCTGCCACTCCCCATGAGGCAGAAGACTGGATTACGCACGTGGATAAATTGTTTCGGGTCCTCGGATGTGCAGACGAGTTCAAAACTCGTTTGGCCACATTCAAATTAGAGGGTGATGCTCAGAACTGGTGGACTGCCCTTGTGCAGGCAAAGGGGGATGATTTTGCTGAGACTTGTTCGTGGGCAGAGTTCATTGAGGCATTTTATAAGCAGTACATTCCTATGGCAGAACAACAGAGGTATGAGAGGGAATACGGGTCGATTCGTCAGGGTGATCATGAGTCTTCAGGAGACTTTATGCAGCGATTCTTACGACTGGCTAGTTTCGTTGGGCCAGAGGTTACTGGGGATTCGTTTCGACAGGCTCGTCATTTCAAGTGGGCTCTTAAGAGATGGGTGTTAGACCGGATTGTTAACACTCCATTTGATGATGTGGCTAGTGTTCAGGATGCTGCGCGTAACATTGAGTTGTTGCATGCGGACAGGGGATCTAATAAACGTGATAGGGATGGCAACAGGGTTGATACTCGGGGTCATGGTCGTCAGGACCAGAGACAGGATTTTCGGGGTCGTCAGGACCATGGGCAAGATCAGCGGGGTCGCCAGGACCGAGGTGGTGATTATAGGCGACAGGATTCTAGGAACCAGGGCCGACAGGATTATGGTCGGTATGGTGGTGACCGTCAGGGTCAGGGTGATAATAGCAGGCGTAGGGATTCTCAGCAGTATCAGCAGTTGGGATCGTCAGGTCAGAAGAGGGCTGTGGAGACTCTACCTCCTCCTCCTACATGTACTACATGTGGGAAACCACATCCAGGTCCTTGTTATAAAGCTTCTGGTGGTTGTTTTTCGTGTGGCTCTACTCATCACAGGATCAAAGATTGCCCCAAGAAGAACCCTATCGTGCCAGTAAACTCGACTAGGCCAGCTCCCACCATAGGTCGAGTTTATGCTACTACTCGGGATCAGGCGGCCAACACATCAGGTACCATTACTGGCATACTTTATATTGGAGATCGTACGGCTTTCGTATTGTTTGACACCGGTGCTACTCATTCTATTATATCTGTAAACCTTGCTAAGAAACTTAATCTGAAACCAAAACCATTAATAAATCGTATATCAATCGCAACCCCAATGAAAACCCAAGTGATTATTGATCATGAATATGTGAACTGCCCTCTACATTTCGATGATTGTGTTCGTCCAGCAAATCTGCTTCCCATTGATATGACTGATTTTGATGCGATTCTGGGCATGGATTGGTTGGCTGATCACAAGGCTACCATCGATTGTTATGCCCGTAAGGTGATCTTTGGCGATATTCATCATCCTGACTTCGTTTATCATGGTTCCCAGCCTCTGAAATCTGTTAAAATCATCTCTGCCATGAAAGCACGAACTCTAATATCTCATAGTTGCCAAGGCTATTTGGCTTCTGTTAAAGATTCATCTGTAGAGAGTCCTGATGTTGCTAGCGTTCCCGTTGTTCGGGATTTTGCTGATGTTTTTCCTGATGAACTTCCTGGTCTTCCTCCGGCTAGAGAAGTTGAATTTTCTAATGATCTGATTCTCGGTGCCGAACCTATCTCTAAGGCTCCGTACCGGATGGCGCCTGTTGAACTAAAGGAATTAAAGGAGCAGTTGGAAGAACTATTGGAGAACGGTTTTATTCGGCCTAGTGTTTCGCCCTGGGGTGCTCCGGTTCTATTTGTAAAGAAAAAGGATGGGTCTATGCGGCTGTGCATTGATTATCGTGAGTTGAATCGTATTACCATTCGTAACCGTTATCCGCTTCCTCGCATTGATGACTTGTTTGATCAACTGCAAGGATCCAAGGTGTTCTCTAAAATCGACTTGCGATCTGGTTATCACCAATTGCGAGTTAAAGAGCAGGATGTCTCTAAGACTGCTTTCCGTACCCGCTACGGACACTATGAGTTTCTGGTTATGCCTTTTGGCCTAACAGATGCTCCTGCTGTGTTTATGGATTTGATGAACCGGATTTTTCATGAATTTCTTGATAAGTTCGTCATTGTTTTCATTGATGATATTTTTGTGTATTCTAAATTGACTGAGGAGCACGAGCAGCATTTGCGTATTGTTCTGGGTATTCTGAGACAGCAGAAATTGTTCGCGAAATTTTCTAAGTGTGAGTTCTGGCTTAACCAAGTCGCTTTCCTTGGTCATATCGTGTCTACAGAGGGTATCACTATGGATCCCGCTAAGGTTGAGGCTATCACCAAGTGGCTAAGACCTACCACGGTGACTGAAATTCGGAGTTTTCTGGGATTAGCTGGTTATTACAGGCGTTTTGTTGAAGGGTTTTCTAAGTTAGCTTTGCCCTTGACTCAGTTGATGCGGAAGGGTGAAAAGTTTGTATGGACTGATGAGCGTGAGCAGAGTTTTGAGGAGTTGAAAAGGCGATTAGTGTCTGCACCTATTCTGACCTTACCGTCTGGTTCTGGAGGTTTCCAGATCTATAGCGATGCGTCTAAGAAGGGTTTAGGCTGTGTGCTTATGCAACACGGCAAAGTGATTGCCTATGCTTCTCGGCAATTGAAACCCTATGAAGAAAATTATCCAACTCATGATCTGGAATTAGCAGCGGTTGTTTTTGCATTAAAAATCTGGAGACATTACTTGTATGGTGAATCATGTGATATCTTCACCGATCACAAGAGTCTCAAATACATCTTTACTCAGAAGGAGCTTAATATGAGGCAGAGGAGATGGTTAGAACTTCTAAAAGATTACGACACGAACATCCAGTATCATCCAGGCAAGGCAAATGTGGTTGCTGATGCACTTAGTCGTAAGTCTGGAATGATTGCTAGTTTGGAGATTGATCCGCATGTTCTTAAGGATTTGGAGCGTTTGGATGTCGAGTTGTGTGTTCGGCGTGACGTTGGTTACTGGGCTAGTTTGAAAATTGAGTCGAATCTGATGTTGCGTATTAAAGAGGCTCAGAAGGATGATGGTGAGCTCTGGGCTATTGTTCAAAATATTGAGGAGGGTAAGCAAACTGAGTTTAGAGTTGATGATAACGGAGTTTTCTGGTATGATGATCGTTTATGCGTGCCTAATGATTCTGACTTGCGTGAGGCTGTGTTGACTGAGGCTCATAGTTCTCCCTTCTCTATACATCCTGGTTCTACCAAGATGTATCGGGATCTTAAGCAGCATTTCTGGTGGAACGGTATGAAGCAAGATGTGGCGTTATTTGTTGCTAGATGTATGACCTGCCAGCAAGTTAAGATTGAGCATCAGCGAGCTAGTGGTCTGTTACAGCCTTTGGAGATTCCTACATGGAAGTGGGATGAGATCTCCATGGATTTCGTTTCTGGTTTGCCTTTGACTCGTAAAAGACATGATGCGATTTGGGTGGTCGTCGATCGACTAACTAAATCTGCTCATTTCTTACCTATCCGTATGACCTATAGTATCAGTAAGTTGGCGGAAATCTTTCAGCAGGAGATTGTCAGATTGCATGGTATGCCTTCATCTATTGTTTCTGATCGTGATCCTCGTTTCACTTCGCGTTTCTGGAAGGGACTTCATAAGTCTTGGGGCGCTCGCCTTAAGTTTAGTACTGCATTTCATCCCCAAACTGATGGTCAGTCGGAGAGGACCATTCAGACCTTGGAAGACATGTTACGGTCTTGTGCTTTGGAATGGACCGGTAGTTGGGACGAGTATTTATGTTTGGTGGAGTTTGCGTATAATAACAGTTGGCATGCTAGTATTCGGATGGCTCCTTTCGAGATGTTATATGGGCGCAAGTGTAGAGCGCTGGTTTGTTGGAATGAAGTAGGAGAGCGTATTATTGAGGGTCCGGAGTTGGTTCGGGACACCAACGAAAAAGTAGTTGTTGCTAGGGAAAAGTTAAAGGAGGCCCGTGCTCGTCAGAAGAGCTATGCTGACAAGCACCATCGTGACCTGGAGTTTAATGTTGATGACCGCGTATTTTTGAAAGTATCTCCTTTCCGTGGGGTTAAGCATTTTGGAATTAAGGGCAAGTTGAGTCCTCGATTTATTGGTCCCTTTGAAATTCTAGAGCGTATTGGGGAGGTTTCTTATCGTCTGGCTCTACCTCCTCAGCTATCTCATGTGCATAATGTTTTCCATGTATCTCTTCTGAGGGGATACAACTATCACCCATTGCATGTGGTGTCTTATCCACTTGATCAGATTCAGCCGGATATGTCGTTATCCGAAGAGCCGGAGGCCATTTTGGACCGGAAAGACCGGGTCATGAGGAATAAAGTCATTCCATTCGTAAAAGTTCTTTGGAGGAATCACCCAGAGCGTGAGGCTACCTGGGAAACTGAAGAATCGATTCGTGCTAGTTATCCTCACTTTGTATTCTGATCTGGTACGTCCTTGTTTATTTTCCGTTCCGTTTCATCTCTGATTCTTTGCAAATTTCGAGGACGAAATTTTTCTGTTAGAGGGGAAGAAGTTGTAACACCTAAAAATCCAAAACGTGTAAAATGACCAAATTGCCCCTACAAGTTATAAAATTATTTAAAAGCTTATAAAGTACCGAATCGATCCCAAACTTCTGGAAAAGAACAAGATATGATACAAAATAATTTTGACAACTTCGATTAATATTTATATAAGTTACGAAATTACCAAAATACCCTTGGATGAACCGAATGGGATAAAGAGCATTTATTTAGAGTTTAAAAAGTTAATAAAACACAATTAAATGAGAAAATAAATCCCATTGATTGCCATAACAATTTTCTATGATTTTGGGCTGATTCTCCTCCCCTATGACGCTGCTATTCTCCCTATTATAATCAATCTCATCAAAAACCCTAATATCCTAATTGCCGACTAAAAGAAAACACACACTAAAATACATTGCGACTTCACCCGATTTTCTGGAGCTCAAGGAGCATTTTTTTGGTGTTGTTCGTGGCCTAAGGAAGATTATAAAAATTGGTTTTGGTCGTGGGTCTCAATCGTTTGATCGCTAGCAATTATTTTGCATCTGATAGGTATAAATCCCAAACCAATTCATACGACTATCTAAAATCCTTTTATCAATTTTCTCATGTTCCTTACGTCATGTATGCTTTGTATAAAATGGCTCTAAGGTCGTGGAGGCTAAGGTTGATCGCTAGGGATTTTTGGTTCTCAAGTTCATTCGCTAAGGTGTAAATCATTTTCGACTCGTTCACACGTTCATCCTTTGATTCGGTATTTTTCCTATGATCTATCAATCTCATATAACTCAGATAAAATACGAAATTCGATCCATGCAACCTAAAACAAATCGCATGAATTAAAATGATTAAAATGCGTATAAAACATAATATATTGTATGCGAATTTTTCTGGTGTTGTAACCATTTTTCTTGGACCTTTTACGACCCATGTGACCTGGGAAAAATAATAATTCGAATATTAGAAACTGGGTTTGATCGTGGTTTAATTTTGTTTATATCGCATAAATGGAAAGGGTTTGATCGAATGAATTAAAACCCTAAGTTCGATTAGGGTTAAGTTTGGGGTATTTTCTGAGGTTAATTAATGCAGTAAAATGATATCCTAATGATGGGTTAATGATTGGTTCATGTTTTGCTAAAGTGGATTAGGGTTTTCGAATTAGTTATATATGCGAATTGAACTTTTATAACTCTAGGGTGCATTCGGTAAATTCTGGAACTTATGGGTCATTTTTGTAAGGTGTATTAAACTGTGACAAATGTGGATAAAATATAAAATGAAGGGTCTTTGTGTAAATATAAGACTTAGAAGATTTAAATGGTAAATGGTGGAAAATATATATATCGAATTGAATTTAATTAAAATAGGAGGACTTGTCTTGTAATTTTGGGAAACTTGTGGTAATTCGTATAAATATATTTATGAGGGACTTGATGTGTAACTTTGGGTATTAAATAGATTTAAAGTGTAAACATAATAAATATGGACCGAATTGTAGTTTATTTTATTAAGGGACTAAATGTGCAAATTATAAAAAAATGGAGGACTAATTCGTACAACATATAGAATATGGGTTATATTCGGTAATTTGAAAAGGTTAAGGGCTTGTTGTGTTAATATGTCATGAAAAGGGGTTCAAATGTAAAATCATGAAATATAAGGTTTAATATGTAATTTATGTAACTTAAGGGTGTAAAGTGTAATATTGGTAAACTTGAGGGACTGAAATTGTTAACTTGATAAATATGGAATCAAAACAGATTAATTGTAACATTTGCATGTTTAACCTTTAACTTTGGTTTAATTACAATCAAAACCTTAATTTATGAAAGTTACCATATTTACCCCTAAACTATAGTGATTTGCTAAAACATACCTTAAGTCCATAATATTGTTCTATAATAACTCAACCTAATTTCTAATGTCTAAATCTTTCTAACTAAGGAAACTTACTAAATTTGGAAACCTGCTAAAAAGGGAAGTTACCTAAAATGGAAAGTCAATTAAAACCTATTGTAATACTCTTCTACTCTTTTAGGTGTGAAGAAGGAGAGGTCTTGAGCCTGTCAGTGCTTGCTATTTCTGGTTTTTGTTTTGCTTTGCAATAAGGTACAGATACTCTGCCCTTTTTCAGTAAGGGTGTCCTATCTCATTGATATGATTCTGATTCGTTTAAGTTTTCCCAAAGCCATTGCTATGATCCCTTTTATTATGAACCTTTCTGATTACACTCTGTTTTGGACCTTTGGTATTTCATCTGCTATATCTGTTATGAACCATCTGTTATGGACCATCTGATTTGACTTTTGCTTTATGACACTCTGATTATGATATGATATCTGACTCTTACTTTGATACCCGAGCCATTTCACTAGGCATGGGGGTTCCATGTCCGTGTCATTGATGCACCAATGGCATGACTCTAGGGCGGTAGAGTGATGTTCCGCCACGTCCCCATTCTGATTATGATATGCGCATTACTTTGATTATGGATTATATATGTTCTGGGGGGCGTATGGATGCATCCTAGATCTGTTATGTTTAGTGGATTTAACTATATATGATATGATTTCTGTTCTGGTGTCTGGTACTGTGTGCAATACATGCCTTTCACATTTATCTGGGAGCTGATCACTCCATTTGATACATGAGGACACCCCTCATATTATCTGGTTACTTAAGAGGCATTCCCTCTAGATTATGATGTTTACTATCTGATATGTTCTGGGCTCGTGGTGGATGACTATCCTATTTCTTCTTATATATTTCTGTCTCTTTGTTTATACTTCATGATATTTCCCCGTGCACCATATTTCAGTTCTGTTTCATTATTATTGCTTTGTATATGTATCTGTTCACTGAGCTTTTTAAGCTCAGCCGCATTTCTTTTCCTGCGGCAGGTATCTAAGCTAGGAGCGGGGTTTTTAGCTTTGGGATGAGAGCAACTTGTGTGAAGCTTAGACCTTAGACATTCTAGTTATGCCATTTGGATTCTGTTTCTGTTATGCCATTGTTTAGGCATTTGGATTTATGTACTTCAGTTTATTTCTGTTTTGGGCATAAGTTATGTTGACTTATTTTTCCTTTGATCATTAATGTTATGGACTTGTGATGTTTTGGATTTAATGCTTGTAATCTGATATGAAGCCATTGTTGTGATATCTTTACCCTTGCCGGGTTAGGGTGTTACATATTTTGTTCTGAGCTTGCTTTAGGGTAGCAGCTGATCAGATGAGCTTGTTATAAGCTTATGCATTTTTTTTCAGCTTTTATTTCTGATTCTTCATGCTTATGTAGTCCATATGTAGTAGTAGGTAATTTCCATATTGTTTGTCTTTGTTAAAAATTCAGTAGTAGTAGCTTTTATTTTTCCTATGCTTATGTAGTCCATATGTAGTGGTAGTAGTAGTCCATATGTTAAAAATTCAGTAGTAGTAGCTTTTATTTCCAGATTGTTTGCTTATGTAGTCCATATGCTTATGTAGTCCATATGTAGTAGTAGTAGCTTTTATTTCTGATTCTTCATGCTTATGTAATCCATAAGTTTGTAGCTTAATTTTGATTTTCAAATTGTTTGTCTTTGTTAAAAATTGCTTGTTGAGTAGTGCTTAATTAGTTTTTGAAGAAAAATCAAAAAGATAAAACAATAGCAAAAAAGTGACAGACCTGGGACTCGAACCCAGGTCACCCAGTTCACAACTTCAACACCTTACCATCTGCTCTAGTTCTGCGTATTGTTTTATTTCCTACATTTAATTTTTATACTTGTGAAACCATTTTGCGTATATAAGCTGTTTTGGCTTATCACAGCTTATTGGCTTAAGCTTTTTCAAAATTTTTATTTTTCCTAGCTTTTTATTAACTTAAAGTATCTTTAGAAAAATTTTCAGATTTTTATTTTTACGTTTAGTATTTTTAATTAATTATTTTCTTTTAATTAGTTTTTAATTCATAATTAATCATTAAAAAGTCAAAAAAATCTAATTCTTTTTTCTAAAATTTTCTTTTGTCATTTAGTACGTAGAAAAATTATTTTGATACCCGTAGGATTAGTTTTTCAAAGATTTTACGTTTTTACTCGTTCGTAGTTTCCGGTTTACGTTATTTAATTTTCGTTTTAGTAGATATTAGTAACCGGCAAACTCTCGTCATTTCAAGCATTTTAATACCAAACCAAAAACGATATCCTCAATTTCACGCCTCGTTGGGACCTCGACCCGGGTACACGCTTATCCGGTATATTACAATCGAGTATCGCGTTTAGTGTTCCGAGTCGACCTTTTATTTTCTAAAGGGTTGGCTTGAGAGCGTTTTCGCGTGATATCAAAATGGCGCCGCTGCCGGGGAGGTGTGTTGCGACAATATCGTTACGGTTTGACGATTAGTGACTTGGAGATCCTTCCTCGTGAAGTTACGTTTTTATCTTGTGAATATTTTTTGTCCAAAAATCCAAAAACCCAAAAATATTTTCCTTTTCTAAAAACATTGAAAAACCCAAAAAGATTTTCTTTTCAAAAATTATTTTCCTTTTTCTTTTAAATGTTTCAAAATTTTAAAAACCCAAAAATACTCTTCTTATTCCTCTTATCCGTTTAATTCTTTATCTCTCATTCCTCTTAAAAGTTTAATTCTATTTTCTTAATCCTCTATATGTTTAATTCTGATGGAATCATTTATCCCTTGCGTCGGTTGTGGAGAGCCGCTTTTCGGTTTACCGTGTCGTTGGTGTACGTGCGAACGGTGTGGTAATGATATTCGGGACGGAAGTTGTTTGTTTTGTGGTTCGAGGAATTCATTCGCTTATGATCCAAATCCGAATTCGTTCAACGAATTTTCAAATTTTTCCGACCACCCTCCACAACCCCAGCTATCTTCAATTCAGCATAATTGCTGTGTATGTGGAGATCCATTGGGGGATGATTCACACTGTGAACGATGCTTCTGCAAAGGATGTGGGTTTACCCATGGACTTTGCGTGTGTTGCACTTCTGAAATCAAAAATACAAATGCTTATTCAGATTTTCAAAACGATTTCAACCCTCCTCAAAATTCATTTTGGCAAGAACCGTGCTATCAAAACTTCAATGATACATCATTCCAAAATATGCCAAATGATCTTTGTGAGTGTTGTGGGGGTCCTCATAATGGTGGGAATTGTCCCGGTTGTGGCATGGTGGAATCGGGAAACGGGTTTGTCTATGACCAAAATCCTTATTCCTACCATGAAACACCCGACTTTTTCAACCAGCCCCCACAACACCAGATGGAGACATATTCTTGTGAATATTGTGGAGATAGTCCTCACCCGGGTTTTGATTGTCAAACAGGGAACACATTTGTCTATGAGCAGGTTCCATGTTATCAAAACTTCGGGTATGACCATTATCCATATAATTCACCGAATCAGTCACAACAATCATGTTGTTGTGAGTACTGTGGAGGTCCTCACTATAGCTCTGATTGTCAAACGAGGAACCCGCTTGTCTATGAGCATGTCCCTTGTGACAATTATGACTATTCTTATCATAACCAACCTCCACAGTACCAAATGATTCAGCCACCACCTCAGCCACCGTCTCAAGAACTTTCAGAAGACGTTCTTCATGTTCTTGATTTACTACAAGAAGTCAGGGATTTGGGTAAAATACATACCCAAGAAAATCCTCATGAAGAGTCTATGGCAGAACTTCTAGCCAGAGAACAAGGAGCAAAAATGCGTTCCATATTTCTCAGGGCTGCCCTTCTTGATGACGATGATGATGATGAGGAAGACGACGAGGAGAGTGATATTCCTTTAAATGATACCATTTCTCAGCTCCCTCAGTCTATTGCAATCACAAACATCTTTCCTTCTCAATCTAGACCCGAGGACTCTCTCATTATGGGGGATGAGCATCTTAGCACTGTTCCTGAAAAGGAATCGGACGAATTCATAAAGTCTAGTGCTGAGAACCTTGTCCCAACCCCAAGTGAGTCTGAGGAGATATTTGACAGAGATTGTGATTCTCCAATTTTTGGAGAATCTCTTGACATCTCTGAGGTTACTTCCGGGATTTTCTCTAACACTCTTTTTGAATTTGATGACGATTGCTTTTCTAGCAACGTTAATCCGCTGTTTATTGAAGTGTTAGAGAACGATGAGGTCAAAGACTCTAATGTTTTTGAAAATATGACCTCAATTGTTAATCCCGAGAATCAAAAGAATATTCTTTCTCCGACATATGTGACAGTGCCTTTTGGGGATCGCCCTTATATTGACTTCACATATGTCGTTCGAGTTTTTCTACCTTTCTTCTCCTATAAGGTAGATTGTCCTTCCATTCACTCGCTCGGGAGTGAAGACACCATCTTTGACCCCGGCATCTCTCATTCTTTTAAGCCGGGTCTATCTCATCGGAGTGGAACTTTCAAGCACTTCAATGTTTATCCAAACATTTTGAATGAAAGTCCGATGGAGATTTTCTCTTCCACCTGCTCCCCCAAGAACAAATGAATTCGGGGCGAGTCTAAGCTATACGACTCGATCAAAAACAAGCGCTTCGTGGGAGGCACCCCATGCCTATCTTCTATCTTCTTCCTATTTTCTAACACTAAGTGTGGGGGAGTTCCTCTACTTGTTGCTTTGTGGTTGTGTGTTTGCCTTTATTTTCAGGATTCCCGTAGATTGTGATGATTGACACGTCTGTTTTCAATCCAGCCGCCCAATATCCTATCTTTGTGTTTATGATTATCCAGGGATATCTTAAAATCCTTTTTGTGAAAACAATATTTCGTTTCCACACTTAGGTAGTAGTCTTACCCTTTTACATTCTATAGTGTCGGCTCAGGCCGGTACTTTGAATATTGAGGGCAATATTCAATTCTAAGTGTGGGGGGGAATTCTCATTTGACCAATTTGACCAAAATTTTAAAAATTTTCACATATTGCACCTACTAGTCCCCTAGCACCCCCGTTTTGACCAAAAATTTTAAAATTTTTATCGTATTTTTCGTCTAAAAGAAGTGTTTGGCACAATAAAAATAATAATTTGCTATACATTAATGCTTCGGTATTAATGGAAGTTTAGACTTGATTAGGCTAGAACAAGGGGAATCCCGACTCTGCTAGAGTGTTGATCTAGCTGCTACCCTTAACGTTTAGGCTAAGTTTTTACGAATTGTGCAAATGAAAATGCTAAGCGTGGAGTAGTTGGTTCTCTTTAGAGCTTATATAAGTAATCTATGGCTTTTCCTCCCAGAAGATCCTAACCTGACTAAAATTAGTGCTATTTTCAAACTTTTGAACGCAAAAACCGTTTTTGTTAAGCAAATAAATTTTTATACAATCTTGATTTAGAATACTAGTTCAAAGTTTTATTTAAATTTTGGAACAAGCATACTTTCTTACAAACCCAATAAGAATGCAAAATGAAAGTGAATCGTTGCTTGAAAGTTGCAAAAAGTTAAAGTTTTAGGTATGAATAAATAAGTGCTCTAAGCTACGGATTCGAGATCGGGCCTTGGATCCTTATTTCCGGAAGGCGTTTAGGTCTTGGCTACCCTCTTGCACCGGCCCTTGGACCTCTAGTTCAGGAATGTGTAAGGTCTTGGTCTAACCACCTTGGATCCTCATTTCAGGAATGTCTAGAGTCTTGGAACACTCCGTTGTAACGGCCCTTGGATCCTTTATTCCGAAAGGTGTAAGGTCTTGGAACTAAACCGTGAAGCTCCGTCGTTTAGGGTACACAAGTAAAAAGTTAAAGTGAAAAAAAAAAAAAAAAAAAAAAAAAAAAAAAAAGTGATGAAAAATGAAGAAAAAAATGTTTATGTTTGTTTATGAATAAGTGTGAGAAACTTGCTTCTTCTTAAATTTAAATCGAAAGTTGAACTAGTATTCGTCAATATCGTCTAAAAGTTGGACGGTGATTTAGAAATTGTTGACTTCAAAGATCCCGTGAGCTCCGATACTATTCTCGAGGGTGTAAAAACCTAGCCTCCTAAGTTTACTAAGGACAAGCTGAGAAGAAAGTCGCTACATGGAGTGATCTCACCTTTGAATCTCTAATTTCTAAATCATTGTCGGTTTTTAACCCTAATAAATGTCGATTTTTACGATCAAAACTTTGAAAACAAGCACACACACCTAACTTATGAATAATTGTGGGAGCGAAAAGTTAAGTCTCGGCTTACATAGGTTGCTAATACAAGTAGTGTTAGCATTTTACAAAAACGTTTGCACAAGGGTTTTAGACTTAGTTGGGAAGTATAAAAAGAGGATGACGATTACAATTCCCCGGAGTCACCCATTTTGTGTGATTCCCGTTCTATGATGCCGCTTTTGAAAATCAAGCATGATATTTACGTTGTTCTCGTTTTAGTTACTTGCATTTTATAAAGTTAAAACGGGGTGGTATATTTTTGGTAACATTGACATTTTTGATCCTTTCATTACTTTATATGATTGGATTGCTAGGGACTAGCAATTGCTTAGTGTGGGGGATTGATGAGTGGCCATTTACTCATCATTTTATACCCGAAAAACCCCACTAAAACGACCAAAAACACCAAATGGACCATATATTGTTAAAAATATCCTTGGATTGTGTTTTTTGTGTTTCAGGTACAAAAGGATTGAAAACGGGGCAAACACGGACAAAACCGAGCTTGGATTGGAAAAGAGTCGAAAACTGAAGTCGGGAAAGACGATTTTCATATGGATTTTTATTCGAGCTCAAAAATCTCACAATGGCCATTGGATTATTTAATATTGGCAAAATTGGTCCTTTGATTAAATTTGAAGTAATGGCAGAAATGGTCCCTGAACTTTGCATGATTTACACTTTTGGTCCTTGGTTTAAATTCCATATTATCCCATTTTGTCTTAGCTACAAACAACCAACCCACCTTATCCTATTAAACCCAACCAACCCACCTCAATCCAACCCACGTAAACCACCCCACAGCCCATCTATTTATCCCAAAACCCATAAGCCCACTCACCCTAAAACCGACCCACACCTAACTAATAATAGATAAATCGGGGTCAAACCCCCTTTCCTGGTCAAATACCCAATCAAAAGAACCCTAATTCCCTAGCACACTATTTATCTTCTTCTCTAAATCCTTTTCCTCCTTAATCGCTGCTTAATCCCAACCATCACCATCACCTTCGCTACCAGCCAAGACATTCACATGACCTTGTCTTTGGTCCCCTCCCCTCCACCTCAGCGATCCGAGGCACTAAAAGTTGAATCGACGGCTCATGAATAAAAGATGTGGGGAGCAAGTTTAATCCAAGGGTCACGAATGGAGCAAAGAAGCACAGAGAGGAACACACACACAAAAGAAACACACTCATTCTAGGGTTTTTCATAGTTTTAGTATAAATATTGTAGAGAGCCGAGTCGTTTTTTTTCTTCCTTAGGTTTATTTTTAGCAATTTTAATTTAAGGTTTGTATTTTTTTTTAGTTGTAATTTACTCTTGATTTAATATAAGTTTATTTTTTTTCGGCTTAATGTTATTTTACTGCTTATCTAGTTTTTAACTTCTGCTTATTTAGTATTGATGTGTACCTGCTTAAGTGAGATATGTGTACTTTTTAATTGTGATTCTGAGTTTTATGATTTTAAGTTTAAGGTGATATTTTGTTATGAGCTTGCTTTAGGGTAGCAGGTGATCAGATGAGCTTGTTATAAGCTTATGCATTTTTTTTCAGCTTTTATTTCTGATTCTTCATGCTTATGTAGTCCATATGTAGTAGTAGGTAATTTCCATATTGTTTGTCTTTGTTAAAAATTCAGTAGTAGTAGCTTTTATTTTTCCTATGCTTATGTAGTCCATATGTAGTGGTAGTAGTAGTCCATATGTTAAAAATTCAGTAGTAGTAGCTTTTATTTCCAGATTGTTTGCTTATGTAGTCCATATGCTTATGTAGTCCATATGTAGTAGTAGTAGCTTTTATTTCTGATTCTTCATGCTTATGTAATCCATAAGTTTGTAGCTTAATTTTGATTTTCAAATTGTTTGTCTTTGTTAAAAATTGCTTGTTGAGTAGTGCTTAATTAGTTTTTGAAGAAAAATCAAAAAGATAAAACAATAGCAAAAAAGTGACAGACCTGGGACTCGAACCCAGGTCACCCAGTTCACAACTTCAACACCTTACCATCTGCTCTAGTTCTGCGTATTGTTTTATTTCCTACATTTAATTTTTATACTTGTGAAACCATTTTGCTTATATAAGCTGTTTTGGCTTATCACAGCTTATTGGCTTAAGCTTTTTCAAAATTTTTATTTTTCCTAGCTTTTTATTAACTTAAAGTATCTTTAGAAAAATTTTCAGATTTTTATTTTTACGTTTAGTATTTTTAATTAATTATTTTCTTTTAATTAGTTTTTAATTCATAATTAATCATTAAAAAGTCAAAAAAATCTAATTCTTTTTTCTAAAATTTTCTTTTGTCATTTAGTACGTAGAAAAATTATTTTGATACCCGTAGGATTAGTTTTTCAAAGATTTTACGTTTTTACTCGTTCGTAGTTTCCGGTTTACGTTATTTAATTTTCGTTTTAGTAGATATTAGTAACCGGCAAACTCTCGTCATTTCAAGCATTTTAATACCAAACCAAAAACGATATCCTCAATTTCATGCCTCGTTGGGACCTCGACCCGGGTACACGCTTATCCGGTATATTACAATCGAGTATCGCGTTTAGTGTTCCGAGTTGACCTTTTATTTTCTAAAGGGTTGGCTTGAGAGCGTTTTCGCGCGATATCAATTACATTTTCATTTATATTCCTACTATGGAGATTCATATGGAGCATTTTGTAACACCCCCAAATCAGCGCTGCGGAAAGGTAACCGGGGGTGTGACTTCATGGAATAAGATCACACAGTAATAGAGAACGACCTACGTGAGTCATTTTAAAAAATTTCATACGATTTAATTAAAACAAGTTTACATCATTAATAAGTCATAACAATACATGGTCCCAATTGAAAAATAGTTCTAGTACAAATCATATGATATATGTGTGAAAACACTTCTTGAAATGCATGAGACTCGATCCATGCCAAATAGTACTACCAAGCAGAATAACCACCAACCTGAGAAATACATGCTTAAAAGTCAGCAAAAAGCTGGTGAGTTCATAGGTTTAAGTAAATTCAGTAAAGTGGACCACAAGATTTCATGTATATGAATATTACAACACATATAATGCCATACAAAAAGTATTACGATAACAATAAGTTTCATGACACCGAAACTACGATAGTTAAGTATGCAAGTAAGTGTACATAGTAATAAGGCCCGGTAAGTGTTTAACCTTCGACACTTAGATTCCGACATGGTATACGTCCGTTTACCTATCTGGTCAACCCGAATGGGGGAATCACCCTAATAGATCTATTTATAATACTCGTGCTTCCCGCAGGAACTAACAGTTTATGATAGTGGGCATAGTGGGTTATCGCTACTTAGGCTAATCCGTAATAGTTTAAAAGCGTACTTGTGTCCAAAGTACAACAAGCATTTTCTCACCCTAAGTTTGTAAAACAAGTATTAAAATAGTAAAAGTGGGGCTATAAATTCACCTCTAGTAAAGTAGTAGTCCGGGAAAAGTAAGTCAAAGTATATGGTGTAACGGCTCTGACACGCGACCTAAGTAAATTTGGTTCAACTTAGTATTACAATATATGAAATGCAATAAATGTAAATGTGTTTTCAAAAACATTGTATCACCATGACACGTTTGTGTTTTAGTTTAATAAGTTAAAAATACTCTTTACGTCCCAGTTATGTATTTATATAAGTTCGGCACTTGTCAAATATTCCCGTTTTATCTACTTTTAGTAGTCACATTATAAGGGTTCTCTCGTCTTTATTACACATTATAAAATAATACTCTTTTAATTTATAAAAAGTTATAAAAATATTTCGTCTTTTTGTCAGGTTTAGATAATGTCCATTTTTATTATTTATATAAGTCTATTTAGATCATCTCGTCTTTATGTCGAGATTGAAAATAATAACCATTTTATTATTTATAAAAGTCTAATTTTCGTCTTTTTGTCGTGTTCATAGGAAATATTCATTTTTATTATTTATAAAAGTCTAGTTAGATAGTTTCGTCCTCTTGTTGTATTTTTTTTAGAAAATAAGTCTAAGTAATATATATATATATATATATATATATATATATATATATATATATATATGTCGTAAAATTCTAACGAAAATATGGCATGACCCGTTCGTTTATTCTTACTTTATCAAATCTTGAATACTTCCGGAAAACGACTATATACCTAATAACAACGTCTTTTACCAATTTTTACCTATCTCGCTTCTAACAATTTGAAAACTATTTCAAGTTCATAAAAATACATTTTTACTAATAGTGCAGTTTTTAGTAAAACTTTTCGTCAAAACTATAAAATGGCGTAACTTTCTCTTTTTAAGTCCGTTTCTAGTGGTTCAAGCGGCCACATTTAGCTTATAGTGTCTAGTTTCTATTTCTATACCCTATTGTTGAAAATCTTAAGTCCATTTTGGTGTATTTTCTGTTTTGGGACAGCAAGGTCGTAAAATGTATATTTCGTCATTTAAACTACGTTTTCAACTACAAAACACAACTTCAAGCTAAACCTAGTCCCTTCCACCGATTGTCATCTTTCTCTCAACTGACAACAACTCCAAATTACCTAGTCCCTTCCACCGATTTGTAACATGAACATAAACATAACAACTTGAGTAAATTACACTGTTGGTCCTTGTGGTTTGCGTTGACCGCAGTCGGTGGTCCTTTGACCAAAAAAATTGCACCACTCAGCCTTAAGTGTGAAACATTATGCACCGTTAGTCCCTCCATCCAACTGGCCCCACTAACTCCCACTAACGCTCGTTAAGTAAGGATTTTAAAGGGGCATTTTCATCACTTCACATTACACCCTAGCATTTAAAACTATCCACCCCCCCCCCCCCGTCAGTTTGCCAATAATCCCCCAAAGTCAAACCTTTTTACACACATAGACCTTTTAATCTTCTTCTTCCCCAAATCAATTGTGCATCGTACCCTGTTAATTTGTGAACTGAAACTTCGCAAAGCATTCAGATGGTGGTCCCATTGTATGAAATTAGACCAAATGATGTTGATGATCGAGATCCCTATGCCATGTACCGTAAGTATATGTTTTTATAAATTTTTGGACAATGTTGTTAAGTGTTTAAGATTTTTAATCATTTTTATTGAATTTTAGTACGATTTTTTGGGTTTGCAATACTTTGTTTGGTGTTTTGATGTTTAAAACCCTAGTCTGATGTTTACTCTTATAATTATTTGCAGGTATTAAGTCTACTCTGTTTTCCATCAAGCTTAATCATGGTGGTTTTTTCACAAATTCACCTAACAGGACATACAAGAATGGTAAGATTAATTTTGTGGATTTAATAGATAGCGATGAGTTTTCTATCCATGAAATTGATTCCATGCTAGAAGACTTAGAGTATGATGGGAGGAGGGTGATGTTTTACCATTTCTTGAAACCTGGTTATGATTTAGACAATGGACTAGAACCTTTAGCATGTGACAAAGATATTCAGTTATTAGGTAAGTATGTGATAGAAGGTCTTAAGCTTGTTGAGGTATATGTTGAGCATGAAAAGACCAACCCTGACATTTACACACCAGCAAAGCCTAAAAAACTTGTAATAAAAGAGTTAGATGATGAACCAAGAACATCAAGGGCAGGGATTACCCCAGTGGCTAAGAAACTAGTGTTGGATGTGAATGAAGGGTACGTGTTTAGGTAAATATATAGGTGAAGGTAGTGGTAAAGACCAAGAGCCATGTGTTGTCAATTTAGAAGCAGGGCAAAGTAGTGCAGTTGCTAATGATGCGTCTTCTCAAGTCCCTAGTCAGTTTTTTAATGACTTTTACTCTTCTTATGACCCTTATGCAGAGTCACAAGATCCTAACTTTGACCCATTTGCTGACTTGGACCTTATATCTCCAACAAACCCTGAGGTTGAGGTTCAAACTGAGGCTATGAATGAAACTGAAGGTGACAATGAAACAGAGGTTGAGAGTGAAACTGAGGGAGAGCAAGAGGATAGTTCTGAGGATGATAGTGACATTGATGATGATAGTCAAGACAGTGATTACATAGTAGATGAGAATAACAATGTGGATGAGGTGGATGTTGACATGAAGGACTTTAACTACAATATTGATGATACTATGGAGTTTATGGGGTGCAGAGAGAGGGTAGCAGTTGATATTGAAGATGATGAAGCTGATGGAGATGATGTTCATGAATTAGAAAATGAATATTTTGAAAGTTCATCAGGTAGTGACAGTGAAGGTAGTAGGTTAAGGAAAAAGAAGTTGAAACAATTAAGGAAACAAGCACATGCTAGTGAGAAAATTTACAAGACATATTTCTATGTGGGTAGAAAATTTCCAAACAAAGAAAGTGTGAAGGAATACATTAAGGAGCATTCAATTGAGACTAGGAGAAAAATAAGAATGGAAAAGAATGATGGTGAAAGAGTGAGGGCAGTTTGCAGAGGTGTTATCCCTTCATTACCAGCTGGTGAAGACAATAACTTAGATAGTGGGCCTAGTGAGGCTAGTGGGCCAAGTCAGTCCACCCAATCAAATGTTAAATGGACCAACCAGAAAGTTGCTAATTCATGTGGGTACACTAGCCCAACAAAAATAAAATAAAACTAAGGAGAGGCTCATTAATAGGGGTAAACCTAATAGCAAAAAACAGGTTGATGATAATAAATGTCCATGGGTGTTGCTAGTTTCAAAAGTCAAAAAGAGTGAATCTTGGGAAGTAAGAACATACAAGTCAGTCCATAAATGTCTACAGGAAAGAGACAACTTGTATGCCACATACCAATGGTTCTCAAAGGAATTAATTGAGCAATTGAAAACAAATCCTAACATATCTGTGAGAGCTGTTCAAGATCAACTACAAAAAAAAAAGAAAAAAAAAAAACATGAACTAAGTGTCTCAGAAAGTAAGGGATTTAGAGCAAAACAAGAAGCTGAAAGGAAATTAAGGGGTGATTACACACATCAATACAAGATGCTCAGAGATTATGTGTTGGAATTGCAACAAGCTAATCCAAACACAACTGTCAAAATCCATGTTTAGTCTGAACCAGATCATCAAGTACCAACAAGAGTTTTTAAGAGAATCTATATATGTTTAGGGCCTTTGAAAGCTAGATTCAGAGCTGGGATGAGGGAATTGCTAGGATTAGATGGGGCATTCATGAAGGGTCCATACCCAGGATAACTTTTGACAGCTGTGAGTATAGATCCAAACAATGATATCTATCCATTGGCTTATGGACTTGTTGAGACTGAAAACACAGAGTCATGGACATGGTTTCTCACTCAACTTGGAGATGACCTTGATCTGTATAGGAATTCCAATTTCAGTTTCATAAGTGACAGGCAAAAGGTACTTACTTCAGTCTTATTTTAATTTACTTTCATAAGTTTTGTTTTTCTAATTAATTTACTTTCTATGTTAAAACAGGGTATTATACCAGCAATTGCAAAATTGTTTCCAAGTGTAGAGTACAGATACTGTGTGAAACACATTCATGAGAATATGAAGTTGAAGTGGAATGGTACTGCATACAAGGATATGTTATGGAAAGCAGCAACTGCAACAACAGTACCAGAGTTTCCAGTTGCAATGGAAGAGTTGAAGGCATTCAAGAAAGTGGCTTATGATTGGCTTTGTAAAATTCCTCCGTAACACTGGACCAGATCACATTTCTCAGGTATTGTTGAAACAATCTTTTTAAACAAATCACATTTCTCATGTATTGATTTAATACTATCTAAAAAACAAACTTTTTATACAGAGAGAGCCAAGTCAGATGTATTATTGAACAATATGTGTAGAGTTTTGAATGGGAAGCTAGTTGGTAGAAGAGACAAACCAATAATTGCCACATTGGAGTTTGCCAGGGAGTATCTAATGAAAAGGTATTAGTTTGCAGCCACATATGTTAATTGATTGTCAATTTAGTGTAAATACTTAGTAGGCAGACCCTAATTGTCATTCAATGTAAATACTTAGGATTGTCAATGTCAACAAAGTTATTGCAAGATGTGATGGACCACTCACACCAACTGCTACAAGGATTTTGAAAGCAAATGCAAATAAAGCTAACAAATACACTGTTCAATGGAATGGAGGTGAGTTATACCATGTCAGTGGTCCATGGAGTGACCAGTGTGTGGTCAATGTTGTTGCTAGAACCTGCACTTGTAGAAGATGGGAATTGACAGGTATTCCTTGCAAGCATGCTGTAGCAACAAATTGGAACATGTCACTTAACCATCAGGATGTTGGCTTACCAGAAGAATGGGTACATCCATGCTATAGGTTAGAGACTTGGAAGAAAGTATATTCTTTTCATATCAAACCTATTAGAGGTCCTGTCCATTGGCCCAAGTGCAATGTTCCAACCACACTGTTGCCACCAAAACATCATCCACAAGTAGACAGACCTAGGAAAGCAAGGAAAAAATCAAAGACTGAAAAGGATATCAGTATAGTGAAGGATGGTAAGCTTTCAAGGCAGCAGAAGACTATAACTTGTGACAAATGTGGGAGCAGAGGTCACAACCAAAGAAGCTGCACTGGACCAAGAGTGCCAAAGTCAAATAAGAGGAAAGCTGGAAGCAAAGGGGTGGATTTAGATGGTGATAATCCTACAGATTCACAATCAAACAAAAGATCATGCAGTCAACCTGAAAGCATTGCAACACAATAAGATAAAGGGAAAGCTGTGGCAACAGAAGATGGTACAAAAAAGAAGAAAGCACCAAGGAAGAAAAAAATTGTGTTTGGTTGAAGTTTGTGTGTTTTTAAGACTAATTCAGTTAAGTCATGTCTGTTAAGTTATTTTGTATGTTTTTAGGTCTGTTAAGTAACTTATGCACAATATCAGTTAAGTTGTTTTTGATGTTTATGGCATTCTATGCCTTCAAACTTGATTGATTAATGGTAGGTTGTTTCCTTTTGACTTGAATTTCTTTCACTATATTGGTTTTGTTTGGTAAATGGTGATTATGTTTAGTATGGGTCAAAACAGATGGTATTTTGAGACAGATGGTAATTGGTTTGGTGAATGGGTAGCTGGATTGGTGAATTGTTAATTAGTGAATTGGTATTTTGAGACAGATGGTAAGTGGTGAATTGGTCATTTGTTATTGGTAACTGGTAATTTTTTTCCTTTTGACTTTACTTTCTTTGACTTTATTAGTTTTGGTAATTGGTGAATGGCTCATGGGTCAAAACAGATTCTAATGGGTCTAAACAAACACAAAACAGATGGTCCCAAATTAACTTGCTTTCATTACCAAATTTGCTTTCAATACATAGAACATACATCTTGTTCCCAAAATACATCTAACATTAAACCCCCAAAATACATCTAGCATTAAACCCCCAACATACATACTGACCTAAACATCTAACTACGTCAATATGTTGTACATTACAGACACAAAAACCAAAACCCATGACACAATAAGATATTTCTTCAATCTTGATCTTTCTTGATCAAGATCTTCTACCATTTCTTGATGATTGTTCAGGGACGTTAATAACCCAGGAATAATTGCCACAGAACGTTGACAAATTTCGGGGTCTAACCAATCAATAAACCTGTTACAATCCTGTGAAAGAAAATAAAACAACAACTAATTATTTGATTTGAAGATCAACACAATATTTTGTTCAATTACATTGTAAAACCATAAATACATACCATTTGGGGAAAACCATAAAACCTTCGACATGGGTTTCGATTAGTCCATGATGTTTTGATAACTGCAACTGAATGACAAAGAGGACATCTGGGCATTTTCGATTAGTCCATGATGTTTTGATAATTAAGCTTCCTTAACCCAAAACCTTCAAGATCCAAGCAAAATTATGAATATGGGAGAGTGTTTTTGTTCGAACGAGCTAGGGAAGGAGGAGAAGAAGAGAGAAAATTTTGTTGTGGTTGTGTGTTGTGTGTGAGGTTAGGATATGCTAAATAACAAATGGATTTGACATTCAAATTAAGTCCAAAATGTATGATATCATCACCAAGTACATGGTAAGGCTACAAAACAAAATTGGCATGTGGGGGGGAGATGACGATTGGATAGAGCCAAGGGGAGGGAGGGAAGACTTTTGATTTTGAAATTTGGTGTATTTGGGTGTGTATTGTGGTGTTTAATGCAAAGGCGACGGGTCGTTTCGGCGTTTTCATGCACACGTAAGTAAAAATGAAAATTGTAAGCGTGTTTATGCAAAATTTATGAAAACAAGTTTAATAATGTTGTAACTTATTAATTTAATGTGGACCATAGTTAGTTTGGTGTCGGTACGCGCTCAGGCTCGTTTTTCATAGTAAGTGAGATAACTTCTCGTTTTTTAGTTAAATAAGCTCGTAAACGTTCAAAAAGTAATATTTCAATTTTTCTGGTTAAATAATAGTCATAAAATTTACCGTTTGTCACACATTTGAAGCTTGTTCTACAGACAATGAGAGTGCATAAACTGTTTGCAAAACTTAGCAAATGTACTTTTGGATTGAATAAGGTGGAGTATTTGAGTCACACATAATCACTCATACTAGAGTGGCAGCAGATCCATCCAAGGTTGCAACAATGGAGAATTGGCCACAACCACATAACTAGAATCAATTAAGAGGATTTTTGGGTTTAACAGGGTATTACATAATGGTTTGTTAAGAATTATGTTGTTATAAGTCAGCCTCTTACTGCCTTGCTTAAGAAAAATGCTTATGTTTGGAATGAAAGAGCTCAAGTGGCTTTTGAAGCTTTAAAGATTGTAATGACACAAGCTCAAGTGCTTAAACTGTCTAATTTTAATGAGCCTTTTGTAGTCGAAACAAATGCTTTTGGTATTGGCATTGGTGTTGTGTTACAACAAGGAGGTTATCCCATTGCTTATATGAGTAAGACTTTAGCACCCAAGCATCATACTCTGTCGATATATGAAAAGGAGTGTTTTGCAGTCATTCAAGCTTTGGAGAAATGGAAGGGTTATTTGCCGGATAGACACTTAATAATCAAGACTAACCATTTTAACCTCAAATACTAAATGGATAAAAGATTTGATGGAAAACAAAGGGTAAAATTTTAAAAAGTACTTTAACAAATAATAGAAATCATTAAAACCCTTCAATACCTTTTATAAACCAGTGATCCATATACAGCGTATGACTAATCAAGAAAATAGTGACAACAATTGCATAACTTGTTTACAGTGGGAGATCAACACGAACATGTAAGATGTAAGTATAAGACCTTCTTATGGTTTAGCACACTAACACTTAAACGACAACAACAAAGTGCTAGTAGTTGATCCAAGTGAACAATAAACAAACAATCGAGTTGCTAAAACCAAACACACGAGTGTGTTTAGTGGTTTGATTTGGTCGTCCAAAACACACACAAGGAGGGGGGCGAATTAGGGTTTGTAAAAACACTTATGAAACACTAGAATTGTCTCTTGTATTTATAAGTCTTAAGAGATAACTACCATATTAAAAAACGTGATAATCTTTAAAAATAAATAAAAGATAATTACCATATTTAAAAGATTTAATGTTATCTAATATTCTTGTTAAATAAATAAGTAAATGAACCAAGCCCGACCCTACACACACCCGTAAGGGGCGGCCATATCCTATTGGGCCAAATGGACCAACCATTTGGTCCTTGGTTTAAGTTCATTACTTCTTAAACAGTCTAGTCTAACTGATTAAGCCCAATACAGTTTCGTATAATTAGATCATTTATATATTTGCAATAAAAATATAAAACTGAAGTCTCGCGTTATTGTATGTGACCACATGACATCATATATTAATGACATTATTTAATTACGTTATACCATCCACATATTCCTACAAATTCCCACTTTGGCATTTGTATAACTTCCAGAAATTAATACCAATAGGTAGCCGTCTAGCAACAGTATTCTGCCTGCCTCCAAAATTACATGACTTGTTCGTCCATTGATAGAACCAAACATCATATCATTAACTCTTAATGATTTAATGATTTTAGTAATATTCTTATTCCCTTAGTTTTCAATACATTTAATTTGAGACATGGATTAAGCAATCCTGTTCCTCGATCTAGAATTAATGACATTGATAAAGTAAGTTACAATAATAGTTTAAACTCTACTTCTGTCACAGCTGTGTTAATATCAGTCAATTCATCGAGTGGCCAACAATAGTATCATGCTCTCATAAGAGAAACAAATCCCTTTTCATATTTTCACATTATAATAAATTAATTATATGTGTTTACCAAAACTTAATTATTTAAAGTCTAAGATCCAAATTAACCTGTTCACCATACGTTTGACCATGTTGATAGTGGTAGATTAACTAGTAGGTAACTATTACCAATTGTATAGACTATACAATTCTTAGATCTTTATAGGACCTAGAATATAAATATTCATGGCATGTTGTCCTATCTTTGCCCCGATCTTTGGTTTAACCATCTGCATAGTTTAGTCCTCCAATCAGACGTCTATGGAAAGTTTAGGTGATATGACACTCTCCCAACAATCAAATCCTAGCCCAAAACTGAGTGTGGTCTTAACATGTCACAAAGTGAATGGGATGACCTCTTCTCAATTGGATAGCACGACTAAAGTTTTTTAGGTAACGTATAAAGAAAAGTGTGTCATAAGAAATGTTACTTATGATGGAATTTTGTTAAAACAATTTAACATATTTAAACTCTTTTAAAAGCTTTTAAAATCATTTTGGCATTTAACTTGTTAGGAATATAAACATTCATGTAAAGACTCGGTCACCCCGAGTATCTATTTAGCATTTATGTAGCTCGTAGGCTTATTATTATTATTAGTATTATTAGTGTAGTTATATTTATATTTGTGGAGTGGGTCGGGTCTTTACCCACTGTCAGCTCACTCCACAGCCCACTAGGGGCACCATATGTTAGATAGTATATATACCCCTTCCCAAGTGTGGGAAGGGTTGGAACTCTTGTCACAACTTCAATCTAATAGACTTACATTTTCTCCAAAGTTCCCAGCACTCTCTCTCTAGTCTCTCTCTCTCTAACTCAACAATGAAGATGTTCTTCCACAATCCAAGACCACCCGATCCACACAATCAATACATGTATCGATCCTACAATTGGTACCAGAGACAAGGTTGTTTCATTCGATTGATTTGTGTGGATTAGTATGCTTGTTGAAGCTGTTTTTTACTTGTTTGGCTAGCTGTCGGATTATTGTTGATTCGTATGTGTTTGTTTAAGCTGTTTTACCATTTATTTCAGATCTGGAAAATATTTTTTTCTCTATTATCTTTGTTAATATATCTGGTAATATAGCTGTTTGACCATTTTTTTCTCTATTATCCAAATGGTCAAAACATATAAAAAGTCCTACACAAGTTTCATATATCTGTTCTTTGGGTCTTTTACGGTATCAAGTTCACAACTTTATGTGAAAACGTAGAGGGGGGGTGAATACGTTTACCGTTTTAAAACTTAAAACTTGTTGTATCAAATTTCCAATTCGGCTAGTTCTAATATGAACACTGTCTGTTGTAGTTTATGTCTACCAAGTTGTCACACAAGTATTATCACATAATCACAACACAAGCAATCACATAATGCAAATATAAAAGTAAAGAGATAAGTAAAAGAAAGCGCAAACCGAACACGATGATTTATAGTGGTTCGGTCACGGAGCTCCTCTCCGCCCTACTCTACTCCCCGAGTACCCAACTCGAGAGTTACTTCACTAGATCAACAAGCTCCCTTTCTTAGGCGGAGAAAACCTTTACACGTCGCTTACTTCCTTTTCCGGTACTAAGCTAAACACCGGGTTCTTTACAAGGGTACAACCACTCCCATCGTCGCTTATACAATTTCCGACACTAAGCTAGATGTCGAGTTCTTTACAAGGGTACAACCACTCCCAACACTCTTTGTATTTTAAGGACTAAAATACTAACCTCACTCTACTGATCTAAATGATACAATGATGGTTACAACAATGATCCATGACATAAGTGTATCATGGATATGAATGCCTACACTATATGAACTTCCATTGATCGGAAGCCTTCAATGTATGAAGATCACAAGCTCCCTAAACTTGTTGTGATGGATCTTCATATATGCATCTTCATGGTGGATTAGTAAGTATGCTATGGATTATGACTTGTGATCTTGAGCTTGCTTCACAGGATCATAACAAGTGTATGCTTACAACATAATGAAAGTTAGTAACATTATGATCATTATGTAATGAGGTGATTAATGTATGAATCTACATGTTTAGCTACTGATCTAAGT
Source organism: Artemisia tridentata subsp. tridentata (assembly GCA_021014915.2). NCBI lineage: Eukaryota > Viridiplantae > Streptophyta > Magnoliopsida > Asterales > Asteraceae > Artemisia > Artemisia tridentata. The sequence goes on from CP139508.1 coordinate 304,554,730, forward strand.
GTGTGAAATGAGTGAGGGAATGTGTGTTCTAAGTTGGATGATTCTATGGGTAAAACTAAGGACTATTTATAGGAAAACATGACATGAAAACTATGGCAAAACCATGGACTAACATGGTTTCTAGTGGCATGAAAACTATGGGCAAAACTATGGACTACCATGTTTTCTAATGGCATGAGTCTATGGGCAAACAATGGGCTGGTGTTTATAGCTAACAATACTTTTACCCTGCGGATCCGGCGGATCCCATAAAAGGGATCCGTGCTTGTTATCGTTTGGTTCCGCGGGTATGACAGTTAAGAGATAGCTAAGAGATTTTAGTGTATCTTTCCAAATCTTGCATATCTAGCCAAATCTTCCAAGATCCACAAATGTCAACTATCTAACTTGATAATCTAAACAAGATATTACAAAATCTATCCAAGATATCATTCATGATGCATGCCATGATGTCATCCTAATATTTAACTAATAAAGTTTCCATTTTAAGAAATAAACATGTAAACTTGTATATGTTATTCCTAGTGAACTTTGTAATGTGTATATGTATGTAACATATATCCTAGAGATCATGTAGCATGTAAAATGAGGTTCTAAGTAGAATGATTAGCCTTTTTAAAATACTTAATTACCTAACCGTATTTTAATCATTCTAAATGGTTTGTTAAGGGTTTGATCATAATGCCACATAACAAACATGTACGAACCTGTGTTGTATCATACGAGGACTTGAGAGGTGTTGAATGTATGTTGAGACAAGATATGATTACAAGTAACTTGTACATTTTACGCTATGTATCAAGTTACATGTTTGTCATCACTCAAAACAAACAAGATTGCTTGCACTAGCAATCTCCCCAACGAGACTGCTTGCACTAACAATCTCCCCCTTTTTGATGATGACAAAGTATGTAAACGTGATAGAAAGTAAAATACAAAAAGTTACTTGTGTCCGTAATTACTTACTTTATCCTTGTGTCTGTTTCTCCGTTTACACCTTTCTCCCTGTGTCCCTAATTACTTACTTTATCCGTTTACACCTTTCTCCCCGTTTTGTCGAAGCAAAAAGGGTGTGTCCTTGGAGTTAACTTCATTTCTCCCCAAAATGGCGAGCTTGCATCATCCCTAGTGAAGTTAAATAGACTACTCCAATCTCCTATGGTTGTTGCGTCTCCTAGGTTGTAAGCGGATCCATGGATCAAATTAAGACTCTTATCCTACATCAAGGTTAGTGGTGTGCAATAAAAAGAATATATGTGAAAAATGCATGATGAATGAAAAGCAAACACCCAATGATACACGAGGGTAAGCTATGTTGGACTGTGTTGACCTATCTCCTCCCTTTTTTTTCGAAACAAAAAGAAGATATGCGTAGCGGAATGCGATTTTGAGAACTTTAAAGCTCCCCCTTGATTTATACTCCCCCTAAATGGAGTGACAAGGATATGATGTATGATGATGCATGATCCTACAAAACAAATAGTTAGACTATGATATGCTCCCCCTTGATGTATACTCCTCATTGCTAGAGTACCAACGTATACGATTCAAGGATGAGAAATGCTAAAAATGATGAGTTAGTATATGATATACTCCCCCTCGATCTATACTCCCCGTTGCTAGGGTACCAACGTATATGATCCAAGGATGAAGAATCCTACAAAATAAAAGATTAGTGCACTAGAAGCTAAGTATTAAGTCATATACGACCAATGTGTATAGACGATGCAATATGAGTGCTAGACTGATAATCCTCCTGGTTTGAGAGCGCTAAGCAACACCTATAAAAGAAAAAATAATCGATGCAAACTTCAACCTATGATGAGTATGCTATATACGATCGAGCGTATATGATGATGAACCTACAATGAAATGGTTAGTGCAATATATTTTATCTTAAAGAAAAATATTATGTAACATATTAATAATCTAATCACAACCAACATACCAATTGTGATTGTCTAGTCAAATAAAAATATGATGCAGCATACGAATGTGATATCAATCGTGATTATCTAGTAAATCATGTTATAAAGAGTGTAATCTTCTAATAAGAATTACATTTACAAGAATATCATAAGATAAAATCGTACAAAACAATGCCTATGAGGAGGATATAAAGTGAAGTTAAAATGCTTAACGTGAGTGGTGTTAATATTGGTGTTCGTTTACAAGTGAATGATAACTTAATGGATGACTAAAGGTTGATGTAAGTAGGTTTTTCGCTAATCCATGGGATTGATGATTAGTGAAAAAAGTGATGGATTGTGATGATTATAATGAATGCAATGAATTCAGAAACTCTAATGTATAGCAAATGCTATAAGAGTATTTGAAGACTGTTACGGTTATGATATTATCATCTACCAAAGATGAATCGTGCCATAGTAAATGTTTGAATGAAAATGAGAGGAAGTGAAGACAATGATCACTTAGGAATAGAGATTCCATATGTAACAATTGGAAATACTAGATACCTATATGTGGATAAAAATGTCATCATATGATAAGAGTGTTGATTGGACCAACGTGTTTAGAAAGATTTTTCTGTTTGCATTGACAATGACATGCTTGATATGTGTCAGAATGAAAAGGATGAGATCCTATGATGGTGTTCTAGACAATGAAGTTGTGAAGGAAAATCCTAGACTCGGTTGTGAGAGGGTTGTCTGTTTTAAATGGTTAAACACTGAACTTGGTACCCGCGGATTTGGCGGAACCAAAATTTTGGTTCCGTCCTTCTTAACGAAGGGTTCCGTGAGACCAAAATGGATTTGGTTATGTTTTGTCATTTTTGATCAAACGAAGGTTCAAGCTAAGGTCTATTTACTTATAACTAATGACTTGGTTTCACTAATCCTAGTAAAAGTCTAAGGAGACTTAATGCTTATCGTTTAAGAGGTATGTCAAACACATGATGTGTTTTTGACGAGGTATTGGTGCATAACTGTGATGTTGATCTAAGGAGGTTTGACACACTTGTGTCTTTTGTAAACTGATTTAACTGAGTGATTTGAACCTACATGTCGGTATTTGAGAATGTAAGAAACATGAGTACATGTTCTTTAATGAGAAAAGACAATTATGTGAATGAATTTCTCTCCTCCTTAATTGGTGGACATTCAACATAATCTATGAAGAATGAAGGTAAAGTGTTTAGGATGTTGCAGATTAATGAAAGCGATGAGCTTAGCAATGTTTTTGTGGATATTGGTTAGCATACAAAGAACTTTATCCTTGAAGTTACGTAGCTCTTCTCTATCAATGCGAGATGATCGCACGACAAGGCATGTGGTTTTCCTTATGGGAGGTGTATTGTTTTAACTAAAAGATGATGAAGATAATGTTAGGAAAGCAGAAGCAACAATACGATTTGGAGAGAGGTATATTGAAAGATATCCAAACACAAATTTCAAACCTCTAAAACTTAATCCTATTAGCTTTTAAGACTATATGCAAGAAAATGGATCCCATAAATATATTACTAATCTAAGTAGCAATAATGAGATAACAATTATGCAAAATAAGCATAACAAAGTAAGATAACAAATAATTTGTTATCAACCTATAAGACAATTGTGTTAAACACCATATTCGACTACCAGACTAAAAGTTACCACATAGCATCAAGACAAATAAGCATAGCATGACATTGTATAAGATACTATATTGTGAAATTGTTTTGATGTTAGGCTTAGTCACTTAAGCATACTTACTCATTGATTAACCTAATGATCTATGTGATTAAAAATAAAAATGACTTCTAAATGTTTATTATACCAAAAGTACTTTAACAAGTTATAGGTGCATACATGGCAAACAAATAGTGTGACAAAGTCACAAAAGAAGTGAGATGACAAGTTCATGCAAACAATTCTAACATTTTGGAAGCATGCATCATTTAGGCTATTCTACGGAAAGACTTACTGAATGTGAACAAAAGACACGAGCTTTCAAATATAGAAATATCATATAAGAATGACATATCATGAGTTAACAAGTAATACATTAATCTTGTGAAATATCATATAACGAAAGAATGAACATATTATTTAAATCATGTTAACATGAAGCATATAATCATGCAGACAAAAACCTTTTTAAGGTTTACACATTTGACAATCAAATAATTATTATAACATTAAGATATCAAACAAATATCATGTAATCAATACATGTATATGTAATGCAAGTGATTTTATTAATTATTCCTAAGACAAGATAATTTACCAATACATGACTTAATGAGACTCAACTATTTCTATTAAAACTAGTCATGTTATATACGTAAATATGTGTCAACAGATTTTAATCATTGTGTTTGGAATTGAATGATCTAAAGGGTGACATCCTTTGAGTTGATTTTAAGTATGAGTTATACAAGTGATCTAAGATCAAGACATGTGTTTGTGTATGGTAATGAGATATGTCATGAACGTTCTGAAGAAAGTTCTTTGGAACAAGAATCTAAATAAAGTTACCAACTTTAATAGGTTTTGTGTATGCTCCAGAGATGTAGATATGCACAAGGTTTGACCAAGGTTTAATGTATGCTTGAAAGGAAATAGATACGTATGGTATCTTTTAACAAGTAAGATTTAACCAGTGCTCAATGAGGAAGATAGTTCATAAAACTAGTGGATGTTTGTTTTAAGATCATTTGCCCGATGAGGTGTAATGAAATCTCTTGTAACATAACCGTTCATGTTGCAAGAAAATAATGATGCATAGGATATACATTATCCTTTTTAACAAGATGAAAAATAAACACATAATGTTTTTCCGAAACATCATGTTTTCCTAAATGAAGATATGAACCTAAAGTATTTGAATTAGATAGACTTATTCTAAATAAACTAGGTTTTAATATTATGATAACTAGATGATGACAAGATAAACTTACTTGAGTTTCTTATGTATACTCCTCAAGATTCATTGTCATTTGGGATGTATGAGATTGGCTTTGAGATTACATTATAACATAAGTTGTTACAATGTTGACAAAGTATTACCAATACTTTGATGACTTGTGGTACTACTTAATGAATGTGAGCATCATGCTCATTTGATGGTGAAGGTTCTAAATTTATAGGTGGTAAAGTATGGTTGAGTTTTGACGCACATTTGATTTGGTATAAGTGTTGGACTAAGGGCTTTTTAGAGCAATGCATTCAATGGATTATGGTGTTGTAGGAGTTTGTTGTACTATGGATGTACTTTTGGGTTTCATGAATGTTGAAGATGACAAGAATTGATACTGATTCTTGTGGTTCACTAGTGGATGAAGTGCTTGGTTATGTTAGTGAATCCTAGGGGCTTAATGTGATGAAGACTGATTCTTATGATCCATTGGTTGGTATTACTAATGTGTGATGTGATCTAAAGCTTAGGGTCTAAGACAGAAAGTACAAGAGTACTTAGGTGATAGGATAAGTGTTTTAACATAGGTTGTTAAAATACTTGGGAGTTGATTCTTTCGGATATGACTTTTAATGACTACATTTGTAAGTCAAAATATACTTGAATACTTCGGATGAAATACTTAAGTTGTCAATCTTACTTTGAGAAAAGGATAGCAAGACTTGATAATTACATCTATAACTTAAGTGTGAGTTATGACTCGATGTAAATCCTCATCGTCTTGAAGGATGACATGTTAACCAAGTGAGGCAACATATGTGAATACAAGATAACATCTACAGACATGAATTGGGTTTGTAATCTGTGATATATTTGCAAACAGTGAGTCTGGATTAGTTTGGAAGTTGTCAATTTACAAATCAAGCTAGTGAATGAGTAAAGGACGGGAGGATGCAGTGAATGTGTGTAATGATCACAAATACTCAGTGGTTTACCGAAAAGGTACCTTGGAGCATTTACATGAAATTTGCAACTGTGATTAGATATGATTATCCTATTTGGTGTTTGGTGAGATGTCCTAATCCTAATTTGAGTGAACATTAGAGATAAGAATCCCAAGAATTAGAATCAATAATCTAAGGATCGGAACTAGTCGGGAATTTTGAAAAAGTTACTGTTGACACCCACGGATCCAATAGACAACAAAGGCGGAGCCAAAGTTTTGGAGCCATGGAATCCGTGGGTTCTGGACTGGCGGATCCAAAGCTAACTCTTGGCGGATCCAAAATGATGGATCCGTCAGATCTGTTGAACAAAAGTACTAAAAACAAACAGAGAGATATGCAAAATTCGCGTTTTTCGACCAAGACCTGAAAATTCTCCTGGAACATATCTATTAGCTAATATGTAATGCAAAACTACTAAAAATGTTTATTCTAACACATATACACACATAGTTTAATCCGATCATATTAACTTACCTTAAATGAGAGTTAAGCCAAACAGTGGCTTAAACCCGGAAACTTGATAACATCAAAGTGTTATCGTCCTGCATGATATGGTTAGTTCACATGAAGGTTTAACAACAAGATAATATCCTAAAGGCATAACAACTCAACACATCATTGTTTCAAATTGTTTGTACCAAACACTCTTTTTCAAAGATACTACATGTTTACTCATTATAACACTTGAGCAATTAAGTGAGAGTTTGTGCAAGTCAATACTTTTCAAGACATTTCACTTAGTACACATTTCTAAGTAAGTTATGCAAGGTTTTCACATAATATAATCAAACAATAGTATCTAAGTCTAAAAGTAGAACAGACACAGTTTATCAATGTATTACACAATATCTAGCAAATGTTCTATTATGCATAAAACAAGCAATTGATAAACAAGCAAGTAAGTATCATGGCAAGACACTTATGTATTACAAATAAACAAGTACAATCACACTTATCAACAAGCATATCACATATATGCAAATAATATAGAACAGTTAGCCACATAGCATAGCATAGATGAAAGTATACTTTTTGTCACTTTGCTTTTAAATATGACGATGTATGCCAAGCTTAATTTGTTTCCTTTATATTACCCAATTCTTTAGTTTCAAAAGAAATCATATTTATGAGCAAAGGATACCAATTTAATTGCTCGACTCAAAAGTTTAACTTACTGTGTCAAAATAAAACTTAACATTTTGAACAGGTTATAGTATTTGATTTGTTTTACCTACTTCAATTTAGATCTAGGCCATGAGACTATTTTTAAATGAAAATAGACTTAATTCCCTTCAAAATGATAGGTGGCGCGACTCCTACGGACTTACGGTTAATTAGTTATGAATTTTTGAAGTTTGACAAAAACTGAGTACTGCACCGACGGATCTGACGGATCCTTTTTGAGGGATCCGCCCTTTATGTGATTTGGATCCGCCGAGACCTGTGACAGATTATCTTAAACTCATATTTTGACATAGCGAAAGTGTGTGGGACTTGCTACACTTAATCTTAGGCATATATTACAAATATTAACAACATTTCTACCTATGTGACTTATCTAAATATTACGGAGGTGATTTTTCAACTAACTTAATGATTATTCCAAACACTCCCTTCAAAATGGTATTTTTCGTAAATTAGTTCTGAGCACATAATTTGACACTTACAAATTCTTTTGAGAAATATTTTTCTTTTATTTTTCAAGAACACCTTCAAGCTTGTATACAAAGTGATATTTAACAACAAAATTTCAAAGTATACTTAGCGAAACATTTTTCATATTATGTTCTGCTTCAGAGGCAATTTGATACATGGATCTTACTCTATTTTAAAAACCATTTGTTTTGAAAATGAGAGCCAACCCGCTCTGATACCAATTGTGAAAACGTAGAGGGGGGTGAATACGTTTACCGTTTTAAAACTTAAAACTTGTTGTATCAAATTTCCAATTCGGCTAGTTCTAATATGAACACTGTCTGTTGTAGTTTATGTCTACCAAGTTGTCACACAAGTATTACCACATAATCACAACACAAGCAATCACATAATGCAAATATAAAAGTAAAGAGATAAGTAAAAGAAAGCGCAAACCGAACACGATGATTTATAGTGGTTCGGTCACAGAGCTCCTCTCCGCCCTACTCCACTCCCCGAGTACCCAACTCGAGAGTTACTTCACTAGATCAACAAGCTCCCTTTCTTAGGCGGAGAAAACCTTTACACGTCGCTTACTTCTTTTTCCGGTACTAAGCTAAACACCGGGTTCTTTACAAGGGTACAACCACTCCCATCGTCGCTTATACAATTTCCGACACTAAGCTAGATGTCGAGTTCTTTACAAGGGTACAACCACTCCCAACACTCTTTGTATTTTAAGGACTAAAATACTAACCTCACTCTACTGATCTAAATGATACAATGATGGTTACAACAATGATCCATGACATAAGTGTATCATGGATATGAATGCCTACACTATATGAACTTCCATTGATCGGAAGCCTTCAATGTATGAAGATCATAAGCTCCCTAAACTTGTTGTGATGGATCTTCATATATGCATCTTCATGGTGGATTAGTAAGTATGCTATGGATTATGACTTGTGATCTTGAGCTTGCTTCACAGGATCATAACAAGTGTATGCTTACAACATAATGAAAGTTAGTAACATTATGATCATTATGTAATGAGGTGATTAATGTATGAATCTACATGTTTAGCTACTGATCTAAGTGTGTGAAATGAGTGAGGGAATGTGTGTTCTAGGTTGGATGATTCTATGGGTAAAACTAAGGACTATTTATAGGAAAACATGACATGAAAACTATGGGCAAAACCATGGACTAACATGGTTTCTAGTGGCATGAAAACTATGGGCAAAACTATGGACTACCATGTTTTCTAATGGCATGAGTCTATGGGCAAACAATGGGCTGGTGTTTATAGCTAAAATACTTTTACCCTGCGGATCCGGCGGATCCCATAAAAGGGATCCGTGCTTGTTATCGTTTGGTTCCGCGGGTATGACAGTTAAGAGATAGCTAAGAGATTTTAGTGTATCTTTCCAAATCTTGCATATCTAGCCAAATCTTCCAAGATCCACAAATGTCAACTATCTAACTTGATAATCTAAACAAGATATTACAAAATCTATCCAAGATATCATTCATGATGCATGCCATGATGTCATCCTAATATTTAACTAATAAAGTTTCCATTTTAAGAAATAAACATGTAAACTTGTATATGTTATTCCTAGTGAACTTTGTAATGTGTATATGTATGTAACATATATCCTAGAGATCATGTAGCATGTAAAATGAGGTTCTAAGTAGAATGATTAGCCTTTTTAAAATACTTAATTACCTAACCGTATTTTAATCATTCTAAATGGTTTGTTAAGGGTTTGATCATAATGCCACATAACAAACATGTACGAACCTGTGTTGTATCATACGAGGACTTGAGAGGTGTTGAATGTATGTTGAGACAAGATATGATTACAAGTAACTTGTACATTTTACGCTATGTATCAAGTTACATGTTTGTCATCACTCAAAACAAACAAGATTGCTTGCACTAGCAATCTCCCCAACGAGACTGCTTGCACTAACAATTTATGTAACGTATCATGCTTTTGTGACTGTTTTATTCCATACCGTGAATACTGTGGTCGAAGATTGAAGCTTTTTCTTGGTTGTGGTTGGAAAAGTTATTTCTTGGTTGCAATTAGGTGTTGATGTTCTTGGCTGCGATTTGAGGAAAGAGAAAACACAGATCTGACTTTTTTTGGAAAGTGCGCTTTGACTGGTCAACTGCAATGTGACTAAGGTTGCGATTAGATAAAGGTTGCGATTTGATCAAAGTTTCGATTTGTGTTAATTACGTTTTGATCAGGTTGCGTTTTTGTGGGGTTACGTTTGATAGGGTCAACGGTTTGGGTACTCAAATGTTTAACAAAGGTCTAACAAATGCGATTTGACTCAAGGGTTGCGATTTGACTCAAAGCTCTAACAAAACTGAAGGAATGAGGTGAATTGAAGCAAACCAGATAAGACAAGTATTAAGACAACTGAAATCAAAACAACCAAAGCCTAAACTATCCTATAATCCATCCTCCATCAACACCAACACCACAACAGATTTGAAAATGTTAAATGAATAAGATCTCAGTTCTTGTTTCGCTCGTGCCTTACAATTCTATATTTGACACGAATTCAAAAACGAGGCATCATTGATCTTTAAGAGGAAAACCCTCTCCATTTATGTCCGAACATAGAGAAACACTTATAACAAATTTGTTATAGTGTCTCTTTGGCTCGACTGCCACACAAAATAACTCATGACCAACATAACCCTTCAACAACCACTAATCCAAACGAGATCTCAGATCCGATCAAGCTATACTAAAACCTTTAAAACATATTAAAAGCTTGAACATGAACACATCACAGACCTCTATCTAATCCCATCTCCAAACAACCTCTAAACTATCACTCAAACAATACGCATGCATTAACAGTAGGCACAAGATCTCAGTTTGTTCAATACTTTTCCTAATCTTAAGACAAGATTTTTTGTTGAACAAGTCATCATCGATCAATTTTGTGAAACTCAGCTTCACCTCTTTTACGAATTTACAAAGTTAAGAAATATAACAATAACATTATTTTCTCACTTTTGTTCGTTCAAGACTCATACTCTAATGGAAAATCATTATCGTATATCAGAGTTGATTCATGTTCTACGATGATGCATCGGACCAGTGAAGGTCAGACAAACGAAAACAATCATCACTGATTCTGCTTGAAGCTTCATTCCTCATGATTAATATCCGAAACTCAATAAGAAAAGATGAATAACAAGATTGTTACCATCATTTTCTTGTCTCGGTTAATGACACTCAAACAACAACAGTAAACATTAAACCTACCTGAGACGGAGCTTGATTCCTTCAAGATACGAGATTGAGATAGGGTCTTTGATCGGTTTGGAATGATGCAGGGATAAGAGATGACTGGGTTTAGATGATTAAAGAGTAAGAAAAGATGGTAGGCAGATGGTGTTATTTTTTTTGCTGCGTTTGAGGAGATAAGATGGAGGGGGCGGAGTGATGTAGGGAGGATAATTAGGGTTGCAAATGGTGTTTAGGATGGTTAGTACCCTTTTATAACTCCTAAAATTAGGGTTAACATTTTTGGTTATATGGGCTTATACTAAGTTTGAAACAGAAATTGGGCCTCAAGACGTAATGTGTGATGATATATGGGCTTATATTAATTTTGAGTTAACACAATTTTGAGCTGATGTTCTGTTATAAATTTGGTTAAATGACGTTTGGGTAAGTCTATGTTTGGACTTAAATTTGGCTAATGATTCTTGGACTATATGGTTTGGACGTGGATGTTGGACAACTAAAACTTACGGGTCTTGACTTTTTCACGGGCATACATATTACACGGCTAAAGTTTTCAATGAATGTCAACGTGATTACAGAGTTGTGGATTTGGCAGAAATGTCCTATTGGTGCCTGCGATTTGAGTTATAGTTGACAAATTGCGATTTGATTAATTGCGAGTTGACAAGTTGCTATTTGACTTGTTGCGATTTGACTGATTGCGATTTGACCAGTTGCGATTTGACGTTGCGAGTTGACACTTGCGATTTAACTTATCGCGATTTGGTTAATTGCGACTTGACTTGTTGCAATTTGACAAACTGTGACTTGACTTGTTGCGATTTGATCAAGTTGAGATTTGACTTCTTTGACTTGAATTTCGAAGATTAGTATTGCACTTCACTCTTGGCTATTCTCGTTGATTTCACGGTTTCTCTTGTAGATTTTAGAAAATCCCGCGAAAGATTCGATTTCTCGGTTTAAATCTCAAGAGTAGTAAAATCCCGTCAAATTAACTTTGGACAAGTAGACTAGACTTGGATTTAGACATAATAAAAACTATAGGGTTTGACTTTTTTTTTGGGATAAGTTTGTGCTACGAGATCGGTAGGAATTGGGAAATTATGGTAGCTTGGTTGGTTTGTCAACTCACGGGTTCGTATACTTAGTATCTCAAACATCTCGGGGTTGGATGGATGCACGATGTTTAATGATCCTTGTTCGAGCGTATTTATGGTGATTAGACTTGGATGTTCAAGAGGTGGATATATACAATAAAGGATGGAAGGTTGGGTATATACCACTACCTATATTTTAAAGAGTTACGTTATTGTGCTCAGTATAGGTTCTAAATCACAAATTTAGTGCAAGTATAAGTCGCGAATTTGTCCTTTATCAAGCTTCATCGAGAGATTTTTGTTTCTCAAGCATCTAATGGGATTGTAGTACAAGATCTTCTCAAGAGATGGTCAGACTTAAAGACAGGAGGTGGACAGTTCAGAGACGTGTTTTAACCTTTTGCTCACTCTAATGTTAAACACATTTCATCAAGCAGTTTTGGCATATTACGAGCTTCAGTGAACCTTTAATCTGCTAAACCATTGATGAGGAGACAAACAAGGGGTTACTACAAGAGAGTCTTAATCACCATCTTCTTTGCAGTAGTTTATTTGCCTCTTTCCATGTATCTATGTTGTGTCTGACTAATTCACAACCATCATGGACTCTCAGCTTTGGCAAAAAGGTCATTGCATGCCCTTTTTGAGGGGGAGAATTAGCGCGTGTTTCTTAGCGGTTCCGTCTCCAGCGGTTTGAAGCTTAGCGGTTCCGGTTACAGCGGTTTAGCTTTCAACCGGTCAGATCGTAGCGGTTCAGGATTCAGTGGTTCAGTCTCCAGCAGTTTGAATCTTAGCGGTTCCAGTTTCAGTGGTTTAGCTTTCAGCGGTTTGGGTCTTAGCGATTTGCCTAAGGTTTCAGCGGTTTGATACTTACTGTTGTGCAGTTTGGTCTTGAATTTATTTCTCGGTTAAATCTCAAGAACTGTAAAATCCTGTATACAGTATGACAACTATACCAAGCACTGCATCTGATGACATCCAAGCAGCTGGGTCAGACAGCTATACTTGATAGGACTGACTATGAGTCATGGGCACCGCTAAGAATTAGCGCATGTTTCTTCTCTTTTTGGCTAGTCAACCGATCAAGATGATCACGAAGTTCATTTTGGCATTCCTATTTGAGAGTGAAGTTGAATTTCTCGAAGGCGTCTACTTATTTTATCTTGAAATCGGGGATGGTTGGATGCATGATTTCAATGATAACTTGCTCGTGCTTAAGATGTAAGTTGAAGACTTGGGTTATCTAGTTTCCAGAAGTCGGGGTGGATGGTTGAAGACCTGGTTAACTATCACTTAAAGGAGCTACATTATAGTACTCAGTGTCACACGCAGAAGACGTTGTGGATAATCGCAAGAGGTGATGAAAGTCTCATACTTTGTCAGGATAATATTAAGTACTTAGAGATTCAACACCGTTCCTCCAACAACAATGCAAGCTTAGGTAATAAATTTGAGGAATTCTACTTCATTTGCAAGATGGGTATATCGGGTTTCCTTCATCAAGTGGTCACAAATTGTTGTCTGAGTACGAGGTTGGTTAGTTGGCCAAAGCGTTTAAAAGTTGTGATGTGATCAGCAATTCTCATGGGATATTCGACGGTACCGCAGGTCATAGATGATGCTTAAGACAAAATCTTCTCGTGCATATGGCCGTACACGTCAATGATGCTTCCGAAAGTTCGAAACCATCATGGGGGAGAAAGGTGTACAGTGTTATAAGGTTAACCTCCAGAGGGAAGTAGTTTATACTGCTTCACTTAGTATGGTTTGTGAAGCATTCTACATATGTGAGAAGAATTATTGCTGATCTCGTGCATGTTAATCCAAGCAGATATTCACCAAAACCAAATTTTGATAACACATTCAGTTTGTTACTGTCTCACGGTTTCTTCTTGGTTTTGTAAAATCCCGCGAAAGAATTTATTTCTCGGTTTAAATCATAGATTTGTAAAATCCCGTGATGATGGGTGAGGAGGTTTTGACAATGATCGGGATAAAACCATTATCAAAGTTTAGTCGAAATATCATAAAGGGCGAGATCTGGGCATCTAAACGACAAGATGTGGCTACGGCGGTAATTCATTATTATTTATTTGAGGCTGAGGTGAAATTTCATGGGTGCGTGTACTTAGTATCTGAAGATATCGGGGTGGTTGGATGAAGATTCTTCGAGATCCTTGTTCGAGCGTTTAACCTTTACAATGACGAGGACTTGGATATCTAGTTATTTTTTCTTCCTCTCTATTACAAAATAACTATCACTTTAAGGAGTTACGTTGTAGTGCTCAGTGTCACACGAAGTTGTGGATATCCAAGAGGTGATGTACGTCTTATACTTGATGGTCGGTTGGTTGGTTGAAGAGTATAGAGTACTTAGGGATTCAATGTTGCACGAAGTCTCTACACCGCTCTTAGTCACGCATTAGTACAAGTTTAAGTCACAAGTTCGGGTTATGTTATTTCAGTCTCAAGTTCATCATACTGGGTTTTCTCCATCAGTGGTCACGACATCAAGCCGACAGAATGATAATGGGGTTGGTAACGAGTTAGATGAGAGATATAGAAAAGAGAGAGATGACGTCTGTACACATCAGTGCAGGCCTCGTTCTTCATCGACAATGACGTCTGAATACATCAGTTTAGGCCTCGCTCTTCAATGACAATGGGGTCTGAAGATAACACTTCAGGTGTAAAACCCGAAAATCTAAAACATGCAAAATTACCAAAATGCCCCTGAAAACTTTAAAAATTAATTAAAGCTTAATTAAAGTTCCGAATCGATCCCAAACTTCTGGAAACGAACAAGATATGATACAAAATAATTTTGACGACTTCGATTAATATTTATACAAGTTGTGAGATGACCAAAATACCCTTGTGCATACCGAAAATTTAAATACATAATTATTATTAATTAAAAACCTTTTTAATACAAAGTAATTAAGGAAAATTCACTAAAAAAGGGTAAATTTATTTGGGCCATATGGAAGGCCGGTATTTTGGCCCTAACCCTCCTCCTAGCTCGGTCTAACATAAAGTTATATCATTCCATAATTTATTTCACCTCTAAACCCTAAAAACAAATAAGCCGCCACTCTCAAAAATCCCACACACCACATCCGAATTTTCTGAAGCAAAGAGGTAATTTTTTGGAGTTCTTCATAGTGCCAAGAAGGTGGGAAAAATAGCCACAAAGTCCTGGAGTCGATCGTTTGGCTGTGGTGATTTATTTGGGTCGAAAAAGTGCAACCGAGCAACAATAATCCATAACGTGTGAATCCCTAGATCTATAATTTTTCTGGTATTTTTCTAACCCTCTCTTAATCATATATAACATGGGAAAAATGATAAAAACAAGCCATGCACTATATATTAATCGTATGGAAAATTATGTGTTATAAACCCTAAAATCGAATTAAATCTATAAAACATGTATGCGATTTTTTTGAGGTGTATACTTATTTTTCGTGGCTTCTATATACTTCATATAACATGAGAAAAATAGTCATTCGAATTTTTTGAGTTGAAATCGTGATTTATGGATTTATGTTAAAACCGGATTTAAGAAATAAAAAGAGAAATTATGGAAAAATCCTAAGAACTAATCGACCTAGGGTTTTTAGTGGATTAAATCTGGTAATAATTGATGAATAATGATGATACAATGATTGCTTAATGATTGGGGTTGCTAGGGTTTGATTTTGTTAAGATTTTATGCAAACCGATTGGGAAATAATTAGTTAAGGGTGTGTTTTGTAATTATTAAAACTTGTGGGATATTTTTGTAACATTTTATGGACCTGGGATAATATGTAAAAATTATAACATGAGGTTCTTATTTGTAATTTTGGTAAGATAATGATTTAATTTGTAAATTATAAGTCAAATTGAAAATAAATAAAAATGAGGGACTAAATATGTAATTTCTGGAAACTTGGTGCTGGATTGAGTAATAAATTATATTCAGGGGGTTATGTGTAATTTTTATAATTTAATGGCTTAATATGTAATTGTTAATAATTAAAGGTTGAAATTGTAATTTAAAGGACTAAATATGTAACTTTGATAACTAGAGGGACCTATTGTGTAAATTATGGAAACTTGAAGGAGCATTCGTATAACATGCTAAAATAAGTACTCATGGTGTAAAATTGGTAAATTAAGGGTTTAATATGTAATTATAGTAAATTATATAATTCGAATTTGTAATTTAAAAAGTATAAGGACCAAATGTGTAAATTACCGAAACTTTGAGGGCTGTTTGTAACATAATTATATTGAAGGTTAATTTCTGTAATTTGAAGAAATAAAGGGACTTGATGTGTAATATGAATATTGTAAAGGTTAGATTGTAAATTATGTAAGTATAAGATTAATTTGTAAATTAATAAAGTAAAGGGGTGTAATTCGTAAATATTGGAAACTTGGAGGCTAAAAGTGTAATTCTGGAAAATAAAGTATTCGAATGGTAAATTATGAGATTTCTATTTTAAACCTTGAACTTTGGTAAAGTTACGTTTATAACCCTAAACTATGAAAACTTGTCATAACTAACCCTGAACTTGTGTAACTTGTTAAAATGAATGTTACTGCCATAATAAGCTAATTAAAGACTTGACTTGAAGTATACCACTTGAATCTTGCCAAGTATTGAAGCTTACTAAATCTGGAAACCTGCTAAAAATAGAAAGTTACTAAAAATAGAAGTTACTTATAATGGGAAGATAACTGAACCCCTTTCGTATGTCTGTCTTCTACTCCTTTAGGTTCGAGGAGGGAGTGATCTTGATCCCTGCTACTCTTTTGTTTGTGCTTGCTATTTGAATAAGGTACAGATATTCTGCTCTTCTTGTAAAGAGCCTTCGTCTCATTTCTGATTTCCCGATTCATTGCTATGTTTTCCTTGTATTGTGAACCATAGATTTGAACCTTTGTCTTGAACCTTGTCATGAACCTGAACTTGAACCTTGATACACTTGATATGAACCATTGACTTGAACCTTTGACTTGAACCTATGATACTTGACATGACTTGTTCACCCTGATAACCTGGATAATTAAGACCTTGGGTACTTGAAGGTTCATAGGATTTTATAACTACTTTTTAATTGTATATGAAGAGGTTTTGAACATTTCCTTAAAAAGACTTTTATTATGAAACTGTTCTAACGATCATTTTATTAAAACCAAGTAAAAAGGATTTCTTATAATAAACTATTATGAACCTTCCAGCATTTGACCTTTCTGATATGGACCTCCTGATAATGAACCCCTGTATCTATCTCCTGCCTTGAACCCTGATATGAACCCTGATATGAACCCTGATATGAACCCTGATGTGAACCCTGATATGATACCTGACATTTGATACCTGAGACTTGACACCTGACACCTGATACCCGAGACTTGATACCTGATCCTTGACCCACAGTTTGAGACTACGAGCCATCCACTAGGCATGAGGGTTTCATGTCCATGTCATTGATGCACCGGTGGCATGACTCTAGGGCAGGAGAGTGATGTCCTGTCCCGTCGCCGACCTGATTTGATTTGTTATGTAGAGGAAGACCCTGTGGCCTGCGGGGGCGCATGGATGCATCCTAGACATGTCCTGATTTGTTATATTTCATGTTATATCCTGGTGACTGACGAGTGTGTGCGATACACGTCTTTCACACCCCTGGGAGTTCGCGACTCCAACCCCTGGAGGTATCCCCTCACCCTGTTTCCTGGTATGCTGAGGTCACCCCTCCATACACCCTGATATATGATGTGATGTGATTTGATATGTTTGGGCTTGTAGAGGATTTCTGTTTACCTGAAACCTTGTAACCTTATGACCTGTCACTTGACCTGACATTTGACCTGACTTGATTTGACTTGGGTTTGTGGTGGATTACTGGTTATGTTACCCTATGACTTGACACTGGACTTGACTTGATTTCGACTTGGGATTTTGGTGGGTTCTGGTTTCATTACTTTCACCATTGTGACCTTTCTTAATTCCTGGTATGTCTGCATAACTCTTGTATTCCTTTTCCTGACTCTTGTTACACCTGGTATTATTTCTTTTACTTTATTATCCCGTTACTACTGCTTTGTTCCCGTTATATCTGTTCACTGAGCTCTCGTAGCTCAGCCGCATTTCTTTTCCTGCGGCAGGTACATTTAAGCTAGAAGCTGGGTTTGGATTTGGGATGAGAGCAACTTTTGTGAAGTTTAGACGTTGTCATTCTAGTGTGACCATTTGGATATTATTTCTGTTATGCCATTGTTTGGGCATTTGGATTCTGTTTTGTACTTCGTTTATTTCTGTCTTGCACTTGATATAAGTCGTGTTGACTCATTTTCCTTTGAAATTTTAATGTTAAGGCTTCCGCTATTTTATTTCTTGAATGCTTGTATCTGATATGAAACCATGTATTTGTGACACCTTTGCCCTTGTCGGGTTGGGGTGTTACATCAGGCCCCGTTCCTCAAAGAAAAGAAAGGTGTACGCTTAAGTGCGCTTTATCTTTGGAAGAAGAGAAATCTTCTTATTTATGGCCATTCTCATCAACAAGTTTCATGCTCTTTTCGTGCTTATTCAGTCTTCAAGTGGATCGACGCACATTGGAGTATACTCTTATTCACTTGTTCAACCAAAAATTGCAGTTGACAGGGATATGCAATTTTTGAGGGGGGGAAAGGGTGAATAAACAACATGTCAGTCTACAAGAACCGTCAAGTGGAGCTACTTACCGTTGATGGTATCCGTATTCACTCATTCAATCATCAAAAATTGCAGTTGGCAGGCATATGCAATTTTTGAGGGGGGGGAAAGAGTGAATAATCTACCTGTTGATTGATGATTGAGAAATGGTCATACAACTTCTGAATACATCAGTTCAGGAGTCGTGAAAACCATGATTCTCCAACACTACATCTTCCTCCGTCTATCAAGGTGTTGAAGAACATGGTCATGGAATGCTAATCGTCATCTTCTCACGGGCTGATATAATCAGTGATAAAGGGCTTCTAGTTGATCGGCCTCAAACAGTCAACCCAAATTAACCAGGTAAATGGTCAACAAGAGTCAAACAGCTTAAGGGCACAATGCAATTTACCAAGGAGTTTAGTGTTTCCCCGGGTCGTTAAGTCCCAGCGAGGTGTGAATTCTGTAGTAAAACGAATATGTGATCGGGTGATAATTGAAAAGAAAAGGGTTGTGATTTATTAAACTAAGGAAATATAAAAGGAAATAGCTTAAAGAAACTATAAGAACAAGTACGTGAAAGCAAAATACTTAGAAACGTTTAAAACCTAAAAACGCGTATGTTAAATAAAAATTACGTACGAACTAAAAACGAGCCGTTATATATATATATTTTTTATTATTTCATTTTACTTTATTTTGATAAAGTACTTAATTATAAGCACTTTTTATAAAAGACAATATTTTTGAAAACTTGAAATAAGCACATAAAAAAGCAGATTAAAGCAGCCGCTTGCGAAAACGGGCTAAAAACTAAAATATTAGAAAACTAATCCTACAAGTGCAAAATTATTTTTCTTAAATCCTAAATAATAAAATAAAATTTTAGAAAAAAGATTTATATTTTTTGACTTTTATATTTTTTATTATGAATTAAAAACTATTAAAACTAATAAAAAGGTTTAAAAATAGTAAACGACTTAGGAAAAATCTGAAAAATTCAAGGTAAATACTATATGATAGCAGAATACTAGGAAAAATATAAAAAAACTAGATAAGCCCACTAATAAGCTGAATGGGCTAATAAGCAGTTTGAAAATAAGCACAAAAATAAGCTAATAAGCACTAGAACGCACCAAAAGCTCAGGTATAGTGTAATAGGCCTAAACAAACCTAATTCAACTCAAAAAACTAAAATATGCCCAGGCCGTCAGCCATTTCGAGTAATGAGAAGTTTGAATAAAAGAAGCCTAATATACCTACTTCTAGCTTAATTTTAAGCACTGTAATAAGCAGTTTTTTGGAAAGTGAAGGGGGCGAAATCAAGCTTATACTACTAGCTATCTTAAAAACCAAAAATGACTAAAATTAAACATCATTTGCTATCCTAATTGGCACCTAGATCAGCAATCAAAATCAACATTTAAACCTGATTTTTTTGACTTTTTATGAAACTTAATCTAGTTGACTAAAATGAACTTAGATTGAAAACTAATGACTGTAAATGAAGTAATAAGCTATACTAAACCTAAATTAAACAAGCTTAACAACTATTGAACTGATTTTGAGGTTTATGAATTCTAAAAATCCCACAGTGAACAAGCAAAATGGATTCAAGGGTGAGTTTGACTTTTAATGAAAAGGCCTACCAATTTTATGTTGTATCTGACCTATGTGACCCTAATGTGTATTGTTTAAACCTTATGCAACAACCAAAACAATTTAGAGCACAGGGAATGCTGCTGAACCAAACACCCCCATATGAAACTGTTTTTTTTTTTTGTGATTTTGATACAAATGAAAGATTTAAACCTTAACAATGAATCACAAGGTTATGAAATGATAACATGAGTCCATTTTAGCATAAAAAGATCAACAACAACAGCATAACAACATGAATCATTAGTATGCAAATTTTGACTATGAAACTAAAAGAAATGAGCATAATCAAATCTAAGGAACAAGTACCAGATATTAAGCAACAACATTACTAAAATACACCTAAGAAGCCTAAACACACATAAATAAACAGGCAATAAGGTGATGAACAGTAAAAAGCAAAAACTTAGAAATATGGCTTACAAATGATTCAAGAATGAGAACAAGGAACCAAGGCCTTTCAACACAACCTAATGTCTCCCATGAGACTCTAAAACCATGAAAATCCAAAGTCCACAAGCTCCTTTGCTTTCTTCTTCATTAACACTGATTTTTGATTTATGAGCCATTTTTCTTGAATTTTTGATATTTTTGAGTTTTTAGAGCTAAAACTGGTTTTAACACTTAACAAGATTATAAAAGCTTATAGGTGACTAAATTGAGCTTACAGGATCCTTAAATAACAATTTTAAACAACATCACAGTAATTTGAGAATTCTACTTGAAAATGCATAAAACTGAATTTAACTGAGAACTTGGAATTAATGAGAAACAAAGTCTTTATTAGACTTAAGGAACTTGATTACAACTCTTTTAAACTAATAAAGACAACTGAAATTTAAATTAACATAAATACGACATGTAAAAACTAAAACTACACTACATTAGCTAACTCACCAGCTTATCTCTTCTTTTTCTTGACTTATAGGGACTGAGGAAGGCTTTCTCTTTCTTTCCCATCAGTTCTGAGCAAATCCCAGCTCTTGGTTTGGTCCAAATCATCCCAATCGTCCATGTGTGATTTTTGGTGCCAAAGTCTTTGAGCAGTTTTATTTAATTAAGGAATTTGGTGAGTTGGAGGGGAGTTGGTAGTGACTGGGGGTGTGAGGTGGAAAGGTGGAGAGGTGGAGGACAGGTGGTGGTGGTTTTGGTTTTGTGGTTTGGCGGGTTTTTGTGAGGGAGAAGGAGTATTTGACTGGGTTTGACCCCAGTCAAATACTGGGGTGTAGTTTGGGCTTGGATCCGGGTTTTTATTTAAACGAAAATGGGCTGGGCTTGGTGTTGGGTTTGTGTTTTGGGTTTATATAATAAAAAGGGTCCGGCTGGTTATAGTATTAGACACAAGGACCATTTTTGTTATTTCCTGAAAATCCAAGGACTGAAAATGTAATTCTCCCAAAGTTATCATAAGGACCAAAATTGCCAAGTTTAATTTACCAAAGGACCAAAAATGTTAATTTTCCAATTTAAAATGTCCAGGGTAAATTCTGTCAATCATTGAAATTTTAGGGACTAAAGTTGCCATTTTGCAAAAACTGAACTTTATAAGGCTAATTTTGACAACTTGAAAATCCCTGAGGGCCTTTTATGAAAAATTTCCATGTTTTGAATAACTAGGGACTAGATTTGACAATTTATGAATAAAACACGGTTTAAATATTTTTCTGTCTTTTTGAGACTTTTCAAAGTGTTTTTGACTGTTTAAGTGGGTTTAAACAAGGTAAATATATGTGTATTTAGACACATATCACTAGTCAATGCTTCATGTACATGTCATTATGCTTCATGTACACATCATTATGATGATTCCGATTAATCGTAACCATCAGGGGAGAGGAATGTGTACACCAAGGATGCACAACAGGTTCACGTGATCGGGCTTAATATCTCACGATACAAATTATAGATGATCAGTGGTTCAACTTGTTACCTTGGTATTATCGTTTCACTTTTACGTCATGGGCTGATTAATCGTAACCATCAGGGGAGAGAGAATGTGTACATCAAGGACGTACAACAGGTTCACGTGATCGGGCTTAATATCTCAGGATACATATTATAGATGATCAGTGGTTCAACTTGTTACTTTGGTGTTATCATCTCATGTGTACGTTGCGGGCTGATGGGTTGTATGTAAGGTCACTGGAAGGCATTTGGTGAGATGAAGATGATTGGTATTCTGTTCCCCCAAATGGACAATCTTGAAGAAGGTCGAGTCTACAGTCTATCCTACATTCTCCGCTATGTGTTAGAAGACTAAAGACGGCATGCATTTGGTTATCAAAAGACTTCTTCATATTATGGGCGTTCATCAAAAGACTTCTTCCTATTATGGGCGTTCATCAGAAAGGTGGTCAGGTTGGGGGAGAGCACTAATTAGGGGAGAGTGAAAAGCCAGAATTAATCCCTAATTAAATGTGCTCACATTTCTCTTCAGCAAGTCAAGTGATGGTAGCGGAGAAGATTCGGGATGCTGAGGAGTAATGGTTTTTGTTTCGTATCCTTGTATATATTTGCTTCATACATTTTTGTTCATATCTTATACCATTTTGTAAATAGATATATAGAAAACCTGCAAATTGTAAATAGAGAAACGTAAAACCGAAAAAACCATAAAAATTGAAAAATAGAAAATCCCAAAAATAGTTTCACCTAGGCATGTCTTCTATTTATCGATAACATTTACGGACTTAGAAATGTAATTCAATAATGGCACGGGTATTTAAATAAAGCTCGAGCAGAAGTTAAAATGGATTGTTAAAACATGTCTAAATGGCTTGCTATTACTTCAGATAGCAACCCGCGCTTCAAAATGGGGAAAGCACGTCGCCAAAAACACAGCTGTTCCTCCAACTGGGTGATGTTCACCTGGGCATGGATTACTTTATATCCATGTTTCTTTGATCTGATGTACGTTTCAGTGCATCATTTCTTGAAAAAAAAAGAAGAGAAATCTTCTTTGTATGCAAATAGTTTTCATTCTATGATTCTTCTGAAAATTATTTGTAAGACACTTGGTGATTTTGTGTTGCTTGAAATTCTTTTAGACTTGGATTGTGCATAAAAATTTTCACTCAATCAACGACTACAAATCTTTAACTAGAATACGGGTCATTGATTGAGAGGGAGAGTGAATTCAAATTTTATATCATCAAACAGGTTTCTTGATTAATTCATAATTCTTAGAAAAGGTTTTGTAGTTAATGGGGTATTAGTTGAAGAGGAAATTGCTAAAATTTATATCAAATGGCCAAATGTGTTAGTTGCTAGAAAGTTTAGGGCATTATGTGCAATTTGCTTATAGTTTCCTAGCTTCATGTATCTAGAAGGTTCATTTGTGTTACTTTGGAATCCTCGTTTAATCCCCTAAATACTTTAAAACACAAAATCTAAAAGAAGTTAGAAAACCCATTGTGTTTGATATTCTTGAATACTCCACTAACATTTGTATGATATGAATGAATGAGTTTCAAATGTTGTTTGACTCTTGTTAGTCGATTGCTGCTCAATTGTTGTTGATATAGTGCATATGTTCTCAAGATTCGCTTAGGTATATAGTTGTCATGTTAGAATCTTGTCCCTAAGATCCTGAATTGAATGTTGAAATATGAGTGAATTGCCATGTTCATGATTGCTAATTGCTCTTCATGCTAGATAGTGGTTTGATGTACTTCCTGATTGTGGTTTGATTATGAGATGAACTTGGTATTATGATGTGGCAAGCTGCTATGTGGTAGGTATTAAGGAATAGTGTATCTATATGTATGTATATCTTTGTTGATATTCTTATGCAGATTCCATAGCCAATATGAATGTGCCAGTTCCAGCTCTAACCATTTGATCAGATGTTCAAACTCTATTGTTTGGCTCAGTATTCACCACGACAACAACATCGGCAGCAACAACAACAACAACATTGTCATCACCACCACCACCTTCAGTGAAACAAAGCAATATTTATTCCGATCTCGCCAAGTGGGGATCTACAATACTTGGACGTTCTTGTTGGTGGATGGATAATTGATGTTGACCAATGACTCCCTCAGAGAAGCGGATGATCACATCGTCTGCGCAAAAAGGTCAATATCATTCGTGTCATAACAGTCACTTTGTGCATAATAAGCAGTGAATCTCCCTCTTAGATTAAGGGGGAGCATAGTATGTTCCATCATCAGAATACATTAAATCGGACACATTTTTTCTCCCATGTTTTCTAACTTATTTAAATCAATTGGGATCACAAATCTCAAAAGGTTTGAAATTTTTGATCGGGGGAGAGAATGTGATTTAAATATGAAACCTGATGAAAATGTGATGTTTTGGACTCAAATGTTAGGCTCTCCCATATGTGCTAAACTCTTTCGTATATCGATGCACATATTGAGGGGGAGCGAATGGACAAAAAGGATTTGGCATCGCATGAGATCGTGACTCAGACTTAACCAATGAATTGACGAAACTTTAACTGTCATCAATCGAAAGGATGCGTCTTGGCCGGGTAATAATTTCAAGCTGGTCTAACCAGTGATGTAAGCGTGTCTCGAAAAAGACGTATCTGAGTAGAGTGTATCGTTTCGAGAAACTTTATGTGGACTTGACCAGGCCGGGTAATAATTTCAAGCTAGTCTAACTAGTGATGTAAGCGTGTCTCGAATCGGTCATGTTCACTGAAAGTGGATCAATTCAAAAAGTGCAAGCTCTACCTAACATGTGCAAATTTATAAAACAATCATTCGAGCACATGTTGAGGGGGAGCATTTGAAATATATATAACTCTCAAGTGTTAGAAAAATGTGTTTCATAATCATGAACACTTTGAGAGATTTTTCAAAGATTTGGTTAATGGCAATTGTGGAAGAACACCAAAGACCGACCATTTTATTTAATGTATGGAGCTATAAGGATGGTAAGGTTAGGTATAAGTTCCCACGATCCCGCCAGAGCCGGAGGGATCTTCCCAGGGACAATCCTCTAGTTAGAATAGAAGTCCTTAGGAATGATTAAAAAGGAGAAAAGTGAATAAGGGAAGAGTGCCGACTGAGATGGAGCTAGTACTGGAACAAACCCAACAAGGTACTAGTAATGAAGTCTCGGTAAGCGCTGAAGGGGTTGAAGAATGAAAAAGAAATGTAAAGACAAAGGGTGAAAAGAAAGAAGCCCTCCTTACACTTTAGGCAGAAACCGGGTCAATTCATATGCTGTCAGAATCACTTGGTTGATTGCTGACATTGAAGACAAAGTATCATGGACCCAGTGATATGCTGCACAACCCTCCCTAGCCACTCAAGGTCCCTCAAAGGACTCTTGTTTCAATTGTCATGGAGTTCAATACATTTCTATCGTCTCTCTTACTCCGAGTTAGATGATATTGAAAAGGTGGCAGTCCTCTCCAGCCTCTGATCAACAAATCAAATCGCACAATTGAGTCTAGAGCCACGAGATGCATCATAAGATCTCATAGGGACACAAATTATTTTTACACTGGGTGTTCTACATTAAGGACACCAGTTGTAAACTTATGAGTCCTACGCAGATCTTAGCAATCTGCCAGAACATTTATGAGAGAATCTACAAATGTAATTCTCAGTGATTGAATGGAAATTCCTGCCAGGGTCAACATCAAACAGCCCTGAAAGTAGGTCACTTCGGTAATTCCTTGTGGATTACGCTTAGTGGTCGCGGCGGTTTCAAACGGTCTACAGTCGTGGAGTGATCTCCAGCGACTCACCTAATCGTTGATTTGCTACGGTTGATCTTTAAAACCCTCTGTGGGTTTCCGATTTAGGAACGGTCTTGGTAAGGATTAGAGAGAGTTTTCACACTATGATGTTAACAATCTCGAAGTCCGAACCTGTAAGTACCGGATGTTTTATTGCTAACTGTCGTATGCAGGAACACCTGGCGGTTGTAGCTGATTGTTGTTGCAGCTGTTTGCGGTTGCAGCTGATTGATGTTGCAGCTGATGCGGTTGTAGCAGATTGCCGAACAAGATGCCAATCCACCACCACATGTTCACACTACATCATCATTATAATCAAAGAATTCATGATAAACTAAAAGACCTTCAACACAGCTTCTGCAAACTCTGATGCTGAAAGATCATGACACTAAATAATGTGAGCATGTCGGTTCAAAGAATATCACATCACATGGAGACAATACTGCAAGCGAATGATTTGAAGAAATATGTTGGATGGTAATTTCAAAGAATGGTCAGAGATCATCCAAGACAAAAGATCATTCATCAAAAGTTCGTTGCTGAAAGCACAAAGTTTCAAGACATTGAAGAATCAAAGACTACGAGCTATGAAGTCAAGTTCAGAAGACAGAATGCTAGAATTCAAATTATTATTTCCGGGGTGACCTCCCTTAGGGGGAGATTGTTAGGAATATAAATATTCATGTAAAGACTCGGTCACCCCGAGTATCTATTTAGCATTTATGTAGCTCGTAGGCTTATTATTATTATTAGTATTATTAGTGTAGTTATATTTATATTTGTGGAGTGGGTCGGGTCTTTACCCACTGTCAGCTCACTCCACAGCCCACTAGGGGCACCATATGTTAGATAGTATATATACCCCTTCCCAAGTGTGGGAAGGGTTGGAACTCTTGTTACTTCTCAATCTAATATTTCCAGATTTTCTCTCAAGATTCCCACTCTCTCTAGTCTCTCTCTCTAACTCAAATATGGAGATAATCTTCCACAATCCAAGACCACCCGATCCACTCAATCAATATGTTTAGATCTTACATAACTCTTAAAAAACTCTTTTAACCCTTAAACCCAAAATAATGTCTATCATGCAGCAACCAAATCAAGCAATAAAACAAACACAATCATGTATAACCTAGCCCAAAATCCTATAATTGTATCCATGAGCCAACATGGATACAATGGTCATCTAGGGTTACTCAAATGCTCCAACTTGATTCAAGATCCTAAAATATTATCAAGTAGAACATCAGCATGCGCCACCTGTCTTCATGCATCCAACCTTGATCTCCGTCTTGTTACATTTATTAAATTGAAAAGTACAATGCTATTCTAATACTTACGATTGAAATAAATACAAAACCAAACTGAATGGAAATTACAACTTGGCATCGAGGCCTAACCCTAAACACCTTTAACATGGCGTAAAATAAAGTATCAAGATCATCAATCATGACAAATGACTATGGGCATGACGGGCTATACATGACAATAATAACAATTATTAAATCTACCATTTTCTTGCTCATGATCAACATTGCATGAGGTTGATCAGGATATATGCAGAAATTAAAAGAAGTAAACTGACAAGCCAATATAAATAATTAAATACGATATTTAATTTCCATCTATTATCCTAATCATGTCTACATCAATTTGACATATCTAACACCGGGTCTATCAATTAAATAAAGATCACAATAAACAGGAAAGATGATAAGTTCACTTATTTATGTGTCATCAAATCAGATCTTTGTTTGTATTACCAAACCTCACGAAAATCCAATAGGATTTCGATCTGACCACTATGACCATAAAACTCATATTTAAAATAAATCACATGATAGTCATAAAAATGTATAAGTGGCCCTGATACTATTGATGGAAAACGAAGGGCAAAAGTTTAAAAATTACTTTCACAATTAACAACAATCAGAATAAGCAACGAAAGATTAAAACCTTTAATACATTTTCCATACTAGAGATCCATATACATCATATGACTAATCAAGAAAACAATGACAACAATTGCGTACCTTGCTTGTAGTGGGAGATCAACACAAACTTGTAAGATCTAAGTATAAGACAATCTCACGGTTTAGCACACTAACGCTCAAATGACAATAGCAAGGTGCTAGTAGTTGATCCAAGTGAACAATAAACGAGCAATCGAATTGCTAAAACCAAACACACGAATGTGTTTGGTGGTTTAATTTGCTTGGCTGAAACATACATAAGGAGGGGGTGCGAAATAGGGTTTGTAAAAATACCTATGAAACCTTAGAATTATCTCTTGTATTTATAGGCCTTAAGTGATAACTAACATATTTAAAAACATGATAATCTCTAAAAATAAATAAGAGATAATTACTATATTTAAAATATATGATATTATGATATTATCTAATAATATACTTATCTTGTTAAAAAAGTAATTAAATCAAACCCGACCCGAAACACTCCCCTAAGGGGCGACCGAATCCTATTGGGCAAGATGGACCAGCCATTTGGTCCTTAGTTTAAGTTCATTACTTCTTAAATAGTCTAACTGATTAAAACCAATACAATTTCGTATAATTAGATCATTTATATATTTACAATAAATATATAAACTGAAGTCTCGTGTTATTGTATGTGACCCCACAATATCATATATTAATGGCAATATTTAATTATGTTATACCATGCACATATTACTACAAGATTTACTACGCCGACTCAGATGTAACGACTTCCAAAGTTAATGGGATACGATTATGAGATTGTCTACAAAAAAGGGAGTAAGAATATTCCAATTGATGCTTTATCTAGGATTCCAAACACTGGTGAAATGCTGTAGATAACTTGTAGTACAATGTCTAGTGATTTATATGGTAGAATTGAGCAAGGGTGGACTCAGGATTCTGGATTACAAGCTAGTATACATAAGTTGCAGATAGATAGTGCTTCTTCCAAACACTACTCTTGGTTTGCAAATCAGTTACTCGGGAAGGGAAAATTGGTTGTTGGAATGATAGCTAGTTGAGACAAGATCTGCTGAAACACTTCTATAGTGAGACTCAAGGGGGAAATTGAAGGGTTCAAGCTACTTTGAAGAGAATTAGTGCTCATATATACTGGAAAAAGGTAAGGAAGGAAGTCAAGTCATTTGTTAGAAGTTGTAACGTGTGTCAGAGATTTAAACCTGAGTTGGTACCTTACCCTCGACTTATGAGACCACTTCCTATTCCAACTCACATTTAGACAAAAGTTTTAATGGATTTGCCATGTCGAAAGGTAGAACAGTGATTATGGTGGTAGTGGACAGATTGAGCAAGTATAGTCATTTCATTCCTCTTACCCATCCTTATACTGCACTAAGTGTGGCTCAAGATTTCTTAGATAATGTTTACAAGTTACATGACCTACCAAAGGTGATTGTAAGGGACAGGGATACAATATTTTTGAGTAGATTTTGGAAAGAATTGTTTAGGCTTCTGCAAGTAAGTCTGCACATGAATTCAACTTATCATACGCAAAGTGATAGACAGACTCGTGTAGTTAATAGGTGTGTAGATTGTTACCTCATATGTGATGATAGACCTAAGGAATGGTTCAATTGGAATGCTCTCGCTGAATATTGTTACAATAAATCTTATCACACTGCAATTAATACTACACCATTCCAATCTTTGTATGACCAATTTCCTTGTTATGTGTGTAAACACGTACCTTTTCTTGATAAAAACGGACTTAAAATACCCAAAAACTAACCAAAATGCCAAAGATATATGTGTTTTTGTGTTTGTGTATGTGCAGGTAACGGATATGAGAAAAGGACAAAAAGAAAGGCAAAATGGACAAAAAAACGAGCACGAGATTGGAAATAGCACGGAATTGCGAGTCTATCGTTAATTTTATTTGGAGCATCGAGGCAAAAGAAGAGAAATTTAAAGATTTTTTGTTTTAAGGACCAATGAATTAAACATAAAGAACGATGAGGGACCAAAGGTGTTTAATTCATATGAAGTTTAAAGAAGACAAGGACTAAAAGTGAAGCCAGGGGTGTAAAGTGACAAGTGAGGCCGAAGTTGAAATTAATTCCATGTCAAGTAGCGGTGGGTCCCTTTTCTTGTGCATATTACCGACAAAAGAAAAGAAGAAAAGGAAAATAGAAGGGATTGCACAATGCAGTGAATGGCATGTGTGATCTTCAATTGCCCAAATTAATTCCATGAGGCGCGTGACCCTCTTGCACCATCCCCACTCGCAGCGCACTATCATATTTCCAGCCAATAACTCGACGCCACGTGTCCATGCTTTAGCAAAGAAAGTGTCCAGATTCAATGAATGGGAGCATTTGATTGCCTATAAAAATCACCTGATCGGACAAAAAAGGAGGGGCATTAATTTTCATTCATTCAATATTTTTCTTGACACACTCAATGAGACACTCACATTTTTTTTCGTAGCAGTTCCTTTTTTTTTTAAGAATAGTATTTAGTTTTAACTTATTTTTAAGTGGTATTGTAATAGTTTATTTTTCAACTATTTTTTTTAAGTGCTTATTTTGTAACCAACATTTTTATTAATCAATGAAGTTTATGTTGTCTATTTAGCTTATTCCTTTTAGCTTATTCTACTTCTTTAATCATCTTCTTTTATTTACCCTCTAGCTCAATTCAAATACCAAAAGAGATGCATGAGCTTATTAAGCTCGGCTTATTTTTCAAATAAGCTTTGACATCTCTTAAGTTTGAGAGCACTTTTCTTTATTTAGTAGCTTTTATTACTTAGATCTAGTTAGTTTCATTAAATTTTTTATATAAAGTTTGCAATTTTTTTTATTATTTCTTGAACAATAAGCTATTTAATAGTTTGTTCATTTAGATCTAGTCCTTAAACATACCCGATTCGCGTCTATTCTTCGTAGTAGGCAACTTAGCTTCGGGTGGACTTAGATCTAATAGTTTTTAGTTATAAAGTTTTAATCTTTTTTTAGCTTATTCCATATAGTAGTAGTGCTTATTATTGCTTATTGTTCACTAACCTTTGATAAAGTTTATATTTTTCTTTGTTTCTCATCATCTCTACCGCTAAGGCCGAAGCTTAAGGGTCTTTAAGCATTTTTTATACATAAAGTTTGAAACTTTAGTAATTTTAAGCTTTTTAGTAAATAAAGTTTTAAACTTTACTTACTATTTAGTGGATAAGATTAATAAAGTTGTAGACTTTTGTGTTAATTTGTGCTTATTAGATCGGGTGGTTTTATTCCTCTCGTTTCTTCATCCGGGTTCTACTTTCTTTGTTTTTTAAATCTTTAGTAGTTATTAATTTTAGTATAATAATTATGTTTATGGAAATAGTTGCTATGTGTTTGTTTGCTTTGCTTGACAAGTATATATTTTTATCATATATTTCTTATTTGCTTGCTTAGTATAACCTAGTTTATTATTTTTAATTGTTATCGATAACTTTAGATTATTTACTTACTACTAGTTTTATTATTATTTTTTAGCATAATTTAGTTGTTATCATATATTTCTAGGATTAGTTTTCTTCGTTTTGACGTTTTAGGCTCGGGATTTCCCGGTTTAAGCGCATTTTTAGTTTCCCTTTACGTTTTTAAGATAGTTGATCTTTGCCTATTTGTTCTAATTGCTTTATTACTTGTCTTTATTTTATATTTGAAGTTTAAAAATCCAAAATCTTACTTTATTCACTATTCACGACACAAATCTCGACTCGAAATCACTAAATTCCATTCAATCCTTCGTTGGAAAAACGACTCGGGTTACACATATTTCCTTTGTGTTTCCTTGGAAAAATTTATGTATTGATCTCAACGATCATTCCTCCTACTCACATTACTCACACTCAAGGTGATAGTGCTATAGACACAGTTGATAGATCTTTATTTGCAAGAGGGGCTGTTGTCCAACTCCTGAAATTTCATTTGAAAAGGGCTCAAGATAGGATGAAGGTAATGGTTGATCAGAAAAGGATAGAAAGGGTGTTTGGCATAGGAGGTTGGTTGTACTTAAAACTTCTACAGGCAAACTACATTAAGACAAGACAAGCATCATAAGTTGCCTCCAAGGTATTATGGTCCCTTTAAGGTGTTGTCAAAAGTGGGACAAGTTGCATATAAATTGGATTTACCTGTGAAATGCCCCTTTCCAGAATCGTTTTGTTGTTGTTGTTGTTGTTGTTGTTGTTGTTGTTGTTGGGTCCCATATGCCCTTATGCCTAAAATCAAGAAGGGCGTATGGTCTGGTACTCAAAATCTGTGAAAAATGCAATTTTAGGCGAAAGACCTTATGCTCAAGCCCGTAAGGGCGTATGACCTCACACTCAGAAAATGAGAAAAACCATTTTTATTGCAGAAAGCCTTATGCCCAGATGCGGAAGGCCTTATTCCCAAAAAATCAGATTCTTTTAAAACAAGTTTTCATCCAGAAGCGCTTATGATCATGGCCATAAGGGCTTATGTTCCCATTTCCATCTATACCAAACACCCAACTTTTTGCAACTTACTCTACTTCCGAAAATCAACCCTTTTAGTAAAAAATCAAATTTCATAACATGATTATTCAAAACACAATACATTACTAAGGGTTCATTGTATGGCTTGATTTATAAAACACTATTACTACTTGACACCAAACTTTACATAACAAAAGAGGGCGTGTGAACTTGTCTGTAGCATGGCTATCTAAATACTACTACCGTACGCATAAAGCATTGCACTTCCATCTTTGCTTCCAAACCTAAGGTCTTTCAACCAAGACCTTAACTTGCAATACAATATACCTACAAAAACGGTTAACAACTAAACCATAAGCATTACGCTTAGTAAGTAAAAATGCAATAATATGACATCATACATCATTTAACATACTTCCATCATACATTTCGACTACTAGTCCAGAAGACTTGTCTACACTTCCACTTGCATATAAGCACTTTAACTAACATCATTAAATAACAGAATAAGCATCACATACCTTAACTAGTTTACCAACTAGTCTAACCACATCCTTAGCTAGTTATGAACAACTAGTCTAATTCTACCTTAGTCCAAACACACTAATCCAATGCCTTTCATAACCTTAACACAAGTAATTCACATAACACATAATATGATAAAATCCATGTAATTCTACATTATAACCAAATTACTTATCTTAGCTCCATTACCAAGAAACATTATCATCATCATCACTTGATTCCTAAACAAGAATCATCATAAACACTTAACATCTCATTAATGCATAACTAAATAAATAGGGTTTAACACTACCCATAAATATATATCCCGTCTCATTTTTAACATGCATATGATCATATGACTAAAACCCTAAATTCATCTACTTCAATATACCCCATTAAAGGGACTTAAACCATAACAACAATGCCTTCATTACTTAACTCGAAACTCCTTTTACTAAAAACCCCGAATTTGACTTACATGAACCATAATCCCAAATATGAAATTAAACCAAGAATTATATACACTTACATGATGGAATTAAAGCTAAGGACTCACTACTTGAATTAGAACACTAATTCTCCTTCACATTGATCATTAGAAAAGGTTATTGTTTCTCTCATTTCTTGGTTCTTCACGTCACCCACAATACACCAAGATAAAATAGAAGCTAGTGGAATGCTTGGTAATTTTAGTTATTAGTTTGGTGAAAATTTGCCACTTGGCCAGAAATGGTTCCTCAAGTTCCCTTCTCGAAGACTTAAGCCACACAGTATTTTCTAAAACCATTTTACTTACACTTTGACTTATAGTTAACTTAAGTTTGACTATATGGTTTGACTTTCCACTTAAACGTTTGACTAACCAATCAAAATAAGTATTCTAATATTAAAAGTTGTAGTCAAACTATCACAATGACATTTAAATAATAAAATACATAAAAACCGGTTTTGAGGTGTTAAAAATCTACCCCCTTAATAAGATTTCGTCCTTGAAATCTTTTCGCTTAAAATTTGAAACCAATCATCAGAACTTATTATATATCTCTATTCACTATTCTAGTCTATAATACCAAATACTCATTCTTATAATTACTACAATTTACTTGCATCATTCTACACTTAGTTACTCTCTTTCGCCTCTTTCAAATGACACCATGTCATTTACGTCACATTTTATATGGTCAATTCTCCATTTCACCAATTTTCTACTAAATCATTACGTTTTCTCTCATTCTTTTCTAAAATTTCCAACAAGGACGATTTGTCCCTAGGAAAATTTGCTACTTTGACTTTATATAAGTCAAAACTTTGACTAATATTTTCCTCAACATCTATCAATGCTTTATATGACTTAACGCCAAACAAGGTCATTCTCGCAATTCTACTCAATATCATAAAATATTTTCTAGAAAATTCTTAACGCATTGACCGCTAACTTCCTCCAAACTTCTAACAAGTATGACTTATACGACGCTAATAAGTCCATACTCCATACATCACTTAGAAAAACTTCTCTTATTATCGGGAATGTCTACCCGCTTATCTACTCAAATTAACACACAACCTTTCATTCTAGGTATCTATTATGTAGGTCTCACGCCTAATCTTAGCCTCGTTATTTATTTCGTTCACACTTATCTTAAAAGGTCTAAATTTATTTTAGCTTTCACCCTTTCCAACTCTTAACTCATACTCGTGCCATATCAGATACACATAAGCTCAATGATTTACAATTTTTTATTTACTTGAAATGGCGTCCCATTCCATGTAAGTAAGGAGATTGTAAATTTATGTTTCGGCGATTTACAATATCTTTATTTAAATGAAACGACATCCCAATTCATTTAAATAAGGAAATTATAAATCATCCTACTTATGCATTTTTGATACAACATTCATACTCATCTAAAACTTTCTTTACTTATCTATCTTACATTTTTGACCATATGTCAAATAACTTTTCCATTTTAATTTTAATCTTTGCTAGACTTAGATCCAATCTCGCTAACATTTACCCAAAGGGACTATAACTATACCCTTGTGGTATCACCAACCTAAGTTGGCCTTAACATGTCCAACCCATAACGCGTAAAGGGTGAACCTTAAACCATGTCCCGAAGGACCTTGCCAAGGAAACATGCACTCCTTGCCGGTGAAGGCAAGCTAAACTATCCCGAAGGAATTCTAACACCTCCCCCCGAAGGGTTTGTGTACTGAGCATTGGATACAAGCTATTTTTACTTATCTTTACTCTATTATCATTTGCGTACTTTTATAACTAAGTATCTCTAACACCCATATGTTTTATACCAACACGTGGATGCATACCTATTTCACCATTTTATTCTTATTTTTTATCTTACCATGCCCATTACGCACATTCTTAACATTCTTATACCTCATCATACCTTAACATTCTTAATATGCCAACATGACGCTATTCATGTTTTTCAATTATTTCTAGCACATTGTGTACATCATTTATGATTTCTAGTGCGGCTATGTTATACAAATCATGGGTTAAATAACATAGATATGTGGAGACCGTGTGATATGTCGGTTGAATTTTTAATACTATACTAGCAAGATGTCCTTTAACTGTTGCGCGCATTACAAGTGTGAACGCGCCATGCTTTATTTTCGTAAGACGAAGAAAATAAGTTTGTTTACGTAAAACAGGTATCTTATTAGTCTTGTTTGGTAATTTGTTTTAATTGAAATACTTATGAATGACAAAAAATTGTGACCTTTAGAATTACTTGTAACATATCAAGGATACAAGGAATCAACCTTGATAGGACGAATAAAATACTAATATACCTTTTATTTTATGTGCCGGTCTCAATTATGGCAAAAAAATAATAATAATAAATAAATAAATAAATAAATAAAAAATAAAATAAAATAAGGAACCATGACAAATGGTTGTGAGAAATCAGTAACTAGTACAACTACGGAATCTGAAACATCTAGCAGCAGTTGATCCTACAAAGCTTTGGTATTACAATTTAACCATCACCTTCAAAAGGAGCATTATCATTGTCGACCACCTTATCCAAATTTAAATAGGTTAATATTATCCAAATTTAAATAGGTTAATATTATCCAAATTTAATTAGGCGTCGTCTGATGTGGAAAAACTAAATTGGTTAAAAGAGATGACCTCCTGGTAGAGACCTGAATCCATGTCCAGTGGCATTTGGTCAATAGAGCAAGATTCTTAATTTAGCGTCAATCTGTCACATATAGATTGATATGCAGCACTGCAGACCTTGAATTTCTCCTCAGCGACAGCCTGTTCATGTACACCATCGTATTAGTATTGTTGGAAACTAACTCTCGTGGATGATACACATACACGTGTAAAAGGTGTAATGTCATGTATATTATATCTGTGAAGCATCACCATTATATGTGCCAAGATGGGCAGGCTGGTTAACGCGTTAACAGGGTCATTTTTTGTACGATTCAAACTGGTCAACCAGACATTTTTTCCCTTTTTTTTAAAGTTAATACGTAAACCATAATTACAAAAAACCTAATTACAATAATAACCTAAATCTTTGAATGGAAACTAAGACTTTGAACAAATTTCAACCCATTTGACAGGTTCCCCTTTAAGGTAAATTCTATGATTTGACCTGTTTGAGATCAAACACAGCCTAAATTGACTCGGTCATGATAAGTAAATGGGTCGAGAATGCCTATCTCTAGTCACACGCAAGCAACAACGAACGAACTTTGTGTGCAACAGACTCAATATGATCTTAAACTGTGAGCACCCTTCTGCTTACTCTTTACTTGCTAAAATTTGGGTTCATATACCATTGGCGCTAATCCCCATTAGTAGTGTTTTCATGAGATTTTCTTCATAAATTAACTATTATAGCAAATATGAATTAATAAACCATAGTAACATAAAAAAAGAAAAAAAGGAAAAAAAAACAATTTCATATTTACAGAGTAATGGGTTTGACAAAAGCCTAAAGATATTTCCTTTTACGATTATAAATAGAATGCAACATACCTTGGAAGAACCCTCGTGACGATCTGGATGCCATTTCAGCGCACAAGCTCGGTATCTGGAAAACATAGTATGAGACACTAAAAATCAGTAGTAACCAAAGAGTAAACCATTAATTGGGATCATTTTAGTGGGTGAGCATAATGAGAAGAGCAAGTGAGTTGGGTAATGGGTCAAAACAGGTTTCTGTGTCAAAATCAGTAGTAACCAAAGAGTAAATTCCAAGTATGGTATCCTGCATCTCAAAATACTTTTTGTCCAAAATTCAATTTCTCTATAACACTTGGTGTGCCAAATGGTCAAATATAGTCACAAAAACATCTTGTTTCAATAACAATATAAGAGGTTGTATGCAGTAAACATACACTCTGGGCAGCTTTTGACATGTTCTGCGTCAACTACTATTTTTTTTTTTTTTTTTAATTATTATTATTATTTTTTTTTTTTATTTTATTTTACAATGTTTGAACCTTTAGATATAAAACAAAACTCAAATGGACTCATTAATAAGCACATATGTCCGAAATAGTTTGTACCAAATTAATCCAGAAAACATAGATTGTTCACAACATATTCTAATTTGGTCTTTAAACTTTAAAGGCATTATTGTAGTCTGATGATAATAAATCTTTATAGTACCATCATAAAAAAATTAAAGGAAAATCGAAAAGCTTACGCGTTCTTAACATCTTCAAGACTTAAAGGACCAGAACCACTTAAACCAAGGGTCATCCTGTCTTTTCTTAAATCAGTTCCCACTCTATCTGACTTGGATGACGATTCATCTTCATCATCATCATCGCTATCTTCGAACCGTTGTCTCCAATTCCATGAAGTTCGCTGATTACTATAATAACCAGATGAGCTCCTTGGTGGTTCATTATTTATAAAAGACCAAAAGTATAACCCATTTCCACCAAAAGCAGAACGGAAAATTGTCTCAACTTCTTCACCATCTTCATAGAACTGGAATCCTTCTGAAGGATCATGTCATACCAATTTTTAACTTGTTCATTAATACATAAACCAAAGATATACTTGTTATATAAATGGGCACTTACTTTTGCGGGCCCTAGCCTGGGCCCCTTTACTATTGGCTCGGGTCCCACCAAATCCTCCAGGACCACCACCATGACTTCTAAACCATGAGCTTCTATGACTTGAAGACGGGTCAAATTCATCATCATCATGCCAGCCCTAAATGTACAGAAAGACATACGCCAGAAGGTCAACAGACTTTGTAACTAAAAAACAGAAGTTGACAACATGCATGGAACATAATCAACATATAATATAATACGAGCTGGAAGATTCAAATTCCATTTAAAGGATGGATCTAGTGCCGCCAAAACACTATAGCTGGTGAAACAGATTAAGTTTAGGGGGGTTAAGACAGGTCAGGATCTGACCCATCAATACCATGTCCATTTTTCTCTACATTTCATGAATAACTAATATGATTACAAATACTATAAATGAAAATAATGAAACGATTTCTCCAGAAAAAAAAATAGATTGTTGTAAGCATTCGAGTACATTTTTGGGCAACTTTTCAGCTACATGTTTATTAATTTCCATTGGATTCATAGGCAACAAAATTTGACCTGTGTTAAATATATGGCTTAAAATTTCCCCCCGCTAACACCTTGGAATCTATTATACTATTCATGTTCTATAAATGACCAAATTAACTAAACACTGGGTCCCTGGTATTTCATATGTGTGATTGTGAACTTTACCTGGAAAAGGTTTTCAGCAAAAGCATTAGCATTCCTCAGCATTTCTTGTTTAGCATAAAACTTTCTTTGTCTTCTTGGGTTGAAGTTGGGTCTCTGCAAATATTAAGAGGCACAATTATGGTTTCATCATTGATAAAAAAGGGATGCACATGCTTTGGGTTGAAGTCGCTTGGTGACAAGGTTTACGAATAGCCAAAGTAATATTCTAGTGTAGGGCATTCACATTGCATTCCAAGAGCATCAATCTTAGAAGGTTAGTTGACACATCGAGATCAGTGAGGATGTTAGTCATAGGATGAAAACAAAATGATTGACACCATGATGAACATTGGGGGCCTTCTGATATTAAAACATCCACCAGAAGCTGAACGGTGACTTCTATGGGACAATACTGATACTTTCTATGATTGATATAGAGCGAGTGTTTGGTCGCAAAAAGAAAACATACAGACAGAATAAGTTCAGCAGGGACGTTAATGCTGAGGTCCATAAAGTCACCTTGAACAGTCCTGGTTTGGTATTTTAGGTACCAAATATTCTGTACAGTGGAGGTATGCTCATTTCGGATCCCTTTGGTACGATGTAACCTATGATTAGGATTATATTCCTAAGGTGTTATTATAATCAAACTTTTTTAAAGTCTATCATTACTTAACAAATTCTGATAACCAAAATAGTCAAATACACAACTCAAAAGCATATAATCAATATGCATACTCTAGTTATGTCTATAGTTCCTTCCCAATTAGCAACAACATCTTCACCCAAAATTTTCTATTGCATATCGCCGAGCCTTCTACTTAAGTATGTATACCGGCGGTTTCATGCTATAAGAAAACTCATGATATAAGACAGATTTTGAATAAATAAATTCCAACTTGTTAGCCTGTTCTATAATACAAAAGTTTCTCTTCAGTGTGAATATATGACTATAAGCTTCTCACTACTAGTACTGAAATATATGAGCCATAACTTGGCATCCACTCAATGGCGTCCATCGTTAAAACATCCATTTTGAGGTGCCACCAAAGAATAAAGTCCATTCGTCAAGTGAAACGTTGCAAAATCCTCTCTTAATATGTGTTCTGCATATTCAACAATTCTTGCAAAAACTAGCGCTAAGCCATGTTCAACTTCTATGTCTTAATTTAGAGTTTTTCAAGGGGGTGTTCCTTTCTCACGATAATGTATTTCCTAAATCCGTGGAGTTAATGCAAACCCCAAACAGCACATCTTCTCCCATCTACCGAGCAAAAGTCTCTCGAGTCTTAATATCAATTTCCCACCATCACATCTTTGATCTCTACTAACACGTTATCCATATTTTCATATATTTTGCCCATTTTTTTGGACCATCTCCATCAAAAAAATTGATTAACAAGAAGTTAGGTATTGCAAAAATGCTCTTTGCATCATCCCAAATTTCTTCACTCATAATAGTCTCAGTTTTCTTAGTTTTCTCATCCTCCTTGTTTTACCAAATCCTTCCACGAATTAAAGACAATTTGTATAGCTAGAACTCCCTACAATCTACTACCTTTGCAGAATGGGACTTAGCTACTTCCAACAACCTAAACTTTAGATTTTCTTTAATATTTGTGAAGTCGTGCATGTGATTATGAAAAGACTTTACAATCATTCTTCCTTTATATGTATTCAACAACCACTAAAATTTGTTTGCATAGTTTTTGAAAATCAAGTTTAGCTCGTGAACACAGCAAGGAGACAAAATATGCGTTTGTTATATCGGCAGTTTTTTAGTTCATTGTGTTGTCCGTTATAACTTGGAGCATGTCAGCTGAACCTACAGTTTTAACTTTTTATTTTTAAAGACCTACTAAACGAATTATATTGGTTGATGGACATGTATAATAAAAGGGTAATCTGATTGACAGGTACTTTCTGAATCACTCATGCTTCAGCGACTTTTATAGAAGACAAAAATTAGACTTGGTAAAAGTAGCCAAGCACCAATTTGCCACCCACTACATTTTGTTGAGATGTTTAGCGGATTGTAAAGAGGCTCTAGCTAGAACAATTGCGTTTATCATGGCCGGATAGGGTAAATTAAAAGAGATGAATACACTCGAAAAATTTAAACAATTGCTGCTCAATGAAGTTTTTTGCAAAATACGGAGCGTTGTTTTGCTATAACGAAATCTATGTTCTTGCTGATTAAAATATGCCAAATATACATTTACCGGGGAAACCCTTACCCAAAAAAAAAATGCCAAATATATGAAAAGATGGATAGTATGTTAGAAGAGATTATGGATGTGTAGTGGGATATCTATATGGTTCTTATTACTTTGATACTGAGAATTGTGTTTGCTAGGTGGGAAAAGATGGCAATCCATTTACCTTTAAGGCTTGCATTTACTCCACGGTTTTATGATACATCTTATCTTAAGAAATTAAGACCCATTGGAATCCCTAGAAAAACTCAAAATTAATGGAAGCTTTTGCAAGAATTATTAAAGATGGGAAAGAAGAGCAAGTATCAAGTTTGCAAACACTTAAGAAGACACTTTATTCAATGGCAGGAGCTAAAATGCAGTTGCGACTCAGGAAGCTATTCATGGGTGGTCAAGCTATGGTTAAGAACCTCCAAGACTAACAGAAGCTCTAAGACTACCAAATGTAGTAAAAAAAGGTACTTTCACAGCCTATCAACAAAGACTGGAGAAAATAGAGCACTCGTTAGTTGCTACATTCACAATGTGAAAAGGACCCGCTTAAATAAGCATTTGGTTGACAAGTATTTGTACCTTGAAACATCCGTCTTACAATTTATATTCTGAGAGGTGCAAAGAAGAAACACACAAAAAGTGGGACATGAATACAATTCCAAATCTCAAGTACAACACTAGAAGTTATGAATGAATATGGTAATAATGGAAAAGGAAAAAATAAAACAAATAAATGCTACTAAATAGAGTATGTTTTATAAGTTATGTTCTTTAGACTTGTGTATTTTGTTTATTGGTTATGAGAATTTGTTAAGTAAGACTATATTTGGAAGTTTGGATTTTTAATACAATGTAGCAATTTAATTTATAATTATCGGGTACACCATACACATTAGATGGTACATCGTGCCTGAGGGATCCGAAATGAGCCTAACGACTAATTTATCGAACAAAAGAATGCGCACAGAAAAATATACCAAACTGAAACAATCAGCAGAACTTGACAAATGACTACTGGAATCAAAGAATAAAGGACCGTGTACAAGATTCTTACCCGTGAACTCTTGTAAAAGCTTCCAGCCTGCCCAGATTGAAGAGAAAGAAAACGGTGAATATCAGACAATAACAATCCGCCTAATGCAATATATATTCAAGTCAGTAATGCTTAATGTCCTTCAAGTTCTATGTGGGTTTGCAAACTTACTATTATTTTACCAGTACGCTAAAAACTACTGTAATAACTTTACTAAAAAAAACAATGCAATTGATCAATTTACTTTAACTAGAAATGATACAATTAGCAACCCGTTTCTGTATATGCACCTACCCCAAAATTTCCGATTAGATGCAAA
The DNA here is from genome assembly GCA_021014915.2 of Artemisia tridentata subsp. tridentata. NCBI lineage: Eukaryota > Viridiplantae > Streptophyta > Magnoliopsida > Asterales > Asteraceae > Artemisia > Artemisia tridentata. The sequence continues at coordinate 304,596,958 of CP139508.1, forward strand.
TCACTTACTCTATCTCTATGCAGGTAATGCAACTAGTTCACATTTTTTTTACTTCAGGCTAATCTCGTAGAATACATGTACTTATCTTGGCATCTCAATTGGTCTTTGTGCAGTTTAATATACCAAACCAAGTCATTAAACTTAGGGACATGTTCTTCATTTTTTAGAATTGTACAATAATCAACGTGAAACATATGAGAAAGCACCTTCCTATATTTATGGCATCACTTCTACCAACTTCGATCACTAAATTGACGCGACAATTAGCTCAACAACCAATATGGAGCACTTGTACAAACATGTTGGTAACATATGACATTATCCATTTTATAAACGATTGGCTTCATTTTCGCTAGCAAATGAACGCTAATGACCATTTGGGAAGATTGCTTAAAACTTCTATTTTTCTTTCTATTACTAAGCAATTGCTTTTTTAAGACTGCTTATATACTTATTGCCTGAAAACAGCCTATTTCACTCATCAACGACAATCACCTTCCAAACTGCTTTATCTTTTGTATCGCATTGCAATAACCAAATACACCATTTAAATAAGCAATCCCAAACACCCCTTGAAAACTTAAACTATAATTTCCTCCGCAAATATAACCCTCCAAACTGCTTATTCCTCTTATATCAAAATACAAGAAGCAAATAAGCCATTTTAAAAAACAATCCCAAACACCCCTTCAAAAACATAAGATTTTATATACCTATATCATTAACTTATTTGCTTTATCCTCATTCAGGCATAAAAAGATACACTTTATTTTTGATGCTAATTTTCAAACAAAAGTTAACTTGTTTCCAAGCAATTAAAAGATATAAATTCACCCAAATGAAATTAAAAAAATAAAAAAATAAAAAATAATAATAAAAAAATAGAAAAGGAAGCTTACAGTTTCCCAATTATTACGTCGTCTACGATCAAGAACAGGAGTTGAATGAAAAAAAGCAATTGCTTGATAAAATTGGAAATTATTATTTAGGGCTAATTTAATTGCTGCTCTATTCATTTCTTGATATTAATACAAAAAACACAGGAAAAATGTTGTAAGAATGTGAAATAGGTTTTGGAAAAAAAGAAATTATAAGGAGGTGTTTGGATGGAAAATACTTTCTATTCATTTTCTATTTGAGAAACGTGCTTTTGTGTTTTTTATTTTGGAAAATATGTTTAAGTGTTGTTGTTGTTTTATATCTCAATTCATTATTCAACTTTGTAATATTATAAAAAACATCTTCAAAACACAAAAACAAATATTATAAACTAACCAACTAAATTATAAAATAACTAAAAAAATATAATACGATAAAATAAAGAATTAAAAAAGTAAACATCAAATAATATGAAAAAAACTTCAAGCGACTATAATTCAAAAATTATAATTCGAAAACGTAAAATAACTAAAAAATGTATATTTTTCTACTTTTTCGTCTGTTTTTTACGTTTTTGTCCACTTTTTTATGTTTTCGTCCGTTTTATTACGTTTTCGTCTGTTCTTTTACGATTTCGTAGGTTTTTTTTACGTTTTTGTCCGTTTTTTACGTTTTCGTCTGATTTTTTACGTTTTCGTCTGTTTTTTTACGTTTTCGTCCGTTTTTACGATTTCGTAGGTTTTTTTACGTTTTCGTCCGTTTTTTACGTTTTCGTCTGATTTTTTACGTTTTCGTCAGATTTTTTACATTTTCGTCTGATTTTTAGGTTTTCTTCCGATTCTTTAAGTTTTCGTCCGATTCTTTACGTTTTCGTCCGATTCTTTACATTTTCGTCCGATTCTTTACGTTTTCTTCCGATTCTTTATGTTTTCGTCCGATACTCTACGTTTTCGTCTGTTTTTTTACGTTTTCGTCTGAACTTTTACGTTTTCGTCCGTTTTTTACGTTTTCGTCTGATTTTTTACGTTTTCGACCGATTCTTTACATTTCGACCGATTCTTTACATTCTCGTCTGATTTTTTACAGTTTCGTCCGATTTTTACGTTTTATCCGATTCTTACGTTTTCGTTCGAATTTTTACGTTTTCGCCCGATTTTAGTTCCCGATTCTTTACTTTTTCGTTGTTTTTTACGTTTTCGTCCGATTTTTTACGTTTTTCGTTCGATTTTTTTTACGTTTTCATCGATTTTTACCTCGATTTTACTTTTCTTCCGATTCTTTACTTTTTCATCCGATTCTTTAGGTTTTCGTCCGATTCTTTACGTTTTTGTCCGATTCGAAAGACGTAAAAAATTAGACGAAAACGTAAAAAATGGGACAAAAATGTAAAGAATCATACGAAAACGTAAAAATTCAGAAGAAAACGTAAAAAAAGAGACGAAAAACGTAAAGAATCAGACGAAAACGTAAAAAATTGGACAAAAACGTAAAGAATCGAACGAAAACGTAAAAATTCAGCCGAAAAAAGTAAAAATACAGACGAAAACGTGAAGAATAAGACGAAAACGTAAAGAATCAGACGAAAACAGAAATAATCGGACGAAAACCTAAAAAATGGGACGAAAACGTAAAGAATCGGACGAAAACATTAAGAATCGGACGAAAACTTAAAGAATCGGACGAAAACGTAAAGAATTCAGACGAAAACGTAAAAAAACAGACGAAAACGTAAAGAATCGGATGAAAACGTAAAGAATCGGACGAAAACGTAAAAATTCAGCTGAAAACGTAAAAATACAGACGAAAACGTAAAGAATCGGACGAAAACCTAAAGAATCGGACAAAAACGTAAAAAATCGGACGAAAACGTAAAAAATCGGACGGAAACGTAAAGAATCAGACGAAAACTTAAAAAAAAAACGTAAAGAATCGGACGAAAACGTAAAAAATCGGACGAAAACGTAAAGAATCGGATGAAAACTTAAAGAATCGGACGAAAACGTAAAAAAATGGACGAAAACGTAAAAAATCGGACGAAAACGTAAAGAATCGGACGAAAACGTAAAAAATCAGACGAAAACGTAAAGAATCGGACGAAAATGTAAAAAACGACTGGAGCGACGCCGGCGAGGGTGGTGATGGCTGATGTGGGCTGTGGGAGGGTGGTGTTTGGGGTTAGGGTATGGCTGGAGTGTGTGAGTATGGTTTTAAGAGAAATAGAATAGAAATAGGAAATAGAAAATATGGAAAACAAAAAAAAATTTTTTCTTGTTTTCTTTGTTAGGGATGGAAATAGAAATTTTGTGTTTTGGAAAACATTTTGTTAGAAAACGTTAATTTGAACGTGATCTCTGTTTTCCTTGTTTTTTACAAAACATTTTGTGGAAAACAAGGGTGTTTTCCTCCAACTAAACGCACCCTTAGGGTTTGTTTTCCAAAAAATGTTTTGCAAGGAAAAGAGAGATCACGTTCAAATTAGCTTTTTCCAACAAAATATTTTCCAAAACACAAAATTTCTATTTCCAACTCTAATAAACAAAACCAACATTTTTTTTTTTTTGTTTTCTCATTTTCCTATTTCCTATTTCTACTCTATTTCCCTTAAAACAACATACTCAGACACTCCAGTCATACCCTAACGCCAAACACCACCCTCCCACAGCCCACATCAGCCATCACCACCCTCGACGGCGTCGCTCCAGCCGTTTTTTTACGTTTTCGTCCGATTTTTTACGTTCTCGTCATTTAGACTGCAAAAACATCTGAAATAACACAGAAAAGCCTTAAAATACATAAAATGTGTCTGAATTGTGTTTTTATATGTTTCAGGTGAAAAAGGATTGAAAACTGATGAAAAACATGCAAAATATACAGTTTCAGTCCCTAAACTTTGACAAATTGGCAAAACTAGTCCCTGGTTACTCAAAACTTGTACAAATATCATTAAAGGTCCTTGGGGATTCATAAGTTGTTAGAAATAATCCTTTGAAGTTAAAAATGCATATTTACAACTTTGGTCCCTCAACTTTGAAAAATGTCAAAATTAGTCCTCGGGTATTTAAAATGTGGAATTTATCAAATAAAACCCTTGAACTATTCTTATATGGCATATCAGGTCCTTGTGTTAACTTTGGATAAATTACAGGTTAAGCCCTTCAAGTATGCAGAAAATACAACAAAGGTCCTTGGGCTTTACATGCTACAAACCAAATGGACCATTATTCATAAATAAACCAATAAACCAAACCCAGCCCATTCACCCTTTGCTGGCCCAACAAACAACCCAGCCAACCCCGTTTGTATATAACCCAGGTCAACAAACCAGTCAAACCCATACCCCGCCAAACCACCTTCCCTGTTCCTCCCTCTCACCCTCACCTGCAAACCAAAAAACCAGTGGTTTCACCACCACCTCACCACCCTTTCCAGCTCACCTACTCTATATCACCAACTCATCCCCCCTCCTCATCATATACCCACTTTGCATTAAATGCATTTCCCACCAAAATTCCCTCCAAACCTTATCACTACCCCTGTTCTTGCTTTACAACTCACCCCAGCCCATAACCTAATATCTAAAGTGTCCCTTACACCTTCACATAACTCCACAAAGCATTAATTGCCTCAAACCTGCTTCTATCCACCTGTTTAGAATTTGGCGCCAAAATGCCATGTGTTCAATTTTGAGGAATTAGTGGAATCCAAGTGTTGAAATGAAGTGGGATATTATCAGAGGTCGACAAGGAGTTGAAATGATCATTATAAATCAAGAGGGATGCTAAAGAGTAGTTTTTATCATAGAAATAGTTTATGATCATGTAACTTAAAAAACTTTACTGCTTATCTTTTAATACTTGCAATTTACAGCTTTTGGATGTTTATTAAACTTTGACAGAGTGTAATAACCATCTTTGTATTTTCAATTTCAAGTTAACTCTCAGTTTCAAGTTTCAAATTCGTACCATCTTTAAATTTCTTGTCTTTTTAATTCTAGTGGATTATAGATGTTCTTTGGATTCTGAGTGCTCATATAAGCTCATGACAAGGTTTATAAGCCTTTAGAAACTTAAAAACAGCTTTGATCTATAAAAAAGGGAAAATACCAAAAAAATCAGAAAAATACCAAATAAATGCAAAATTCAATCAAAGAAGAAAGCTTGGAGCAGGGTAAATCTTGGAATGCCTTTGGTTTAGAGCTTCATGGGAAGCCATAGGTAGTGAGTAATCCCTTGATCTTGGTTGTTTTGGCAGGATTGCAATTTTGTAAGAATTTCCTCTTAATTTTGTACTTCACTGTTTCCTTGTTGTTTAGTTGCTAAATTTTGTTCATTTATGTTTCTTTGATGTTATTTAGTGATAATATAGTCTAAAATCAGTATCTTGTTTGTTAAATTCCATAGTTGCTAGTTATTCCATTTTGGACAGTCAATATAGCATTTTATTGATTTCTGAGTTTCATGCTTGTATTGCTGTTGGATCATGCTTATTTAGTTCTATGTTATGATTATATGAAGCCTTAAATCAGTTGCTTGGTCTTAATCTTTGAAATGCTTTGAAAAATTCAGATTTAGTGATTTTAAGGAGTGTTTGGATCTATGAGGTTTTCTGTGGTTAAGGATGTTTTTGCTGTTGTTCTTGTTTGATGTGGATCACTAAATGTCTATATAACTCAGTTCTATCATAAAAACCAGTCACTTTTTTGGAAAAAGTCAAATTCTCTTTTGAATCTTCATTGCTTATTCACTGTTGGACTTTCTAGTTCATGGATCATGCTCACATGTTAGTAAGTTGTTAGAATTGCTTAGTATAGTCTTTCAGTAGCTTAATACATCATATTCAGTCACTAGATTAGGATTAAACTTCAACAAAGTCAACATTTCAAGTTCATATCAAAAGTCAAAAAAAAAATCAGGTTAAATGTTGATTCTGAGTGCTGATCTAGGGTCAAATTAGAATAGCAAATGATGTTTAATTTTGGAAATTTTTGGTGATTTGGATAGCCAGTAGTATAAGCTTGATTTTGCCCCCTTCACTTTCCAAAAAATTGCTTATTTAGTGTCTTAAAATTCAGCTAGAAGTATGCCAGTTAGCCTTGTTTCTTTCTTTTAGTAAACTGTAATATTACTCGAATCGGCTGACGGCCAGGGCATATCTGAGGTTTTTCAGTTGAATTGAGTTTGTTTTAGTATATTACACTGTACCTGAGCTTTTGGTGCATTCTAGTGCTTATTTGCTTATTTTTGTGCTTATTTTCAAACTGCTTATTAGCCCATTCAGCTTATTAGTGGGCTTATCTAACTTTTTATATTTTTCCTAGTATTCTGCTATCATATAGTATTTACCTTGAATTTTTCAGATTTTTCCTAAGTCGTTTACTATTTTTAAACCTTTTTATTAGTTTTAATAGTTTTTAATTCATAATAAAAAATATAAAAGTCAGAAAAATATAAATCTTTTTTCTAAAATTTTCTTTTATTATTTAGGATTTAAGAAAAATAATTTTGCACTTGTAAGATTAGATTTTCTAATATTTTAGTTTTTAGCCCGTTTTCGTAAGCGGCTGCTTTAATCTGCTTTTTTATGTGCTTATTTCAAGTTTTCAAAAATATTGTCTTTTATAAAAGTGCTTATAATTAAGTACTTTATCAAAATAAAGTAAAATGGAATAATAAAAAATATATATATATACGGCTCGTTTTTAGTTCGTACGTAATTTTTATTTAACATACGCGTTTTTAGGTTTTAAACGTTTCTAGTTATTTTGTTTTCACGTTCTTGTTTTCATAGCTTATTTAAAGTTATTCTCTTTTATTTCCTTAATTTAATCAACCTATCAACCAAAATCCTTCTCCGTTCAATCGTCACCCGATCACAAATTCGTTTTATTTCAGAATTCACACCTCGCTGGGACTTAACGACCCGGGGAAAACACTAACTCCTCTGGTAAATTGCATCGTGTTCTCAAGTGATTGACTCTTGTTGACCATTTACCTGGTTAATTTGGGTTGACCGTTTGAGGCAGATCAAATTTTGGTGCCGCTGCCGGGGAGGTGTGCTGCGTTGAACGAATTTGAAGCATCAGTGATTGTTGAATATACACCCATTGTATATTTACCATCTTTGTTCATATTTTTTATTTTCATATAAAACCAAAATAATCGTGAAGTTAATTCGTTTGACTAAACGATTGCCAAAAACATTTTTATTCAAATTTTCAACGAACACAAAAAACCCAAAAATATTCATCTTTACCCTCTTACCCTTTTTGATTCTTTATCCCTTTACCCTCTATCCATTTGATTCTAAACTTCTTATACCTTTCTTCTATGGCGTCTCTCGGCTACAAATGTTTTGATTGTAAAAGCCCGTTGATTGACAGCCATCGTTGTTCTAAGTGTGCGTGTGAGCGGTGTGGAAAGCATGCACCAAAGGATCGTGGATCTTGTTATTGGTGTGAATTATCCACTAAAGAGTCTCTCAAGGATTCTCAAAGTCCTTCCTACTACCCTCCACAGCCCGAGATACGTGCTATTAATGACAAACCGTCAAGAATCGATCCTAACCTTTCAGGATTTACGGTTAACAGTTTGTCAAGCAAACGTACAGAACTTAGAATAGTGACTAAAAAGAACGACTTGCCCAATCTTCACGTAATTCAAAAACAAAAACCAGAGACCATAACGGAAGTGGTGGAAATTCCTAGCTCTCAGAGCACACTACTTGTCCCACCTCCGGATTTTAGTCCTTGTGTCGGTTGTGGTGAGTCGCTTTTTGGTTTACCATGTCGTTGGTGTACATGTGAACAATGTGGTAATGATATTCGAGACGGAAGTTGTTTGTTTTGTGGTTCGAGGAAGTCATTTTCTTATGATCCTGATCCGAACTCATTCAACGACCCTTCAAATTTTCTCCAATTACCCATCACATTCATACGAGCAAGTATCATATTGTCCAAATCTCAATGATGCATCGTATCAAAATACACCGAACTTTTCTTGTGAGTACTGTGGAGGTCCACATTTTAGCTCTGATTGTCAAACAGGGAATCCATTTCCTTGTAACAATTACGACGATCCATATCACGACCAACCTCCACAGTGCCAAATAACTCAAACTCCTCAGCAAACACAGCAAGACACTTATCTAGAGCTTCTAGAGTTAGTGAAAAGAGCTGAGGAGTTTAATAAAAAAACATTTCAGAATGCTCCCAGTTTTTCTTGTGTATATTGTGGGGGTCCTCATGGTGATTATCAATGTCAACCTTCCGGTTTTGACAACTCCCCACTCCCACAATGTCCCGTCATTAAAAATTCACATGAGAAATCCATGGTAGAATTATTAACTGAAGAGCAGGTTGCTAAATTAGATTCCCAGAGTGCCAGTGAAAATTCTATTAGGGAATTAATTAAAATACAAAAAGCAGCCAGATCTAGCTCTCGATTCCGTTTCATTCCTGATGACAGTGATGATGAAGATATCTTTGATTATGATTCATCAAGTTCATCAGTTGAAACTCAGTCTGTTGTTATCACACCCGAGGTTCCCACTAACTCTCTAAGTATGGGGGATGAGCTTCTTGACACAATTCCTGCAAAGGAATCAGACGTATTCATAAAGTCTAGTGTTGAGAACCTTGTCCCAATCCCAAGTGAGTCACAGGGAATTCTTGATCATGTGTGTGATATCCCTTCCCCTCTTGAGTGTTCAAAAGATCATTTTGAGACTTTCTCCGATTCTAACGATGAATATACATCTTATGGAGAAGTTGAGTATGTTGAGGCATCACTGCCCCATTCTGATGTTGACCCTCTTCTTGAGGAGTTTACTGATGAACTTACTCACATTGATCCACTTCCATCAGGAAGTGATGATGATTTCTTTGATTTCGAATCCAATCTGAAAGAAATCGAAAGTCTCTTATATCATGATCCATCACTCAATTCTTATCCCAACCCCGAGCTTAGTGATTCACAAACTGATGAAAATTCTTTATCTTATGGAGACATCAGTCATGTGGAGGAACTACCTTCTGAGCTCGTCAGTCCAAAAGAGAATATTGATCAACTTGTTCCCGAAACATTCAAAACAACTTTCCACCAATCCTCTGTTTGAATTCGAATCCGAATTCACGTTAATTTCTGATAATCCAATCTTTGATATTCAGAACGAGGACAGTGATGAGTTTGTAACAGAACAAGAATTCACAGATTTACATCATGAAAATGATTCTCTTTATGAGGAGTTCTCCTTTGAACTCACTCATATCATATCTCCGCCGGAGTATGATAACTTCCACTTTGATCTTGACAAAGTTTATCTTTATGTCCCGGAGGGAGATGTTCTCAACACTGAGAATTTGATTAATATCAAAATCCCACCCCTCCCAATCTTTAATTGTCTTGATCAACCGAGCTTAAATGACGAGATTCATGATACTGAAATCATGAATTCTCCTTCTGATGATGATGAGTTAGTCATGATTTTTATCATGACTTTCTTTCTTTTCTTCACCTACACGGTGACTTCTCCTGTTCTTCACTCCTTTGGGAATGAAGACACTATATTTGATCCCGGCATTTTCATTTATCATTTATGAGCCGGATCTCTGTGTATATCTCATCGGGGTGGAACTTTCAAATACTTCAGTGTTTATCCAAACATCTTGAACGAAAGTCCGATGGAGATTTTTTTTGTTCCACGTGCTTCCCCAAGAACCAATAAATGCGGGGTCGAGTCAAGCTAGTGACTCGGTGAACAAAAACCTTAGCCGACAACATGGGTTTTCACCCATGTCTCTGACTTCTTTCTCTTTTCTAACACCCTAGTGTGGGGGTGTTGCCCCCACTGTTGTATATATGTTCAAAATTTTATATATGTTCAAAATAATAATAAATAAATTTTGTTGTGTTCCCACGCTTGGCCATTAGTATTCCCTTGCAATGTTCTAAGTGTCGGCATAATAGCCGGTACTTTGAATATTGAGGGCAATATTCAATTCTAAGTGTGGGGGATTGGAATTCTGGCGAATTTGATCACATTTGTGCCCTATTCCTAGTTTTCCCGTTTTGGCCAAAAAATTTAAATTTTTTCATTTGGTGGTAGTGCTTTGCACTAACACAACAAATGGTTATCAGTCCACCATGTCTAACCCACATAAGGACTGGCTAATCCTGAGCAAACGGCTGCAGGTAAAGATATATCAAATCCGTTTATGGCTTGCAATTTGCCCAAAATTGTATGGTATTCGACTCACCATATCTTTATAAGTGAAGAGTTGGCTAGCCCGCAAGGTTATGGCTTGTGGTAAAGGCAGTGGAAAAACCATAATTGGTAATCAGCTCACCAAAGATAATATTGATAATTTATCTAAGAGTTGGCTAGTCCAGAAGCAAACGGCTTTTGGTAAAGACAAATCAAAACCGTTGACAGCTGATGATTTGCTGAAAATCATTTGGTTATCATTGTACCAAAGTATTTCATACTAAAACATTGGCTACTCTAGAAGTAATGGCTTTTGGTAAAGAGATGAAATCCATTAAATCTTCATAAAATATTGCTAGGGACTAGCAATAGTTTAGTGTGGGGGATTGATGAGTGTGTAAATACTCATCATTTCTGTCACATTTAGACTGCAAAAACATCTGAAATAACACAGAAAAGCCTTAAAATACATAAAATGTGTCTGAATTGTGTTTTTATATGTTTCAGGTGAAAAAGGATTGAAAACTGATGAAAAACATGCAAAATATACAGTTTCAGTCCCTAAACTTTGACAAATTGGCAAAACTAGTCCCTGGTTACTCAAAACTTGTACAAATATCATTAAAGGTCCTTGGGGATTCATAAGTTGTTAGAAATAATCCTTTGAAGTTAAAAATGCATATTTACAACTTTGGTCCCTCAACTTTGAAAAATGTCAAAATTAGTCCTCGGGTATTTAAAATGTGGAATTTATCAAATAAAACCCTTGAACTATTCTTATATGGCATATCAGGTCCTTGTGTTAACTTTGGATAAATTACAGGTTAAGCCCTTCAAGTATGCAGAAAATACAACAAAGGTCCTTGGGCTTTACATGCTACAAACCAAATGGACCATTATTCATAAATAAACCAATAAACCAAACCCAGCCCATTCACCCTTTGCTGGCCCAACAAACAACCCAGCCAACCCCGTTTGTATATAACCCAGGTCAACAAACCAGTCAAACCCATACCCCGCCAAACCACCTTCCCTGTTCCTCCCTCTCACCCTCACCTGCAAACCAAAAAACCAGTGGTTTCACCACCACCTCACCACCCTTTCCAGCTCACCTACTCTATATCACCAACTCATCCCCCCTCCTCATCATATACCCACTTTGCATTAAATGCATTTCCCACCAAAATTCCCTCCAAACCTTATCACTACCCCTGTTCTTGCTTTACAACTCACCCCAGCCCATAACCTAATATCTAAAGTGTCCCTTACACCTTCACATAACTCCACAAAGCATTAATTGCCTCAAACCTGCTTCTATCCACCTGTTTAGAATTTGGCGCCAAAATGCCATGTGTTCAATTTTGAGGAATTAGTGGAATCCAAGTGTTGAAATGAAGTGGGATATTATCAGAGGTCGACAAGGAGTTGAAATGATCATTATAAATCAAGAGGGATGCTAAAGAGTAGTTTTTATCATAGAAATAGTTTATGATCATGTAACTTAAAAAACTTTACTGCTTATCTTTTAATACTTGCAATTTACAGCTTTTGGATGTTTATTAAACTTTGACAGAGTGTAATAACCATCTTTGTATTTTCAATTTCAAGTTAACTCTCAGTTTCAAGTTTCAAATTCGTACCATCTTTAAATTTCTTGTCTTTTTAATTCTAGTGGATTATAGATGTTCTTTGGATTCTGAGTGCTCATATAAGCTCATGACAAGGTTTATAAGCCTTTAGAAACTTAAAAACAGCTTTGATCTATAAAAAAGGGAAAATACCAAAAAAATCAAAAAAATACCAAATAAATGCAAAATTCAATCAAAGAAGAAAGCTTGGAGCAGGGTAAATCTTGGAATGCCTTTGGTTTAGAGCTTCATGGGAAGCCATAGGTAGTGAGTAATCCCTTGATCTTGGTTGTTTTGGCAGGATTGCAATTTTGTAAGAATTTCCTCTTAATTTTGTACTTCACTGTTTCCTTGTTGTTTAGTTGCTAAATTTTGTTCATTTATGTTTCTTTGATGTTATTTAGTGATAATATAGTCTAAAATCAGTATCTTGTTTGTTAAATTCCATAGTTGCTAGTTATTCCATTTTGGACAGTCAATATAGCATTTTATTGATTTCTGAGTTTCATGTTTGTATTGCTGTTGGATCATGCTTATTTAGTTCTATGTTATGATTATATGAAGCCTTAAATCAGTTGCTTGGTCTTAATCTTTGAAATCCTTTGAAAAATTCAGATTTAGTGATTTTAAGGAGTGTTTGGATCTATGAGGTTTTCTGTGGTTAAGGATGTTTTTGCTGTTGTTCTTGTTTGATGTGGATCACTAAATGTCTATATAACTTAGTTCTATCATAAAAACCAGTCACTTTTTTGGAAAAAGTCAAATTCTCTTTTGAATCTTCATTGCTTATTCACTGTTGGACTTTCTAGTTCATGGATCATGCTCACATGTTAGTAAGTTGTTAGAATTGCTTAGTATAGTCTTTCAGTAGCTTAATACATCATATTCAGTCACTAGATTAGGATTAAACTTCAACAAAGTCAACATTTCAAGTTCATATCAAAAGTCAAAAAAAAAAAAAATCAGGTTAAATGTTGATTCTGAGTGCTGATCTAGGGTCAAATTAGGATAGCAAATGATGTTTAATTTTGGAAATTTTTGGTGATTTGGATAGCCAGTAGTATAAGCTTGATTTTGCCCCCTTCACTTTCCAAAAAATTGCTTATTTAGTGTCTTAAAATTCAGCTAGAAGTATGTCAGTTAGCCTTGTTTCTTTCTTTTAGTAAACTGTAATATTACTCGAATCGGCTGACGGCCAGGGCATATCTGAGGTTTTTCAGTTGAATTGAGTTTTTTTTAGTATATTACACTGTACCTGAGCTTTTGGTGCATTCTAGTGCTTATTTGCTTATTTTTGTGCTTATTTTCAAACTGCTTATTAGCCCATTCAGCTTATTAGTGGGCTTATCTAACTTTTTATATTTTTCCTAGTATTCTGCTATCATATAGTATTTACCTTGAATTTTTCAGATTTTTCCTAAGTCGTTTACTATTTTTAAACCTTTTTATTAGTTTTAATAGTTTTTAATTCATAATAAAAAATATAAAAGTCAGAAAAATATAAATCTTTTTTCTAAAATTTTCTTTTATTATTTAGGATTTAAGAAAAATAATTTTGCACTTGTAAGATTAGATTTTCTAATATTTTAGTTTTTAGCCCGTTTTCGTAAGCGGCTGCTTTAATCTGCTTTTTTATGTGCTTATTTCAAGTTTTCAAAAATATTGTCTTTTATAAAAAGTGCTTATAATTAAGTACTTTATCAAAATAAAGTAAAATGGAATAATAAAAAATATATATATATACGGCTCGTTTTTAGTTCGTACATAATTTTTATTTAACATACGCGTTTTTAGGTTTTAAACGTTTCTAGTTATTTTGTTTTCACGTTCTTGTTTTCATAGCTTATTTAAAGTTATTCTCTTTTATTTCCTTAATTTAATCAACCTATCAACCAAAATCCTTCTCCGTTCAATCGTCACCCGATCACAAATTCGTTTTATTTCAGAATTCACACCTCGCTGGGACTTAACGACCCGGGGAAAACACTAACTCCCATCGTGTTCTCAAGTGATTGACTCTTGTTGACCATTTACCTGGTTAATTTGGGTTGACCGTTTGAGGCAGATCAACTAAACGCCACCTTATTGTTTCAATGTCAAGCAAGTTTTTAGGGTGGTGGCAATGGCCAATGGGTATTGGTATTGGATTTGGGTTAAGAATATCACCCGTTTGGTTACTTGTGTCAAAAAGAATCAAACTATAGCTATTGAGCTTGGTGGTATTGGGTTTGAGCTGTCACCGAATGTTTAAGCCATTTCACTATTAACCTGTTTACGGCTTTACGCGTAACACGAGCATGACTTGTTTAACTTATTTGTTTAAACATGAACTCGGGTTTCACGGGTTACATACTTTCGCGTCTTAACGTGTAGATGCATATAACCTGTTTAACCCATTTTAAATTAACATTTTTATATTTGTTTTGAAAAGTTAAAATGGGTTGACGGGTCAACTTATATAACCCAACGTTAACCAGAACGCGACCTCTCCCAAACCTTTTTAGACTCAACCCTACAAAGTTTAGTTTTGTATCATCTTTATTCTTTAGGTCGTGTAAGATTGGGAATGCAACCCGAATAAGCTGGACATGACCTGTGGAATTCATTTATACATTAAGCAGGTTGGAAACGAGTACATGCGTTGAATTTGTTGTTTTAAATTTAAATTCTTAATATTAACTTTAACGTTAAGTCAATTAGATCCATTTACAATCGTTTATTAGAAATGTTAGGCAACATTAGTCATGACACATTTCAAGCAAAACCTTTAGATCTCATAAATAACTCATTTATTTTGATGTCATTATCTGTGTCGTGATCCAAATTATCGCCCATAGTACAACCTTATTACATAAAACTATAAAGCAACATGTGTTTTGTTATAAGAAACATGAACTTTAGTCCACAGGCTCTCTCCAAGGCTTCAATGTCTTGTGACTCGTTTCATAGGGAGCCTGGTTGACTACCAAAGTCGCTGACTAACCAGTTTTGTTCGATTTATAGTGTTAACCACCTTGTTTGGTTAAAAATAAATCAAATCAAGCTTGTGGATTTCAACCTTTGACAGATATGGTAGACCCAAGATAACCAAGCCAAACAATGAACATCCATAATTGGTTCATGTACCTTGGATCAACTGCTCTAACAACATTTGTTCTCGTTTGGTTATTTGCAAGTAATGACAGACACGTACAGTTTTAAAACCAGTAATTTGTTTTAGCATTCATAAATATTTATTCGCGGTTCTTTAATTTACTTTATAGAATGGTTTGTATCCTTTCTGTTTAATCTACTTCAGTCAATAGGATTATCTCAATCATATGTGTATTGTTTCATAAGTATACCAGTTATATCATTTTTATCCCGATCTAATAGAACAAACTAATATAAATAGTTAAACAAGGGAATAAACACAGTTCATAAATAAGCTAGTAACTTCAACTGTTGTTCATAATTATTTGTATAAAACCGAATAACTATGATGAAGTGATGAACTACGGAGATGATTTAACATAACCATGTTTTGCTGATCTACGTTAATAATTGAATTAAATGACAAAGTACCAGCCTCGCATTCTGACAAATAACAAATTCGAAAACTATCCTTTTAGTAAGAAAATCAATTGATGATGAAACATAAAAACTCCCTTCTAACTGTAATTTTACCAATCAGACATTCCTGCTTGTCGATATCCACCAGCACCTAACGTATTTTTGCATACATCACTTATTTGAGTAACTTCAACTGTTGTTGATAATTATTTGTATAAAATTGAATAACTTTGATGTGACTGATATTATTAGGAGAATGCAAGCATGTGACAAGTAAAATTTCTTATTCAAACATTCAGACAAAAAAATGTAGAATCGGTGAAACCATTTGTTTCAGCTAAAATCACAACAGTTAGAAAATGAAAAAAATTCTCTACCAATTCAAAACTCATTACTTCCTGTTTTGTGTCATTCAAAACGCCTCTTCAATTGATTGGTGCATTCTCTTCAACACCTTACGAGCTGCTAAAATCCGATGGCCCAGTTGGTGCATTCTCTTCAACACCTTGCAAGCTGCTAAAATCCGATGGCATAGACGAGCTACTGAACCCACGCATCGATACCTCATCGACAACTGTATTTACTTGTTGGTCGATAAAAACAACTACTACCGTGATATCATCATGAACAAGACGCCTATTCCCTTTCCCCATCTTCTTCACTACATCATACTTCCTTTTCCTTTTCCGAGCAGCTTCAATCATTGCTGATTTAACAAGCCTTCTCGCAATTCCCTATTATTTAAACACAAGACATATGAAAACATTGTTAGAGGTGTAAACAGATGGCAAATAGAAAGTCTAGTCGTGTTATGTTTCATTCCTGTCAAATGGGCAAGTTGAAAGATATCGAAAGAGAACACAAGTAGCAGGTCAAACGGGTCGAAAGTCAGTGAAAGTGGTACTTCTATAAAAAGCATACAGCCAACAAAATTGCTCTATTGAGAAAATTAGATGATTACTGCAATTATATATTTTAAAATCAAACTCATTAGAGAAAGTTAATAGAAAAGCAATTGGACAAAGTCAACCAAACCCGATATCGGAGACCCACACCCATTTGACCCATTATCGGAGACCCATAAAACATGTCTCACACTCCAATTACCTGATTCAAACCAAACCATACAAAACCTGTTAACTTGTAAGGTTTGGTTGTTTCAGTCCATTTTCAATGTTTACTGACCACTCAGGATTACAACAATTAAGCATCAGTGTTAAACAATTGAATTTTGAAACAAAGAGAACAAACTTACTTCTCTCGGGTTCTTGTGAACCATCTTGACTACTTGCCGATTCGTCATGTGTTCCCATAACCCATCCGATGCAAACACAATAAACTTGTCATCAGGTTTCAACTCTCTGGTGTAGATAGACGGGCTATCTCTTATAACAGGTCGCTGGATAGGAGTAGGAAGGTGGAACCGTGGGTGTGTTGGGTCAAGAGCAAATTCTGGCTTCTTCAAGTATGCGTCTCCTATGGATCTCGAAATCTGAAAACACCCGCAATAGATTGAACATCTAACCTCTAGGATAGAAATGCACAATTTGTTTCATATTAAAATGAGTCAACCTGGTCCGATCGAATGCATCAGGTTGGACCGACCCGTCAACACATGTTTGTCCATTCTTTGAAAGTATTAATTTGAGACTGTTAACTGAGATAATGATCTAACTTCTTCTTAATAAATCGCTCTAGGAGGTTTTACAATATTTATAAACACCTTGAGAAACTTTAGACAAGTCAACCCAATCGACCCGTTTCACTTTTAGGTAGGTTTCCAAAAATTCCCCACTTAACCCGTTGGAAATAAAATATGACCAAAATATAGGAATTTATAGTTCAATGGGTTGAGATTTTCGCCTCTATTTACTATGTATATTAAAGGATCAAACACCAAAACCTGAATAATGCCTTTGATACGCCACACGCCTTGTTTTTTGACCACAATTTCCGGGTCATCTGGATGATCTGACTTGAGCTCCTGTCTAACTTTCTGTACACAAGCATTATGATCCTCAGTGATTTGCTCAGCTACAATTTTCGTCTGTCGGCGCTTCTTTACACGCCCTAAAACAGCTCTAGAATCGCCCATGTTAGCAATACACAATGTGCCTTCCGATATGAATCCAGCAAGACAACAAGAGCCAACTGCAGCTATCGTCGGCTTCAAGCCAAAAATGGTGCTCACCAGCTGGAGAAATCCCTCTTCGGTAGCAGAAACAGCATTTTCAAAGACTTCTGAGGACATCAGTCCTTTTTCTTTTGCAAAACCTATTAAACAACAAACAATTCAAACCAAATTCAACAAATAGTACTAATAATATTACTTTTTGCTCCAAATATTATAAAATTCTCAACTTCTGTCAGTAACTTCTAGGATTAATAATGGTGAAACAACTAAACTTTCATCATTGTGGCGATTAAACCCCTACAGTTCTTTCTCACTGGTTCGTTCCCTAGACCTTTTTTTTGTCCCAAAACTTACTGTACTCACAGAAAAATTGCAACAAATAACCAAAAAAGTGGAGGGAATAAATCTTGAGAATAGAAGGTTAATGGTTTAATTGCCAAATAGGTAAAAATAAATAAATAAATAAATAAATAAAAAATCAGTGGTTTTACCATTATTAACTGTAATGTTTACAATAAACAACAATGACATTAACATGCACTTCTCCTGTGAAGAAAGAGTACCATATATGCCAATTGATACAAACGTGAAACAAGTTAACTAAATCAATCAAACAATATGATGCCGAATCATAGTGCAATTCATCAGACAAGCGATACAAGATTACAACTCACAAAAGTATGAAGTACAACCCTGCTAAGCATACCCAAAACACATAGACTCCCATAACATTTAATCAATATTTATGTGAAAGTGAAGAGAAAAGGCTTACTAATGAGATGCGTAAACAAATGATCACACACGTAGTCTGAAGCTTCTGGACCACCATGACCATCATAAACGCCAACAAAGGTAGCGTTTTGACCAATCTCCACCTGGCTGGAATCTTCCAAAACTTGATTGGCTTGTACAACAGCAAACGAGAATTCGCCCAGTGCATGTTTTTCTAAATCCGTACTCCATAAAAGATCATCATGATCGTCAGTACTAGAACCTTCACCCTTGTTCGTACGAGCAAATAGTCTTGATTTGAACTTTTGCACCAAAGATTTCATCCTTCATTTCCTTCTAAATCACCACCTTAATATATATCCAATTTAAGAAAAAAAATCAGTTCATAGCATTATACACGGAAATATAAGAAGCCTTAAAACAAATCAAGATACTATGAGAACACTAACAAACTCACATTCAATACTAAATCCTAACAAAATCACATGCAATTTATATAAAAAATTAAAAACACAAGAACAAGTAACTTAATACACTCAAACTCTACCAAATAAATAGCATGAAATGAAATACTTAAAAAAATCGTAAAATCTTGATCAAACTTAACTGTACTACAAACAAACCTTGACAAGTTATCTAAAATTTATATAAAAACATGAACAGCAAGTAATTAATACATCCAAATTACATTATCTCTTGAATTAAAAATTACACTAATCAAATCAATTCCCAAATAATAAAATAACTAAAATAATGTAATTCTTGATTAAATTATACAATACTACAAAAAAACTGACAAATTCACAATTTGCATAAAAACGTAAAAAAACAAGTAATCAATATATTCATTTCTCAAATCTCATTCAAGAAAATAGAAATAATTCAAAAATTCAATAATTTCTTGATAAAATTTAACATTTATGTCAAAAAAAAGAAAAAAAAGTCAAATTTTACATAAAAGCATACGTAACATAAAGTAATACATTCATCATATCAATTCTCAATGTTCATTCAAAAAAATCAAGAATATTACAATTTCTTAAAAATAAACACGTACAACAAGTAATTAATCACATCAATTCTTGATTAAATTCAACAGTAAAAAAACATATCAAATTCACAATTCATCACATCAACTCTCAAATTAATATAATCCAAATACAACTTCTTGATGATTTTAACTGCATTACATAAAGTGATTCATACATTTCAACTCGAAAAGTAAACTTGAATCAATCAAATTCACAGTAAAATGAATAAAGAAAACATAAACCAATCAATGCAGTTTGATATATAGAAAGAAAGAAGTGAAAAGAACTTACAGAGAGTAAATGTGAGAAGCAGTTGCTTCTTCTTCTTCAAGATTAAACAGAATTCTATTCACCGGTAACTAACTAACTAACTAACCAACTAATGAAAATGAAAGAAACACGAAGACGGAAAATATGACGTGGAATTGAGAGCGGAGAAGAAAGTTTGTTTAGTTTGGGGAGAGTGGGAAGATGAATTATATATATATGGTTTTAAAAAGGCTGCTTTACTTGCTTTGAGGTCCTTCGTTTATTGCATGATTGCACATTCAGTCCTTTTAGTTTTGGATACTTGTCTCTAATTTTCATTTACTACTCGTGTTAAGCAAGTCAATTTTTATTCTTCCCGCGTGTTCTTTTGTGATTGTGATTTTATTTTAAGTAAATTACACTGTTAGTCCTTGTGGTATGGCCAGATTTCATACAACATCCAAAAACGCGAAATCGTGCACGGTTGGTCTAATATATTGAATAAATTACGTGGGTGGTACAACTTTGCTTACTTCGTTAGTTCTTCTCGTTATCTCGAACCTCACCTGCAAATCACACGAGGGTAATTTTGTCTGAACACATTTTTTTTTCCTTTTCCTCTATGATTTCCACACTTTTGTCCGAACACACGGTAGCAATATTCACTTTTTGTACCCTTTTTTTGAACAAAACACTTTTTGTACTTTGATTCTCTTTATTTATTTCAACTTATTTTTACACATACTTCATTTGTTATTACGATTCATCACACACACACACATGTTCCTTCTTTCCTACTTCATCTTTTTCAATTCTTCCCCAATTATCCTAGTATCAAATATTTTTCAATACGCAATCAAAGATTAATCCGTCAGCCGAATGTCTAAAGGTTACCATACTTCTTATCTTTTTATGCTTGATTTTAAGGTTAATTGGTTAAAAATCTATTTTTTTTTAAACCCTAATTTATGCAAATGGTAGAGGCAATTGAGGAAACAGTAGCATTAAAAGAAGTGGTGGTAGAAGAAACATGTGAGCAAACGGTAGAGAAATCATTTGATGAAGAGATAGATGATGAACATAAAACTGAAGTTTCTGGAAATGTCAATGGTAATGGATTTTTTTATTGAGGAACATGAACATCAACTAAAATTAGACGAAGATGCATTAAGAGAAACATTAGAAGAAGAGGCAAGGGCTGAAAAAGAGTTGGAGGAAAGAATTAGGCAAGAACAAGAGTATGAGGAGATGTTGTTGTTGGAATTTGGGGTGGTGGAATCTGATTATGAATGAGATTAATTTGTAACTTATCTTTTAGTCCAATATATTGAATAAATTACGTGGGTGGTCCAATTTTGCTAACGTCGTTAATTCTTCTCGTTATCTCGAACCTAACGTGCAAATCACACGAGGGTAATTACGTTCGAACATATTTTTTTGTCCTTTTCCTTTGTAATTTCCACGCTTTTGTCCGAACACACGGTAGCAATATTCACTTTTTGTACTTTTTTTTAACAAAACATTTTTTGTACTTTTATACTCTTTATTTTTTAAAACTTACTTTTTTCAAATTATTTTTTTCACATACTTCATTTGTTATTACGATTCATCACACACACACACATTCCTTTCTTCCTACTTCATCTTTTTCAATTCTTTCCCAATTATCCTAGTATCAAATATTTTTCAATATGCAATCCAAGACTAATCCGTCGGCAGAATGTCTAAAAGTAAACATATTTCTTATCTTTTTATACTTGATTTTAAGGTTAATTAGTTAAAAATCTAATTTTTTTAAACCCTAATTTATGTAACTGGTAGAGGCAGTTGAGGAAACAATAGCGTTAAAAGAGGTGGTGGTAGAGCAAACATGTGAGCAAACGGTAGAGGAATCATTTGATGAAGATATAGATGATGAACACGAAACTGAAGTTCCTGGAAATGTCAATGGTGATTGACTTTTTACTCAGGAACAGGAACATCAACTAAAATTAGACGAAGACACATTAACACTCTATTTTCAAGATTTAATTTGAGAAGAAAAGGAAAGAAACTGAGAGAAATCAAAATTTGTGGTGTTCTTGAGTTTTTTAAGGGATGAAGCAAGTGGGGTGAAAGGAAAAGGGAAGCAAGTAGATCATCATTAAATACTTTCACTCCATTATTGGGATGAAAGTGAAGGCAACTTATGTAACTTTTATGAAATGACAAGTTTGTCCTTATATTTAAATTAAGAAGTGTTATGTTCAAAGGGTACAATAGTATATTTATGAATTAAAGAATATGAAAAATATTTACTTTTATTTACTTCCAGTCATTTTACACGGAACTTGAGAACGCAAAGTAGATCATCAACTTCCTTTCTTTTGTAGTTCTCTTTTTTACTCTTCCATACTTTGTTTTACGTTCCCTTTTACAATTATCTTGAGAACACAGTGTACGAGAAACATTAGAAGAAGAGGCAATGGCTGAAAAAGAGTTAGAGGAAAGAATTAGGCAAAAACGAGAGTATAAGGAGATGTTGTTGTTGGAATTTGGGGTGGTGGAATCTGATTATGAATCAGATTAATCTGCAAATTATCTTTTAGTAGCAGTTGAAATTTGTACATTTCACTTATAATGTATTTATTTTTAGCAATAACAAACACTAGCATTCTGTTCTTAAGTTTCATTTAGAAGTGGAAGTGAAAGCAAATGAAAGAAAACAAATAAGTTTTATGTTCTCAAGATTTTTGGGAGAAGGAGGAAAAGCAAATGGAGGTAAACAGTGGGTCTTTCGGTCTCATTTTTTCCTGTCCAAAAGTTAAATTACCAAACTGTCCTACTAATGTGTATGTACAGGAACATGTGATGAGGTTAAAATAGTAAAAGTGACAGATTCTTTCTTTCTTTCCCTTTTCGTTTTGTCCAACTTAAGAACAAGTATACAGAAGCTAACATGTTTTCCTCTTCTTTCAATTTCTTTACTTCTCTTTTTAATACTTTCCTTTTCTCACCATTAAAATGTTAAGAAGAAACAGAGTGCTAAAAATACATTAGAAGGGATCTTAAATAGAGATGGTACAGCTTCGGCTAAGTTCAAAACAAAAAAAATATAAATAAAATAAAGATGGTACAAGTAGCCAAGTTGATGAAACTCCGTCTATTTGAGTTATCCAACATCGTGTGAAGCCTTCCATGATACGTTTGAAGATATAAGACAAAAAAAAGTTAAAAATGTCACCCACGTGTACCCTCACTTGTACCTCGGATCATAAAAGGAATTGGCATTGATGAAGCGACAACCGCTTTAGTCAAAATTCAACTAGTTAAGTTGTAACATATTTCACGTTTAGTCCCAAATATAAGCAGAGATAAAAATCTGTAAACACACACAAAATCATAAAATCTTATAGTAACACATAAGTCGCATTTCGATTTTTTTGTTCTAACTTTATTCTTTAAATATAACTTTGGGGACTAAAGATGTAATGTATACAATTATGGAAAATGCTAAAGTGACGATCATTATCGAGTCAACGAGTCTTGTATTATGTCTTGTGTAATAGATAAACTAGTTATGGGTAAACGGACTTATGCTAGTCAAGATAGTTTATGTAGTAAGTTAGTCCAATAGTCCCGCCCATGAAGGCCTTATGTAATGACTATATAAAGCCTCCTACGCGCATAGTAGAAGGTGATGAATGTGCATCATTGTGGAATAAGAAACTCTCTTATTTCCTCCCTTGTTACTTTCTCTCTCTACAATATCACTTTCTATCTCTAAACCTTATATGTGTGAAATGATACAAATATGGGATCCTAACTGTGGTATCAAGAGCTAGAAGATGATTTAGGAGTGTTTTGTTATTTTTTTATAAATCATGTCTTTATATTTTAGCTTATTTCGTGCTTATTTGGTTTAAAACAAAAAAACTTTTTCGTGCTTATTTTTTAGCTTAACTGCTAAATTAGAAAACTTTTTCTGCTTATTTTGAGCTCATTTGGTCCAAAACAGAAGCTTATTGCGTGCTTATTTTGAGCTTATTTCGGTCTAAATAACTGCTTTTATTGTCCAAACACAAGCTTTAAGGTCTTTTGGTCCAGTTTCTGCTATTGTCAAAACTTCGTATTTTCGAGCTTATTTTGTGCTTATTGTCTCTAAAAACGTAGTTTTTTCTGGTCTTATTGTGTTTGTTTTCTGCTAGAAGTTTCATTAAAGGATTGGAAAAGGTTTGGATTTGTGGTTAATCGTTTTTGAAAAGCTTGAAGTTCTTCGAATTTTGGATTAACTTTGAAGACCTTCGAGTTTCTTGACAAAACCCTTGTTCTTCGAATTTCTCTTCAAGACCCTAATTCTTCGACTTTGGATAAAGTCAAAGAAAGCTTCGAGTTTCAAAACTTCGACTTCTCTACAAAGTTTCACCTCAGTTTTTGTCATCACTGGTCCAAGAGAAAGATTAAAGAAAAGGTATAAGAAAAACAGAAACATAAACGAGACGAGACCATATTCAAAAAAAAAAAAAAAAAAAAAAAAAAAAAAAAAAAAAAAAAAAAATTGAGCACATGACCATATTCTACAACCAAAATCCAAACTCAAACAAAACCAACAGATTTATACAACCACTGTCCGTATATCTATCTCTGAGTCTACAATCAAAACATCATCTATCCTTATACTCAACCCAACAAACCACAACCCATATCAAGCATTAACAACTTTCGAAACAAAAAGAAGAAAAGAAACAATGAACCATTCAAACGTGAAATTTGTACAACTTTGTAGTTGGATTTGGAATAAAGTTGAAATCTACAAAATCCTTTTATGATTTAACTATTCAAACTATGACAAAATGCATACAACCTTGACAAGATATTGAAAAAGGGACTAAAAGGATTCTAATATATAGTCAACACTCAACAAACAACCCGCCTTTCAACCCCAACCACAAATATATATCTAATGTGTGTATTTATATTTGACATCCTTTTTCCTTAACTCATTTTACCCCCTATTTTAGATCTTGACCATAATTTTCATTCCATTTTTCTCATGATGTCAAGTGGTAATAGAGCTAACCTCGACCAAATAGTTGATGATTAGGAATGGTCAAATGTGGTACTAAGAGATGTAATAATGGAAGAGATTTATGAGAGATGTGGGAGGAATGCTGAACTAAATGATCAATTGCGAGATGAAATTCTCGAAGAGCTATGAAGAAAAGCATACGGTGAGGAACAAGTACAAGCTGTGAATGCTAGTGGTAGTGTTAAACTTGAGGTACCACAGTCGCAAGTTGAGGTTGTTAGTAGTAGTAGCAAAGTTGTAGGGAAGAAACCTAGAATCAAAGAGAGACTTAGGGGTTACTCAACCATCTGGCAAGATTGTAACGACCAACCAAAGTAGCAAGGAAAAAGGAAAAAGTTGTAATAGGCTAGTTTATTATGTGTTTTGAACCTTAGGCAATGTGGTTTATGTATCTGCACTTATGTTTTGTGTTTTGCACGTAAGACTTGGTGAACTATGTTATTCTGTTTAAACTTAAGAAGTTAAGCTTATAAAAAGCATTTATGACTTATCCTTAATCTTTTATTTATGTTTATGGTATTCTGTTTGTGTGGGGCATATCAATATGGTTTTTGACCCATTATAGGGTATGTTTTTATGGTTTTGACCCATTATAGGGTGTGTATATGCTTTTTGACCCATTATAGTTGGACTTTTTTATTATAGTTGTCCAGCTTTTTGACCTTTGTTTTTGACCCAGTATATGGTATTCTTTTATGTTTGTTTCATCCATCCTTTGGTGTATGGTTTGCGTGTTTTATATTTTACCTATTTTTGTTGGACTTATATAAAGTCAATTAAAAGACACTTGTACACTGATCATAAGTAAATACCACAAACAAACACTTGTACAAAACACTGATCAAAAGGTAACATTTTCATTCAACTTAAACATCTTGTACAAAACACGAAAGATACTTTGCCATTACATCATTCATTCCTTAAGCATAACATGACTAAACAACAACTAAAATTTACTTAGGTTAAAACAAAGAACCAAGCCAACATCACAAATGCCATCCAAGAAATGTACCCATACATAAACTAGTACCATCAATAAGCTTAACTGTCTATAAGATCCACAAAAGCTAAGGACACAACAACTACCATCATAAACTACTCCTATACCATCTTCCTTTTCCCCAATTTCCTTGCTTCTAGCCCATCTTTAGGTTTTCTTATTCCAAAAGTCTTATTACCAATACATTCCCAAGTATGAACTGCTATAAGGCCTAGAATGTAATTCCTTATAGGGGGGGGGGGAGGTTCTTGTAGCAGAAAATTTTGGAGTTGGAACTTTTTGATCTGGAACCTGAAGATGTTTGGAGTTGGACCCTCTTTTAGCTTGAAGAGTTGGAACCTTCTGATCTGAAACCTGAAGATGTTTGGAGCTGGACCCTCTTTTAGCTTGAAGATGATTGGAGCTAGAACCACTTTTAGCTTGAAGATGCTTTGAGCTGGAACCTTTTTTTGCTTGAACATGTAATTTGGCATCATAACTTGAATCAGATTTTGAATTAGAACTTGAATCAGAACTTGTAGAATGATTTGTTGAAAGCATCTTTACTTTTGAACTAGAAGCTTTACTAGCATTAGTATTTGAGGTAATCTTTTTAACTAGAGGTTTTTTTGTTTTCTGCTTGTATCGTCAAAAAACTCAAGGCTTGTATCATCTGATTCAATGCTTGAATCAGAGTCAAAGATGAATTCAGAGCTTGTATCATAGTCAATTATTATGATTTCTGCGACAAATTATAAAGAGCTTGAATCAGAGTCAATGCATAGAACATATAAATGCATATAACTCTGTCTACATTTCCTTTATTCAACAACCATACCCTCATGACTTTATTTACTTTATACAGTCCTGCTTAACTACATTTCCTATACTTTTATACAGTTCTCACTATACTAGCAAAGGACCATAAAAAAAGGGTTCAACAAGACAGATAGATTTTCTTCAAGAAAACTAATATCTAATGCTAATGCTACACAAGTTAATGCTACATTTCCTTTCAGTAAATATAACATTAGGGTTTTCAAGATTACCTTGTTCACCTTCTTTTGCTGCTCTGCCTCCACAGTCTCATATGCAATCATTTTTCCCTTTGCCTTCCCTATCATTTTTACTTTGGCCATGTTAAACACATCTTCAGCATTTAGGAATCTATAAGACAAGAGCTTGAATACAAAAAAATGCATACCTTTATTTACCTTCTTTTGATTCTCTGCCTGCTTTGCCTTACCAAACACAACTTCAAGATTCGATATCCTCTTGTCAAGATCTTCAAGATTCCCCATTCCCTTATCTATAAATATGTGCAGACAATTAGTTAACCACTAAATCACATTAACCACATCAACCTTAGACTACATTTCCCTCCCATTAAGCACATGAACCTTATATTACATTAAGCACATGAACCTAGGGCAATTAAGATGCTTATGATAATTGATTAGGGCAAAACTAACACCACGTGCAAAAATACTTATGGTGTTTGACAAAGGGCCTAACTCACACCATGGCCATAACTAACATAATACAGAAATATTATGTCTCCACACATAATACACGCATATACATAACAATGCAAACAAGCAACATAATTCACTAACCTTCGCAACCTCCTATTGATTGTACTCTCTTTGCCACAAGTCTTCCCGTATCACCTCAACCATTGCATCGTCTAGACCCACTTATTCCCATATTTAGCCAAAACATAGTCAACCATATCATTGGTTACGACCATTTTGCTATAATCCCTATCGTTTGAAGAAGAATCTGCCATTGATTGGGTTTCTTGAAAAAAATAATATTTAGGGTTGTAAGGACTGAGGAATGATAGGGTGCAAATGATCGAGTGTGTGCGTTTTTGTTTAACAATTGTTAAGTGAAGAGGGTAAGGGATAAATACCGTGGGGGACCAATATATTAAAAGTCAGCGATCCTAGTCATACCCTTTTAATAAAAAAATGACGTGTCAGTTAAAACTACCTTTCATTTTGAGAATTCATTTTCTTATATCTTTGAGCTTTTAACACCACTGTAACCACCACCTGCGGCTGCATTTAAAAGCAAATAAAAAACATTGGAATTTGTTAGTTGCCATTGACTAATATTCCTAGGCATACGAACACCCCTCAACCCAGCACCAAACTGCATCCTAACAAACTCAACCCGACCCGACATCTGTTCCAAATGACCAGCAGTCTCAATACCCGTTTTCTGATCCGACCCAGGTGACCCAGCAAACATAGTCCCATTCCCAACCAGACCCGATAAAGAAACGGACCCATCAGCCATAATATATTTAACTTATTTTTAGTGTGTCTTTTATGTTTTTAGTGATTGTGTTTGTGTCAACTATAAGTCAACTAGCAATTATATTAAACTTGTACATTTCTAGTTGACACAAAGCCAATCACAAAAATACACAAAGACTATAACAAATTACACAACAAAAAATCATTGTTTTGAAAAATAATTGATACAAAGATAATTGGATTTTTGATGAAGCGAAAAGTGTACCGCTTTTAGGGGGTCATTTAAGCCCTAAACCGTATTTATTTGATCAAATATTGCCCTAAATCGTTCCTTTTGTCATTTTAGGTACTTTGGAGAAGAAATCTGGAAAAGGAAGCATTTTGGACGTTTTTGGAGCATAAAAGTGAAGAATTCGACAAAATGCCAAAGCTGCTGGAAAAGTACACGTGACGGCGTCAAGGATTGCTCCTGACGGCGTCACGGCTTGGCAAAAGAGGTGGATATGACAAAATACACGTGACGCGCCAGAGAGTTTTACAATGGAAATCTGACGGCGTCACCCTTTAAGGTAATCAAGGTCGTCACGGTTTAAGTTAAAGAGAGACGGCGTCAAACACAATTCTGACGGCGTCAAGCCTTGACGCGCCAGAGTGGATTTTGGAGGATTAAAGAGGGACGACGTCAGGAATACCATCCGGGAACCCTAGCCGCGGTGAGGTGACGGCGTCACCTCCTACAACGTGACGCCGTCAGCCCCTAAACTCTATATATAGTTTTGCAATTTTTAGTCATTTGTGTGCAACTTTGTGAGGAGAAACCCTAAGACGAATTTTCTGCCATTTTTAAGGGTTTTATACCCTTGGATCTCCCATGTTTAATTGAAGATAAGTAATCATTTAATCATTCAATATGTCTATGTGTTGTTTGATTATATCTTGTTCTTGTCTTTTAATTAACATGCTAGGCTAGATTTATCTTGTGTTTGCTTAGATCTAATGAAACCTAACTATTGATTATTGGTTGTTGGTGTGTTATTAATTGTTTTGGATGATTGTTTATCGATGTTAGGTTTAAGAAAACTGGCTAACCTCCTATACGGTAACTTGCTTGAACGTCTTAAGAAACATGAACCAATGCGTACTAAGGTTATTATGGTTGTATTTAATGCATGAGCGAATTCTAGTGATCCCATGTTAGGAGCTTCTTAGCCGGCTCGACATAGGAGTGAAGTAGGAGCTTGTAGAGTTGGGGAAGTACGTACGCCACCCCACGATTGGTATTAAGGAATACACCCGTCATCCACGCAATTAATACACACTAATCAACCGGTAAAAGATAGTTAGGGAGTAAGGAAATCTAAGTAAACACATTTCTCCCCATATAAGTTCCACAACCTTTTCATTTTCAGTTATTTTATTTTATTTGCAATTGTAGTTATTTGGGTTAGTTGACTAGCAACTAATTCCGCCCACTCCTTCAAACCCGAGATTTTACTTGCTTTTATAAAAATATAAAAAATACAAAAAGAATCTTCCCTCACCCTTAGACCTATTAGAGTAGTTTTTCAATCCTAACGACACTATTCCCCTAGAGAACGATCAATCCCCCGGTACTTGCCACTTCACTATACTACATCGGTCAGGTACACTGCCTGGTGGGGATTGCAAGCCTCTTGAGATCCCTCGAGAGGTAAAACCTGTTGTAAGATCGCAAAACCACGCATCAATTTTGTAGAATTAAAAAAGAAGGACTGGGAAAAAATGAATGTGTGTGCATGTGAGGTGAATCGAAATCACAAAATATGTGTGTTTGGTTGTTCGACTTTAAAAAAGTACTTGTTAACAAAAAATAAGCTTAGTTAGTGAAGAAATCACAGAGGAAAAGGACAAAAAATATGTTCGGACAAAAATACCCTCGTGTGATTTGCACGTGAGGTCCGAGATAACGAGAAAAACTAACGACATTAGCAAAATTGGACCACCCACGTAATGTATTCAATATATTGGACTATGTTGATCCCTTAACACGCTTAGAGTTAACTAGAAAGTTAATCTATTCGTGTTTATGACTAATACAATGTTATGATTAATTCTAACAGATTAATTAAAACGTAAAAGTAAAAACACACAAGTATTTTTCAACGTTTAAATTCTTATTAGAAATGAATCAAAGAATCTATTACCCAAGTGTTTTGCGGAACAAACACTTGGGATTGAACAGACAAGGTATGGTGGTGTCTTTATATTTTAGCTTATTTCGTGCTTATTTGGTTTAAAACAAAAAAACTTTTTCGTGCTTATTTTTTAGCTTAACTGCTAAATTAGAAAACTTTTTCTGCTTATTTTGAGCTCATTTGGTCCAAAACAGAAGCTTATTACGTGCTTATATCGTGCTTATTTTGAGCTTATTTCGGTCTAAATAACAGCTTTTATTGTCCAAACACAAGCTTTAAGGTCTTTTGGTCCAGTTTCTGCTATTGTCAAAACTTCGTATTTTCGAGCTTATTTTGTGCTTATTGTCTCTAAAAACGTAGTTTTTTCTGGTCTTATTGTGTTTGTTTTCTGCTAGAAGTTTCATTAAAGGATTGGAAAAGGTTTGGATTTGTGGTTAATCGTTTTTGAAAAGCTTGAAGTTCTTCGAATTTTGGATTAACTTTGAAGACCTTCGAGTTTCTTGACAAAACCCTTGTTCTTCGAATTTCTCTTCAAGACCCTAATTCTTCGACTTTGGATAAAGTCAAAGAAAGCTTCGAGTTTCAAAACTTCGACTTCTCTACAAAGTTTCACCTCAGTTTTTGTCATCACTGGTCCAAGAGAAAGATTAAAGAAAAGGTATAAGAAAAACAGAAACATAAACGAGACGAGACCAGATTCAAAAAAAAAAAAAAAAAAAAAAAAAAAAAAAAAAAAAAAAAAAAATTGAGCACATGACCATATTCTACAACCAAAATCCAAACTCAAACAAAACCAACAGATTTATACAACCACTGTCCGTATATCTATCTCTGAGTCTACAATCAAAACATCATCTATCCTTATACTCAACCCAACAAACCACAACCCATATCAAGCATTAACAACTTTCGAAACAAAAAGAAGAAAAGAAACAATGAACCATTCAATCGTGAAATTTGTACAACTTTGTAGTTGGATTTGGAATAAAGTTGAAATCTACAAAATCCTTTTATGATTTAACTATTCAAACTATGACAAAATGCATACAACCTTGACAAGATATTGAAAAAGGGACTAAAAGGATTCTAATATATAGTCAACACTCAACAAACAACCCGCCTTTCAACCCCAACAACAAATATATATCTAATGTGTGTATTCGTATTTGACATCCTTTTTCCTTGACTCATTTTACCCCCTATTTTAGATCTTGACCATAATTTTCATTCCATTTTTCTCATGATGTCAAGTGGTAATAGAGCTAACCTCGACCAAATAGTTGATGATTGGGAATGGTCAAATGTGGTACTAAGAAATGTAATAATGGAAGAGATTTATGAGAGATGTGGGAGGAATGCTGAACTAAATGATCAATTGCGAGATGAAAT
The DNA here is from genome assembly GCA_021014915.2 of Artemisia tridentata subsp. tridentata. Classification (NCBI taxonomy): domain Eukaryota; kingdom Viridiplantae; phylum Streptophyta; class Magnoliopsida; order Asterales; family Asteraceae; genus Artemisia; species Artemisia tridentata. The sequence continues at coordinate 304,628,238 of CP139508.1, forward strand.
TCTCGAAGAGCTATGAAGAAAAGCATACGGTGAGGAACAAGTACAAGCTGTGAATGCTAGTGGTAGTGTTAAACTTGAGGTACCACAGTCGCAAGTTGAGGTTGTTAGTAGTAGTAGCAAAGTTGTAGGGAAGAAACCTAGAATCAAAGAGAGACTTAGGGGTTACTCAACCATCTGGCAAGATTGTAACGACCAACCAAAGCAGCAAGGAAAAAGGAAAAAGTTGTAATAGGCTAGTTTATTATGTGTTTTGAACCTTAGGCAATGTGGTTTATGTATCTGCACTTATGTTTTGTGTTTTGCACGTAAGACTTGGTGAACTATTTTATTCTGTTTAAACTTAAGAAGTTAAGCTTATAAAAAGCATTTATGACTTATCCTTAATCTTTTATTTATGTTTATGGTATTTTGTTTGTGTGGGGCATATCAATATGGTTTTTGACCCATTATAGGGTATGTTTTTATGGTTTTGACCCATTATAGGGTGTGTATATGCTTTTTGACCCATTATAGTTGGACTTTTTTATTATAGTTGTCCAGCTTTTTGACCTTTGTTTTTGACCCAGTATATGGTATTCTTTTATGTTTGTTTCATCCATCCTTTGGTGTATGGTTTGCGTGTTTTATATTTTACCTATTTTTGTTGGACTTATATAAAGTCAATTAAAAGACACTTGTACACTGATCATAAGTAAATACCACAAACAAACACTTGTACAAAACACTGATCAAAAGGTAACATTTTCATTCAACTTAAACATCTTGTACAAAACACGAAAGATACTTTGCCATTACATCATTCATTCCTTAAGCATAACATGACCAAACAACAACTAAAATTTACTTAGGTTAAAACAAAGAACCAAGCCAACATCACAAATGCCATCCAAGAAATGTACCCATACATAAACTAGTACCATCAATAAGCTTAACTGTCTATAAGATCCACAAAAGCTAAGGACACAACAACTACCATCATAAACTACTCCTATACCATCTTTCTTTTCCCCAATTTCCTTGCTTCTAGCCCATCTTTAGGTTTTCTTATTCCAAAAGTCTTATTACCAATACATTCCCAAGTATGAACTGCTATAAGGCCTAGAATGTAATTCCTTATAGGGGGGGGGAGGTTCTTGTAGCAGAAAATTTTGGAGTTGGAACTTTTTGATCTGGAACCTGAAGATGTTTGGAGTTGGACCCTCTTTTAGCTTGAAGAGTTGGAACCTTCTGATCTGAAACCTGAAGATGTTTGGAGCTGGACCCTCTTTTAGCTTGAAGATGATTGGAGCTAGAACCACTTTTAGCTTGAAGATGCTTTGAGCTGGAACCTTTTTTTGCTTGAACAGGTAATTTGGCATCATAACTTGAATCAGATTTTGAATTAAAACTTGAATCAGAACTTGTAGAATGATTTGTTGAAAGCATCTTTACTTTTGAACTAGAAGCTTTACTAGCATTAGTATTTGAGGTAATCTTTTTAACTAGAGGTTTTTTTGTTTTCTGCTTGTATCGTCAAAAAACTGAAGGCTTGTATCATCTGATTCAATGCTTGAATCAGAATCAAAGATGAATTCAGAGCTTGTATCATAGTCAATTATTATGATTTCTGCGACAAATTATAAAGAGCTTGAATCAGAGTCAATGCATAGAACATATAAATGCATATAACTCTGTCTACATTTCCTTTATTCAACAACCATACCCTCATGACTTTATTTACTTTATACAGTCCTGCTTAACTACATTTCCTATACTTTTATACAGTTCTCACTATACTAGGAAAGGACCATAAAAAAAAGGGTTCAACAAGACAGATAGATTTTCTTCAAGAAAACTAATATCTAATGCTAATGCTACACAAGTTAATGCTACATTTCCTTTCAGTAAATATAGCATTAGGGTTTTCAAGATTACCTTGTTCACCTTCTTTTGCTGCTCTGCCTCCACAGTCTCATATGCAATCATTTTTCCCTTTGCCTTCCCTATCATTTTTACTTTGGCCATGTTAAACACATCTTCAGCATTTAGGAATCTATAAGACAAGAGCTTGAATACAAAAAAATGCATACCTTTATTTACCTTCTTTTGATTCTCTGCCTGCTTTGCCCTACCAAACACAACTTCAAGATTCGATATCCTCTTGTCAAGATCTTCAAGATTCCCCATTCCCTTATCTATAAATATGTGCAGACAATTAGTTAACCACTAAATCACATTAACCACATCAACCTTAGACTACATTTCCCTCCCATTAAGCACATGAACCTTATATTACATTAAGCACATGAACCTAGGGCAATTAAGATGCTTATGATAATTGATTAGGGCAAAACTAACACCACGTGCAAAAATACTTATGGTGTTTGACAAAGGGCCTAACTCACACCATGGCCATAACTAACATAATACAGAAATATTATGTCTCCACACATAATACACGCATATACATAACAATGCAAACAAGCAACATAATTCACTAACCTTCGCAACCTCCTATTGATTGTACTCTCTTTGCCACAAGTCTTCCCGTATCACCTCAACCATTGCATCATCTAGACCCACTTATTCCCATATTTAGCCAAAACATAGTCAACCATATCATTGGTTACGACCATTTTGCTATAATCCCTATCGTTTGAAGAAGAATCTTCCATTGATTGGGTTTCTTGAAAAAAATAATATTTAGGGTTGTAAGGACTGAGGAATGATAGGGTGCAAATGATCGGGTGTGTGCGTTTTTGTTTAACAATTGTTAAGTGAAGAGGGTAAGGGATAAATACCGTGGGGGACCAATATATTAAAAGTCAGCGATCCTAGTCATACCCTTTTAATAAAAAAATGACGTGTCAGTTAAAACTACCTTTCATTTTGAGAATTCATTTTCTTATATCTTTGAGCTTTTAACACCACTGTAACCACCACCTGCGGCTGCATTTAAAAGCAAATAAAAAACATTGGAATTTGTTAGTTGCCATTGACTAATATTCCTAGGCATAGGAACACCCCTCAACCCAGCACCAAACTGCATCCTAACAAACTCAACCCGACCCGACATCTGTTCCAAATGACCAGCAGTCTCAATACCCGTTTTCTGATCCGACCCAGGAAACACAGCAAACATAGTCCCATTCCCAACCAGATCCGATAAAGAAACGGACCCATCAGCCACAATATATTTAACTTATTTTTAGTGTGTCTTTTATGTTTTTAGTGATTGTGTTTGTGTCAACTATAAGTCAACTAGCAATTATATTAAACTTGTACATTTCTAGTTGACACAAAGCCAATCACAAAAATACACAAAGACTATAATAAATTACACGACAAAAAATCATTGTTTTGAAAAATAATTGATACAAAGATAATTGGATTTTTGATGAAGCGAAAAGTGCACCGCTTTTAGGGGGTCATTTAAGCCCTAAATCGTATTTATTTGATCAAATATTGCCCTAAATCGTTCCTTTTGTCATTTTAGGTACTTTGAAGAAGAAATCTGGAAAAGGAAGCATTTTGGACGTTTTTGGAGCATAAAAGTGAAGAATTCGACAAAATGCCAAAGCTGCTGGAAAAGTACACGTGACGGCGTCAAGGATTGCTCCTGACGGCGTCACGGCTTGGCAAAAGAGGTGGATATGACAAAATACACGTGACGCGCCAGAGAGTTTTACAATGGAAATCTGACGGCGTCACCCTTTAAGGTAATCAAGGTCGTCACGGTTTAAGTTAAAGAGAGACGGCGTCAAGCACAATTCTGACGGCGTCAAGCCTTGACGCGCCAGAGTGGATTTTGGAGGATTAAAGAGGGACGACGTCAGGAAGACCATCCGGGAACCCTAGCCGCGGCGAGGTGACGGCGTCACCTCCTACAACGTGACGCCGTCAGCCCCTAAACTCTATATATAGTTTTGCAATTTTTAGTCATTTGTGTGCAACTTTGTGAGGAGAAACCCTAAGACGAATTTTCTGCCATTTTTAAGGGTTTTATACCCTTGGATCTCCCATGTTTAATTGAAGATAAGTAATCATTTAATCATTCAATATGTCTATGTGTTGTTTGATTATATCTTGTTCTTGTCTTTTAATTAACATGCTAGGCTAGATTTATCTTGTGTTTGCTTAGATCTAATGAAACCTAACTATTGATTATTGGTTGTTGGTGTGTTATTAATTGTTTTGGATGATTGTTTATCGATGTTAGGCTTAAGAAAACTGGCTAACCTCCTATACGGTAACTTGCTTGAACGTCTTAAGAAACATGAACCAATGCGTACTAAGGTTATTATGGTTATATTTAATGCATGAGCGAATTCTAGTGATCCCATGTTAGGAGCTTCTTAGCCGGCTCGACATAGGAGTGAAGTAGGAGCTTGTAGAGTTGGGGAAGTACGTACGCCACCCCACGATTGGTATTAAGGAATACACCCATCATCCACGCTATTAATACACACTAATCAACCGGTAAAAGATAGTTAGGGAGTAAGGAAATCTAAGTAAACACATTTCTCCCCATATAAGTTCCACAACCTTTTCATTTTCAGTTATTTTATTTTATTTGCAAATGTAGTTATTTGGGTTAGTTGGCTAGCAAATAATTCCGTCCACTCCTTCAAACCTGAGATTTTACTTGCTTTTATAAAAAATATAAAAAAATACAAAAAGAATCTTCCCTCACCCTTAGACCTATTAGAGTAGTTTTTCAATCCTAACGACACTATTCCCCTAGAGAACGATCAATCCCCCGGTACTTGCCACTTCACTATACTACATCGGTCAGGTACACTGCCTGGTGGGGATTGCAAGCCTCTTGAGATCCCTCGAGAGGTAAAACCTGTTGTAAGGTCGCAAAACCACGCATCAATTTTGTAGAATTAAAAAAGAGGGACTGGGAAAAAATGAATGTGTGTGCATGTGAGGTGAATCGAAATCACAAAATATGTGTGTTTGGTTGGTCGACTTTAAAAAAGTACTTGTTAAAAAAAATATGCTTAGTTAGTGAAGAAATCACAGAGGAAAAGGACAAAAAATATGTTCGGACAAAAATACCCTCGTGTGATTTGCACGTGAGGTCCGAGATAACGAGAAAAACTAACGACATTAGCAAAATTGGACCACCCACGTAATGTATTGAATATATTGGACTATGTCGATCCCTTAACACGCTTAGAGTTAACTAGAAAGTTAATATATTCGTGTTTATGACTAATACAATGTTATGATTAATTCTAACAGATTAATTAAAACGTAAAAGTAAAAACACACAAGTATATTTCAACGTTTAAATTCTTATTAGAAATGAATCAAAGAATCTATTACCCAAGTGTTTTGCGGAACAAACACTTGGGATTGAACAGACAAGGTATGGTGGTGTCTTTATATTTTAGCTTATTTCGTGCTTATTTGGTTTAAAACAAAAAAACTTTTTCGTGCTTATTTTTTAGCTTAACTGCTAAATTAGAAAACTTTTTCTGCTTATTTTGAGCTCATTTGGTCCAAAACAGAAGCTTATTACGTGCTTATATCGTGCTTATTTTGAGCTTATTTCGGTCTAAATAACTGCTTTTATTGTCCAAACACAAGCTTTAAGGTCTTTTGGTCCAGTTTCTGCTATTGTCAAAACTTCGTATTTTCGAGCTTATTTTGTGCTTATTGTCTCTAAAAACGTAGTTTTTTCTGGTCTTATTGTGTTTGTTTTCTGCTAGAAGTTTCATTAAAGGATTGGAAAAGGTTTGGATTTGTGGTTAATCGTTTTTGAAAAGCTTGAAGTTCTTTGAATTTTGGATTAACTTTGAAGACCTTCGAGTTTCTTGACAAAACCCTTGTTCTTCGAATTTCTCTTCAAGACCCTAATTCTTCGACTTTGGATAAAGTCAAAGAAAGCTTCGAGTTTCAAAACTTCGACTTCTCTACAAAGTTTCACCTCAGTTTTTGTCATCACTGGTCCAAGAGAAAGATTAAAGAAAAGGTATAAGAAAAACAGAAACATAAATGAGACGAGACCAGATTCAAAAAAAAAAATAAAATAAAATAAAATAAAATAAAAAAAAAAAAAAAATTGAGCACATGACCATATTCTACAACCAAAATCCAAACTCAAACAAAACCAATAGATTTATACAACCACTGTCCGTATATCTATCTCTGAGTCTACAATCAAAACATCATCTATCCTTATACTCAACCCAACAAACCACAACCCATATCAAGCATTAACAACTTTCGAAACAAAAAGAAGAAAAGAAACAATGAACCATTCAATCGTGAAATTTGTACAACTTTGTAGTTGGATTTGGAATAAAGTTGAAATCTACAAAATCCTTTTATGATTTAACTATTCAAACTATGACAAAATGCATACAACCTTGACAAGATATTGAAAAAGGGACTAAAAGGATTCTAATATATAGTCAACACTCAACAAACAACCCGCCTTTCAACCCCAACCACAAATATATATCTAATGTGTGTATTCGTATTTGACATCCTTTTTCCTTGACTCATTTTACCCCCTATTTTAGATCTTGACCATAATTTTCATTCCATTTTTCTCATGATGTCAAGTGGTAATAGAGCTAACCTCGACCAAATAGTTGATGATTGGGAATGGTCAAATGTGGTACTAAGAGATGTAATAATGGAAGAGATTTATGAGAGATGTGGGAGGAATGTTGAACTGAATGATCAATTGCGAGATGAAATTCTCGAAGAGCTATGAAGAAAAGCATACGGTGAGGAACAAGTACAAGCTGTGAATGCTAGTGGTAGTGTTAAACTTGAGGTACCACAGTCGCAAGTTGAGGTTGTTAGTAGTAGTAGCAAAGTTGTAGGGAAGAAACCTAGAATCAAAGAGAGACTTAGGGGTTACTCAACCATCTGGCAAGATTGTAACGACCAACCAAAGTAGCAAGGAAAAAGGAAAAAGTTGTAATAGGCTTGTTTATTATGTGTTTTGAACCTTAGGCAATGTGGTTTATGTATCTGCACTTATGTTTCGTGTTTTGCACGTAAGACTTGGTGAACTATGTTATTCTGTTTAAACTTAAGAAGTTAAGCTTATAAAAAGCATTTATGACTTATCCTTAATCTTTTATTTATGTTTAAGGTATTTTGTTTTTGTGGGGCATATCAATATGGTTTTTGACCCATTATAGGGTATGTTTTTATGGTTTTGACCCATTATAGGGTGTGTATATGCTTTTTGACCCATTATAGTTGGACTTTTTTATTATAGTTGTCCAGCTTTTTGACCTTTGTTTTTGACCCAGTATATGGTATTCTTTTATGTTTGTTTCATCCATCCTTTGGTGTATGGTTTGCGTGTTTTATATTTTACCTATTTTTGTTGGACTTATATAAAGTCAATTAAAAGACACTTGTACACTGATCATAAGTAAATACCACAAACAAACACTTGTACAAAACACTGATCAAAAGGTAACATTTTCATTCAACTTAAACATCTTGTACAAAACACGAAAGATACTTTGCCATTACATCATTCATTCCTTAAGCATAAAATGACCAAACAACAACTAAAATTTACTTAGGTTAAAACAAAGAACCAAGCCAACATCACAAATGCCATCCAAGAAATGTACCCATACATAAACTAGTACCATCAATAAGCTTAACTGTCTATAAGATCCACAAAAGCTAAGGACACAACAACTACCATCATAAACTACTCCTATACCATCTTCCTTTTCCCCAATTTCCTTGCTTCTAGCCCATCTTTAGGTTTTCTTATTCCAAAAGTCTTATTACCAATACATTCCCAAGTATGAACTGCTATAAGGCCTAGAATGTAATTCCTTATGGGGGGGGGGGGAGGTTCTTGTAGCAGAAAATTTTGGAGTTGGAACTTTTTGATCTGGAACCTGAAGATGTTTGGAGTTGGACCCTCTTTTAGCTTGAAGAGTTGGAACCTTCTGATCTGAAACCTGAAGATGTTTGGAGCTGGACCCTCTTTTAGCTTGAAGATGATTGGAGCTAGAACCACTTTTAGCTTGAAGATGCTTTGAGCTGGAACCTTTTTTTGCTTGAACAGGTAATTTGGCATCATAACTTGAATCAGATTTTGAATTAGAACTTGAATCAGAACTTGTAGAATGATTTGTTGAAAGCATCTTTACTTTTGAACTAGAAGCTTTACTAGCATTAGTATTTGAGGTAATCTTTTTAACTAGAGGTTTTTTTGTTTTCTGCTTGTATCGTCAAAAAACTCAAGGCTTGTATCATCTGATTCAATGCTTGAATCAGAGTCAAAGATGAATTCAGAGCTTGTATCATAGTCAATTATTATGATTTCTGCGACAAATTATAAAGAGCTTGAATCAGAGTCAATGCATAGAACATATAAATGCATATAACTCTGTCTACATTTCCTTTATTCAACAACCATACCCACATGACTTTATTTACTTTATACAGTCCTGCTTAACTACATTTCCTATACTTTTATACAGTTCTCACTATACTAGCAAAGGACCATAAAAAAAAGGGTTCAACAAGACAGATAGATTTTCTTCAAGAAAACTAATATCTAATGCTAATGCTACACAAGTTAATGCTACATTTCCTTTCAGTAAATATAACATTAGGGTTTTCAAGATTACCTTGTTCACCTTCTTTTGCTGCTCTGCCTCCACAGTCTCATATGCAATCATTTTTCCCTTTGCCTTCCCTATCATTTTTACTTTGGCCATGTTAAACACATCTTCAGCATTTAGGAATCTATAAGACAAGAGCTTGAATACAAAAAAATGCATACCTTTATTTACCTTCTTTTGATTCTCTGCCAGCTTTGCCCTACCAAACACAACTTCAAGATTCGATATCCTCTTGTCAAGATCTTCAAGATTCCCCATTCCCTTATCTATAAATATGTGCAGACAATTAGTTAACCACTAAATCACATTAACCACATCAACCTTAGACTACATTTCCCTCCCATTAAGCACATGAACCTTATATTACATTAAGCACATGAACCTAGGGCAATTAAGATGCTTATGATAATTGATTAGGGCAAAACTAACACCACGTGCAAAAATACTTATGGTGTTTGACAAAGGGCCTAACTCACACCATGGCCATAACTAACATAATACAGAAATATTATGTCTCCACACATAATACACGCATATACATAACAATGCAAACAAGCAACATAATTCACTAACCTTCGCAACCTCCTATTGATTGTACTCTCTTTGCCACAAGTCTTCCCGTATCACCTCAACCATTGCATCGTCTAGACCCACTTATTCCCATATTTAGCCAAAACATAGTCAACCATATCATTGGTTACGACCATTTTGCTATAATCCCATCGTTTGAAGAAGAATCTTCCATTGATTGGGTTTCTTGAAAAAAATAATATTTAGGGTTGTAAGGACTGAGGAATGATAGGGTGCAAATGATCGGGTGTGTGCGTTTTTGTTTAACAATTGTTAAGTGAAGAGGGTAAGGGATAAATACCGTGGGGGACCAATATATTAAAAGTCAGCGATCCTAGTCATACCCTTTTAATAAAAAAATGACGTGTCAGTTAAAACTACCTTTCATTTTGAGAATTCATTTTCTTATATCTTTGAGCTTTTAACAACCACTGTAACCACCACCTGCGGCTGCATTTAAAAGCAAATAAAAAACATTGGAATTTGTTAGTTGCCATTGACTAATATTCCTAGGCATAGGAACACCCCTCAACCCAGCACCAAACTGCATCCTAACAAACTCAACCCGACCCGACATCTGTTCCAAATGACCAGCAGTCTCAATACCCGTTTTCTGATCCGACCCAGGATGACCCAGCAAACATAGTCCCATTCCCAACCAGACCCGATAAAGAAACGGACCCATCAGCCATAATATATTTAACTTATTTTTAGTGTGTCTTTTATGTTTTTAGTGATTGTGTTTGTGTCAACTATAAGTCAACTAGCAATTATATTAAACTTGTACATTTCTAGTTGACACAAAGCCAATCACAAAAATACACAAAGACTATAACAAATTACACAACAAAAAATCATTGTTTTGAAAAATAATTGATACAAAGATAATTGGATTTTTGATGAAGCGAAAAGTGTACCGCTTTTAGGGGGTCATTTAAGCCCTAAACCGTATTTATTTGATCAAATATTGCCCTAAATCGTTCCTTTTGTCATTTTAGGTACTTTGGAGAAGAAATCTGGAAAAGGAAGCATTTTGGACGTTTTTGGAGCATAAAAGTGAAGAATTCGACAAAATGCCAAAGCTGCTGGAAAAGTACACGTGACGGCGTCAAGGATTGCTCCTGACGGCGTCACAGCTTGGCAAAAGAGGTGGATATGACAAAATACACGTGATGCGCCAGAGAGTTTTACAATGGAAATCTGACGGCGTCACCCTTTAAGGTAATCAAGGTCGTCACGGTTTAAGTTAAAGAGAGACGGCGTCAAGCACAATTCTGACGGCGTCAAGCCTTGACGCGCCAGAGTGGATTTTGGAGGATTAAAGAGGGATGACGTCAGGAAGACCATCCGGGAACCCTAACCGCGGCGAGGTGACGGCGTCACCTCCTACAACGTGACGCCGTCAGCCCCTAAACTCTATATATAGTTTTGCAATTTTTAGTCATTTGTGTGCAACTTTGTGAGGAGAAACCCTAAGACGAATTTTTGCCATTTTTAAGGGTTTTATACCCTTGGATCTCCCATGTTTAATTGAAGATAAGTAATCATTTAATCATTCAATATGTCTATGTGTTGTTTGATTATATCTTGTTCTTGTCTTTTAATTAACATGCTAGGCTAGATTTATCTTGTGTTTGCTTAGATCTAATGAAACCTAACTATTGATTATTGGTTGTTGGTGTGTTATTAATTGTTTTGGATGATTGTTTATCGATGTTAGGCTTAAGAAAACTGGCTAACCTCCTATACGGTAATCTTGCTTGAACTTCTTAAGAAACATGAACCAATGCGTACTAAGGTTATTATGGTTGTATTTAATGCATGAGCGAATTCTAGTGATCCCATGTTAGGAGCTTCTTAGCCGCTCGACATAGGAGTGAAGTAGGAGCTTGTAGAGTTGGGGAAGTACGTACGCCACCCCACGATTGGTATTAAGGAATACACCCGTCATCCACGCAATTAATACACACTAATCAAACCGGTAAAAGATAGTTAGGGAGTAAGGAAATCTAAGTAAACACATTTCTCCCCATATAAGTTCCACAACCTTTTCATTTTCAGTTATTTTATTTTATTTGCAATTGTAGTTATTTGGGTTAGTTGGCTAGCAACTAATTCCGCCCACTCCTTCAAACCCGAGATTTTACTTGCTTTTATAAAAAATATAAAAAAATACAAAAAGAATCTTCCCTCACCCTTAGACCTATTAGAGTAGTTTTTCAATCCTAACGACACTATTCCCCTAAGAACGATCAATCCCCCGGTACTTTCCACTTCACTATACTACATCGGTCAGGTACACTGCCTGGTGGGGATTGCAAGCCTCTTGAGATCCCTCGAGAGGTAAAACCTGTTGTAAGATCGCAAAACCACGCATCAATTTTGTAGAATTAAAAAAGAAGGACTGGGAAAAAATGAATGTGTGTGCATGTGAGGTGAATCGAAATCACAAAATATGTGTGTTTGGTTGTTCGACTTTAAAAAAGTACTTGTTAACAAAAAATAAGCTTAGTTAGTGAAGAAATCACAGAGGAAAAGGACAAAAAATATGTTCGGACAAAAATACCCTCGTGTGATTTGCACGTGAGGTCCGAGATAACGAGAAAAACTAACGACATTAGCAAAATTGGACCACCCACGTAATGTATTCAATATATTGGACTATGTTGATCCCTTAACACGCTTAGAGTTAACTAGAAAGTTAATCTATTCGTGTTTATGACTAATACAATGTTATGATTAATTCTAACAGATTAATTAAAACGTAAAAGTAAAAACACACAAGTATTTTTCAACGTTTAAATTCTTATTAGAAATGAATCAAAGAATCTATTACCCAAGTGTTTTGCGGAACAAACACTTGGGATTGAACAGACAAGGTATGGTGGTGTCTCCTATCTAAACTCAAGCTTTGCTTTGAGTGGTAACAATTCGACCCACTGAGCTATCTCAGGGATTCGTTGCTCTTTGTAGGAGAGAAGTTGCTTTGTACAAGTCTAATCTTTCAATGTACAAAACACACTCAACTTCTCTCCTTTTGAACCTATTTATACACAAGTATATAAGAGTAAAAGTGATTAAAAAAACTACAACTTGTTGAAGCAAGCATGTCTGACAATTACAACAGTAATTGTCATTTCCAAGAACCAATGGGAATGGACTATAAAGTCTTTAGGAGTGGTTGGTCTGACACTCCATGACTTTTTAGCCGTCTTAGGGAAAGTTTCTTCCTGACAAGATAAGATTTAATCTTATCTTAAAACTCTTCCCAGATCTTCCCGCCTTTCTTTCAGGCGATGAGTTCTTCAGTCTTCGATCACTTAATGTTGTTGAGGAGACTGGGGTTCAGTGAGTTCTTGTCCAACACTCACTGAACCATCATCTTCTTCTTTGGCTTAAGTCCTACTCAGGGAGTACCGCCTTCCTGAGTAGTGAATCCTTCTTCTTGAATTCGCCTTAAGCATCCTGAAGATGACTCACTGAGTGACTGTTCACTCAGTGACTTGAATTGTTCTCGGTTTAAGTTAACACTTAGTTAATTTGTTTCCAAATCTTGTTTTAAGTATTCTTGGGTACTGATGGACCCAACAGACTAACCATGCAAGATTTTGCGTTTTTGGATGTCGTATGAAATATGGCCATACCATAGGGACGAACGGTGTAATTTACTCTTTTTTTTCCCTTTATAATACTTTATTATAAATATTCAACTTGGTGAATAATGTAGATACAAATATTGTGGCTATATATTATGTTTTGAGTGACTTATTAGTGAAGTACTCATGGTCGGATAATTGTGTGAGATTACAAATACTATAAATGCCTTTGTGAAGAAAGTTAATTAAAAAATGTGAACAAAATCAATCACTATTTTTCATTTAGATATTAAAATGAGAACGTAGGGAACAGGTGAAAGGAAAGAAAAACTAGATAAAATTATCACTTTATTACACTTTTTAGTATAACTTGTAAGAGATAGATGATTTTTTTATCAAGTTGCTTAGGTCGATCGATTGTTCATACATATCGAGAATGCAATTTTGATGCTGATAAATAAGCTAAGGATGGGGTTTATCGTACTTATCTTCTAATTATATGGAAGGAGTATTGAGTTATTTCGAGGTTTGGTGGTTCATGTGTGTCTGCCAAGTTCGTCACTGGAATGTTTGTTAAGGAGTTTCTTCATATGGCCTCTAATCTTGATTGTAATGGGATTTTATTTGGTTGTAATGGCTTTTGTTCTTGCTTCTCCTTATAATAAAGCCCATCTTTAAAAAATAAATAAATAAAATGCCACTCTTACACATTTTTTTCTTGAGTAAATAGAAAAATGGTTGAGGGTATAGCATCCCCAATAATAAGGTTGAACAAGATTAGTATAACTCAACCTATTGAAAAAAAAACTTAAAACCTAAGAGTGACTTTTTTTAACGATAGGTTAGTATGAGGTGAGATCACTCACATTAATGTGTTTTCTAAAGAACAAATAGGAAGATCCCAACCATCCATCCACCTTTCATCCAATGGCTGAGATGAAAGCCAAAAATTACAAACAAGGGCATATTAGTAATTTCACCCGTCTCCATAAAAGAAAAAAAAATCCAATCCGTCTCATTTAATACGGGACTTTCTCTCTCATCAATAAACCAGATCGAGTTTCTCTCTCAATTATTACAGGAATCCACCGTCGGAATCACCATCAAACCTTCGGAATCACCATGAATCCGACGGAATCATCAATAAAACCATCGGATTCATCAACAAAATCGCTGGATTCATCAATAAAACCGCCGGACTCCGTCGTTCCTCTTCTTCCGATTCACCGAAAAACACCGTCGCCGTCTAATATCGTTGAAAATCATCAATTAATCAAAGTTATAGATGAAAGTCACTTAATCTAAGTTCCAGTAGATGATGTAGTTACAGAAGATGTTTTAAATGATTTACCAGAAGATAAAGAAAAACATGATACTGTAAAAGAAATTGATGGTAAAATCCCTTGAGATTCTATATTTTGAGATTTTATAACTAAACTTTGCTTTATATAAACTTGAAGTAGAAAATCCCTTGAGATTCAGTTTTTGTTGTGTAATGTTATGAGAAAAGTGAAAATCCCTTGGAATTTGCACTTTGCTTTATATAAACTTGAAGTAGAAATTCCCTTGAGATTCAGTTTTTGTTGTGTAATGTTATGAGAAAAGTGAAAATCCCTTGGGATTTGCACTTTGCTTTATATAAACTTGAAGAAGAAATTCCCTTGAGATTCAGTTTTAGTTGTGTAATGTTATGAGAAAAGTGTAAATTGTAACAACGACAAATTTCTTAAACTTGTTTTACGAGCCAAAACAATAATTTTGATTCTTCCTTAGCTTTTAAACCTCTTTGAAACCAGAACAAATAAGTTAACTATGATGATTATGTGCTGTAACACCCGGTAAATTTCCTAAACCTATTTTACGAGTCAAAACACTTGCCTCTCATTTTCTTTAACTTTTGAACTTCTTTGAACTTGTTTGGGTTTGAAAAACTATGAATATCTTGTTTAACATGAGCGTTACTCCCTTATCGAACCGACACAACCTAGAAAGCTCGAAACGTATCATATTTGCCAAATATATTGATTTCTTGAAAGTATTGCATATTTATACTCATTTCCGTTGGAAAAATTATTTCGTGAACAATGGCGCAAGTTTCGTTGATTTTTGATTCCGTTTGGTACGTTGAATGGGCCCCACAGTGATTATGGCAAAAGTTTAACCCGGTTGACAATTTATACCCCCGCCCAAAATAATACACCACGCCCCCTATACTTTAATTTGGCCATGTTTGGTCCCTGCTGGGTATAAAAGGGTATTTTCTTATTTTTATTCATTTTACACACACACTAAATGCACAATACTCTCTCCTCTCTCTCACCTCCCCTCGCCAGCGACTCACCTCCGGCCACCGGAGAAATTTCTTGCCAAAGATTTTGGCGACACTTTTATTGTTCCAAATTTTAGATCGGTTCACCCCGACTCCGGTCTCACCACTCACTCGCTCCGTATCACCCTCGAACCACCACCACGCGCTACCCACGCCTGCTGCCACCGCCATCGCGAGCCACCGCCACCTCACCCTTCATTTTTCCGATGGTAGACCCACCCCACGCGCCTCCCATCTTTATTTTTATAAAACTTTTACCAAACCCTAATTTTTGTTTTTTTTTATTTAATCCGATTTAACTAAATGTTTTATTTACAAAAATGGCTTAAAAACCTTGTTATAAAACTCGTATGGACTCGTTTTGGCCGCAACTCGGGCGTTGACCTGGTCAACTCGGTAAACTCACCGAGTCAACTCGGTTGACTCGGGGTGAGTGATAGTTTATTTGCTTTTCTTCTGCGTTTCTTTTGTTTCTTGATGAGGTGTGACTCGATTTGGATTGGGGTTGTGTTTGTTGGGTCTCGACAGCAAGCATGTAGCCAAGCCGAGCCGTGACTCACGACGAGTCATGGCGAGGCAAGGGTTAAGGGTTAGTATTAGTTTGGTTGTGATTGGATTTGCGATTTGTGTTCAGATTTGGATTTAGGGTCTTGTTTGGTTGTTTGGTCTCGGCAGTCGCGTATGAGCCAAGCCGTGACTCACGGCGAGTCACGGCGAGGCGGGTGTAGTTATTTAGGGTAGGTTTAGTTTGGATTGTTGCTGTTTGTGTGGATATTGGATTGCGGAATTGTTTTGGATGTGGATTTGGAGTTGGATTTGTTTGCGGATTAAAGTTAGGATTAGTCGAGGTTGTGATATTGGTTTGTTTGTGTTTGCGTTCGGATTTGGTTTAGGCCGAGAGCTCCGTAGGCTCGGATTGAGTGAGTCGTGACTCGTGGCGAGTCACGGCGGTGTTTATTGATTTGTTTGTTTTATTTAGTTATTTGTGTCAAGTCGTGAGTAATAGTTTAGTCGTTTATTTATTATTTGTCATTGGTTATTGGGATGGTGTTTCGGGCATAAAACTTTATATGTGGGATATACTTGATAAATATTGACTTGGACTTGGATATTATTAATGTTGTAACGTTGTTGGACAAGGATTGGACGTATTGGATTTGCGGTATTGGTTGATTGGACTATTATGGACCTTTGGTACACGAGACGGAAGGATACGTTAGACTCATAAGAACTTAACCTATCTGGACGCGAACTATACAAAATGGTCGATAAAACTAAACAACTAATATTCACGCGAAAAATATGTCCAATTATATGTAATAACTTATAAAATTTGACGATAATTGAATTATTCAAATGAGTCGTATGACTTGGAAATGTCTTATAAACGGGTGCATCATGCCAAAATTTCATTAAATCCTTTATAGAACTTAATCTTTTACCGACATTCTAAAAACATTTTCAAACCTTATATGATTTGACATTTTATCAGCTATTTTGGGAAAAATGGGTAAATACCGAAACTACCTATTGTTGTTTGCTTGTTTGTTTATTTGTTTTATGTCCTCTTTTCACGTCAGTAATTCTCTATTCTTTTCGTATTTCCTTTCTTTCTTCCCTCATATTCTTGAGTATTCGTTCGTATTCGCCGACATTTGCTATTTTCCTTTTCTAAAATATCCACACAAGTCTTAAACTTTCCTTTTCTTTCAAACGCCATTGAAAACTAAACCTTTTTATAATAACACAAGTATTCAACGAACGCTACTTCATAAATTACTTGAGTATTATTTCTGAAACATGTTACTTGTTAGGTTGTGCCGATCCAGTACCGTTATGCTTGTACTTTTGATGTCGTTGTGCTCTACTACTTTTGATGCCGTTGTGCTCTACTTTATATATCGTCATACCTTACTACTTGATGCCAGTTATGATCTTTGTGAATGTCTTGCATTGCTGCATACTGAGGTGAGTTCATAGCCCCACTTTTTATTTGCTTAAACTGTTTTATAAACTACTTGGGGTGAGATACATGCTACCGTTTTGACTATGATCATAATTACTTGGAAACTATACTTTGAATTGAAAACTATGTTTTCTGCTATCTGAAACTTTATTTGAGCTGAAGCAACATTTATACTTTTCTGGTACTGTGAGTGACGCAGTAGCCGCTTTGCGAACCACCTGATAAGCACTAAGTACCTTCATTGCCAAAAGCAAGTCCCTCGATCATGAACCATTAATCACCTGCGGGTGAGCGCGATTATAGTATATAGGCCTATAGGATTGACCATCCCATCCCTGTTGACCGGGTAGGCAATACGGGTGTGCTATATTTGAGTTACATATGTATTTGGTAAGATACCTACTTTGGGGGCAACTATTATGATTATGAAATTCCGCGGTTACTGTCGACTTACGCCAGGGTTACTGGTGCCGGTTAACGCTTTGTGTGTCATGAGTTTAGTGCAGTGGTAATATCTAAACTTTCGGGCGTATAACAACGTAGCCCACTTTCTTGAAAACTTAAAATATTTTGATCAATTACTTTATTTAAACCTATAAATTCACTCAACCTTTGTGTTGACTTTTAGCATGTTTATCTCAGGTGTTAAATCATTTCCGCTGCATATCTTACCTTTGGAGGAGCTTGGCGAAGGGCAAGGCATGGTCATAGAAGACTCAGAAAACTATTTGGGACCACTCTAAACTCTTTTATGAAACTTTATTTTCCGCACTATTTTAAATAATGTAAATTGGATGTTTTAAATTATGGAATTTCTTCTAAAATGGTTTAAGTAAATCCGTTCTTTGTACCTTGTGATTGTGATAGCTATTCAATAACACCCCCCGACCCGTATGTTTCCGCTGATCCGATTTCGGGGTGTTACAGATGGTATCAGAGCCAGGTTTTAGAGAACTGGGTATTTTCGGGAATTGGGATTTTCGAAAACCCAGACTATAACTATTTTTACGAAAACATAAATCCTATGACCGACATGTGCCTGCTTGCCAAGCCGATGCCTCGCTTGTAAATTTTGTTGGGTAGCATACTTTTTATATTAAATGTTATATTCGATGAGATGTATGTCTTGCTATTTGATGGTTTGTATTCCACCTCATTTTCACTGTTCACTGTAAGTATTTTCATATACTTACGTCGATGCACCGAACCTGTCGTGGAGTTACACTATTTCCTTGTGTAACCACATTATTTGATTCTGAGTTTGGACACCTTTGTGGTTTCAAAGCGATTCTAAAGTAAGGAACATAGTACTAGTATAACTAAACTGAGTATCCCGAAATTCATTGATTATCGGTTGAGAGTAGACTGATCACCTATAATCAACCAAGAATAGTGGGGACATGGCCTGATCACCTATGTCTCAGAAATGAATTTTGCGATACTGGGAGTAGTTATAACGGGATTATGTTTCGGGTTGACTTTCTATTTTGGGAATGGTAAAAGTTTTGCATATGTGCACGAACACCGAATATCGCGAAAGTTTACACACACACACGACACACTGGCATCACAACACCTCATGAACTGTAATACTTCTGGCACCGCTATATCTCTCCGCTTATATGGAATAATTGTTCCTCTCCGTCTGGTTACGTTCGCACCGGGTCAGGTGAGACCCGATTGGTCGCCGTTTTGAATACGAGCTATTTATTTTAACTCGTCCAATATCATAATAATCACATTTTGAGTTTATTACTTGGTTTTGGCTTTATTTAAATTTGGAATGCGTGAGTTCTTGATTTCTGGATATCGTTGTGGATTTGATTTTGTTTCTTTAGCCTTGTTTTGTTTCTGGTTATGTTACAGTCATCGCTACCCCAAACCTTACAATCAATGTGTCACAACTCGTAATTTCAGGTCATTTTCCAAACCCCAACAATTTACTATTCATGAGTTACTATTCATAAATCACTATTCACCGATCACTATTCATCATTCACTATTCATCATTTTTAAAGCCAGTTTGAGACTTTGAGAAGTCGTCAAAAATTTTACTATTCATATGACACTATTCATTCCCGGAGGGAAATCACTATTCATGGGCATCATTCATCATGTCGTAAACTGAGTTTACGAGTATTCAAATGCGCGTAACCAGTTAGGTTTAGCTGCGTATTCATGCATCATCAGTAAGGACACATCATACAGACTAGGGCAGTCTGCATATCATCAGTAATATCAGTACCATATCACTTCATGCATGTGTTTGTGTGATTTTCATTAACGTATGCTTAAGTGTTTAATTAACGTTACCACTCAGTCATTTCTATCAACAGCAAACCCAAATACTCCAGACAATGATCCTAATACATTTTCAAGCTAATTATAATGATATACAGATTATATTATTACTTTACCCGGTGTTTTTAAATCAATTGTTACATTTTCCGTTAGGAGCTTATAACTCCGTCGGTTTATGAAATTTCAATCCGATTATCAATCTAACACCCGAATCTTGCAAAGAAGATGATTTTACATATTTTACGACTTCGTCATATTTTATTTTCATCATCGCGATTTATTTCTAGTTAACTCGATACCCGGTAACACCCAATGCATACCTTAAACTACACTAAATCATCCAACATTTGGACAAGATCATTAAATGGTCATGTTTACTTCTTTTTCCCCATGTGTGCCGTCCCCCCCCCCCCCCCCCCCCATGAGCCACCCTAACCATCTAAAACACTTGATAGCAAGTACACCCCATTAATGTTTATGTCTTTATGTTTTCCCATTTAATTACCTAAACACACATTCTACAAAATCAACTAGCAAGATAGCACCATATTTCTCTCTTCTTCTTCTTGTTGGATCGGCCAAAGGAAGAACACCAAAGAAAATCCATCATTTTGTGAAGATCAAGTATCAATCTTACTCCATTTACTATCCTAGTTAAGATCTTGTGATCAAAACCCTAAGTTATTGCACATCTTCTCATCAAATCACTCCAACATTGTAAGTAAACTTCAAGAACATCATTTTGATCTTTTCAAACTTTCATTTACTTCATATGATCATGTATTTTCAAGTTATACTAGTTACTTTTGCAAGTTACTTATGTTTTGATACCATTTTTGTTTATAAACTATCACAAACACTAGATCTATAAGTTTCACTAATAATCACATGAGATCCACCAAGGTTGGTGATGTTTAGGACCCCATGACACCCTAAGAAGGTGTATGGTAGGATTTTCGAACTTGTGGAGTTGATTTGAGGTGGTATGATCAATATTAGAACCATAGAAATGAGTTTTTAAAACATATATATACCTACTGTCCAAAATCGTGTAAATTGGAAAACTCAGTAATTTTTGGTATATTTTGGCCTTCGTATTCAGAAAGTTCTTTCAAAATCGAAACCGTGGCCACAAGAATCACTAAAAACCGACTTATAACGAAGGAGATATGATTTTTCGAAAATAGGCGACGAAAACTAATTTTCTGAAAATAAGCGTGCTGTTAGCCGAACTTTAAAGGACCAAACGAGGCGTTAGACGTGATCTAGGAGAGCCGAACTACTGAGATTATGTTAGTTCATGTTATGACAAATCCGTGGATATAAAGAACGTAGAAAACGAGCTTATAACAACCGAGATATACACGTTCAAAGCCGACGAACCCTATTCTATTTTGACAGCCTAATAGAAAGTATTTTTCTAAGTATATAAGTTAACATTTTCACAAGTCATTACATTGATAGACGGTTTTCTATCTATTCAAGACGCGTATGATCAAAAGTCCAATAACACGACACGAAAAACTTGTAACAATGTTTTATTTTCAAGGACGTCAAATTCATTCACTAACACTTAACGCGCACTAATTCGCGACTTGTTTTGCGAGGCCGTTTTGGATATATTTTCACAAGTTATGAAAAGTATTGTTTTGTGACGAAAACACTATATTTGCCAATAGAACACCGAACAAGGATCATGGAGTGTAGTTTTAACCTATTTACGCGAAATGTGGTTTATAACTTAACAAGACGTCAAAATGTATTTTTCGACGATAAACATTGTTTTCAAAACTTTCGAGTGGTATCGATAACATACGTGTTTGCATGAGTAACATCATTTCATTTGCTTACCTTAGATCATATCATTCATGATAGGTCGCGGTTAGGAACCGAGCCTCATCTCATCATATCCATTGTGATCATTGTTGCTATATCATATCAGGTGAGTTTTCATAGCCCCGTTTTAAATTGTTTATTGATTTCTAAACTCTCGGGGGAGAATACATTGCACCATTTTTATATGCGGACCAAAGTATGCAAACTCATTACATTGCTTAAGTTACATCATTGCCCAGATTAAAGTCCCCTTATATTATCATGAACCGTTAATTGTTAGTAAGCGAGAGTGAGTGGATAGATTTATTGAGGGTGACTCCTCCGTTCGGGTTGGTAGCACCAACTGGTCAAACGAACGCATTTCATTTCTGTCATATTAGAGTGATTGGCAAACACTCGGTTGGGGCATTTCATTCAGTCTAGCTTCGGGGTCATGAGCTTAGAGCTAATGTATCATTTTTATGTGGCATGGATTTGTCATACACTTTTTACTTGTGGTTTCCGTACAATCATTCATTTACATAAACCTATGATCTCACCAACATTTTGTTGACCATTTTTAGCAATGTATTTTCAGGTAATTAAGGTATCGCATGTTGGCTTGCATATGGACATCATGGAGTCGCGGAGTCGACGCGTCTCACTTTATATTTTATGCACTTATCCATCGTTTGAATTGTATGAACTTGTTTTCTGAAAACTTGTTTCACCTTTTGGGACCTAGCTTTATAACTCTGAATGTTTTTGAATAAACAAACGATGTATTTTCTAAACGACACTTTAGGTCGTTCAATATAACTACAACTTTGGTGCTATGACCAGTCGTGCCCCTGAATGACTTATTCCGCTGCAAGTCACGAAATTTAGGGGTGTGACAGATTGGTACCAGAGCAAAGGTTATAGTGAACTAGGTTGTATCATTGACCCTAGACTATAACTACATCAGCACAACATCACATCAATTCATCATAAGTGCATATTCACCATACATGCGGTTTCATACATACATCATTTCATCATAACTCGCATAATGTGAGGAGTTATTTACTTTTGTTTCTCACCGGTTGTCACACAGATGTCTTCACCCAACCACCCTATTATCATCCTAGCAAACTCGGATATCGAGGACGCTTTTTCATCCACTCGTACACCTACTTCACCACACTCACCATTGTTGGATGATAATTTCCACCTATTTGAGGTAGTAGCACTACCTGAGCCGGATTTAGTAGAGACTACCCGGCATGACATTAGGACTTTTGAGATTCAGGGGATTGCCCCTGCCTTCCCATCACCACCGATGTCATTTCCCTTTCCCATTCCCACGTATCAGGAATTAGATGACACCTTGTGGATAATACCAAGATCACCGACTCAACAGGAACATCAGCAGATTCCTCAAGAATGGTTTGGAATCTACACTGTCTAGGATATGATCGATGCACTACTCCAGACCCCACATCAGGACTCATCCCAACCCCAAGATGCCACAACCCTGGATTCACTCAGAGGAGCACTAGGGAATCCCTAGACTAGACCTATATCTTTACTAGCTTTTACTATCATCCTAGCCACGGGATGTGTGGTATGGTTCAAAGAAACTTGTAGTATTTTGATTGTTGTACAATGAAATCACCAAGTATTGACTTACTATATGGGTATGGTTGTGCTATCTATGATATCGGTCCATGTAAGACCGAAATTTTCATTTTAGACATCCACATGTGTTATGGTTACAAATATGACATTTCACGATTTCATCTTGTCGCGATTTCACCCCACTTATACATGTCATGGTTGCGTATATGTGAGTATGATGATCTTTATCACCTATAAATCCTCATAGTCTCTTATGATGTTGAAGCAGTTAGGTTAAAACAAGCCACTCCAGACATGACACAAGCCACATCCTTCGCCAAAAATCTTACCCATGAGGAATTTATGGATTGCAACCCCCACACCTTTAGCGGAACTGAAGGAGCAAAGGAAGTTTACAAATGGTTCGAAGAAGTAGAAACGATATTTCGGTGCAGCGACTGCCGCCAGGAAGACAAGGTCAAGTTCGCCACTTGCACTTTTCGGGATCATGCCCAGGAATGGTGGACTAAACATGTTCAGATAGTAGGGATCGACGCTGCTTACTTAATCTCTTGGGAGAAATTAAGAAGGATGATGACTTTAGAATATTGTTCAAGAAGCGAACTACAAGCACTAAAACAGGAAATCCTCAACTTTACCATGGTAGGAGATGATGTTGTCAAGTACACTACTCAGTTTTACGAATTAGCACGATTAGGCCCAACAATGGATGAACCGGAAAGCAAGAAACTTGAGAGGTATATCGGGGGACTCTCCCATGAAATTCGCATGTTGGTTGCCTCATTAGAACCCGATACCATGCTTAAAGCTATCCATATGGCGATCGAGGCAAAGGAACACATAGCTCACACCCAGGCCGTAGGAAACAATATGGACAACAGACAAAAATAGAACAACAACAACAACAACAAGAGAAAGTGGGACAACAATCAGGGCAGTAATGCTACCCAACAACCACCAAAGCGATAAGAAGTTGCTGAGGCCTATGTAACAGGCCCGACTGACAAGAAAGGTTACAAAGGTACCCTACCCAAATGCAACAAGTGTCAAAGTCATCATAAACCTGGGCCTTGTCTTAATCCTTGTGGTAACTGTAAGAGAATTGGACATTCGACTAGAGAATGCAAGTTCCCAATCATTGCCGGAAATCAGAAACCTCCAGTGACATGCTTTGGCTGTGGAGAGATAGGACACTACAGGAAGGAATGTCCAAGACAAGGGAATCAAAGGAATGGGAACCAAGGTGGAATAGCTCGTGGAGGAGCCTAGGTCATCGGAGGAGGAGATGGCCAGCACACCAACAACATTGAGGACGACAACCATGTCTAAGCACAAAGAACTTCTGCCTTAGTAATAAACCATGGATGGAGCCCGCTAGGGTTGTATTTCTTTAAGTAGTCTATCTTAATTACTTTCTTGTAACCTCGTTGTATCATGTACTCTTCTATCTAATGTAATCCCTATCTTTTAGCATCGCCACCGTGATCACAATCTTTGTTTAGTTCATTCCCTATTTCGATTATGCGATTTTCAACCATTTCACAACAACACACCACTATCCTAGAAGGGGGTTAAGTAAGGATTCATCTCCAACTATAGGCTATTACCATTCCGTAAGGTGTTCCACACGTCCCATAACCCGTTCAACAGATTTTGTTACAAGATATTTTAATACCGCTTATTAAAAACTGTCTCACCTAACCCTACTTTAAGCTATTTTACTATCATCTCAGGGAGTTATTTCACAACACTTTTAAAGCAAGTTATGTTACTACCGCCTTATAAATTGGCTTTCTGCCATCCTACCAACTATTTACTACCATTTTACCAAACATCACGTTGAGCACCATCTAAAACTTTTGAGAAACCCAAGGCTATTCTGACCAAACCAAGCATCGCATTATTTGCCCTCAATTATACATAGCCTGATCAACTATGTCTAATTCAGGGTAGATCATGCCATGAAGGAAACAATTATCTTTTCAAGATTTCTAACAACAATTTTCATTCAAAACATCCCAAGAAAGAAAAGCTTTGTAAACAAGTAAACTCTTCATAAACATCCTTATCGGCCAACTCTCTCTGAGTACCTACACCACATATCACTCACTTATCAGTTAAGTTGGGAATTGCCATTGACTTTTCCAGGAAAGATTTTCTATTTTCAAGGAGAATTTCACGACATAAGAAACCAACGAAAGGGGTTTTGGAACCATAAACAAGGACTAGAGATATACAGCCAGTTGACTAGTATCGCAACGGAAAAACATAAGATCTCATGAGGCAATCCCAATCACTATCTCTGGCCTAGTCACCAAATTCTATCAATTCAGAAGTACTAGTTAGACCAAGTAGGACAACGGACCTAAGTCATGATCCAGTTTAGAAAGGATCAAGCAAAGTTGGATAAACATACCCACAAGTCTTACCCAGGATTAACCTTTAGGCATTATTCAAACCCCAGAAATGAAATGCTAGACATTTAAACATTCAGGCAGACATACCTAGCCGACTACTTTATCCTGTTTGATGCTTCCAATTCAAAGGAATTTTCTTTAAAGAGCGTTTATACAACTCATATACCTTGTAGGAAAGTAATTATCTGATATGTCTGTCTTGACAAATAAATCCTTTATGGTCAGCCTTTAACAAAACTACTGAGCACTAAGAAAAGTATAACACCAAACTGTGCTAAAACATTCCTATCCACATCATGTCAAAAACCATCCATAAAATCTTGGGTCATATTTGAAGACCAACCACCATACTACGACACTTCAATCAATTAGGATCTTGTGATTGACAAACAATAGCATGGGAAATTTTTGACAAAGGAGATCTAGGGAAAAACTATTAAACAGCAAAAATTTTGACAATAAAGACCAAGCATCTTAGGTGAAGAGAGGCTCATATCTTGACATCAGTTATAGCAAGACACAAGGAATCAGAAACCGTTACCATAGCTTTGTTCTTCGATAACCCATTTCCGACAAACCTACCGTTGTAGGAGTAGTCACGAGACATGTTGTACAAATTTCAAAGGCTCCTGATAAAGAATAGACTATGCACCTCAAACTTCTGACAATCCCCTTAAGATATTTTCTTTCCAATCAGATATACTCACGCTCTACCATCTTTAGACCAATGGGCAATTAAGAAAGCTAATGTTGTGGCAGATGCCCTTAGCCGGAAGGAAAGACTCAAGCCATTGAGAGTCAGACCATTGAGAATGACAATCATATCACCTTTACCATCACGAATCCTCGAGGCTCAAGTTGAGGCATTCAAGGAGGAAAATCGACAAAATGAAAAACCCCATAGTATGCCAACGGATGCAAATAATTTAGTAAAGAGGTCAGACGGAGTATTATGCTCGGATTACACAAGTCGAAGTAATCCATTCAACCAGGTTCTGATAAGATATGTCAGGATCCCAAGAGACTTTATTGGTGACCGAATAGGAAAGCAGAAATAGCTATGTATGTTAGCAAGTGTCTTACTGGTGCTAAGGTAAAAGCAGAATGCCAGAAACCATCAGGATTGTTTCAACAACTAGAAATCCCCTAGTGAAAGTGGGAACGCAGTACAATGGACTTTGTCACCAAACTACCCAAAACATCAGGAGGTTTCAGTGCTACTTGGGTAATCATTCATTGAATCCCTAAATTAGCCTATTTCATCCCAATCAAAGAAACTTATTCTATGGACCAACTAATTAGACTTTATGTCAAGGAAATAGCCTCAAAGCACGGTGCACCAATTTCTATCATTCCGACCGAGATAGTCGCTTTACTTCAAACTTTTGGCAGTCATTACAAGATTCATTTGGAAGCAAATTAGACATGAGTACTGCCTATCATCCTCGGACCGATGGTCAGAGCGAGAGGACGATTCAGACATTGGAAGACATGCTCAGAGCATGTGTGATTGACTTTGGAAATGGTTGGGCTAACCATTTGCCACTAATCGAGTTCTCTTACCACAATAGTTATCGCGCGAACACTTAGACTGCACCTTTTAAGGCACCCTATGGTCAAAGTACCAATTACATAGTGACAGAACGAAATTGGAAGGTCAGGTTCACTGGCCTAGAACGCAATTGTGAGACAACAAAGGAAATGGTACAAGTCAAGAATCAGTTACAAGTAACAAGAGGACAATAGAAAAGTTCGGTCAGTTCAGGATGCAAAATCATGGGGACTAGGTATCCCTAAGTAGTAAACCATTGGGATTCGAGTTGTAGAACAAGCTATGTTGAAAGCCTTGCCTTGGAAAAGCATGATACAATTTTGGAAACTCGAGAAACTGAACCCTAGGTACATTGGACCATTTAAGGTTCTAGCTAGAATCGGCCGACTGGCATACAAACTTGAGCTTCCGTCAGAGCTCAGCAACATACACTACCCATTCCATATTTCAAACCTCAGGAAGTACCTTCCAAGCGAATCACTCGTAGCATATTTCATTTCATTCCACTAGAAGAAATTCAGATCGATGATAAGCTTAACTTTGTGGAAGAACCAGAAGAAATTATGGACCGAGGTGTCAAACAGTTGAAACAAATTCGAATTCCGATCGTCAAAGTTCGCTGGAATTCTCGCAGAGGTCCTGAGTTTACTTGAGAACGGGAAGACCGGATGCGACTCAAATACCCTCATCTTTTCGCCAAGACCACTCCAGAGAACAACATCAGCTGAATTCTGGGACTGAATTTCAGGTCATTTTCCAAACCCCGACAATTTACTATTCATGAGTTACTATTCATAAATCACTATTCACCGATCACTATTCATCATTTCATTATTCATCGTTTTTGAAGCCAGTTTGAGACTTTGAGAAGTCGTCAAAATTTTTACTATTCACATGACACTATTCATTCTCGAAGGGAAATCACTGTTCATGGGCATCATTCATCATGTCGTAAACTGGGTTTACGAGTATTCAAATGCACGTAACCAGTTAGGTTTAGCTGCGTATTCATACATCATCAGTAAGGACACATCATGCAGACTAGGGCAGTCTGCATATCATCAGTAATATCAGTACCATATCAGATCATGCATGTGTTTGTGTGATTTTCATTAACGTATACTTAAGTGTTTAATTAACGTTACCACTCAGTCATTTCTATCAACAACAAACCCAAATACTCCAGACAATGATCCTAATACATTTTCAAGCTAATTATAATGACATAGAGATTATATTATTACTTTACCCGGTGTTTTTAAATCAATTGTTACATTTTCCGTTAGGAGCTTATAACTCCGTCGGTTTACGAAATTTCAATCCGATTATCAATCTAACACCCGATTATTGCAAAGAAGATGATTTTACATATTTTACGACTTCGTCATATTTTATTTTCATCATCGTGATTTATTTCTAGTTAACTCGATACCCGGTAACACCCAATGCATACCTTAAACTACACTAAATCATCCAACATTTGGACAAGATCATTAAATGGCCATGTTTACTTCTTTTTCCCCATGTGTGCCCCCCCCCCCCCCCCCCATGAGCATCCTAACCATCTAAAACACTTGATAGCAAGTACACCCCATTAATGTTTATGTCTTTATGTTTTCCCATTTAATTACCTAAACACACATTCTACAAAATCAACTAGCAAGATAGCACCATATTTCTCTCTTCTTCTTCTTGTTGGATCGGCCAAAGGAAGAACACCAAAGAAAATCCATCATTTTGTGAAGATCAAGTATCAATCTTACTCCATTTACTATCCTAGTTAAGATCTTGTGATCAAAACCCTAAGTTATTGCACATCTTCTCATCAAATCACTCCAACATTGTAAGTAAACTTCTAGAACATCATTTTGATCTTTTCATACTTTCATTTACTTCATATGATCATGTATTTTCAAGTTATACTAGTTACTTTTGCAAGTTACTTATGTTTTGATACCATTTTTGTTTATAAACTATCACAAACACTAGATCTATAAGTTTCACTAATAATCACATGAGATCCACCAAGTTTGGTGATGTTTAGGACCCCATGACACCCTAAGAAGGTGTATGGTAGGATTTGCGAGCTTGTGGAGTTGATTTGAGGTGGTATGATCAAGATTAGAACCATAGAAATGAGTTTTTAAAACATATATATACCTACTGTCCAAAATCGTGTAAACTGGAAAACTCAGTAATTTTTGGTATATTTTGGCCTTCGTATTCAGAAATTTCTTTCAAAAACGAAACCGTGGCCGCAAGAATCACTAAAAACCGACTTATAACGAAGGAGATATGATTTTTCGAAAATAGGCGACGAAAACTAATTTTCTGAAAATAAGTGTGCTGTTAGCCGAACTATAAAGGACCAAACAAGGCGTTAGACGTGATCTAGGAGAGCCGAACTACTGAGATTATGTTAGTTCATGTTATGACAAATCCGTGGATATAAAGAACGTAGAAAACGAGCTTATAACGACCGAGATATACACGTTCAAAGCCGACGAACCCTATTCTATTTTGACAGCCTAATAGAAAGTATTTTTCTAAGTATATAAGTTAACATTTTTACAAGTCATTACATTGATAGCCGGTTTTCTATCTATTCAAGACGCGTATGATCAAAAGTCCAATAACACGACACGAAAAACTTGTAACAATGTTTTATTTTCAAGGACGTCAAATTCATTCACTAACACTTAACGCGCACTAATTCGCGACTAGTTTTGCGAGACCGTTTTGGATATATTTTCACAAGTTATGAAAAGTATTGTTTTGTGACGAAAACACTATATTTGCCAATAGAACACCGAACAAGGATCATGGAGTGTAGTTTTAACCTATTTTCGCGAAATGTGGTTTATAACTTAACAAGACGTCAAAATGTATTTTTCGACGATAAACATTGTTTTCAAAACTTTCGAGTGGTATCGATAACATACGTGTTTGCATGAGTAACATCATTTCATTTGCTTACCTTAGATCATATCATTCATGATAGGTCGCGGTTAGGAACCGAGCCTCATCTCATCATATCCATTGTGATCATTGTTGCTATATCATATCAGGTGAGTTTTCATAGCCCCGTTTTAAATTGTTTATTGATTTCTAAACTCTCGGGGGAGAATACATTGCACCATTTTTATATGCGGACCAAAGTATGCAAACTCATTACATTGCTTAAGTTACATCATTGCCCAGATTAAAGTCCCCTTATATTATCATGAACCGTTAATTGTTAGTAAGCGAGAGTGAGTGGATAGATTTATTGAGGGTGACTCCTCCGTTCGGGTTGGTAGCACCAACTGGTCAAACGAACGCATTTCATTTCTGTCATATTAGAGTGATTGGCAAACACTCGGTTGGGGCATTTCATTCAGTCTAGCTTCGGGGTCATGAGCTTAGAGCTAATGTATCATTTTTATGTGGCATGGATTTGTCATACACTTTTTACTTGTGGTTTCCGTACAATCATTCATTTACATAAACCTATGATCTCACCAACATTTTGTTGACCATTTTTAGTAATGTATTTTCAGGTAATTAAGGTATCGCATGTTGGCTTGCATATGGACATCATGGAGTCGCGGAGTCGACGCGTCTCACTTTATATTTTATGCACTTATCCATCGTTTGAATTGTATGAACTTGTTTTCTGAAAACTTGTTTCACCTTTTGGGACCTAGCTTTATAACTCTGAATGTTTTTGAATAAACAAATGATGTATTTTCTAAACGACACTTTAGGTCGTTCAATATAACTACAACTTTGGTGCTATGACCAGTCGTGCCCCTGAATGACTTATTCCGCTGCAAGTCACGAAATTTGGGGGTGTAACACAATGGATGAACCGAGTTAGATCACTAATCGTCTAGGAATGACTCTTCCATAGCACTTGTAGAATGAACCTCTTGATGGAAGTAAACAACGAAGTAATCAATGAGTCTTTGGCAAGACCTAGAAAACTTACAATAGGTCGGTTTGTAACTCAACAGAAGCTTTAGGAACTTATGTAGCAACTCGAGCCCTTACTTTTGGAAAAGATACCTAACTTTTCACTTATCCCTCGAGGATACTAGTAGTCTACCTTAATACCCCTTTATGAAACAATGAACTGCGATAAGTATTTTACAAAACGTATATATATAAATTGATACGATAGTTTGGAAAGCATATTTCGGAAAGACTATTTTAGATACGTTATTCTGTGAACGCTAATTTGACATAGCTATTCTGACATACCATTTCGAATACTATTTTGGACGGTCAACCCTAGTTACACTACCTTGAAGACGTGACACATTGATATAATGTTTTAGGAGCTGTCTTGGATACACTACTGGTGTACTACTTTGAGAACTGTTTTGGATGCACTAGTTGGGATACACCATCTCGAGACACGCTATTTTGAAAGTATTATTTTGGAGACACTATTCAGGAATACTATTCGAAAGCCCCTTTTCTGGAAGACATTATCACTCTAGTATTACCTTAGACCACTAGGTCACATATCACATTTTCCCCCAGCGCCTCAACTTGTAAGAAAGCTCGAGTACACTGCAAAATAAGCCGGTAAATCGAACGACATCATTAGCTACCTTAGGAAGTAACCTGTCAGTTGAAATGAACACCTTAATGGTTTAGTCGAACGAATTGAACCTTGAAGACTGTAAAGGAATAATAGTACTCATGAGAAAATATTAACCCTAAGTGGTAAGTAAAATTGCCTGAATTAACCATAATAACGAGGTTCGCCCTAGTATTCGTGTTTTGGAATTGATACTGGTTTAGATAACCCGAATTATGTTAGTTAAGATTTTGTTCACACCATGGATCATAAACCATTTACCTCGAAAGACCATTGACCATTTCACACTGTTACACTTTGACCGTAGGCCCATAACCCGCAGGTCGTCAACTATAGCACTCACATTCAAAACGTTACTTTAACACCGTATATACTTATCTCATTCTCACTTACATTCGTAACTTACCGCATTTTTACTCTCATATTTTTACTCCCCTTATTTTGGTCAATTACACACTTAAACAATACAGTTTTATTTCAACTTTTACGAACCATTATATTTCAATTACGCTATACATTTTCACTATTATTTAATCAAAGTGTCAAATGCAACTATGCTATTACTATCTACTATAACATACTTATCATCACATTATTTCACTTTTTAATTCGTTATCTTAGCAGTTATCTAATAAAGCTTTCATATAAGTAACCAACACACTTACTACACCATTTCACTTTTCATTATTATTACCACTATGCACACATTCACACAAATCATTTTCAACTATTTTACCGACCCTTTTGCGGTCATTTTACAAAATCTTTTACTACTATATTCTACAAAAAAATAAAAAAAAATTGACTTTATCATTATTCTACAAACAATGAATTGATTTCCTAATATCGTTTCACCAGTTATTTTATAAACCGATTTATTGTCCTACCGCGATTTTATTACTATTTTATAAATCATGAATTGTTTTCCTATTGCCTATTAAATTGTTTTATAACTCGTGGTACAAGCTATCCTATTATTAAGTAATAAACTAATTCGCTACTTTACTACTATTTCATAAACCAACGAGCAATTTCACAAATTTTGTAAACTATGCCGCAATTATTCTATCTGTTTTACTTCTGCCTTGTGAACCATTTTACTCTCCGGTGAACCGATTTAGCCACTGTTTGTTTTAAAAACAATAAAACTGTGTTATTATTATCTTACAAATTATCTCGCCATTACTTTACAAAACTATTTTACTGTCACCCGACGAACCATTTTGCTACTAAATCACTAAGTAAACTACAGCTTTGCTAATATTTTACAGATAATAAATGATTTTCTTATTACTTTATGCCTTGTTTTACAAATCATCACACAAGTTATTGTGTAACCCGATCGTTATCTTTCTAACATATCACAAATTTAACTATGAATTTGTTATCTTATAAATGATAAATCGTTCTCTACCACTCTATAAACTGTTCTACAAATTATTTTATAAAGTATTTCACCATCACCATGTGAACCATTTACTTCCATGAAAAGTGTTTTCATACTATTATTTCATAAACAAGAATAACCAATCTTTCACTTTACAAATAAACCAAACCTTAGAAGTGGATCCCGCACTTATGCCTGCGATTATAGATTGCAACCTACCAAACCTTGAAACCGTTTCATCAGTGAATAAGTTACCTCATCCGTTCCATACGATTAGATTCCCTTGTTAGTAGTGCATGCGTTGAACTAGGTTATCAATATACCATCTCTTTTATGACATGTTACCCTCATTGCAAAACACCTTTCTTTTATGTAACCCGCTTCATTGCAAAACTCTTACTTTCTTCTATGAGACGCGACTACAACACTAGGACGCCAAGAGATCTTAGCCTACCTAGCGACTATTGATACCTGACCTCACCTTGAAAACAGGAAGGACTTTCCTCAACATAACATCGAGCTGATTCAGGCCTCTCAAATCACTAGTGTAACCGTTTTAGATCAAGATACCTTTTAGTACCGCTAAACAAGTTGGAATACTTACACCTATGAGCTTCGCCTGGTATTAAACATTGAACCTCGCTCCAAAATTTGGCAACTAGATTCTTTCTTTGGATATTTAGAAACATAGTTGGATGTGCATGCTAGATTACCCCTCCGCCCTTGATATTCTTACTTTTAAGGACTTTTCTTGAAATGCTTTTATAACAACTTCGAACTAGTAATGATAATTTTCCTGAAATACCCATTTTGAGGATTAAATCTTTCAAGTTAAACTTTATCAAACTTTTATTAAGGGATGTCAAATGACAAATTTATGAACATTTTCTTGTCCATACCATGATCCAAAAACCCGTTTTACAGAAATTTTAAGATCTTTTTGAAACTGTATCACCTCACGTTACAACAAATTCTCAACAAAGAAATTTGTAACACTTGAGAAGTTATTTTGGTCAAATTAGTACAAAGGTTTACCTAAACAAAGTTTCAAACAAAATTTCATCCAACTCACTGAGGAGAAAAACACACAATTTTGAAACAAATCTTGAAGATCGGTCATCCCGCCATTTTCATCACCTTGCACGTATCAAGCTAAAATTTTGTGTCACTAGGATGTGGACCATATGTTGGGTTAATATCGAGAGAATTTAAGAAGAGATCGCACTAGAAAAATTGTGAAACACCGCGTAGTTAAGATTTAAACAGTTTCCTCCCCTATTAAACTTACTTCAAGGATTATTGCACTTCACCAACTTACCAGAAAGGAGACAACATATGGCAGACCACTTAAGTACTCTTCCCAGGGCAAGGAGAAACCCTTAAGATAGTCCAGAGAGACCCGAATATGTTACTAGTACCACCACCTTTTCACCAACACCGTTCCGCTGGGTGACTTGAACTAAATCGCGAGGACGCGATTCCTTTTTAGGGGTATGCGATGTAACAACCGACAAATTTCTTAAACTTGTTTTACAAGCCAAAACAATAATTTTAATTCTTCCTTAGCTTTTAAACCTCTTTGAAACCAGAATTGATAAGTTAAACTGAAATCCAGGACGGATTTCCAAATATCATGTATGTGCTATAACACCTGGTAAATTTTCTAAACCTATTTTAGAAGTC
This sequence comes from Artemisia tridentata subsp. tridentata, assembly GCA_021014915.2. Taxonomy (NCBI): domain Eukaryota; kingdom Viridiplantae; phylum Streptophyta; class Magnoliopsida; order Asterales; family Asteraceae; genus Artemisia; species Artemisia tridentata. Next base: position 304,662,668 of record CP139508.1, read on the forward strand.
AAAACACTTGCCTCTCATTTTCTTTAACTTTTGAACTTCTTTGAACTTGTTTGGGTTTGAAAAACTATGAATATCTTATTTAACGTGAGCGTTACTCCCTTATCGAACCGGCACAACCTAGAAAGCTCGAAACGTATAGTATTTGCCAAATATATTGATTTCTTGAAAGTATTGCATATTTATACTCATTTTCATTGGAAAAATTATTTCGTGAACAATGGCGCAAGTTTCGTTGATTTTCGAGTCCGTTTGGTACGTCGAATGGGCCCCACAGTGATTATGGCAAAAGTGTTACCCAGTTGACAATTTATACCCCCGCCCAAAATAATACACCACACCCCCTATACTTTAATTTGGCCACGTTTGGTCCTTGCTGGGTATAAAAGGGTATTTTCTTATTTTTATTCATTTTACACACACACTAAATGCATAATACTCTCTCCTCTCTCTCACCTCCCCTCGCCGGCGACTCACGTCTGGCCACAGGAGAAATTTCCGGCCAAAGATTCCGGCGACACTTTTATTGTTCCAAAATTTAGATCGGGTCACCCCGACTCCGATCTCACCACTCACTTGCTCCGTATCACCTTACCACACACGGCACCGCTGCCACCGCCACCTGAACCACTCATCCGAGCCACGCACCTTACCCTTCATTTTCCGACGGTAAAACCCACCACACGTGCATCACATCTTTATTTTTATATAACTTTTACCAAACTCTAATTTTCGTTTTTTTTTATTTAATCCGATTTAACTAAATGTTTTATTTTCAAAAATGGCTTAAAAACCTTGTTATAAAACTCGTGTGGATCTCATTTTGGCCGCGACTCGGTTGTTGACCCGGTCAATTCGGTAAACTCACCGAGTCAACTCGGTTGACTCGGGGTGAGTGATAGTTTATTTGTTTTTCTTCTTCGTTTCTTTTGTTTCTTGATGAGGTGTGACTCGATTTGGATTCGGGTTGTGTTTGTTGGATCTCGACAGCCAGCATGTAGCCAAGCCGAGCTGTGACTCACGACGAGTCATGGCGAGGCAAGGGTTAAGGGTTAGGATTAGTTTGGTTGTGATTGGATTTGCGATTTGTGTTCAGATTTGGATTTAGGGTCTTGTTTGGTTGTTTGGTCTCGGTAGTCGCGTATGAGCCAAGCCGTGACTCACGGCGAGGCGGGTGTAATTGTTTAGGTTAGGTTTAGTTTGGATTGTTGCTGTTTGTGTGGATATTGGATTGCGGAATTGTTTTGGATGTGGATTTGGAGTTGGATTTGTTTGCAGATTTAAGTTAGGATTAGTCGAGGTTGTGATATTGGTTTGTTTGTGTTTGCGTTCGGATTTGGTTTAGGCCGAGAGCTCCGTAGGCTCGGATTGAGTGAGTCGTTACTCGTGGCGAGTCACGGCGGTGTTTATTGATTTGTTTGTTTTATTTAGTTATTTGTGTCGAGTTGTGAGTAATAGTTTAGTCTTTTATTTATTATTTGTCATTGGTTATCGGGATGGTGTTTTGGGCATAAAACTTTATATGTGGGATATACTTGATAAATATTGACTTGGACTTGGATATTATTAATGTTGTAACGTTGTTGGACAAGGATTGGACGTATTGGATTTGCGGTATTGGTTGATTGGACTATTATGGACCTTTGGTACACGAGACGGAAGACTCATAAGAGCTTAACCTATCTGGACCCGAACTATACAAAATGGTCGATAAAACTAAACAACTAATATTCACGCGAATAATATGTCCAATTATATATAATAACTTATAAAATTTGACGATAATTGAATTATTCAAATGAGTTGTATGACTTGGAAATGTCTTATAAACGGGCGCATCATGCCAAAATTTCATTCAATCCTTTATAGAACTTAATCTTTTACCGACATTCTAAAAACATTTTCAAACCTTATATGATTTGACATTTTATCAGCTATTTTGGGAAAAATGGGTAAATACCGAAACTACCTATTGTTGTTTGCTTGTTTGTTTATTTGTTTTATGTCCTCTTTTCACGTCAGTAATTCTCTATTCTTTTCGTCTTTCCTTTCTTTCTTCCCTCATATTCTTGAATATTCATTCATATTCGCCGACATTTGCTATTTTCCTTTTCTAAAATATCCACACGAGTCTTAAAATTTCATTTTCTTTCAAACGCCATTGAAAACTAAACCTTTTTTTAATAACACAAGTATTCAACGAACGCTACTTCATAAATTACTTGAGTATTATTTCTTAAACATGTTACTTGTTAGGTTGTGCCGATCCAGTACCGTTATGCTTATACTTTTGATGTCGTTGTGCTCTACTACTTTTGATGCCGTTGTGCTCTACTTTGGATATCGTCATACCTTACTACTTGATGCCAGTTGTGATCTTTGAGAATGTCTTGCATTGCTGCATACTGAGGTGAGTTCATAACCCCACTTTTTATTTGCTTAAACTGTTTTATAAACTACTTGGGGTGAGATACATGCTACCGTTTTGACTATGATCACAATTACTTGGAAACTATACTGTGAATTGAAAACTATGTTTTCTGCTATCTGAAACTTTATTTTAGCTGAAGCAACATTTATACTTTTCTGGTACTGTGAGTGAAGCAGTAGTCACTTTGCGAACCACCTGATAAGCACTAAGTACCTTCATTGCCAAAAGAAAGTCCCTCGATCATGAACCATTAATCACCTGCGGGTGAGCGTGATTATAGTATATAAGCCTATAGGATTGACCATCCCATCCCTGTTGACCGGGTAGGCAACACGGGTGTGCTATATTTGAGTTACCTAGGTATTTGGCAAGATACCTACTTTGGGGGCAACTATTATGATTATGAAATTCCGCGGTTACTGTCTGTTAGGAATATAAATATTCATATGAAGGTTCGGTCACCCCGAGTATCCATTTAGCATATCACATAGCTCGTAGGCTTATTTATATAAGCTTAGTATTATTAGTATTATTAGTTTTATTAGATTAGTCGTATCTATATTGTGGAGTGGGTCGGGTCTTTACCCTCTGTCAGCTCTCTCCACAGCCCACTAGGGGCATAATATGTTGTAAGTATAAATACCCCTTCCCACACAAGGGAAGGGTTGGAACTTCACATTATCTTGTGCTAATACACACATAGTTTTTGAGGTTTTTTGGTTCGATTTGAAAAGTTACTAATATTTCATTTTGTGCTTTGTTTAGTGATTAGAAGTTGTTATACCTTGTACTTTCTAGCTTAAGAATAGTATTAGAGTGGTATTTGGTGTTTGGATTCACAGATCTAAGAACGGTGTGGTGATTTTGGGGCAATTCGTGGGTGTTTAGTGTTGTGTTCTTCGCAGCGGTTTGTGTCCTTGGGACATGTTCTTGGACTCGGTTTGTGTCAATTAGAAGTAACGGTTTTTCTTATTACTTGTTTAGGCAAAAAGACAAAAGGCAGTGAAAGCGACGTGCTTGGGAGTTTGTGTCTACTCGGTTTGTCCCTCCAGCGTGTACTCGGTTTGTGTAGACTCGGTTTGTCTCTGAGGAGTTTACTCGGTTTGTGCCTACTCGGTTTGTCCCTCCAGCGTGTACTCGGTTTGTGTAGACGCGGTTTGTCTCTGAGGAGTTTACTCGGTTTGTGTCTACTCGATTTGTCTCTGCAGCGTGAACTCGGTTTGTGTCTAGGCGGTTTGTATCCACAGAGGTGCTATTTTTACGTCAAAACTTCAAACGGCCATAACTTTTGAACCGTAACTCCGTTTTCAGCGAAACACCTGTCAAAACGACCGTGAGACCGAGGAGAAGGACACGTTGAATTAATTTATTCATTCAACCCAACTTTCGAAGCCTGAAATCGCTCCAGAATGAAGTTATTGAGTTTCTAAGTTTTTCAGACCAAAATTTTGCCATAATAACTTGTAACAACCATACCAATTAGATCATACAATTGCCAGACCTTCATCATAACACATATCAAGCATCATTCCATGGTTCATTCTTGATTTTTTTGTAAAATCCCGTGAAAGAATCTATTTCTCGGTTTAAATCATAGAATTGTAAAATCCCGTGCACGGTTACATCATGTCTACTACTTCAGATTCCTTAATATCTGAGGTACTCAAGTTGTACGACACATATGATAACCAAATGATTTCCAATTCTGGACAACAAATGTACGTGTGTGATTCTGATAATACTAATGTGGAATCTTCATGCCCGAAATCACAAGAGAAAGAGCTTCATCAGTCACTTATGCTGTTTAATGCAAAGGAAAGTCGCATCGAATGTTTTCGTCTACTTCATTCACATCTCAAGGTTCTGTTTGATAAATCTGAATACGTGATGGGTTACACACGGGCTTTCACAGCACTCTTTGGTCAAGATGTTCATGATTTCACAGTCGAAATGACTCTATATTTAGATCAACTTGAACAACAACTTGACAAAGAAGAATTCTCTGAAGCAAGATCCGGAGCAGCTTTCAGTGTAATCAATAACCAACTCCAGGTGTTCATTGACTCGCAATACACTGAGGACTATGACTATGACAGTCAGATGACAAAAGGGTGTTTTGCTAATTACACTGGATTCGAGGTTGACGTGTTCAGAGTTACATTACTACAATTGATGAGTAATGTTAATGGGTTTATTGATGAAAGGGCTAAACAAATGGGGAATGGAACAAGATCAGACAAGTTTGATGATGGTGACAGCACAGGAGGTGATTTCACAATATGTGAGAATGCAGCCTACGTACCTGAAAATCACCAAGCACAATCTGCTGTGGTACATCTGTCTTATCTAGATAATGCTCTTTCTAATGAACAACAACATACTGAGCATCTTAAACTTACTTATGACACATATCTGTTGGAAAAGACTCATAGCAATATTACCTTTGATTCAACAAATATGAGTCATAAGGGGGGAGAAATTGATCAGGATGCTGAACATGAACATGATAATACGTCGAGTTCTTTGCCTACGGCTGAGTTTTTCAAATCAAATGATATGGTTGAAAAAGAAGTTTATAATGAACTTTCAAAAAGATTTTTACAGCTTGAAAAACATTGTATTGATCTTGAAATCTCAATGCAACAAAAGAAAGAAAGTCTTCAAAATAAACTACCATGTAGAAACCCGGAATTTCCTGAATTCCGTGAATTTTTTATGATAAATGATTTGAAAGCTCAGCTAGAAGCCAAAAACTTAACGATCAAAAACCTGAAAAACAGATTGGCTGAGATGCGTGACATATGTAATGAAGTTAAGACTAAACATGACAATGATGTTATTGCAACAAATAATGCAGAATTAGATCATAAAGTGACTGAATTGTTTAAGGAAAATGAGTCTTTGAAAATTCATTGCAAAGAACTGAGTGATACAATCAAAGAATCGAAAACTAAGAATGTAGAGCAAATTACCTCTTTGATTGCCAAAAATGATGAATTCAAGGCTCAACTTCAGGAAAAGGGTTTTGCGATTGCATCATTGAAAAACGAATTGAGAAAATTGAATGGAAATGGTGTGAACACTAAGTTTGCAAAACCATCAATCTTGGGGAAACCACCACTTAGGAACCAATCAGTTGTTAGACAACTGACAGCGTTTAGATCTGAACGGTTAAATGTTTCAAAAACACGGTTTGCCTCCCAAGTTGATACGGAAAAAGTTTTGTCAAAACCAGTCACTTCACAGTCTAGACCTAGTGAAAAGGAATATGCTGTTGCAAAACCACATCACATGAGTGCATCTAGTTCTTCTAGGATTAGTTCAACGCGTGTGTCACTTGTGACACCAAAGGAACATGTTAGACATAAAGTCATTGTTCAAAATCAAAACCTAGAGGATGCTAAGAAAAACACACATGAAAAGACTAGGAATTTGCCTGTTCTTAAGAGTAGTTGCCTGCCAACTAATGCGATTCCCATAGCTGACCACTCTAAGAAACCTAGATCTTTCTCTGACTCCAAACACTTAGTTTGCTCAACTTGTCAAAAATGTGTTTTTAATGCATCCCATGATGAGTGTATAACGAAACTCCTGAAGAAAGTGAATGATCGTGCCAAGGTTCAGACCTCTAAGACTAGAAACTACAACAAGCCCGTAGAACCAAAGAGGTATACTCAGAAACCTGGTAGGCAGATTGCTGTAGGACAAAGGTCTTCTCTAAAAAAGACTTCCACTGTACATGAGAAACCTGACACTCCTAGATCTTGCCTTAGGTGGATACCAACGGGTAGAATCTTTAAGATTGTTGGTCTTAGATGGATGCCTATTCAAAAGATGTTCACTAAGTGTGAATCTATGTTCACTGAGTGCAGAACCAAGGTTGACAGTGAAACCCCAAATGGTTTAAATGTTGATATCACTAACCCATATAAATGCAAACAAACTCTTAATGTCAATGCAGGAAGTCTTCACTTAAGTGCAGGTACTTCGTCCCTTCGTATTAAGGAAAGACTCAGAGTTTGGGTGCCGAAAAGAGTGATATCTCATGATGTAGGGGTTCAAACAATTCAAGCTTGATGAACATCAACGACAATGACGTCTGTTCAAATCAGTTCAGGCCTCGTTCTTCAATGACTATGACGTTTGAACAATGCAGTTCAAGCCTCGGGTCTCAATGTTTTCATAATGGCGTCTGCTGACATCTCTTCAGGCCCCGTTCGTCAAAGAAAAGAAAGGTGTACGCTTGAGTTCGCTTTATCTTCGGAAGAAGAGGAATCTTCTTATTTATGACCATTCTCATCAAGCTTCATGTTCTTCTCATGCTCATTTAGTCATCAAGTGGATCTACTTACCGCCGATGGTATTTTTATTCACCCGGTCTATCAAAAATGGCAGTTGACCGTCATATGCAATTTTTGAGGGGGAGAAAGGTGAATAAACTACTTGGTGATTGAGATTTGAGAAGTGGTCATACGACTCTCCATGTTTCTGACTATTCTCATCAAAAGGCTTCATACTTGCTCCACGCTCATTCAGATATCAAGTGGATCTACTTCCATCCGATTGGACGTTTATTCACTCAATCAAAAATGGCATCCTCGTATGCAGTCTTTGAGCGGGAGAAGTGTGAACAGTGGATCAACCTCATATGCACTTGTTCAATCAAAGATGGCATCCTCGTATGCAATCTTTGAGGGGGAGAAGTGTGAACAGTGGATCAACCTCATATGCACTTGTTCAATCAAAGATGGCATCCTCGTATGCAATCTTTGAGGGGGAGAAGTGTGAACAAGTGATTCGATGTATACTTGGTTGTTGGTTCACTCACTTGTGTTGGGCATCTAATCGTGACCATGGAGTTGATCAGGTATCACTTATTCGAGATTGAAGGTGACTTCCTCAAAGGCGTGATCTTACTTTATCTTGAAGTCGGGGTTGGTTGGATGCATGACCTTCAATGATAACTTGCTCATGCTTAAGATTTAAGTTGAAGACTTAGGTTATCTAGTTACCAGTAGTCGGGGTAACTATCACTTAAAGGAGTTACGTTGTAGTACTCAGTGTCACACGCCGATGTCGTTGTGGATAATCGTAAGAGGTGTTAATGTCTCATACCTTGGTTGGGTATTGAGTACTTAGAGATTTGCTTGGAGCACTAATTCTCTACACTGTTCTTCCAACATTAGTGCAAGCGTAAGTCACAAGAATGGGGAATTTTATCTTCAGGATAAAAGTTTGGTATATCGGGTTTGCTCCATCAGTTATCTCATCATAAGGCCTACTTGAGGGTTGATAAAGATAGTCAGAGACGGTTTCGGCAGCGGTTAATTCTCACTTGATCTACTTGAGCCTAAGTTGTTCTTCTCACAAGATTTCAAGAATATGTTCGTAAAATGTGTTGTTGATTCTGAGGTATCAAAACCAGCAAGGGGGAAGGAGACATACATCTGAATGCACAATGAGTACACATGATGGGCTTTATACTTCTTCTCAATTGAAGATTATTCCGGGAAGACAAGTGTCATAACCGCAGAGAAAATCAGTGTTCTAACTCGTTCTTTCTGGTGTGTCATTCCAACTAAGTGTGGGAAGAGAATGTCAGTTTCTGATGATAAAAGAGGTACACAATTGTATGATGGTTCCTACGGTTAGTTGGTATCCTATTGAAGGAAATGTGTACATCCGGGATTCAGTTGTTGTTATGGTAATGTCTTGGTATTATCATGTCGACTACATACGGGATAAATTGCTTACACTCGGGACTTAGCTGAATTTGGTGTAACAGTTCTCATCTGCAATGTCCTGAAAGGAGATAAGGGGATTTTCGGGTCTTAATTGATCTTGATGATGCTTTGTCGACTTCATTAATGGGATTGAGTGTGTACTTCGGGTTTTTGGGCTTCATATATCGAGACTGATTGCATCACTTCAACTACTTGGGGGAAGTGGTCTCTGGATACTCTTGGCATACATTACTTCAGACTTCAGCGGGAAGAAATGTGAGAAGGTTAATTTAAGTGTGAGATGATTCGTTGCTAATTTATGTGATGGTCCCCTGATCGGAGAATCTCAATGGTTATTCTTAAAAGGAGCATCAATACTTAATGGGGTTTGATACGGTTTTCGCTATATACATACCTTTCGTAAGCTTGAAAGAGAGCTTTGAAACTGCTCAAAAGGAAGATTGTCGATTTGGGGGGAAGCTATCAAAGCTTCACATTGAGAAGGCTCAAGCTCAGATGATTATTTTGGAGCCTTGAAAGCTTTGGTGGTGAAAGTTTAGGAGATGTTGACTACAGATTTCTACCACATGCTGAACGTATCCTCATTTTGGTATTCATGTCATCATCGTCTTAAGCTGAGTAACATTTTCTTGTACATATCTTATACCATACTGTAAATAGAAAATTATAGATCCAGAAAATTGTAAATAGATACTTAGAAATCCTGCTAAGTGTATATATAGAAACGTAAAACCAGAAAATCCATAAAAATTAAAAAAAAAATTAGAAAAGACCAAAAATAGTTTCACCTAGGCATGTCTTCTGTTTATCGATAACATTTACGGACTTAGAAATGTCATTCAATAATGGCACGGGTCTTTAAATGAAGCTCGAGCAGAAGTTAAAATGGATGGTTAAAACATGTCTAAATGGCTTGCTATTACTTTAGATAGCAACCCGCGCTTCATATTGGGGAAAGCACGTCGCCAAAAAGACGGCTGTTCCTCCAACTGGGTGATGTTCACCTGGGCATGGATTACTTCATATCCATGTTTCCTGATTTGATGTACGTTTCAGTGCATCATTTCTTGTAAAAGAAGAGAAATCTTCTTAGTATAACAAATAGTTTTCATTCTATGATTCTTCTGAAAATTATTTGTGAGACACTTGGTAAATATGTGTTGTATGAAATTTGTTTATACTTGGATTATGCATAAAATTTGTCACTCAATCAACGACTACAAAACCTCATGACAGTTCTTGTTTGATGAGTTGTGGGGTTAAGCTTGATTTTAGTTGAGGTTCAACTAGAATACGGGTCATTGATTGAGGGGGAGAGTGAATTCAAATTTTATATCATCAAATGGGTTTCTTGATTAATTTATGACTCTTAGAAAAGGTTTTGCAGTTAATGGGGTATTAGTTGAAGAGGATATTGCTTAAATATATCAAATGACCAAGTGTGTTAGTTGCTAGAAAGTTAAGGACATTATGTGCAATTTGCTTGTAGTATCCTAGCTTCATATAACTAGAAGGTTCATTTGTATCTCTTTGGAATCCTCGTTTAATCCCCTAGACACATTAAAACTCAAAACCTGAAAGAAGTTAGAAAACCCTATGTGTTTGATGTTCTTGAATGCTCCACTGACATTTGTATGAACTAAGTGAATGAGTTTCAAATGTTGTTTGTCTCTGCTGCTTAATGGTTGTTGATATTGTGCATATGTTCTCAGGATTCGCTTAGGTAGATTGCTATTATGTTAGAATCATGTTCCTAAGATCCTGAATTAAATATTGAAATCTGTGTGAATTGCCATGTTCATGATTGCTAATTGCTCTTCATGCTAGATAGTGGTTTGACGTAGTTCCTGATTAGGGGTTTGATTATAAGATGAACTTGGTATTATAATGTGGCAAGCTGCTGAAGGGTAGCTATTAAGGAATAGTGTATCTGTATGCATGTATATCTGTGTTGATATTCTTATGCAGATTCCATAGCCAAAATGAATGTGCCAGTTCCCATTCTAACCATTTAATCAGACGTTCAAATTCTATTGATTGGCTCAGAATTCACCACGACAACAACATCGGCGGCAACAACAACAACAACACCGTCATCACCACCACCACCTTCAGTGAAACAAAGCAATATTTGTTCTGATCTCGCCAAGTGGGGATCTACAATTCTTGGACGTTCTTGTTGGTGGATGGATAATCGATGTTGACCAATGACTCCTTCAGAAAAGCGGATGATCACATCATCTGCGCAAAAGGTCAATATCATTTGTGTCATAATAGTTATCTTGTGCAAAATGAGCAGTGAATCTCCCTCTTAGATTAAGGGGGAGCAAAGTATGTTTCATCATCAGAACATGTTAAACCTGACCACATTTTCTCCCATGTTTTCTAAATTATTTAAATCAATTGGGATCACAAATCTCAAAAGGTTTGAAATTTTTGATCGGGGGAGAGAATGTGATTTAAATATGAAACCTGATGAAAATGTGATGTTTTGGATTTAAGTGTAGGCTCTCCCATATGTGCTAAACTCTTTCGTATATCGATGCACATATTGAGGGGGAGCGAATGGATGAAAAAGGATTTTAACATAGCATGAGATCGTGACTCAGACTTCACCAATGAATTGACGAAACCTATACTGTCATTGATTGAAAGGACATATCCTGGCCGGGTAATAATTTCAAGCTGGTCTAACCAGTGATGTAAGCGTGTCTCGAAAAGGATGTGTCTGAGTAGAGTGTACTGTTTCGAGAAACTTTTTGTGAACTTGACCAGGACGGGTAATAATTTCAAGCTGGTCTAACCAGTGATGTAAGCGTGTCTCGAATCGGTCATGTTCACTGAAAGTTGATCAATTCAAAAAGTGCGAGCTCTACCTAACATGTGCAAATTTATAAAACAATCATTAGAGCACATGTTGAGGGGGAGCATTTGAAAAATATAAAACTCTCAAGTGTTTGCAAAAATGTGTTTCAGAATCATGAACACTTTGAGAGATTTTTCAAAGATTTGGTTTGGCAATCGTGGATGAATACCAAAGACCGACCATTTTAATTAATGTATGGAGTTATAAGGATGGTTAGGTTAGGCTCAAGTTCCCACGATCCCGCCAGAGCCGGAGGGATCTACCCAGGGACAATCCACTAGTTAGTGTAGAAGTCCTTAGGTATGATTAAAAAGGAGAAAAGTGTGATTAAGGGAAGAGTGCCGACTGAAATGGAGCTAGTACTGGAACAAACCCAACAAGGTACTAGTTATGAAGTCTCGGTAAGCACTGAAGGGGTTGAAGAATGAAAAAGAATTGTAAAGAGAAAGGGTGAAAAGAAATAGCCCTCCTTACAACTTAGGCAGAAACCGGGTCAATACATATGCTGTCAGAATCACATAGTTGATTGCTGGCATTGAAGACAAAGTATCATGGACCCAGTGATACGCTGCACAACCCTCCCTAGCCACTCAAGGTCCCTCAAAGGATTCTTGTTTCAATTGTCACGGAGTTCAATACATTCCTATCGTCTCTCTCACTCCGAGTTAGATGATATTGAAAAGGTGGCAGTCCTCTCCAGCCTCCGCTCACTAAATCAAAGCGCACTATTGAGTCTAGGGCCACGAGATGCATAATAAGATCTCATAGGAACACATGCTACTTCTACACTGGTTGTTCAACATTAAGGACACCAGTTGTAAATTTAAGAGTCCTACGCAGATCCTAGCAATCTGCCAGAACATTCATGAGAGACTTTACAAATGTAATTCTCAATGATTGAATGGAAATTCCTGCCAGGGTCAACATCAAGCAGCCCTGAAAGTAGGTCACTTCGGTAATTCTTTATGGATTACGCTTAGTGGTCACGGCGGTTTCAAACGGTCTACAGTCGTGGAGTGATCTCCAGCGACTCACCTAATCGTTGATGTGCTACGGTTCGATCTTAAAAAGCCCTCTGTGGGTTTTCGATTAGGAACGGTCTTGGTAAGGATTAGAGAGAGTTTTCACACTATGCTGTTAACAATCTCGAAGTCCGAACCCGTAAGTACCGGTCGATTTGTTGCTAACTGTCGTATGCAGGAACTTCTGGCGATTGTAGCTGTGGAATGCTGTAGCTGGTTGCTGTTGTAGCTGGTTACAGAAAAGATGCCAATCCTCTAACACATGTTCACACTACATCATCATCTTAAACAAAGAAGTCATGATCAATCTAAAAGACCTTCAACACTGCTTCCACAACTCTGAAGCTGAAGATCATGATCCAGAAAAGTGTGAGCATGTCGACACAAAAACACAATCCATTACCACATGTTCACTCTACTCCATCGTCATATTCAAAGAAGTCATGACAACCTAAAAGACCTTCAACACAGCTTCTGCATACTCTGATGCTGAAAGTCATGACCCAGAATAGAGTGAGCATGTCGGCTTGAAGATTATCACATCACGTGGTGACATACTGCTGAAAGATGACTTGAAGACAAATGTTGGATGATGAACTCAAAGAATTCTCAAAAATCATCCAAGACAACCGATCAGTCATCAAAAGATTACTGCTGAATGCACAAAGTTTCAAGACATTGAAGAATCGAAGACTACGAACTATGAAGTCAAGATCAAAAGATCAAATGCTAGAATTCGAAATATTATTTCCAGGGTGACCTCCCTTAGGGGGAGATTGTTAGGAATATAAATATTCATATGAAGGTTCGGTCACCCCGAGTATCCATTTAGCATATCACATAGCTCGTAGGCTTATTTATATAAGCTTAGTATTATTAGTATTATTAGTTTTATTAGATTAGTCGTATCTATATTGTGGAGTGGGTCGGGTCTTTACCCTCTGTCAGCTCTCTCCACAGCCCACTAGGGGCCTAGTATGTTGTAAGTATAAATACCCCTTCCCACACAAGGGAAGGGTTGGAACTTCACATTATCTTAAGCTAATACACACATTGTTTCTCTCTCTAGAAGTTCCCATCACTTTCTCTCTCTAGTTCTTTGTCCATTCGATCCAATCTATAGCCTCAAACTAGTGTTTCTTGCATTGTGAATACCATACACTGTCGACTTACGCCAGGGTTACTGGTGCCGGTTAACGCTTTGTGTGTCATGAGCTAAGTGCAGTGGTAATATCTGAACTTTCGGGCGTATAACAACGTAGCCCACTTTCTTGGAAACTTGAAATAATGTGATCAACTACTTTATTTAAACCTATAAATTCACTCAACCTTTGTATTGACTTTTAGCATGTTTATCTCAGGTGTTAAATCATTTCCGCTGCATATCTTACCTTTGGAGGAGCTTGGCGAAGGGCAGGGCATGGTCATAGAAGACTCAGAAAACTATTTGGGACCACTCTAAACTCTTTTATGAAACTTTATTTTCCGCACTATTTTAAATAATGTAAATTGGATGTTTTAAATTATGAAATTTCTTCTAAAATGGTTTAAGTAAAACCGTTCTTTGTACCTTGTGATTGTGATAGGTATTCAATAACACCCCCGACCCGTATGTTTCCGCTGATCCGATTTCGGGGTGTTACATAAATCCCTTGGGATTTGTACTTTTCTTTATATAAACTTAAAGTAGAAATTCCCTTGAGATTCAGTTTTTGTTGTGTAATGTTATGAGAAAAGTGAAAATCCCTTGGGATTTGCACTTTGCTTTATATAAACTTGAAGTAGAAATTCCCTTGAGATTCAGTTTTTGTTGTGTAATGTTATGAGAAAAGTGAAAATCCCTTGGGATTTGCACTTTGCTTTATATAAACTTGAAGTAGAAATTCCCTTGAGATTCAGTTTTTGTTGTGTAAGGATATGAGAAAAGTTTAAATCCCTTGGGATTTGCACTTTGCTTTATATAAACTTGAAGTATATGGAAGTATAAAATCCCTTGAGATTCTGTTTTATGTTATCTTAATCCCTTGAGATTATGTTTTTTATATATAGATTCTATGTGATCACCAAGACCAACTTTATATGAACACACTGAGACACCGGGTGGATCAATATATTGGGAGCCTCATGTAGAAGGAATTCCTGTACTAGTTGAGGGAAAATACTATGACACTATAGACGAAGCTATAGAAATGTATAGTAACTACGCTGAAGTGGGAGGTTTTCAAATTAAAAAAGCATGACAACGAGTAACAAAATATGGAATTGTACAACTCAAATACATCATGTGTAACAAAGAAGGAGCTCCAAGACATATTAATATCGACACTTTGGATCATAAAGACAGTGACAAACAAAAAAGAAATACAACTCTGCATGTAACAGGTTGTAAAGCTCGAATAAGGTTTGAATTGGATATCGTTTCTAGAAGATACAAGCTAGTTCAGTTTATTACTAAACACAACCATTTGCTTATACCAAAAGAGTACAAACATTTTACAAAAAAGCAAAGAAAAATGACACAAGCAGAAAAAATGTTTGTTGTCAAAGCGGCAACAAACAAGATTGGTCCAACACGGGCTCACCACTTGTTAACGAGTATGAAAGGTGGGTATGAATATGTTCATGGGACAACTGATGATTTTAAGAATCATCAGTTCTGTATGTAATCACGTTGGATTCACAATGAAATCTCAAGGGATTCATTGTGAATTCCATGGGATTAATAATAAATCACATAGGATTATGTATGTAGCAACCTGTAGAATTCCCCAGTCATTAGTAAACGTTAATCTAGTATTAACCCATCATTACAGTTCACTTGACCATTTTTACGAGCAAAATTTGAAAATTTTGTTTATTACATTTCTATAATTCAAACGTTTTTACGTGATTCACAATACTTTGGGACGAGCTTACACACGCACCACGACAGTCCAATATACAAATAAACACCAAACGGACCCTTATTCCTTATTCTAGGCCTGTTACTATTCAAGCCCAACACAATTCAAGCCCAAACTTTCATTTCCTTTTATTCTAAATCGACCCAACACACATTTACTTGACCTCTTTTATTCCAAATTTCGACACACAACATATGCTACATTTTTCACCATTTGATTCTTTACATTACAAGGATTCAGTAATGGCAAATCCCATAATCTAATTCGAATATTTACTATAAAAACAAGCTTCAAAGCTAACCTCATTCAACACGATTACAAGTTCATCCAAATGATGACCAATTCGACCAAAGCTCATTTCTACCTAAACCATTGTGTTTTTCCTAGTCGAATATGAGTCCTAAACTCCCTATCACACTTTTCTTATTCTTTTGGTCACATTAAAATGTTGTTTGGACCCTTTACATATGTCGACCTACATTAAACATATCATTCGGTTCATAACCGAGACATACACACACCACTTGATTAATTCACTCAAGTTTGCCTAGCTATGTTTATTCCTTATGCTCCCTTATCCTATCTATTCGACATCTACACAATCCCAACTTGATGATTTTAATACTATATACTCGATACACTTGCATACATATACGTATAACCCTTTCACATTCTCTCATTCACACTCAAATATTTCTAAGTCTTTCTCTCCTGCTAGTTCATTCAAAGGAAACAAGACCATTATTCTAGTCATTCGAACTCATTTTCCAACATACAAAGTTGATCTCGATCCTTTTGTATTGGTTCTAACGAGTTACATACAAGAATCCATCGTTCTTAGTTCATTTCTACGATCCCCACCACCATTTGTGGTGTAGTAAGTCCCTCGAATCCTTTTTCTATTCATACTTATGTTTATAAAGTTCATGCACTTTTTATTCATTTCATTCGATCCTTTTTAGCTTTCCATTTATTTCTTTGAGTTTTCGTATTTCATTTTATCTATATTCATGACCTCCTATTTAATGGATGGCTAGGAAATTAAGTTCTATAATCATTCGACACATATAAACTCATATTAATGCTTAATGAGACCCCTTTTAATCTCATATTACATATCAAACATATACATGTCATTATTTCATTTTTGATTATATCATTATGTCGACTAGAACAAGCCTTGTTAAATCATTTTTGATCGAGTGCCATGTCAAATAAATTACGTGACTCGATTGTCCATAAGTCACTCTAATAAGCTGTATTAATAAGCTCTTCTAATAAGCTATTATGACACCTTTTTAATCATAAAAGTAAACCCCTATCGAGACAGTTTCTAAATACATAAATATGTCGAGTGGACTTTTTAGCCCACTAAGCTTAAAATAAGCAAACCGAATAAGCACTGGATATAAGCAGTTTGAATATATTTTTAGAACTATAAAATAAGCCCAAGACCAAGCCCAAATCCTCTATGAACCCTTTGGATCGAAAAGTGTTATTGGGCTTGTTTAAAATGTTAAAAGCCCATTAAGCTAAAAATAAGCTCTTTTGAGTAATAAGCAGTTTTTATAAACTTGATTAAGCTGTTTGAAACTTATAAAACTTTCGGAAAACTTAAATTCATAAATTTGTGAATTTTGGACTTAAAATGCAAATTATGTTACTATTTAGGTTAAAATTGTAACTATCGAATAAATGTGTACTAAACTGTCAAATTAATAACTTATGGGTAGAAAATGATAAAACAGTAACCAGAATCCATAAAATGTCACATTTCAACATTTTGGACTAATAATGTAAATATTATTTAACCAGGGACTAACGGTGCAAATGTTTCACCGTTAGGGTTAAAAGTGTAAATTTCCTATAACTTAAAGGACCAACCAGTAACTTATTTCTATACACATTTACATGAAGTGTTTTATACCTTTTTCATTCTTTCAAGTCCTTTTTACAGTTCGTAATATTCATTTAAACAAACGGTACGTTTATATTTATATAACGTAATTTTAACGAATAAACATAACTTATCATCCACCAACTTTCGAGAAGACGATATTTACGAATTCAATAAACATAAAAATATAATAATATTATATATAATATTATTTTTGAACTTTAAGCATTTTAAGCATATTATCCATTCTCATCACGAATCAATTCGTTATTCGATATTTTTTCACAATCATCATTCACATAAGTCAAGCTTGAACCATCAAAATCCCAGACTTCCCTATTATTCAGGTCGTGTGTTGGAGCCATTCCCGTGTTACATTTGACACAACATTTACCTTGACTTTTATAGCTAAGGTGAGTCATAGCCCCACTCTTACTCTTTTATATTCATTTTAAACTACTTGGGGGAGATACATGCTTAAATTACTTTACTCGTTTATCAGATACATGATTTGCATTATGATGCAAATACTCAAAACATTTATGATACACTACGCTTTTATACTTTTTGGACATAATGTGTAGTTTTATTACGATATATGCCTTAATGTGTCAAACTATTCATATACACACTATTCATAGCAACTGTTTAACTCTTTTGGGAAGGAGCCGTTGGAGAGGTATTGATAGTAACTATCGGGCTGACGTCCCCACCCTTGTGTCCAAAATGACGAGACCTTGGGTGAATATAATCCGGAGTACACATGATACATATATACATAGTCAAGAGGTTCAGTTTGCTGCTAATCATTACATTAAGTGCTCTTGTATATCGTATACACATCTGTCCTACTCATACTTTAGCAGTGGGTTGTAAACACACAGGTTGCAAGTCTTGTATGGGTGGGATTTGGGGCTGAGTGGATTTACAATGCCTTTGCAGTGGAAACTTTATTCAAGGGCTTTACAATTTACATACATGCCCTACTCATACTTTAGTAGTGGGTTGTAAACACACAGGTTGCAAATCTTGTATGGGCGGGGCTTGGGACTGAGTGGATTTGCAATGCCTTTGCTGTGAAATCTTTATTCAAATGCTTTACAACTAAACTAAACTCTATGAACACACTAACCTTTGGTTGACACTTTTTAGCATGTTTATCTCAGGTCAATAAGGCGATAATGGATGCATGGATCTTATAGTCATTTGCATACTTTGAAGACTTATGCTTTTATCCTTACCATTCGATACATCCTGAAAACGTTTATGTAGTCATACTTTGGAATTTCTTGTCATAACTCTGATTTAAATAATTTGAATGGTAACATTTCAAAACGTCTTATTTAGAGGTCGTTTTCTATACCTTGTTCTATATTATGAAGTAATACCCCATTGACATTATCGTTCCGCTGCGGTAATTTGGGGGTGTTACAATGTATGTAATCACATGGGATTCTGCCACTAAAACTTATATTATTTTTAGGTACAACATGGTGTTTGTACCATTCACCGGTGTCGATAATCATATAAAGTGTGTCACACTTGGTTCGGGAATGCTTTTAAGAGAAGACACTAAATGATACATATGGTTACTAAAGGCATTCATGACCGCTTTCTATAAAGAACCAACCATGGTGGTAACGGATCAAGATAGAGCAATGAAGAAAGACATTGAAGCCGTTTTCACTAGATCGAAACACAGAATTTGCATGTGGCATATTCACCAAAAGATTCCAGCAAAGGTAATTTATCGAGCTTAACAAAAGTTTGTTTTTTTTATCACATTTGATATATAGATGAACCGCATTGGATTCTGTATATCCCATCTAAATTTTTTTTTATCTGAATCACATGGGATTCTGTATAAATCTCATGTGATTCATCTATATATCACATGTGAATGTTTTTTTATCTTAATCACATGGGATTCTGTATGAATCTCATGGGATTCATATATGAATCCCATGGGATTCTGTATAAATCTCATGTGATTTACATGTGTATATCGTGTTATTTATGCTGAAAATAAGCTTCTAAAACTCTATTCTATCAAAAAAACAGATTTGTAAAGAAATATACAAAGAAACTGATTTCAAGAAGTGTTTAAATAAGATCGTTTGGAATATGTTCATGGAACCGTTGGAATTTGAAGAGAAATGGGCTAAGTTGATTGAAGATTTTGGTTTGCAAAACCACAAAAGGATGACCAAAATGTTTAAACTACAAAAAATGTGGATTCCAGCTTATTTATCGACTCGCCATTATTTGGATTGATGAGAACCACATCAAGGTCTGAGAGTGAAAACTCGTTCTTTAAAAGTTTCACAAGCCCAGGAGCAACACTAGTTAGTTTCATGATGTCCTATGAATCAACAATGGAAAGACAACGTTATATTCAAGAACATCTGGACTTTAAACACTAGACGCGGCTCCAAAAGGTGAAACACAATTACCGATTGAACGTCATGCATCAAGAGTGTATACTAGAACGATATTTCTTCTTGTTCAAAAGGATATAATTGAAGCAAGCTGGACTTGTACGATACAAGATCTAAAAATGGAAGAAGGTTGTGAGATTGTCATGATTAGAGACAAAAATGCGTTGGCTTATAGAATCCTTAATAAGGAAGTTGCAAAAGAACAAGCAGAGGAAGGCGAAACAGTAGCAACAGAAACATTTGTAGACTATAAGGTATGTTACTTGTTGGTATAAACTACTATAATATCACACGGGATTCATCAAATAGTCACATGTGATTCATAATGAATCCCATGGGATTCATGCTGAATCCCATGTGATTCATTATGAATCACTTGGGATTCATGCTGAATCCCATGTGATTCATTATGAACCCCATGGGATTGACTAATGAATCCCATGGGATTCATAATGAATCACATGTGATTCAGCATGAATCCCAAGTGATTCATTAGTCAATCCCATGGGGTTCAGGATGAATTTTAATTCTTTAATTCTTGTGTTTTAAAAAGGTACTGCGTACAATAGAAGATGGGCGGTGGTATGTACTTGTAGACATTTTGCCCGATACGGTTTTCTATGTCGACAGATATTCTGTGTCTTCAAGAATTGTGATATTAACGTCATCCCACACTACAAGAAAAGTGGCTTTTTAGGACCCCCGTAAGCGTCCTAAAATGGTACTTTATAGGACCTTTCATTTGATAGGACCAAGGATGAAAGGGATGTATGTAAGGCGGTTGTAATAGGTCACAAGCGTCCTAATATCTCAAATACCTTATGAAACCAATTTTATGGTCGTATTATATGTCTATGAACAACCCAAATAGCGTCCTAATAAAACCATATTAGGACACTTTTACAATGTTTTGACATGTGCTTACCTACTTTTAATCTTTTGACACACATAAAAAGGTCCTTAAAAGTTTGTTAGGACGCATATGATGCAACATCATAGCTATTTTGGCAACCAAGAAAAGGGTCCTAATAACTCAAATAAGATTATGATACCAATTTTATGGTCGCATAATAGGTCTATAAACAACTCAAATAACGTCCTAATAAAAACATATTAGGACACTTTTACAATGTTCTAACATGTGGTAATCTACTTTTAATCTTTTGATACACATACAAGCGTCCTTAAATGTTGATTCTTAGGACGGTTATCATATAACATTATAGTTACTTTAACACCAAGAAAAGGGTCCTAATATCCCAAATACGATTATGAAACGAAATTTATGGTCGCATAATATGTCTATGAACAACCAAATAACGTCCTAATAACAACATATTAGGACACTTTTACAATGTTCTAACATGTGGTTACCTAATTTTAATCTTTTGATACACATACAAGTGTACTTAAAAGATAATTGTTAGGACGCTTATCATATAACATTATAGCTACTTTAGCACCAAGAAAAGGGTTCTAATATCTCAAAGAAGATTATAAAACCAATTTTTTGGTCGTATAAAATGTCTATTAACAACCTAAATAACGTCCTAATAACAACATATTAGGACACTTTTACAATGTTAAGCGTCCTTAAAAGTTTATTGTTAGGACGCTTAATAAGTTTAATAGGACAATTTCAAAGTCCTAACAAGTCATATGATAGGACGCTATTTTCAACATGCACACTCTATTTTACGATATGAATAAAACATCAACTAATTATTAAATGAATAAAACGAAATTGTATTTCAAATAAGCAATTGTCATAACAAAAGCACTAAACATAAATAAGGTATAGACATTATCCAACATAAAGTCTTATAACATTAAACAAGAAATTAAAGCAACAAGAAGCTTAGTCCGGGGTCATCATGCATCCTTTCTCAATCCTCATGGACCACCTACAAATAAACATCCATGTATAAGCATTAAGCTCCATGTTATTAAAATTATTGGTATCACAAGTTGTAGGGTATTCACAATGCAAGAAACACTTGTTTGAGGCTTAGTTTTGGATCGAATGGTAGATATTCTAGAGAGAGGTTGGAGAGTTTGGGAGCCTTTGTAGAGAGAGAAACAATATGAGATTAGATTATCATGAAAGGTCCAACCCTTCCCATGGGTGGGAAGGGAGTATTTATAGTACTACATAATATGTCCTTAGTGGACTGTGGAGCGAGCTGACAGTGGGTAAAGACCCGACCCACTCCACAATATTACTAATAACTAAAATACTAATAATATTACTGATAATCCTACGAGCTATGATGAACTAATAATTACTCGGGGTGACCGAGTCTTCAGCTGAATATTCATATTCCTAACAATCTCCCCCTAAGGGAGGTCACCCCAGAAGTAATGTTCTGAATTTCAGCACTTCTTCCTTAGATCTTGACATCATAGCTCGTAACCATTGATTCTTCAATATCATTGATTGTTGTGCAAACATCCGTGATCTTAAGATGACTTCTCTTTTGTCTTGGATGAACTTTGAGTAATCTTTGAAATTATCATCCTACTTGAGTCTCCAAGTCATCTTTTAGAATTAGGTCTCCATGTGATGAAATGTACTTAGAGCCGACATGCTCACACTATATGGTGTCATGATCTTCAGCATCAGAGTTAGCAGAAGCTGTGTTGAAGGTCTTTTGGGTGATCATGACTTTGTTGAATAACAATGATGATGTAGTGTGAACATGTGGTAGAGGATTGGCATCTTTTCTGCAACCAGCTACAACAGCAACCAGCTACAGCATTCCACAGCTACAACCGCCAGACATTCCTGCATACGACAGTTAGCAATAATTCGACCGGTACTTACAAGTTTGGACTTCGAGATAGTCAACAGCATAGTGTGAAAACTCTCTCTAATCCTTACCAAGACCGTTCCTAATCGAAAACCCACATAGGGCTTTTTAAGATCGAACCGTAGCACATCAACGATTAGGTGAGTCGCTGGAGATCACTCCACGACTGTAGACCGTTTGAGACTGCCGCGACCACTAAGCGTAATCCATAAAGAATTACCGAAGTGACCTGCTTTCAGGGCTGCTTGATGTTGACCCTGGCAGGAATTTCCATTCAATCATTGAGAATTACATAAGTAGATTCTCTCATAAATGTTCTGGCAGATTGCTAAGATCTGCGTAGGACTCATAAGTTTACAACTGGTGTCCTTAATGTTGAACACCCAGTGTAGAAATAATTCGTGTTCCTATGAGATCTTTTTATGCATCTCGTGGCTCTAGACTCTATAGTGAGTTTTGATTTAGTGAGCGGAGGCTGGAGAGAACTGCCACCTTTTCAATATCATCTAACTCGGAGTGAGAGAGATGATAGGAATGTATTGAACTCCGTGACAATTGAAACAAGAGTCCTTTGAGGGACCTTGAGTGGCTAGGGAGGGTTGTGCAGCGTATCACTGGGTCCATGATACTTTGTCTTCAATGCCAGCAATCAACTAAGTGATTCTGACAGCATATGTATTGACCCGGTTTCTGCCTAAGTTGTAAGGAGGGCTATTTCTTTTCACCCTTTCTCTTTACAATTCTTTTTCATTCTTCAACCCCTTCAGTGCTTACCGAGACTTCATAACTAACACCTTGTTGGGTTTATTCCAGTGTTAGCTCCATCTCAGTCGGCACTATTCCCTCATTCACTTTTCTCCTTTTTAATCATACCTAAGGACTTCTACACTAACTAGTGGATTGTCCCTGGGTAGATCCCTCCGGCTCTGGCGGGATCGTGGGAACTTGTACCTAACCTTACCATCCTTATAACTCCATTATATGAAATACAATGGTCGGTCTTTGGTGTTCTTCCACAATTGCCAAACCAAATCTTTGAAAAATATCTCAAAGTGTTCATGATTTTGAAACACATTTTTTGCAAACACTTGAGAGTTTTATATTTTTCAAATGCTCCCCCTCAACATGTGCTCGGTTGATTGTTTTATAAATTTGCACATGTTAGGTAGAGCTCGCACTTTTTGAATTGATCAACTTTCAGTGAACATGACCGATTCGAGACACGCTTACATCACTAGTTAGACTAGCTTGAAATTATTACCCGGCCTGGTCAAGTCCACAGAAAGTTTCTCGAAATGGTACACTCTACTCAGATACATCTTTTTCGAGACACGCTTACATCACTGGTTAGACCAGCTTGAAATTATTACCCGGCCAAGACGTATCCTTTCGATTGATGACAGTTCAAGTTTCGTCAATTCATTTGTCAAGACTGAGTCACGATCTCTTGCAATGCCAAATCCTTTTTGTTTCCACAAACCATTTGCTCCCCCTCAATATGTGCATTGATATACAAAATGGTTTAGCACATACGGGAGAGCATACATTAACTTCCAAATCATCACATTTTATCAGAATTTCCTATTTAAATCACATTCTCTCCCCCGATCAAAAATTTCAAACCATTTGAGATTTGTGATCCCAATTGATTTAAATACATTTAGAAAAAATTTGGGAGAAAATGTGGTCAGGTTTAACTGTATTCTGATTTTGGAGCATACTATACTCCCTTTGAAACCACGAGAGAGTGTCACTGCTGATGTTTGCACAAATTTGGCAAGGTGTCGAAAATTTGAACAAATACGCTCCCCCTCAATTAATGACCCGTTTTCCATTAAAAGAGCTGTAGTCATTCAATTGAGCGACGGGTATTTGTGAAAAATTTAGTTCAATTTACCACCTTGTGTAACATCAAGACTCTCTTGAAGGATCAAACAAGATAAAGAATCTTGATGAAAAGAAGACTTCTCTTCTTATGTACGAAGTGATGCACTGAAACGTACATCAAATCGAAGAAACATGGATATAAAGTAATCCATGCCTAGGTGAACATCACCCAGTTGGAGGAACAGCTGTCTTTTTGGCGACATGCTTTCCCCATTGTGAGGCACGGGTTGCCATCTAAAGTAATAGCAAGCCATTAAGACATGTTTTAACTGATTAGTATAACTTCTGCTCGAGCTTCATTTAAGAGTCCGTGCCATTGTTGAATGACATTTCTAGATCCGTAAATGTTATCGATAAACAGAAGACATGCCTAGGTAGAACTATTTTTGGTATTTTCTGATTTTTCGATTTTTATGGTTTTTATAGGTTTTATATTTTTGTATTTTTCTTTTTGATTTAAGATATATACAACTATGTACAAGGATATAAGAAGACAATCCTTTACTCCTCCTTTTCTTCCTGAAGACACTTGAGGGTTTCAGGAGTCATGCTTTTCATTCCAAGGCGTGGGAGAATAAACTGAAACCTTTCTCTTGGCAGGGCCTTGGTGAAGATGTCCGCTAACTGAAACTCTGTCCTCACGAAGTATAGTTCCACAATTCCTTTTTCCACCTGTTCCCTGATGAAGTGATGCCTGATGTCGATGTGTTTTGACCTGGAGTGCTGAACATTGTTACAACAAAGAGCAATGGCGCTTTTGTTGTCACAATATAGGGGAATTTTGTTGTATGAGAATCCATAGTCCGAAAGCTGTGATCGCATCCAAAGAATTTGTGCACAACAAGCAGGCATAGCAATGTACTCAGCTTCAGTAGATGATATGGAAGTACTCATCTGCTTCTTAGAAGACCAACTAACCAACTTTTCCCCTAAAAACTGAGCTCCTCCTGAAGTACTTCGACGAGTGTCTTGACATCCCGCATGATCAGCATCCGCGTAAGCCGTTAACTCCATTGCAGTGTCCTTAGGATACCAGAGACCCATATGAACCGTGCCTTGAAGATATCGGAAGATCCTTTTCACTGCTTCAACATGCTTCTTGGTTGGTCTGGATTGATACCGAGCACACATACACACAGCAAACAGAAGATCTGGTCTGCTAGCCGTGATGTACATCAAAGATCCAATCATGCTTCGATACTTTGTTATATCTACTGGAATCCCTGAAGGATCTTCATCCAGCTTTGTTCTATCAACCATGGGAGTGTCAACAGGTTCACTTGAATAGAATCCAAACTTTTTCAAGATCTCGTTGGCGTATTTGGATTGATTAATGAATATGCCTCCGGGACTTTGAGAAACTTGTAATCCTAAGAAGAATGACATTTGTCCCATCATGGACATTTGGAACTTGGAATTCATCTCCTTTGAAAAACTATCACATTCACTAGGATCTGTTGAAGCAAAGATGATATCATCTACATATATCTGAACTAGCAGTAGATGGTTTCTTGACTTCCTGGTGAATAGTGTGGGATCAACAACACCCTTGGAGAATCCGTTCACTAGGAGGAACTTGGAAAATGTATCGTACCATGCCCTTGGCGCCTGTTTTAACCCATACAGAGCCTTCTTCAAGCGGTAAACATGATTAGGATGTTCAGCATCCACGAATCCTTCTGGTTGACTCACATAAACTTCTTCCTTTAAGTCACCATTCAAGAATGCTGTTTTGACATCCATCTGGTAGACTATCATATTTCGACTAGCAGCATTTGCGAGGAAGATTCTTATGGCTTCAATTCTAGCAACCGGAGCAAACGATTCTTCAAAATCAATACCCTCTTCTTGTCTGAACCCTTTAGCAACTAGCCGTGCCTTGTTCTTTAAGACATCACCATACTCATCGAGCTTCACTTTGAAGATCCACTTTAAAGCAATGATCATTGCACGCTCTGGAGGAGGCACTAATTCCCATACTTCAAGTCGATCAAATTCAAGGATTTCATCCTGCATAGCCTGGAACCAGCAATCTTTTGTCATTGCTTCTTTGGCATCTTTTGGTTTGACTTTGGACAGTACGAAATTGAAGAAGCACCACAGTGCATCAGTGGCTAGTTGATTACGTGTGGATACTGGATGTGAGGGATTGCCTATGATGTTGTTGATTGGATGATCACTGGTCCATTTCCTGAGATGGTCGTGAGGTTGAGGGTTATGAACAGACGTAGCAGTGCTTTGTCCTTCAAGTGAGGATGTGTCTGATGAATGTTCAGGAGCAAATATGTTTTCAAAAGGAACCTCATCAATAGGAGCAAAAGGATTAACTTCCAATGAATTATTATCTGAAGATTCTTGTGTTACTGGAGAAGTTTGAGTGTTTGATGACGAAGGTGATTGACTGGCAGCTGGAGCATTGTGACTGACTGATACTGAAGCTGTAAGGCCTTCTGAACCTTGTGGGGCTTGAACTTCAGCCATAGGAAGTACAGCAGGTTCACTTGGGATGGTTCCATTCGTTGGCTCAAAGTATTCATCAAACATAGGATCAAATAGCTTCTTTAACTCCTCGCATGTAGGTGGCACATAAGAATCTGCAGGCGTGGAATTCTGTACAAGTCCTGAACTAATGGGTCCAGGAGACAAAAGGTTAAGATCGGGTCCAGAACTAATTTGTCCTGAAGCAGGTTGCTCACTCAGCTCATCGAACGTAACATGAATGGTTTCCATAATTTTACGGGTTCTCTTATTGTAGATTCGATACCCTTTACTGTCTGGTGCGTATCCAACAAAAATACCTACATCTGCTTTAGCTCTTAACTTTCCCAAGTCTTGACTATCGTTAGTTGGGTAGGAAAGTGCACCAAACACACGAAGAAAGGAGAGATCTGGTTTCTTGTTATGAATTAACTCGAAGGGAGTCTTCTCATGAACCGGATGAATTAGAGATCGGTTTTGAGTGTAACATGCTGTTGCAATAGCCTCTGCCCAGAGAAACATCGGTGTCTTTGAAAATATAAGCATAGTTGATGAAGCGAAAAGTGTACCGCTTTTAAGGGGTCATTTAAGCCCTAAATCGTATTTATTTGATCAAATATCGCCCTAAATCGTTCCTTTTGTCATTTTAGGTACTTTTGAGGAGAAATCTGGAAAAGGAGGCATTTTGGACGTTTTTGGAGCATAAAAGTGAAGAAAACGACAAAGTCTCAAAAATCGGCTGAATGTTACCTTTGACGGCGTCACAATTAACTCTGGACGGCGTCATGCTTTGGCAAGAAAAAGTGGACGTGAAATTTACTCATGATAGGCCAGTGAAAATAGCATGTGAATTCTGACGGCGTCACGCTTTAACTTGATCAAGGGCGTCACGGCTTAAATCATAAGGGGACGGCGTCACGTTCACGATCTGACGGCGTCAAGCCTTGATAAGCCAGAATGGATTTTTGAAGAGCTAAAGAGGGACGGCGTCAAGAAGGTCATCCGGGAACCCTAGAAGCGGCGAGGTGACGGCGTCACAATCCATAAGGTGACGCCGTCAGATCCAAAAATCTATATATAGTTTTCTAATTTTTTGTCATTAAGGAGAGCTTAGTGTGTGGAATTTTGGGAGAAAACCCTAAGACGATTTTAGCTCCTTTTTCAAGGCTTTTTGCCTTGAGATCTTCCATGTTACATTGAAGATAAGTTATCAATTAATCATTCAATATGTCTATGTGTTGTTTGATTTTATCTTATTCTTGTCTTTTGATTAACATGTTAGGCTAAATTTATCTTGTGTTTGCTTAGATCTAATGAAACCTAGCTATTGATTATTGGTTATTAGTGTGTTGTTAGTTGTATTGGATGATTGTTTATCTATGTTAGGCTTAAGAAAACTGGCTAACTTCCTATTCGGTAACTTGCTTGAACGTCTTAAGAAACATGAACCAAATGCGTACTAAAGGTTTTTATGGTTGTATTTAATGCACAAGCGAATTCTAGTGATCCCATGTTAGGAGCTTCCTAGCCGGCTCGACATAGGAGTGAAGTAGGAGCTTGTAGAGTTGGGGAAGTAAGTACGCCACCCCACGAATGGTATTAAGGAATACACCCGTCATCCACGCGACTAATACACACTAATTAACCGGTAAAAGATAGTTAGGGAGTAAGGAAATCTAAGTAAACACATTTCTCTACACATAAGTTTCTCACCACATTTTCATTTCAGTTATTTATTTTATTGCATTCGTAGTAATTTGGGTTAGTTGACTAGCAACTAATTCCGCCCACTCTTTCAAACCCGAGATTTTACTTGCTTTCATAAAAACTATAAAAACATAAAAAGAATCTTCCCCAACCCTTAGACCTAATTAGAGTAGCCTTTCACACCTAACGAACACTATTCCCTGTGGAGAACGATCAATCCCCCGTACTTACCACTACACTATACTACATCGGTCAGGTACACTGCCTGGTGGGGTTGTAAGCCTCTTGAGATCCCTCGAGATATAACCTGTTGTAAGGTTGCAAAACCCACGCATCAAGTTTTTGGCGCCGCTGCCGGGGAATAGTTATTGTTTAGGTTGAATTTTTATTTCTATTAGGTCTACTCACTAGATTCCTTTCTAGTGAGATTTTTATTTTCTTTTTTTAGATTTTCTTTAGTCTATCTATTTTCTTCGTTTCTTTGTTCGTAACCATTACCATCCGACATCATGGAAGATGGTAATATCCTTAACCCCAACAACCCACCACCACAACAACCACAACCACCTCCTAGAACCCGCACTTTAGGAGGATATTCCCTAATTTTGGATGATGACCCCCCTAATCTTAGAATCACTAGGAGCCGAAGCTCGATAAAGACTCTTGCCACACCCTATGCTGAACCCGAAAGGGAAATGCATAAATTAAGGCGACTCCACCAAGCGGCTGAACCATCCACGATCAATTTTGATGATGCCCTCTCCGAGGAAGAATCCAATCATCATTCTACACCTCCTAGCCCTCAACCCAATCACGATATGGAAGTTCCCGAAATCCCAATCCCTAAATGTCTCAAGGACTACTCTTCTCCCACCCCTCGTGGTTTTTCCAATGCTATCGTTTTTCCAAATGAACACACGGATGGGGTCTTGCGTGCAACTGATATTTGGCTGGTCCAAAGTGTATGCAAGTTTCACGGATTGAAAACTGAAGATCCAATCCAACACATCAAGGACTTCCTGAAAATAGTGGATACCCTCCATACGGACGGAGCCACTAGAGATACCTCCCGGTTGTGATTCTTTCCCTTCACCCTTCATGAAAGAGCCGGAGACTGGTATAACCAACTTCCTTCCGAATCCATCTTCACATGGGAACAGCTTATCTCAAAATTCTATGAGAAATTCTTTCCCATAGGAAGAACTTCAAAGTTGAGAGACGAAATTCTCCGCTTCCAGGTTGGACCAGCAGAACCTATTCACAAATCTTGGGTTAGATTCAAGGATCTAATTAGACAGGTCCCTCATCATGGCATTGAACTCTAGCTTCTTGTCCAAATCTTTTATGACAGTGTCTCCAAAAACGACCAATTGGGCATTAATAATTCATCAAAAGGAAAAATAGCCAAACTAAGCGTTGAGGAAGGATGGAATAGAATTGAGGAATACGCGAATGATCAAGACGATACCTGGGATGAACCCGATTCGATCATGAGCGTTTCCAAGATCATGAAAGAGCCTCCTTTTGCTAGCCGGGTGAGTAGATTGAATGATCAGGTATCTTATCTAGACAAGTCGCAACCAACTAAGCGGTTATCAAACCCATACTTGATCTGTGATCAATGTGGTGGCCCGCATGAAGTGGAGGAATGCGAGGATGATACCACCACCGAACAAGCATGCTTGTCAAGCTACGACATCTTCGATGATCCTTCACTCTTAACTTTCTACCAAAACAATGATTTCACCCCTTGGGGAAATCTTGTGAGAGAAGAGGGAGGAGGAGAATATCCTGACTATAAGGTTAGGAGCACTTTTGAGGATGATCTCGGGCATTTCACGTTTGAAAAGAATCTGCAACTAAATGGTCTTGACAACTTTATCAATAGCCAACAAGCCAACGTGAAGGCCAAATTCGCAGAACTCAACGCCACTCTCGACGGCCTTGGCAAACCGCAAAGAGACCCTTTACTCGCCATCACCACTCGTGCTGGAACAACTACTAAGGATCCACCCTACCCAGCTCAACCATCTAACGTCATGGAACCCAACACCCCTCATGAGGGGAACGATAATGTGAACGATGAAAATCCCGAGCAAACCCCTCCGGTAACTCCATCCCCACCTACTCCTGCCAAACAGCCCCTTAAAGTCCCATACCCATCTCGCCTCAAGAACCAAAAGGTCGAAAGTGATAATAAAAGATTCTTGTCATATTTGAAGAATTCGGTCGTCACCATACCCCTTCTTGATGCATGTTATCATATGCCCAAATATAGTACATACTTCAAGAGGCTGCTCACCAACAAGAAAAGGCTCGAGGGTCTTGTAACCTTAGGAGAAGAATGTTCTGTGGTGACTCAACGAGGGCTACCAAAGAAGGTGGACGACCCAGGTAGTTTCACCTTGCCCTGTTCAATTGGATCTCTTTCAGTCAAGAATGCTTTAGCCGACTTAGGAGCAAGCATCAATCTTATGCCGCATTCCCTGTTCCTCAAGCTAGGGTATTCTGGGTTGAAACCAACCCGTATGAGCATCCAACTGGCCGATAGATCAGTCAAATACCCCTTAGGAATATGCGAGAATGTGCTGGTTAAGGTAGGGAAGTTTAAATTTCCAGTTGACTTCGTCATCCTAGAAATGGAAGAAGATGATCTTGTGCCCATCATTCTAGGAAGACCCTTCCTCGCAACTTCTCGTGCTGTTATTGATGTTCATGACGGCAAACTAACCTTACGAGTAGGGGCCGATAGCTTAACCTTCGACATCAAGGACACAATGAATCTTTCTCTCGAAGCAGATAATCAACTGTATTTCATCGAAGAAATCGATGAACTATCCGACGAGATTGATAATTGTGTAGATGAACAGGTGGAAGCTGGTTGGTTGCGAGATGAAGCTGTCTTACCCATCTTAGAGGAGGAGAAGGCTATGGATGTGAATGCAGTCTCCTTCTATCCCAGACAAGAAATCGAACAGCTTGAGCTTCGTAAACCCGAGAACAAACTTAAACCTTCCATCATCGAGCCACCCACGTTAGAACTCAAGGAACTCCCGACCAACCTTGAATATGCTTTCCTCCAAGGGGAAGATCAACTTCCGGTAATCATAAGCTCTTCTTTGAAAAGTGAACAAAAGGATAAACTCTTAGGAGTTTTAAAAAAATATAAAGGAGTTATAGCATGGAGTGTAGCCGATATCAAGGGTATTGACTCCACCTTTTGTACGCATAAAATCCTCATGGAGGAGGATTATAAACCCACCGTGCAACCTCAAAGGCGAGTAAATCCCAACATAAAGGAAGTCGTAAAGAAGGAAGTCATTAAGCTCCTAGATGCAGGACTAATTTACCCGATTTCGGACAGTCCATGGGTAAGTCCTGTACAGGTTGTACCAAAAAAGGGAGGAATGACAGTGGTGAAGAACGATAAGGATGAGTTAGTACCTCAACGAACAGTAACTGGATGGCGTGTGTGCATCGATTATAGGAAGTTGAATGATGCAACCCGAAAAGATCATTTCCCTCTCCCCTTTATCGACCAAATGTTGGAAAGGTTAGCAGGGCATGAGTACTACTGCTTCCTAGATGGGTTCTCAGGGTATTTCCAAATCCCTATCGCTCCTGAGGACCAAGAAAAGACCACGTTTACATGCCCTTATGGCACCTTCGCCTACAAGCGAATGCCCTTTGGACTATGTAACGCCCCCGCCACTTTCCAGCGCTGCATGACGGCAATCTTCCATGAGTTAATGGAAGACAGCATGGAGGTCTTCATGGATGATTTTTCAGTCTTTGGAAATTCTTTTGATCGCTGTCTTGCTAACCTTGAGAAAATGCTCAAACGTTGTGAGGAGACCAACTTGGTACTAAACTGGGAAAAGTGCCACTTTATGGTAAAAGAAGGGATTGTGCTGGGGCACAAAATTTCAGAAAGTGGAATCGAAGTAGACCGGGCAAAAATTGAAGCTATATCCAAACTTCCCTATCCAACAACTGTCAAGGCAATCCGTAGTTTTTTGGGTCACGCTGGCTTCTATAGGAGATTCATTAAAGATTTCTCAAAGGTAGCTAAACCAATGACTCAGTTACTCATGAAGGATGCCCCGTTCGACTTCTCTCAAGAGTGCAAGGACGCATTCGATCTATTGAAGCAGGAACTTACCCAAGCTCCAATTATGGTTACCCCTAACTGGGAGTTACCCTTTGAAATCATGTGCGATGCTAGTGATTATGCTGTTGGAGCAGTGCTAGGCCAAAGGCTTAACAAACACTTTCAGCCAATATACTACGCTAGCAAAACCATGAATCCTGCTCAAGAAAACTACACTACCACTGAAAAGGAATTACTAGCCGTGGTATTCGCTTTTGATAAATTTCGCCAGTATCTTGTCCTTTCTAAAACGGTTGTTTTTACGGATCATTCAGCTATTCGATATCTTTTCGCTAAACAGGATGCTAAACCACGGTTACTTCGTTGGATCCTACTATTGCAAGAGTTCGATGTTGAAATTCGTGATAAGAAAGGAGCAGAGAATCTTGCGGCTGATCATCTCTCTCGTCTTGAAAACCCCAGCCTCGCTGAATCTGACAAGAGTGAGATTCGGGAAACATTTCCTGAAGAGCAGCTCATGTCAATAAATGATTCTGAACCTTGGTATGCGGATTATGCTAACTACCTGGCAAGTAGAGTCATTCCTGAGCATATGAGCAGGCATGAAAAAAGGAGGTTCTTTAATCAATTAAAGTACTACTTTTGGGATGAACCCTTCTTATTTCGAAGATGCCCAGATCAGGTAATCAGGCGTTGTGTTTCGGAAAGAGAGGCTGTCAGAATTATGAAAGAGTGTCATGCAGGTCCATCTGGAGGACATCACGGAATAAGCACTACTGCACGAAAGGTCTTCGACGCGGGATTCTATTGGCCTACAATATTTCGTGATGTGAAGGGAATGATACAAACTTGTGACGCATGTCAAAGAGCTGGGAATATCTCTAGGAGGGATGAAGCCCCGCAGAATTATATACAAGTTTGTGAGGTTTTTGATGTTTGGGGAATTGATTTCATGGGACCATTCCCATCTTCTGGAGGGAATGAATACATCTTGGTGGCCATTGATTATGTTTCAAAATGGGTGGAAGCACAAGCCCTTAGGACTAACGACGCTAGGGTAGTCATTCATTTCTTAAAAAAATTGTTCGCTAGGTTCGGAATTCCGAAGGCTCTTATTAGTGACAGGGGAACCCATTTTTGCAATTCACAAATGGAGAAAGTCATGAAAAGATATGGAGTCTCTCACCGATTTTCCACCGCTTACCATCCTCAAACAAACGGTCAAGTCGAGAACACTAATAGAGCCATAAAGAGAATTTTAGAAAAAACGGTTAATCAAAACAGAAAAGATTGGTCTTTTAAGCTCGATGAGGCTTTGTGGGCATTTCGAACCGCCTATAAGACACCAATCGGGACAACCCCGTTCCGTATGGTATACGGCAAGGCATGCCACCTTCCAGTAGAACTGGAACACAAAGCATATTGGGCACTTAAGGCCTGTAATTTGGATTATACAGTTGCGGGAACAAATAGATTCTTACAGCTCCAAGAGCTTGATGAATTGAGATTAGAGGCTTATGAATCTTCCATCACATACAAAGAGAGGGCGAAAAGATGGCATGACCAACGGATTAAGAGACCCAAGGAGTTTTCAGAAGGAGACAAGGTCTTATTATATAATTCTCGCTTAAGGCTATTTCCTGGGAAACTTAAATCTAGATGGTATGGACCTTTTACCGTAAGGAGCTCCTCTAAGACCGGAGTCGTCGTATTAATTGACGACGAGGATAGAGAATTCACTGTGAATATTCAACGAGTCAAGCATTATCAAGAGAATGGTAATGAAATGATCAATGAGGAAGACATAACTTTCGATGAAGAAGTCACGTAATGTACGTGACTTTGAGTCTAGCTACAAGACTCGTTAATAAAGAAAAGCGCTTCTTGGGAGGCAACCCAAGCTTTATTTGTTTTATTTGCTTTGTGTGTTTATTTATTTGTTTGTTTGATTTTATTTTCCGTATGTGTGTTTAATTTTTATTAGTATTGATTCATGTTCAAAAGTAAATTGTGAAAATGCTTTATGTTGTTTTTAACTTCGTCTTAACTACATATAAAGGTATTTTGCAAAAGATAAGTGTAAGGGAGATCTAAATCGGTTTATTAGAACACAAATGAACATGAATCGTAATAATATTAAATTAGCATACATATTCGTATTTGTTTGAGTCAAATGCTTGTATCGAGTCATAATGATGTTTTGCAGGAATTCCAGGAAGTAAGGTAAAGGTTTTTCCAGAAATTTTCCGGAAACTTAAAATGAAAATTTTTGTCAGGTCATTTCTGACGGCGTCAGGGTTCATAACCTGACGGCGTCAGATTTAATTTTCAGAAATTTTTGAAAGTTTTGTTTTTAGAAAAGTTTTTATTAAAATCTCCAACTTATAATCTCCAGGAATCTGCAAAATTATCATTCCACAAGCATTATATCTTTATATATAGATTTTTCCCGCCGATGTTATGCAGGTTTTCGTGTTTGTTTTCTCAGGTTTAACAGGTTATTTTGGACAAGGAAATGTCTTGGATCAAGCTTATGGCGATACATTAGTCATGGAGCTTCAACATTACCTTGGAGGAAGATTTAACCGTGTAATTTCATTATCCACCGAGCGAATCAGGGGAGTATTTGATTTCATTCTTTTACCTTATTCACTTTTACATCTTGTTATTTGAACATTGGGGACAATGTTCATCTTAAGTGTAAGGGGGGGGGGGGGTAAAAGTACGATTTTAGAGAATACAATTGCGCTTGATTTTTGTTTGTTTAATAGTAGATGTGTAATAAAACTGAGAGAAATACTTGTTAAGGTAATTTTAGTGCCAAATTTAAAATTTTTTACAACACTTAGGAGTGAAACTTTGATCTTAATGAGCGTCTCACGGATAGGAGTTATATGACTAGCACAAAAAACCGTACCACTAAAAAATTTTCCACCCCAAATATGTGAGGTTCGCCCCTAGAATTGGTAGGAAAAGCATTTATGCTATGATGTGTGTACCGGTAGCACTTAGATTCTAGAACTTGCGTTAGGACCATTCCGAGGCCACAAGTGAGACTACATTCGTGTAGTTAGATTTACTACATGATAAGAGGCATTAGGATTAACCCATTTTTTTACACCTGTGTTTTTGTTATAATTACTTTGGCTACATTGGTCAAGTAATTCTCCCACACCCTTTGCGTTGTACTCATTTTTAGTACACGATACCCCTAGTACACCCCTCAGAGCCTATCTTTTCGTTTCGACCTTTAAGCATTTTACTTAAAGGAAGAATTTGTTACACCCCACTAAAATGTACACCCAAATCGCCTTAGCCTACCTTGTATGCACTCATTTTTAGTGCATTATTGTTACAACATTTGTTTAAACCCAAGTTAATTATCTAGTTGATTACATGGTTGCTAAGTCGAGTCATATCCTTGTACATATTGTTTTGGGACGATTGGGACTCATGGGTAAAGTACTAGTGTAATGGAGTAATGGGGAAGAACATCATTTATTACCCCCATATGTGCTAAATATTTTAAAAAGTACTCCAAGTTTTTCAATTATCTTAATTCGAGTCATTAGAATAGTTATTTGTAAAGTTATGTAAAAGTTCAAGTGTAAGGGGAATGCAATGCCCCTATGATGTATTATTTTGGATGGTAGGGCAAAAGTGTATGTCAAAAAAAAAAAAAAAAAAAAAAAAAAAAAAATCGAAAAAATCAAGAAAAATACAAAAAAATGAGAAAATGAAAAAAATAGAAAAAAACATACGGACTACCATCCCGTTTCATTTTATTTTTATTTTATGTTTTTGTTATTTTGTTTTTAGCTTAAGATTGAGTCGAGTCTTGGCTTAGCAACATTGTTTAGTACATGTAATTAATCAAGATCTTTAACTTGCCACCAGTAAAATATCCGTTATCCAACAAAACCGTGTTTTCCTTTTCCCTACACCTAACGTTATAACCCATTTAAAAGCCCTCTTTGATAGTTTATCTTAGGTGCTTACGCCTAGTGGAGGAGGTTTTCGATCCTTTCCCAAGCCTATGGTAATCTATTTGCTATGACAGGTAGTGAGAGATATTATCCGTTTTCATTTATGAGATTTATTTTGATGACACTTGAGAGATGTGAGTATCTAAACACTACTTGTGAGGTGCTAGTATGTAATCTCCGTGCTTATTATGATTGAAGTGGAACGATTATTTGTTGTAATTACTTTTATGTTTGCATTAAATGACCCCTAACTTGTATTTTGATTAAAATAAAAGCGCATTTGCTTGAGGACAAGCAAATCTCAAGTGTAAGGGTATTTGATGAAGCGAAAAGTGTACCGCTTTTAAGGGGTCATTTAAGCCCTAAATCGTATTTATTTGATCAAATATCACCCTAAATCGTTCCTTTTGTCATTTTAGGTACTTTTGAGGAGAAATCTGGAAAAGGAGGCATTTTGGACGTTTTTGGAGCATAAAAGTGAAGAAAACGACAAAGTCTCAAAAATCGGCTGAATGTTACCTTTGACGGCGTCACAATTAACTCTGGACGGCGTCATGCTTTGGCAAGAAAAAGTGGACGTGAAATTTACTCATGATAGGCCAGTGAAAATAGCATGTGAATTCTGACGGCGTCACGCTTTAACTTGATCAAGGGCGTCACGGCTTAAATCATAAGGGGACGGCGTCACGTTCACGATCTGACGGCGTCAAGC
Source organism: Artemisia tridentata subsp. tridentata (assembly GCA_021014915.2). Taxonomy (NCBI): domain Eukaryota; kingdom Viridiplantae; phylum Streptophyta; class Magnoliopsida; order Asterales; family Asteraceae; genus Artemisia; species Artemisia tridentata. Next base: position 304,699,657 of record CP139508.1, read on the forward strand.
CTTGATAAGCCAGAATGGATTTTTGAAGAGCTAAAGAGGGACGGCGTCAAGAAGGTCATCCGGGAACCCTAGAAGCGGCGAGGTGACGGCGTCACAATCCATAAGGTGACGCCGTCAGATCCAAAAATCTATATATAGTTTTCTAATTTTTTGTCATTAAGGAGAGCTTAGTGTGTGGAATTTTGGGAGAAAACCCTAAGACGATTTTAGCTCCTTTTTCAAGGCTTTTTGCCTTGAGATCTTCCATGTTACATTGAAGATAAGTTATCAATTAATCATTCAATATGTCTATGTGTTGTTTGATTTTATCTTATTCTTGTCTTTTGATTAACATGTTAGGCTAAATTTATCTTGTGTTTGCTTAGATCTAATGAAACCTAGCTATTGATTATTGGTTATTAGTGTGTTGTTAGTTGTATTGGATGATTGTTTATCTATGTTAGGCTTAAGAAAACTGGCTAACTTCCTATTCGGTAACTTGCTTGAACGTCTTAAGAAACATGAACCAAATGCGTACTAAAGGTTTTTATGGTTGTATTTAATGCACAAGCGAATTCTAGTGATCCCATGTTAGGAGCTTCCTAGCCGGCTCGACATAGGAGTGAAGTAGGAGCTTGTAGAGTTGGGGAAGTAAGTACGCCACCCCACGAATGGTATTAAGGAATACACCCGTCATCCACGCGACTAATACACACTAATTAACCGGTAAAAGATAGTTAGGGAGTAAGGAAATCTAAGTAAACACATTTCTCTACACATAAGTTTCTCACCACATTTTCATTTCAGTTATTTATTTTATTGCATTCGTAGTAATTTGGGTTAGTTGACTAGCAACTAATTCCGCCCACTCTTTCAAACCCGAGATTTTACTTGCTTTCATAAAAACTATAAAAACATAAAAAGAATCTTCCCCAACCCTTAGACCTAATTAGAGTAGCCTTTCACACCTAACGAACACTATTCCCTGTGGAGAACGATCAATCCCCCGTACTTACCACTACACTATACTACATCGGTCAGGTACACTGCCTGGTGGGGTTGTAAGCCTCTTGAGATCCCTCGAGAGGTAAAACCTGTTGTAAGGTTGCAAAACCCACGCATCAATAGTTCTTGCAGCCTCTACCAGAGTACGGTTCCTTCGTTCAACCACTCCGTTCTGTTGAGGAGTGCGAGGGATACTTTTCTGATGAGTGATGCCAATACTTTCATAGAAATTACGGAGTTGTTGGTTAACAAAATCAGTACCATTATCAGTGCGGATGATTCTGACAGTTTTATCGAGCCTTACTTGCAGCTGTTTTATCAGTTTAATGATAACCTCTGGATTTTCGTCCTTGGTTCTCAAAAACTTTACCCATGTGAACCGATAATAATCATCTACTATCACCAGAACGTACTTCTTTCCATTTATGGTTTGTATTCTCATTGGACCGCACAAGTCCATGTGGAGGGTATGAAGAACTTCCAAGTTGGTGTTGATGGTTTTAGGCTTGTGGGTTTGTTTCTTGCTTTTACCCAGTTGACATGCAGAGCAGAGATGATCTTTTTCATATTTCAGTCTGGGCATCCCTCTAACAAGGTCTTTACGGGAAAAATTATTTATGGTATCGAAGTTTAAGTGGTTCAAACGACGATGCCACAGCCATGATTTTGTCTTAGAGGCTTTAGAAAGCAAGCATATGGGAGAGGATTTCAACATTTCTTCAATCGATATGGTGTATAGATTGGTGCCCCGACTGCCTTTGAGGAGATCTATACCATCCAATTCTCTGACGAAACATGTATGCTTTCTGAAAGCCACTTCCACATCTGAATCACAAAATTGACCCACAGAAAATAGATTGTGCCCTAGTCCTTCCACATAATATACCCTTGAGATTACACTGTCACGAAACACATAATCTCCATAACCCATAATAGCACCAAAGTGGTCGTTCCCAAATCTAACTGTCCCGATAAACTTTTTCACGAAGTTCTTGAGCCGCGAGCGATCCCCAGTCATATGTTTTGAGCAGCCTGAGTCCAAATACCACAGGACGATTTGTACGACCTGCACTTGAAACCAGACAACAATGGATAACTGAAAAATGTGGATCCCCAAGTGCAATTGGGGTCCGTTTGGTCAGCACACACATATTCTGGAACCACAGATTTCACAGATGCTACTGTCTTTACTGAGGAGACAGAACTAGAGACAAGACAAGACTGAGATGGAAGGCATTGTGATTCTAAAGGCAGGATTCTACCAGTTGGTCTCCATTCCTTATTCTTCACAATTTTATGCATATTCATTTTAGGTAATGGTCTCTGTTTTCCTAAATTGAATTTCCTTCCAGTGGGTCTCCATTCCTTAACTTTCACAATTTTATGCTTATTCATTTTAGGTAACGTGCACTGTTTTCCTAAATTGAATTTCCTTCCAGTGGGTCTCCATTGATAGCCTATGCTAGCAAATGTTTTTCCTGTAGCTTTCCAAGCTTTCTTGCATGTTTCAGTTATCCTACCATTCTTAACATGGGGTGACGCAGAAGACATCAAGAAGGACACAACACAATCATCATGATTAGCAGAAATTAAACAATTGTCGCATGTTTTACAGATAGCATTAGAATTCGAATTAATTACAGTACTTTTGATACTAGAATCAACACGATTCATCCTACTCATTGCAAACTTATTGTTCCTAGGTTGGGCTTCTACATTCTTCAAGTGATCATTCTTAGCTGGCGCAGTCCTATCCTTTCTTGCATTTTGTCTAGACCTTGACTCGCTAGCTTGGGTGTCACTTTTTACTCCTGTAGAAGCATCGAAGGAAACATTAGTTTGTTTTTCTGTCACATGCCTTCCTGATAAAGATGTGTTGGGTTCTGATGTCTTAGGTGGTAGATCAAAGGCTACATGCTTGTTCTCAACAGTAGATGATGATGCAACAGATCTATCTCTATGGCTGCTAAACTTAGGAATTGAGCCTATGGCATATTCTAAGTTTTCCTGAATCCTTTTCGTGAGTTTGCAGGCATAGACAACTGCCCTATCAAGTGGCTTATCAGTCCTATCCTCTTCAACCACCTCACGAAGTGTGTCAAGGCCCTCTCTAAGATGATCGAGATATGTTTGATGGGCAAGGCTGTTATTTCTAAGCTTAAATGGAATACGCCCAACATCAACATCATACTTTTTACTATCAATAGCCTTTGGTGCATCACAATTACAAGTGGTGCATGGCATTTTACCTTTCACCCGAGCCTTGAGATTCTCAATTTCATTTGTCAAAGAGGTTATTTGATCATTATGATTGCTTCTTGTAACTTTAATAGAATCATATAACTCTTTGAAATGTTGTTTAACCTTTGAATTTTCTTCTCGATAACACTCATTTTCATAATGTAACTTATTTATGGTGTTTTGATATTGAAAATTCTGAGAATCTGAAGACGAAGGTTTATTGGTGCCATACACTTCACACTTGTTGGATTTCAATTGGGCAATTTGGGCCCTCAGCAGTCGAATCGTGTTCGTGTGAGCTTGAATTGTCTCATCTCGTTTGCTTAATTCAAAATAAGTATCAAATTCAGGAGCATCCAAGGATGTCTTGTCATTCGACATTTTATGTTTTTCATTTAAATGTTGATATTTCAATTGCAAATTAAGATATTTAACTTCCAATTTTGAAAAACGTTTAACCATATTATCATGGTCATCATTTTGAATTTTTTCAAGCAATTTTAAATTCTCCCCCTCAAGCTCAACAACACGATTCTGGGTGACATTTAACGCAATAGCATACTCATTAAATTGACAAGCAGACAATGCAGAATCAGTAACAGTGTAAAATACATCTTGTGCAATACATTTAGCAATCAAGTTGTCGTTAGTAATGAGTATGTTTTTTCTTTCAATCTCTCGACTCTTAAGTTCTATTGCATGTTCATTCACCTCATTTTCCATATCTTTAAACACTACTTCCATTTCCTTTATTTCGGCTTTAAGAGCAGTTTGCAACCCTTCAAAGTGTTCTTTAAGTAGTTTAAAGAATGGCATGACCTCAGTTAAGTAACACCTTTTTGCATGTTCAAAACACCTCTCCCCCTCAGTAATACCAGAGGGTGTGATTCTCTTCTTACATGTTTTATCGAAATCAGCAAACAGTTGCCAAAGCACATATAAGCTGATAAAAGTTTTGCATTTAGTGGGAAGAGACAAAGGCACTAAATTCCTAGGTGTATTGGGGGGATACACCGTTATGGAGGCAACTTTTCTAATAAGGGGGGTGTTGGCCTTAAGTTTTTCTACCTTAAGTTTTTCATTATCTTATTTCCAGAAAATCTGTTCAGGTGTTAACTTCTTTGAGGAGCAAACACAGTCAAACGATTTTCCTCATAATAATCATGGGGCTTGATTATTATCCGTCTGACTATGCACTCGGGATCCCTCATTTTCTCATTCATTTTTTCCCTCGTTCTATCACTTATCTCATCCTCTTCATTTGTGTAGATATGCTCAGGTTGGTCATGAATAGGCATAAGCATCACATTACCATCATATAGGGCTGGTTGAAGTACTTTCATGTCCCTAAGGATGGTTGACTTAGGTTCACCTATCATGATTTTACTATGCTTATCACTCAACTTTCTGTGCTTATGAATCATTTGAGCAGTTTGTATGGTTTGATCTTGTGTGTACAACTTATCTTCAAGCTTATTTTTTAACGTCTTGAGTCTAGAGAAATCATTTAAAAGAGTTGTTTCTTTTTGTTTGAATTCTTGCTTAAGTGTAGTTACACACTTTTGTGCTTCCTGTTTCTGTTTGACAGACTGTTCTAGCTGACTTTTCAAAGAACTCAACTCTAATTTTAATGTTTCTTCTCTTACTCTAGACTCTTTAATAAGTGTACTCATTTGACCTTCTAATTTCTGCTCTCGTTCATTAAGCTCAAACTTAGCACGCTGTTCATACATAGCCACTTGTTCTTTATAGATATTAAGTCTAGTGATCAAGTCATCATCAGGGACAGGCAACTTGTTTTCTTGGCACTCATATGCATTATCTAACTTACACGCATTATCTAAGGTACCTATATTACTTACAACACAAACATCTTTATTTACAAAAGAATCACCATTTGGTACATCAGGCAAGTTGTTGTGATTCAAATACTGTTCATATGAAATAATATTGCTATTTTCCATGTCAACAGTAGTTGTGTCAGAAACATCTGCCTGTTGTACATCTTTGGGATTCTTTTGTCCCTCGACTATATTATATGTGTTATAAATTTTTAGTACCTCAGATATCACGGATGCATTAGACGGACCAACTTGACGTGGAGATGAGACCAGGGAAGACAAGTTAGCCATGAAGATAGTTTGAGCCGTAGGTTCATCATCTACATCAGAGTCATAGGCATCACAGTCATCTGCCTTGAAGATGTTGGGATCATTAAGTGCTAGATCCTGAACAGGTTTCTCATCCACATCTTCATCAAAAGTATTTCCTCCATCTCCTGCCAAGAACAGTAACTCTTCCTCATCCAATACCGCACCATTCTCTTGAGCTTGCATTAACAACATCTTGTCTTTGAAGTAATCTGAGTTCTGAGGACGTTTAGGTTGATTGCAGGTTCTAGCAATGTGTCCAAGCCCCCCACAATTATAACACTTGATCTGTTTCCCTTGCCCCTGATTGGCATTCCCTGCTCTATTCTGCACATAACCTCGACCCATGTTTCTACCAGCTCTCCCTTGCACATTCTGAACCACAATTTTCCCATCCTCCACCATTGCTAGATTGCGTGGGTTGGATGAATTCCTTAACTGATTGTTGGTCTGAGGGAGTGATGCTTGAAACTGTTGAACCAGTAATGAAACTTGATTGGTGAGATTGTCAATCATTTTGTTGGTCTGAGAGTACCCTGAGTCAAGTTGAGAGCTCATAGCAGGTACTTGTGAGTGAAGTTGATGATAGCTTGGGTTGGATGATGATTGGATTATCGGTTGAACATTTGTCATGAACGCCAGTGGATCATTTGTAGTTGAAGGACTTAACTTTTCTCTCTGCACCCGATCATAGACAGCATGCTTCTCATGTTGTTGCAGGTAGGCATACAGCTGTTCATAGTTGGTATCCCTTAAACCTTTGTTGAGTTTGACAGCTGTAACAAATCTGTCCCATTCAAGAGTCATGTTGTTCACAAACTTTGAGTTTAGTTGGATATTGGGCATAGTCATTCTGATCATCCTCATATCATTCACCAACTTATGAAATCTTACATAGTAGTCTGTGACATTCTCTCCTGGGTTCATTTTGAAATGCTCGAACTCATCATACAGCTGTGACTCACGATCTTCCTTTGTAAGTTCTGACCCTGCCAACAACATTTTAACGTTGTCCCACACAGCTTTGGCTTCAGTGTTGAAATTGATGAGCTTGTATACATCCTTTGGAAGACCTTGAATGACTATGTTTGAGGCTCTAATGTCGGCATCATACCTCTTCTTTTCTTCTTCATTAAGATCATTGTAGTTTCTAGGTCTGTCTATGCCCCAAGTTACAGTCCCATCTTCACCAGTTGTAACAACATCTCTGGTGGTACCCATCTGATATGGTCCATCGTCAATTGACTTAAGAATGTTAACTCCATTATCTTTTCCCAAGCAGTAAAGTCTTATCCGTTGTGCCCAAGACTCATAATCCGTCCTATCTAGCATAGGTGGACGAGTGTCAGATCCTGCTGCTTGAATATCTTCTGATGATGTGTTTGATGTGGTAGCCATAGTAACTACGGGATTTTACAGATCTTGTGATTTAACCGAGAAATCGAATCTTTCGCGGGAATTTCTAAAATCACCAAGACACAAACCGCCTAGACAAATAGCATAGACACAAACCGAGTTCACACTGTAGAGACAAACCGCGTAGACACAAACCGAGTTCACACTGCAGATACAAACCGCGTTGACACAAACCGCGTATGCGCCTTAGAGACAAACCGAGTTCACACTGGAGATACAAACCGCGTTGACACAAACCGCGTATGCACCTAAGAGACAAACCGAGTTCACACTGGAGATACAAACCGCGTTGACAGAAACCGAGTTCACACTGCAGAGACAAACCGCGTTGACACAAACCGCGTATGCGCCTTAGAGACAAACCGAGTTCACACTGGAGATACAAACCGCGTTGACACAAACCGCGTATGCGCCTAAGAGACAAACCGAGTTCACACTGGAGATACAAACCGCGTTGACACAAACCACATATGCGCCTAAGAGACAAACCGCGTTGGCACAAACTTCCAAACCCGTCACTTTCAATGCTGTTTGTCCTTTTGCCTAAACTAGTAATAAGACAAACCGCGTACCCGATGTGACACAAACCGCGTTCAAGATCGTCCAAAATACACAAACCGCATTCAAGAACACTTGAAAGAAAAACACTCGAATCACCCAAAAACACCACACAAACCTTAAATCTGTGAATCCAAGCACTAAATACTACTCTTATACTATTCCTAAGCTAGAAAGTACAAGGTATAACAACTTGTAATCACAAAACAAAGCACAAAATGAAATAAATGAAACTTAACAAATCGAACCAAACAACCTCAAAAACTACACAAATCCGTGAATACCAACTCTCATGGACCTAACCATGGCTTTGATACCAATTGTAGGGTATTCACAATGCAAGAAACACTTGTTTGAGGCTTAGTTTTGGATCGAATGGTAGATATTCTAGAGAGAGGTTAGAGAGTTTGGGAGCCTTTGTAGAGAGAGAAACAATATGAGATTAGATTATCATGAAAGGTCCAACCCTTCCCATGGGTGGGAAGGGAGTATTTATAGTACTACATAATATGTCCTTAGTGGACTGTGGAGCGAGCTGACAGTGGGTAAAGACCCGACCCACTCCACAATATTACTAATAACTAAAATACTAATAATATTACTGATAATCCTATGAGCTATGATGAACTAATAATTACTCGGGGTGACCGAGTCTTCAGCTGAATATTCATATTCCTAACACAAGTTTAACAAAGACATACCGAGATAAAGGGACAAAGCCATGCTATGGTTTGAAATTTTGGATGGAGGGTGATTGCTTTCAAGCGTATTAGTCAATTTCAATTGAATAAAGGTGGTAACTTCGACCCATTTCTGGGTATATGAGTCAAGTTGGGTTACGCTTTATCTCTAACGAGTATGGTTACCCGCGCGTTTGTCAAAGCACAAAGAAAGCCGCTGATGCTGATCCGCTGGCTGCAATATCACACAAATCAAGTTATTTCAAGTATTCAATAATATTGTTATCATCCAACTTCATGAGGTCTTCCATGAACTGCTAGTAGGTATAGCCATAACATTTTTTTGCCTTTTTTATATATTTATGCATTATATATGATTTCTAAATTAAAAAAAAAAAAAAAAAAAAAAAAGAAAAAAGAAAAGCAACATAACTTTATGTAACTCAAATACGCTTCAGAAGACTTTCAACCCATTTAACAACTTATAAAATATTGTACCTGATTGACTCGTTTGAGATCCAATTACCTAAATTGGCAAATAACAAAATCTCTACATGCAAGGGACTAAAAAAAGTTGACTAGTTTACTCCCCTTTACCCTAAAAAAAGTTGACTAGTTTCCAGATTGTTGATACAAAAGTTGGGCGTTCCTTGTTTGGATTCCTGTTCTCGTATCAATTGGATCTTAATGCTTGAGACCTGCGCACTAAGAGAACAAAAAACACTGTTAGGCTTATCGTGGGATTGTCTCCCACGATTATCCTCCGGCGTGAGAGTAAGTAATCGGTTTTAGGGTTTAGTGAAGAGTTAGGGTTATATTATCGTACCTTTAACGAGAGCCGAGATGCCCTATATATACACACGAAATCCTTGTTGGTTTCGTGTTCCTTACCCTTCGGTGTATCCCTCTTATTCGGTCCATTGATCCTTATCCCATAAATAAGAGATCAAGGCCAATAATAGGTTTCGGATTTGGGCCGTTGTAAGCCCAAATCTTTATCGTGATAGCCCATGCGTGATGGGCTTAAGTATTGGTCGGGTTCGTGACCCGAATGCGGACTATACGTCATCATGTCCCCCCAGTCTAGTATGCGCAAGGTGAAACTGCGAATGCTAGACTAACAACTGTAGCGAAAAAATATTCCATAATGCGTAGTGGGGAAGTTTCAAGTGTTTCCCGCCTAAAAGCAATACGATAAATATAGTCCAAGTAAATCCGAATATCCCTCGTAAATTGTGAGGGGTGGGTGAAAATGTGTTTCACCTCTTGATCTCCCAGCCACACGATTAGAGCAAGTGGGTCACACATGTCAATCATCCATGAGAGCATGTAACTCTATATAAAGTGTCATCTCCATTTCACTGTGCTTATCACAGTAAAAACGTCCATTGCCGCCATTGTTAAAAACTCTAAACAGCGAACAAGAAATCAACAACTCTTAAGGTAATAGTGCGTGCGCGGCAGAATCCATTGAATTCTAACCATGGTTCTTCAATTATCCGACTTTACATCCGATATATCCGAGGACGAACTTCGTCAGTTTACCTCGGATTATTATATTCCGATCGCGTTGCACCCGGTGGTTCCGGTGGCGACTGCGTCCATAGAGAACTTCCCTGAAGGGAAAGTGGGGGTATACACACGCTTCTTTGAGTTCGCTAACCAACGTGTGCCCATTTCTTTATTCTTGTGTGATATTTTAAACCACTATCGTCTCCATATTTCCCAACTGCACTGTATAGGTGCAGCAAAAATAACAAATTTTGAAGTAAATTGTCGCTTGTTGGCGATTAACCCTACAATCCATCTATTCCGCGCGTTTTATCACACGTCATGGTCAAATGGGTGGGTGTCCTTTTCCAAGCGCGTAGGGCGGCTGCAGTGCTATACGGAAAAGTTAGACGCCCTTAGGAATTGGAGGGAGAAATTCTTTTGGGTTGATGATGCATTTTTTCCATGGATTTTTGAGTTCTATACCCAAGAGTCATTACCGAAGGATGAGCGCCCCATCCCCGGAACGTATAGCGCAGATGATGCGGAGACGATTAATGCCAATCGCATCCCTATCAACGCTTATCCAGAAGAGTTTTTAGTGCATATGGGCATTAGTCGCAACTACTTCGGAACTCCTGACGAGGTGCCTACTTTTTTGGATGAGAATAACTGGGGTGGGTGCTTGTCCTTTCTTCTCCTTCGCTCAGTAGTGTAAGCGCTCTTCACTATTATAGCTTTTGTAACCATCTTTGTTTGTTTGTTGTTTGTTGCGCAGAGATGGATCTATTCAGCATGGTGCGCTTGGCGAAACCCAAACAGGTGACCGTAGGAGTGCGCCCTTTGAGAGAAGGTGAGGAGCCAGTTTTGGAGGCTACCTCGGGGCGCACTATGGAGATCGTACAGGAGGAACCAGAGGATACACCCCCAGTTGTTTTAGAGGCGACTCCTCTTCGCAGTTTTCCAACTCCTGGGGTACACGTCCCTGTGGAAGAGTCATCGCGCACAGACTTATCAGAGAGTATGGGGATTGCCATGTCTGAAGGTGGGCCCGAGGAGGCTAGCCAAGGGGTGAAGCGTAAGAAAGCTTCTGGTGATGATGGCGCGGGTACCTCTAAGAGAAGGCGCCATGTTATCTCTGTCGGGCAATCATCAGAAGAGGATGCGTCGCCCCCTAAAACTCCTCCCACCAAGTAAGTAATGAGACTTGTATCTTTGGATCTTCAATTGTTTATTCCGCGATGATATTATAAATTGGCTTTGTTATTTGCGTGCAGTGTGGAGGCTGCTGATGATGATGCTGCGCGTGTTGGGAATTTGCCACCCAAGGCGAGTCCCTCTCATACTGATGATCTTGCGCAGAAGAGCCAAGAGACTGGGCCGAAGGCGTTTGAGGATGTGCCAACGGACCAACTGATAGAGGAGCTAGGTTTGGCTGCTGCGCACCAGGCCTCCTTAGTTGCACAACTACGATCAAGGTATGCTGGTGAAGGTAGCCGCTATGTGCAGAAGGATGAGGAGATTGCGCTTCTGAAGGGGCAGTTGGCTGATGCTCAGGCTGAGGTAAAGGCAACAGATGCGTATGCCCAGAAGCTTGCTGAAGAGAAGATGTCATTACTTGCTCAAGTGGGCCAAGAGCGTGCTGAGTTAACAGGGTACAAGGCTACTTGTCTTTGGGTCATGAAGTACATGGAGCTTAACAAGGCCGCTCACTTCTCTAGATTGGATGACTTTCGTAAGGCTGTGGAAGGGTCGCTGGAGAAGCAAGAAAGTAAGCTGCGCAAGCTCAGTATTGAGTATGATGAAGAGCTGTACCCACACCTGGTATCTTCGATTGCTGAGCGCAGGTGGCTTATCAGCCATGGTTTGCGCCTTGCTGCCTTGAGTACGCTGGAGTCTCAAGAGGTGAGGGAGGCATTTGGGGATGTTGTTGAGCGCGCATTGGCTCGTGGTAAGGCGCAGGCTATAGAGGAGCTTTCCGAGAGCAAGTTGTTGACAGTGCCTGCCGCACAAGTACCAGGTTATAATGCTGATGCCTATGATGAGCTTGTCGCTGCTATGGAGAAGATGAAGCTGTTAGATCTTCCTCACATTGCTCAACTGGAGCGCGATCAGGATTACCCCATAGGTGTTATTATGGAGGGGTTAACCTTGGCTAGGCACGCAGCAGAGGACGCAGAGGCACAAACTGATTATTTTCTTAAGCCCGATGTGTCGCAGCTACAGGTACCTATCTTTGCTCGTCCTCGCAACATCTTGAATCCTTTTGCCCTCGAGAAGGAAATCCCGCTGAAGTAATCCTTAGAGGCCCATGCCATGAGGCTTGCGAAGAAGCAGGGTGTGAAGGGAAAGGCCATCCTTTGTGGCATTGGCGCTGCACAAATTCCAAGATCTGATGGAGTACCTGTTAGCGTACCGACAGTGTCGCCCAAGGATGGTGATCTCCTGAAGAAGCTTGAGGAGGCTGGGAGTGCTGCGTATCATGTTAGTAGTTCAGAGCTTAGAGGCTCCCATAGCCTTTAGATTGTGTTGACTTGGTGATTTTTTTGTAATAGGTTAACATTTTGTTGCACGTGTGCATGTTAAATCTATACCTTGTATGAACTCGTAGTCCAGAATAAAATGATATTTTGAAAGTGCGATTGTACGCATATTGTATGTGATTGTGGTTATGATGTTTGTACTTAGTTATCTGTCTTTGCGTACAAGACGTCTATGTTATGTCTAAGAACCAACCATTATATAAACGTACTTAAAAAAGATTACGGGAATCTATAATCACTTATAACATAATCGTGTATGAAATTCATGACTTAATGTTAAGCGCGAATATATATAAAATGCACAAGCGTATGGGTTGACATGCAGCGTACTGCGAATACCATATCAAGGGGTTAAGAGTCTTAACTCCTAATTTGTTAAACGCGCACAGTGTGCATTGTTGTGTATCCGTCGTGGGATGCACAATGAACTTACTCCAACGTCTTGAGAGTAAGGTGTTTAACAAGGATGTGTGATCCGATGTTGATGGGTTTGCAACCCTCTTACTCAACGAGTTATTTAGTAGGTTTACTCATCCTTTACCATCGTGGGTTTTAATAAGTGCATGCACGCCATGTAGAAAAAATATAACAACAATATTGAGACATAAATAATATGTAGACAACAAAGTAAAGTGTGTCGCGGAGTTAGCTAGAAACCGCGACGTTTAATTAATACTTGTAAGTTTTTGAAAAAAGAAAGACATTTGCCTAGATGAAACAAAAATGTAAATACCCTGATATTTATTGAGCACTTACTAAAGTGCGGAAGTGTCCGTGGGTGGGTCGTAACCTTTCCTAAAGATTGCACCTCTTGAGATTGCAAATATTCCATGTGCGTTGTAGCTCGCGGCCATCCATGTCACGCAGCTTGTACGCGCCTTTTCCTAGTGCTTCAACGACTTCATAGGGTCCTTCCCACTTTGGTCCAAGTTTACCTGTATCTTCTGCGTGGCTTGCATCATTAGCGCGATATACAAAGTCGCCTGGTCTGAATGAGGTGCTTCGAACTTTAGCATCATAGTATCCCTTCATTTTTGACTTGGCTTTTGCTTCACGTATAGCTGCGCGTTCACGCCTTTCTTCCAATAGGTCCAAGTCTATACGTTGTTCGTCGTCATTGGTTGCGACATTAACTTCCGCGGTACGAATAGTTGGCATCCCAATTTCAGCTGGTATGACAGCTTCTGTCCCATAGACAAGAGAAAAGGGAGTGTCTCCATTGCTAACTTTGATTATCGTGCGGTGCGCCCATAAGACATGCGACAATTCATCCACCCATCTTCCTTTGTGTTTGTCCAGGCGCGCTTTAATTCCTTCGCCTAGACTACGATTTGCGCGCTCAACTAAACCATTTGTTTGTGGGTGTTTAACTGACGCGAAGTGTTGTGTGATATTTAATTCTGCGCACCAGTCTTTGAACGGGTTATCGCGGAATTGTTTTCCGTTGTCCGAAATGATTTCCCCAGGTAATCCAAAGCGGCATACAATATTTTCCCAAACGAATCGTTTTACTTGATTACCTGTGATTGTCGCCACTGCTTTTGCCTCAATCCACTTAGTGAAGTAGTCTATTGCCACAATAAGAAATTTCAGTCCCCCCGCTACAACAGGGAAGGGACCCGCAATGTCGATACCCCACTTTTAGAATGGCCATGGAGAAGTGATAGGCGTTAGCTCTTGTTGTGGTCTGCGCGGGATGGGTCTATAAACTTGGCAGTCGCTACATTTCTTTATCACATCACGCGCATCGCGATGCATAGTGGGCCAGTAGTATCCTGACCGCAAGGCTCGTGCTACGACAGACCGTGGTCCTGAATGCATACTGCATGAACCGGCGTGGATCTCTCGGATTACGTAATCTACCTGAAGAGGTCCAACGTACCGAAGCCATGGTTGTAGAAATGAGCGCCGATATAGGATACCATTTCGAAGTTCGAACCTTTGCGCTGTGCGCCGTATCCGTCGAGCATCCTTCTGCTCATGGGGCAATATGCCTTTGCTTATAAATTCGACAATATGAGTCATCCACGTAGGATTCTCCTCCTCTATTACCGTGGATATCTCCATCTCCGAGATGGATTTATTTTTTAGGATCTCCACCAACACTTGTTTTGACAGGTGCGCAAAGCTTGTAGATGCGATCTTGCTTAGTGCATCCGCTTTTTTGTTTTCACCTCTAGGAACTTGTTTAATGGTAAATCTGTCAAAACCATGGATTAGTGACTTGGTCTTGTCGAGGTATTGAACCATGTTATCCTCTTTAGCCACATATTCGCCCAACACATGGTTGGCTACTAATCGGGAGTCCACATTTTCTTCTAGGTTGCGTATACCCATTCGAGTGGCAATGCGTAATCCAGCGATTAGGGCTTCATACTCTGCCTCGTTATTCGTAGCTGTGAATTCAAAGCGCAGTGCGTAAGTGAATTCCATTCCTTCTGGATTGGTGAGGATAAGGCCTGCGCCCGACCCATCCACGCATGAAGATCCATCTGTGAACAGGACCCATGGCTCTTGTAGTTCTACCTCGCTCAGTGGAGGTGCAGCATCGATGTCTGGTTTTTCGATAATGAAGTCTGCTAGTATTTGCCCCTTAACCGCAGTGTGTGGTCTATAAGAGATGTTATACTCGCCTAGCAATACACTCCACTTTTGTAATCGCCCCGATGCGTCGGGTTTGGAGATAACTTGCTTGATTGGTTGGTCCGTGATCACCGCTATTGGGTGTGCTTGAAAGTATCTGCGCAATCTTTTGGCGGCGAATACTAATGCCAAGACCAACTTTTCCATTGGGCTATAGTTAATCTCTGTCTTCTTGAGCGCTTTACTTACAAAGTATACCGGTGTTTGTACGGAATTCCTATCTGTCAGTAGCACCGCGCTGACTGCTCCATGAGTCGCAGACAAATACACAATTAACTCCTCCCTTGGTCGGGGTGCGACTAACTTGGAAAGCGCTGCTATATGTTGCTTAAGTTGTGTGAAAGCTTCTTCCGCTTCTGTAGTCCAACGAAAGTCTCCCTTTTTTGTGCACTTCTTGAGTGTTTTAAAGAGGGGGAGTGACTTATCTGCTGATTTGGACAGGAATCTGTTTAACCCGGCTAGTTTTCCATTCAGAGACTGGACTTCTTTCAACGTGCGTGGTGAAGGGAGTTGGATGACAGCCTCTGTTTTTTCTGGGCATGGTTTAATGCCATCGGGTTCGATCAAGTATCCTAGGAACATGCCTTCTGTAGCGCCAAAAGTGCATTTCTTAGGATTTAACTTCATGTTGATCTTTCGTAGTGTTCTAAATGTTTCTTCAATGTCGCGGACCAACTCATCTTCGGTATGGCTTTTTATGACAAGGTCATCAACATAGACCTCTAGGTTGCGGCCCACTTGCTTTTCAAATGCATTATCCACCAATCGCTGGTAGGTGGCGCCCGCATTCTTTAGGCCAAAAGGCATCTTTGTATAACAGTAGACACCTTGGCTTGTGTGGAAGGCTGTTTTTTCCTCGTCCTCTTTAGCCATTTGGATTTGGTGGTACCCTTTGTTGCGGTGGAGCTTGATATTGTTGGTTTCCACGATTTTGGTTGTAACTTTGGTTTGCTTGATAACCTTGATTGGTTTGATGAAAACGGTTTTGGTTGTTTTGAACGGGTGGAAAACCGGGTGATCCCATTAGGTTACTAGCATTTTGAGGACGAAATCCTTGATTCTGATTGTAGTTTGCTGCTGCTATGATAGCATTGCAAACTTGGCTATCGGTAGCCGCACAATTATAATAAAGATGAGGACCACCACATATAACACAAGTTTCTATGACTGCTTTGATGGGCTCCGGTTTATGATTCTGGAGCTTAAACTCTTTCATCATCATACGAATAGCATCGGTAAGCTCGGCCATCTCCGATGGATGGGCCGATGAAGAAGAAGGGGTGGAAGAATTCACTTTCGAAACAACCGGTTTGTTTCGTGAAGTGGGAACTTTGGATTTGTTCTCGATAATCATTAAGATATCTTTCGGCATTCGACTCAAGATATTGCCACCGGCGGCTGCGTTGAGTGAATCTTGATCCGATTGAGTTAAGGCATTGTAGAACGTATCGATTTGATGTAATTCTGAGAAACCGTGATGTGGGAATTTACGTAGGAGATCCTTAAATCGTTCCCATGCCTCACCAAAATTCTCATCAAACCGTTGTTGGAAATTTGTGATTTCATTCCTGAGATTAGTCATTCTAGACGGAGGAAAGAAGTAATTCACGAATTTATGGACGAGATCTTCCCAAGTATGGATCGATTGAGGGGGTTCTTTTTCAAGCCAAATCCGGGCCGCCCCCTCGAGAGAAAATGGGAATAACATCAATTTCATAGTGTCATTAGTGACATCCTTATGGTGGTTTGTGGAGGTCAACTGATTGAACCATCGGATGTGTGCGTGGGGATCCTCTCTTTCAAAACCATGAAATTGATTTCCTTGAACAATTTGTATCAAACCGGTTTTAAGCTCAAAATTTGTGTTGTTAATTGGTGGTATAACAATAGCATCTCCATATCCCACGGTGGGAAATTGGAGTAACTCTTGCATAGTACGTTGATCCTCGGCCATTTCGGTAATGGGAGTATCAACTTGAGGACGTAACTCGGGTACGTTAACTCTTTGCGTCGACGAGAACGACGAGTCGGTATGAGAGAAGATTTATCAATTACGTGTGATTGGGAACGGGTGTGCATACACCAAAAATAAAAATTAAAAATAAAAATAATTTGGAAGAGAAAATTTTTTGGATTTTTTATATTAAAGGAAAAATTAATCACAATATTTTTGGTACCGATCCCTCAATCGATATCGTTTCTCTTAAGACTACTCGCAGAGTGGCGGAGAAGCAAAGGTCCGCTCGAAAGCTGATTAAAAACCCGCCTCTTTCGGTTTGCAATTTAATGTCAAAACCATCCTTAAACCACTTGTATAGGTTGTAATCGAAAGATAATCCGAAATCAAATGATTTCACGATTGTTTTGTTGTTTTTCGATTTTTTGGTGTTGTTAACACTTTAGGAAAAGTGTTAGTGGTTTTTTAATTTTTTTTGGATTTTAAATTTTTGAAAATATTTACAAATAAAAACGATAACTTCCCGGGAGAAAGGTCTTCAAAACATGAATCGAAAAAACGGAATCATGAATTCATGTCAACCTTCCCCGGCAGCGGCGCCAAAAATTGGTTTTAACAATTTAATCCAAGGAGAATTGCAAAGGAAATATGCAAAACCCAAGGTTCGTTGTCCCGATTGAAGATTGAATGGAATATGTGATTCGGGATTGTGATTTGTGTCGTGAATGTGAGATAAGAGTGAGATATTTTGGTTTTTACACTACGAATATTGATGAGTGTGTAAATACTCATTATTTTATACCCATAAAAAACACAAAAATAACCAAAAACCCCCCCAAATAGACCATATTATACTGCAGATATCCTTGGTTTGTGTTTTTATGTATTTCAGGTACAAAAGGATCGAAAACAGGGCAAAAACAGACAAAACCGAGCACAAGATTGGAAAAGCGTGAAAAGCCGAGGACGGGGAAGAAATTTACAAGTTTGGACCGGGATAGTGCTCAAATTATCAAAGTCAACTTCCAAGAATATTGAAATGTCACAAATAGCCCTTGGAGATGATTTTCAGAAAATACAAGATTGGTCCCTGAAGTTTGCAAACTTGGCAGATTTGGTCCGTGAAATTTCAAAGTTTACAATTTGGTCCTTGTAATTAAATCCATTTATCCTAAAAAGATACAAAAACCGGATCAAACTAAAACCCACTAATCCAATCCATTTAATCCTAATCCTATAAACCCAGCCCACCAAAATAAAATAAAACCCAACTACAAACCCAAGCCCAACCTTAAAAGCCCACCACTCCCGTTTTTAGCTAAACCCAGAAAGTTTGACTCCCAGTCAAACCTTATCCCCTTCCCTACTTGCC
Organism: Artemisia tridentata subsp. tridentata; assembly: GCA_021014915.2. Lineage (NCBI taxonomy): Eukaryota > Viridiplantae > Streptophyta > Magnoliopsida > Asterales > Asteraceae > Artemisia > Artemisia tridentata. The sequence continues at coordinate 304,717,692 of CP139508.1, forward strand.
CGCCAAACCATACCACCCTCACCCACCATTTTCTCTGCAAAACCACCATTATCCCTGACACTCCACCTCCCCCCTCCTCCAATAAGAAGCCTTCACAAGCTAACTTCCCCACGTGCTCAGAAAAGGTTAAAACCCACTTGACTATTTTTCCCGCCAAAATGCCATTTGACGGGTATGATGACTTGAAGGCAATTAAGTGGGTGGGATTTGATCAGAAAGGATGAGAGAAGCTTCTGGGAAGGCTATTTAAAGAAATGAAGACACACTTAGATTTTTGTCACTGCTTTAGACCATTCGTAGTGTAACTAAGTTATTGTTCTATTTTTAGTTTCAATTTCAGTTCTAAAATGTAATTTAAGCTCACTTAAGCTCATTCGTACTTAATGTTATCAGCTTTGTTCTAAATTTCAAGTTTAATGAAATTTCAAATTCTCATTGTTTACTGTTAATCGAATTCAAAGATATTTGTTGTTAGAAAAAGATCACAAGCTCTCATTAGTGTTTCTATAAGCTCATTCAAGCTTTACATAGCTTTTGTGAGTTTATTAGGTGTTTAATTCGAAGTGCTCTCAAAAATTCTAGTTTGGTCAACAAAAGTCAAACTTTGCTCATTGCTTAATCTTAGTACTTATTTGGAATTGTGTAGTTCTGTTTTAAGCTTTTATATAGTTGGTAATTCATTTGGTTTAGGTTTCATAGCTCTATTTGATTTGTTTCATGTTTAATCACAATATCAGTCAACATAAGTGGTGTTTGGCTTATGGGTTAAATAGGGTCAAAATGGGTGTTCACTGTTCAATTGCCTCATAGGAAAGTTTGATCAAGCACAATTTAACTTAGATAAGTTGATATTTGGCTGTGATAAGCTGATTTGTTAGATTTTGCTCACCTATAATGATTTCCTTAGTTTCTAAGGTTATAATTGTCATGACTGCTTATCATTGAGATAAGCAGTTTTAGCATTTGTTCTCATTCCTAGTTTGTTCATTATAGCTATGTAAGTTGATGTTCAAGAGTTGTTTGTGTTCCATTTTGAGTTTGATGCAGTGTTGAGCCATTTCATGTTTCAAATCTGCACAAGAACCACCATTGGATTGCACAGCTTTTCCAGGTCAGAATTAAGGGTTTAATTGTTATAACTTGAACCTAATTTTCAGTATACAAATAGTTTGCTAGGTGTAGTCCTCTATTCCATAAAATTTATCTCAGTTATTAGCTTATTTGAGCTTTTAATCAAGCTCATAAGTACCCCTTTGGCCTGAGGTCTGCCCTGCACCATTTCCATATCAGCAGACCCTTTAGTGTTATTTTTGCTTATTTGTTTTGTTTCCAGTGCTTATTTGTTTGTGCTCATTGCTTCTTTTGTTTTCCTTTATGCTTATTGTTTGTTGCTGAGCTTATTGTATTCTCAGTTTAGCTTATTTCAAGCTTGTTCAGCCCTTTTTAGTCCAAGTTTAGCTCATTCCCTTAATAAATCCACTGATCAGCCCTTGTGGCTTATTTCTGGGCTTATTTGTGGTTTTAAAAATAAGTTGTCTTTATTAAAGTTGTTTATTTTCCTTAACTTGTTAAGTAGCAAACAAAAAATCAAAAAAATAAAATAATTTTGCAAAAAGAGCACCATGGGACTCGAACCCTGGTCTCTCAGATAAACACACACACACTTAACCAGTCGCCCTAGGGTCTTTATCAGTCATAACCTTGCACCCTTTTTTATTTAACCTTGTTTTTCTAATTTAAGCTTATTTCTCCATTTTGCTTATTATCAGCTTATTAGAATAAGCTGATACCTTGTTAATATTTTTCCTAGGTCTGTCATATCATTAAGTAATATTAGAAAAAGTTTCAGAATTTTTAGAATAGTTTTAGTATTTTTAATTTATTTTTCTTTTACATTGAGTTTTTAATTTATAATAAAAAATATAAAAGTCAAAAAATTATAAATCTTTTTTCCAAAATTTTCTTTTGTCAATTAGAATCTAAGAAAAATAGATTTGGGCCCGTAGAGTTTAAATTTCTAAGATTTTACGTTTTAGGCTCGGGTTTTCCCGGTTTAAGCGCGTTTTTAGATTTTCTTTACGTTTTTGGCCTTAAGTGTTTTATATTAATCTTTGCCTTAGTTATATTAATTGTTTCTAGTAATATTTCATTATTTTAGTTCATAAATCCCAAAATCTCTTTGCTCTCACTATTCATCACACGTTTCACGATTCTGATTTCACAAATTCCATTCAACCTTCGTTGGGGAAACGACTCGGGTTTACATATTTCCTTTGTAAATCCTTGGAGAAAAATATAAGTGTTGATTTTAACGAATCAAATTTTGGCGCCGCTGCCGGGGAAGGCTTGAAGCGAATTTTTAATTCTTATTTCGCGATTCGTGTTTTGAAATCCCTTCTTTGTGAAGGATTTCAATCTTATTGTCAATATTTTCAAAATAAAATAAATAATAATAATCATCATAAAAATCACCATTAACACTTTTCCTAAAGTGTTTACAATACCATAAAAATATCCAACAAAACAAATCGTGAGTTAATTATTTTCGGATTATCTTGAAATTACAACCTATACAGGTGGTTTAAGGATGGTTTGGCATTAAATTGACAAACCGAAAGAGGCGGGTTTTTAATCAGCTTTCGAGCGGACCTTTGCTTCTCCGCCAATCTGCGAGTAGTTTTGAGAGAAACGAATTTTGGTTGACGAATCGATCCCAAAAATATTGTGTTAAATTAAAAAAAAAAAAAAAAAAAAAAAAAAAAAAAAAAAAAAAAAACCCAAAAATATTTTTCCTCATCTTCTTAAACCGTTTGATTCTATCTTCTTAACCCTCCTTAATATTTAATTCTCATGTCGTCACTGGGCTATCACTGTTTTGATTGTAAAGGTCCAGTGGGTGATAATCTTCGTTGTTCCAAGTGTAAGTGTGAGCGGTGTGGAAATCATGCACCAAAAGGATCTTGTTATTGGTGTGAAGTAGCCCTCGAAGAAAAGCTTAATTCCATCGATAATACTCAAAGTCTTCCCGAACACCCTCCACAACCCTAGCCATCTTCACTCACTCAGCATAATTGTTTTATATGTGAAGATCCGTTGGGGGATGATTCACAATGTGAACGATGTTTTTGCAAAGGATGTGGGTTTACTCATGGACTTTGTACATGTTGCACTTCTGAAATCGGAAATACACTTGATTATCCAGATTTTCACAACGATTTCAGTACCCCTTCTCAGGATTCATTTTGGCAAGAACCGTGTTATCAAAACTTCAATGATACATCATTTCAAAATATGCCAAATGATCTTTGTGAGTATTGTGGAGGTCCTCACCAAAGTTTTGAGTGTCAAACAAATAACATGCTTGTCTATGAGCAGGTTTCTTGTAACAGTCAAAATCTCGGTTATGACCAATATCCATGTACTTCTATGAATCAACCACAACAATCATATTGTTGTGAGTACTGTGGAGGTCCGCATTATAGCTCTGATTGTCAAATAAGGGACTCGCTTATCTATGAGCATGGCCTTTTTAACAATTATGACTATTCTTATCATGACCAACCTCCACAGTGTAAAACGATTCAAGCACAACCTCAGCCAATTCCTCAAGAATTATTCCAAGAGATTCAAGATGAAAGGAATAAACTCCATGAGTTGTTTTTCGAAGATGTATTCCAAAAACTTCAAGATGTGAGGGATACACTTAATGATTTGGCTGTTAAACATGCCCAAGATGATCGTCATGGTGAATCTATGGAAGATTTACTCGCCGAAGAACGAGCAGCACAAAGGCGTTTCCTATTTAATAAGGCCGCCATGCTCGATGACGAAGATGAAGAAGACGAGGAGAGTACTATTCCTTTGAGCGATATCATTTCTCAACTCCCTCAGTCTATTGCAATCACATCATTATTTCCAACTTTGGACCCCAAGGACTCTCTTATTATGGGGGATGAGCATATTAGCACTATTCCTGAAAAGGAATCCGACGAATTCATAAAGTCTAGTGTTGAGAACCTTATCCCAATCCCAAGTGAGTCTGAGGATATATCGGACAATGAATGTGATTTGTCTATTTGTGATGATTATCCTCTTGACATTGAGGATGATTTTTCCGGTATTTTCTCTAACCCACTTTTCAATTCCGATGATGATTTTTCCTCTAGTGATGACAAATCACTTTCTGATGAGGACGTTCCAAATGAAAGTCTCAAAGTCTATTCGAATTCTCTTTTTGAATTTGATGATGAGTACTTTTCTAGCAAAATAAATCCTCTCTTTGATGAAGAGTTAGAGAACGATGAGGTCAAGGACTCTATTATTCATAAACTTGATGATATGACCTCAATTCTTAATCCCGATATTGATAAGGACAATCTTTCTCTGACATATGTGACATTTCCTTCTGAGGATAGCCATTATATTGACTTTACATATGTCGTTCGAGTTTTTCTACCTTTCTTCGCCTATAAGGTAGATTGTCATTTCCTTCACTCGTGTGGGAGTGAAGACAAAAATTTTGACCCCGGCATCTCCATTTATCAATCTTTTGAGCCGGGTATATCTCATCGGAGTGGAACTTTCAAGAAATTCAATGTTGATCCAAACACATTGAATGAAAGTCTGATGGAGATTGTTCTTCCACTTGCTTCCCCATGAACCAATGAATTCGGGGTCGAGTCAAGCTAGTGACTCGGTTAACAAAAACATTAGCATTGCATGGGTAAACGCCCATGTTTCTGTCTTCTCTCTTATTTCTAACACTAAGTGTGGGGGAATCCCACTGTGCTGTGCTCTTTTATGTTGTTTGCTCTGATTTTCAGGTTTCCCTTGGATTGTGTTGATTGTCGCGCCTGTTTTCAATCCAGCCGCCCAATATCCTATTCGTTTGCTAACGATTATCTAGGGATATCTTTTTAATCCTGTTTGTGAAAATAGAGATTTCTTTCACACACTTGGCTATTAGTCTTACCTTTTTACGTTCTAAGTGTCGGCATAATAGCCGGTACTTTGAATATTGAGGGCAATATTCAATTCTAAGTGTGGGGGGGGGGGAATTCTCTCAAATTTTGTCACATATGTACCTTCTAGTGCCCTAGTACCCCCGTTTTGGCCAAAATTTTAATTTTTTTCATTTTTGAATAAGAAATTACATGAAAAAGATGTGCTTTGCACCCAAAAAAAAAAAAAAAAAAAAAAAAAAAAAAAAAAAAGAATAAAAAAGAAGTGTTTAGTCTTGATTAGGTTAGAACAAAGGGAATCCCGACTCTGCCAGAGTATTGATCTGACTGCTTCCTTAACGGTTAGACTAAGGTTTTACGATATGTGCAAATGAAAATGCTAAGCGTAGAATAGTTGGTTTTCTTTAGAGCTTATATAAGTAATCTATGGCTTTTCCTCCCAGGAGATAACTAATCTGACTTAATTAGTGCTTATTTTTCAAACTTTTGAACACACAAAATCATTTTTCTATACGATTTTGAAAAATACTAGTTCAAAGCTTTATTTAAACTTCGGAACAAGCATATGTCATAATAATGTAAAAGTTAAGTAATAAATGTATGTGCTAAAAAGCTTCGGTTCAAGATCGGCCCTTGGATTCTTATTTCCGGAAGGCATTTAGGTCTTGGCTACCCTCTTACACCGGCCCTTGGACCTCTAATTCAGGAATGTGTGAGGTCTTGGTCTAACACCCTTGGATCCTCATTTCAGGAATGTTTAGAGTCTTGGAATTCTCCGTTGTAACGGCCCTTGGATACTTTATTCCGAAAGGTGTAAGATCTTGGTTCCCGTGAAACTCCGTTAGTTTATATTGCACAAAGTTAATTAAAAAAAATAATGAAAAAATGAAAAAAATGAAAAACTGAGAAAATAAAAAGGAAATAAAATGGAATGATATTGCAAAATGCAATAAATTTTGAAGCTTGCTTGTTGTAAATTTTAAATCTATATTTCAACTAGCATTAGTCAAAGTTTTATAAAAACGTCGATTTTTGTTATCAAGATTTTGAAAATCAAGCACTGTTACCTAACTTTAATATATATGGGAGTGAAAAGTTAAGTTTCGGATTACATAGATTATTGATATAAGTAGTGTTAGCATTTTACAAAGGCATTTGCACATTGAGTTTAAGCTTAGTTGGGAGTATAAAAAAGAGGATGACGATTTCAATTCCCTGGAGACACCCATTTTGTGTGAATCTCGTTTCATGATACCATTTTTGGAAATCAAGCGTGTTATATATTTTTGTTCTAAGTTAAAATTTTGTGCATTGTATAAAAAATCAAAGCGGGGTATGCTTGGTATTGTTTTGATCCTTTCATTACTTTATATGATCGGATTGCTAGGGACTAGCAATAGCTTAGTGTGGGGGATCGATGAGTGTGTAAATACTCATCATTTTATACCCATAAAAGACACAAAAATAACCAAAAACACCCAAATAGACCATATTATACTGCAGATATCCTTGGTTTGTGTTTTTATGTGTTTCAGGTACAAAAGGATCGAAAACAGACAAAACCGAGCACAAGATTGGAAAAGCGTGAAAAGCCGAGGACGGGGAAGAAATTTACAAGTTTGAACCGGGATAGTGCTCAAATTATCAAAGTCAACTTCCAAGAATATTGAAATGTCACAAATAGCCCTTGGAGATGATTTTCAGAAAATACAAGATAGGTCCCTGAAGTTTGCAAACTTGGCAGATTTGGTCCGTGAAATTTCAAAGTTTACAATTTGGTCCTTGTAATTAAATCCATTTATCCTAAAAAGATACAAAAACCGGATCAAACTAAAACCCACTAATCCAATCCATTTAATCCTAATCCTATAAACCCAGCCCACCAAAATAAAATAAAACCCAACTACAAACCCAAGCCCAACCTTAAAAGCCCACCACTCCCGTTTTTAGCTAAACCCAGAAAGTTTGACTCCCAGTCAAACCTTATCCCCTTCCCCACTTGCCGCCAAACCATACCACCCTCACCCACCATTTTCTCTGCAAAACCACCATTATCCCTGACACTCCACCTCCCCCCTCCTCCAATAAGAAGCCTTCACAAGCTAACTTCCCCACGTGCTCAGAAAAGGTTAAAACCCACTTGACTATTTTTCCCGCCAAAATGCCATTTGACGGCTCTGATGACTTGAAGGCAATTAAGTGGGTGGGATTTGATCAGAAAGGATGAGAGAAGCTTCTGGGAAGGCTATTTAAAGAAATGAAGACACACTTAGATTTTTGTCACTGCTTTAGACCATTCGTAGTGTAACTAAGTTATTGTTCTATTTTCAGTTTCAATTTCAGTTCTAAAATGTAATTTAAGCTCACTTAAGCTCATTCGTACTTAATGTTATCAGCTTTGTTCTAAATTCCAAGTTTAATGAAATTTCAAATTCTCATTGTTTACTGTTAATCGAATTCAAAGATATTTGTTGTTAGAAAAAGATCACAAGCTCTCATTAGTGTTTCTATAAGTTCATTCAAGCTTTACATAGCTTTTGTGAGTTTATTAGGTGTTTAATTCGAAGTGCTCTCAAAAATTCTAGTTTGGTCAACAAAAGTCAAACTTTGCTCATTGCTTAATCTTAGTACTTATTTGGAATTGTGTAGTTCTGTTTTAAGCTTTTATATAGTTGGTAATTCATTTGGTTTAGGTTTCATAGCTCTATTTGATTTGTTTCATGTTTAATCACAATATCAGTCAACATAAGTGGTGTTTGGCTTATGGGTTAAATAGGGTCAAAATGGGTGTTCACTGTTCAATTGCCTCATAGGGAAGTTTGATCAAGCACAATTTAACTTAGATAAGTTGATATTTGGCTGTGATAAGCTGATTTGTTGGATTTTGCTCACCTATAATGATTTCCCTAGTTTCTAAGGTTATAACTGTCATGACTGCTTATCATTGAGATAAGCAGTTTTAGCATTTGTTCTCATTCCTAGTTTGTTCATTATAGCTATGTAAGTTGATGTTCAAGAGTTGTTTGTGTTCCATTTTGAGTTTGATGCAGTGTTGAGCCATTTCATGTTTCAAATCTGCACAAGAACCACCATTGGACTGCACAGCTTTTCCAGGTCAGAATTAAGGGTTTAATTGTTATAACTTGAACCTAATTTTCAATATACAAATAGTTTGCTAGGTGTAGTCCTCTATTCCATAAAATGTATCTCAGTTATTAGCTTATTTGAGCTTTTAATCAAGCTCAAAAGTACCCCTTTGGCCTGAGGTCTGCCCTGCACCATTTCCATATCAGCAGACCCTTTAGTGTTATTTTTGCTTATTTGTTTTGTTTCCAGTGCTTATTTGTTTGTGCTCATTGCTTCTTTAGTTTTCCTTTATGCTTATTGTTTGTTGCTCAGCTTATTGTATTCTCAGTTTAGCTTATTTCAAGCTTGTTCAGCTCTTTTTAGTCCAAGTTTAGCTCAATCCCTTAATAAGTCCACTGATCAGCCCTTGTGGCTTATTTCTGGGCTTATTTGTGGTTTTAAAAATAAGTTGTCTTTATTAAAGTTGTTTATTTTCCTTAACTTGTTAAGTAGCAAACAAAAAATCAAAAAAATAAAATAATTTTGCAAAAAGAGCACCATGGGACTCGAACCCTGGTCTCTCAGATAAACACACACACACTTAACCAGTCGCCCTAGGGTCTTTATCAGTCATAACCTTGCACCCTTTTTTATTTAACCTTGTTTTTCTAATTTAAGCTTATTTCTCCATTTTGCTTATTATCAGCTTATTAGAATAAGTTGATACCTTGTTAATATTTTTCCTAGGTCTGTCATATCATTAAGTAATATTAGAAAAAGTTTCAGAATTTTTAGAATAGTTTTAGTATTTTTAATTTATTTTTCTTTTACATTGAGTTTTTAATTTATAATAAAAAATATAAAAGTCAAAAAATTATAAATCTTTTTTCCAAAATTTTCTTTTGTCAATTAGAATCTAAGAAAAATAGATTTGGGCCCGTAGAGTTTAAATTTCTAAGATTTTACGTTTTAGGCTCGGGTTTTCCCGGTTTAAGCGCGTTTTTAGATTTTCTTTACGTTTTTTGCCTTAATTGTTTTATATTAATCTTTGCCTTAGTTATATTAATTGTTTCTAGTAATATTTCATTATTTTAGTTCATAAATCCCAAAATCTCTTTGCTCTCACTATTCATCACACGTTTCACGATTCTGATTTCACAAATTTCATTCAACCTTCGTTGGGGAAACGACTTGGGTTTACATATTTCCTTTGTAAATCCTTGGAGAAAAATATAAGTGTTGATTTTAACGAATAAAATATGAAATAACAAATAAAAACAATAAACCAAGCTAAGAGAACAAGCAAATTAAGCACACGAAATCTAAAACGCAATCTAAATTTAAAAACGTACGTTATGATTTTTGAGAAACGTATCTAAAAAAATGAAATTCTAAATTATAAGTCCTAAAATTATGAAAATAATTTTCCTAAATTCTAAATATTAAAAGAAAATTTAAGAAAAAAGAATTATATTTTTTTGATTTTTTATTTATTTTTTATGAATTAAAAACTAAAAGAAAGTAATTAAATGATTAAAAATAGCAAATTGATTTGGAAAATTATGAAATTTTGCTAAAAAATCTAAAATTATATAAAGAAGCTATGAAAAATGAAATTGGAACTTTTTTGAACCCTAATAAGCAGTTTGGGTAAAAAGCTGTTTCAAATAAGCACTTAAAATAAGCTATTAAGCACTAAAATCCACCAAAAGCTCAAAAGCAGATTAACACACTAATTGAAGCTTGAAACAACTTTGTAAGACTAAATAAGCACTCTGGCTAAGCCAATAAGCACTAATGCAGTTGCTAATTAAGGACAGAATCAAGTGGTTAAACAGCCAACTTTCAGCTGCTCTATAAGCTAGATAAAAGCTAATTGGGGGAAACCAAGAGCAGATTCTCAAAGCTTATACTAAAAGCTACTTGAAAACTGAAAATGCCCAATTTTATCAATCAATTACTCATCCAATTGTGGCCAAGAACAGATGCCCATAGAAACCAAAAATCTGATGCAGGCTGAGCAATTCTAATAGGGGAAATTGCAGACCCAATTTAGGCTATTAAATAAGCTACAAAGTGAAATCCAAGCTCAGATCCTAAAAGCCCATACTACAGACTACCTTAATACCAAAAATTAGATGATAAGCTCAAACAGATAAGCAGATATAAGGCCAACAAAAAGCTGAGATAAGCAGACCTTGTGCAGGTCTGCACAGATGAAACTGATGCAGCAGTTGTGCTTTTGGTCCTCTAATTCTTTCCAAACTCAATGAAACAGTACCAAATTTTGAATTCTCACTTAATCATCTATCTTGAACCAAAAACTATCATCAAATAAGCTCAGGCTTATTGAGAGCTTATAAGTGCAGTTATGAGTACCAATTTTGAATCACTAACTCAAAACTTAAAATCTCCTCAAATAAGCTTAAAATCTAATCAAAGCAGCTTATCTAGTATTCAATAAGCTCAATTAAAGTTACTCCATATGCAAATGAACAGTACCATTAGCTTATGTCCAAAAATAGTCTTAAACCAAACACCTTCTTAAATCTGAAAATGGCTAAATTACACTAGGACTTGCAATAATAAGCTATGAAACTAACTGATCTATTAATATCCTACTATCTTAACAACTAAAAAGCAAAGATCAAATAGCAATAAGCATTAAAATAAGCTGAACAAAATTTATGCAGAAAAATAAGCTAGAAATGAAAATTTGAAACTCACTTGGGACCTCAGCTGAAAAGAGGTTCCACTAGGGCAGCTACAAGCTCCTAGCTTATCAGAGATAAGCTAGGTAAAGATCCATAAGCTCATCCAGGGTTAGCTTATCATCCATAGTTTATTTTGACCATAACAGTTGACTTTCTTTGACTTTTGATAATTTTAGAGACTGAGTCAGATTTAGACCAACCAAAAACTCACAATAAGCTATTAAGCTTATATGAGTTTATACAAATCAGAAAACAACTTTTTGAAGCTGGGATTAAGCTATTTTTGGATTTTTGAAGTATTTTTTTTCAATATTTTTGGATTTTTGGAATAAAATGATCAATGATGAAAAGGTAAATCTAAAATAAGCTGAGAATAGTAAAATTAAGATAAATAAAACCGTAATAAGCTAATGAGATTCTAACACAAATGAGACAAGAATTAAGGTAAAATCAAACTTAACTTTCATTAATCAAATTGTAAAATTACAAATGGAAATTTAAGAATACATTTTAAAATCAAACTAACAGCATAACATTAATTAAAAAACTACTTCCCAATGAAGGAGATGAGGTCCTCTATTTATAGCCGATCATGAAGCTTCTAGCCTCTACTATGTCATCGATCCTTGCCACTTTTGTGCTTCTTTGATGTCAATGTCAGCCTTAGGATCATTCTTGAGGAAGAATCCATCAACCACAGCCCTTCGATCAAATAGCCACTTCCCATCAGCCAATCAGAGGCCTTCATTTGCTTGGGATTGCTGACATGTCACATATCCTTCTAGAATCGCTTGCAAAATACTGAATTGCTCTTAATTGCTGTAAAAATCTGGGTTGGTAATTAGGGTTCATACGGGAATAGTAACTTTTGGGGAATTTGGGCGCGGGTAAAGTTTTGTTTGACTGGTATTTAATGTTTGACCGGGTGTGGGTAATGGGTAGATTCGGGTCATGGGTAAAAGAAGGTGGGCTTGGTTTTTGTTTTATGGGCTGGGCTTGGGGTTAATGGATTGGGTTTAAATGGTTTTGGATTTAAAAAATCCGGTTAGTAGTGTATAAAGGTTTAGTGTTTTTAGTTTTTGATTTAGCAAATAAAGTACAAGGACCAATTTTGTAATTTCTGAAATTCCAGGGACTAATTCTGCCATTCTTTAATAATGTGATCCAAGGGCTTATCTTGCAATTCTTTAATTCTTCAAGGACTTGTTTGACATTTGAGCATAAACTTTGATCATTTGCTTCCCGGCTCCGGCTTTTGACACTTTTCCAAATCTCGTGCTCGTTTTCTCGGTTTTTGCTTGATTTTGTCCCTATTTCATGATATCCGTACCTGCATAGAAACAAATACAAAAACACAATATCTTTGGCATTTATGGTTAGTTTTTGGTTGTTTTGGTCTTAATTTGGTAAATAAAAGGTATGTGAATAAGCACATACCAGTCGCCAACTTCTCATAAGGATTAAACTTAGACAACGGCGTCGGGTTCAAAACTTTGTTGGCAGGTTAGCCCACTGACTTACGCATACTCGATGGAATCCACCTCTTCCTAGGCGAACCACTAGAACTAGCATTAACAACACCTAAAAAAAAAAAAAAAAAAAAAAAAAAAAAAAAAAACCCATAAGCATTAGTTGTACAATAAAAAAGCATTAAGAATCACATGAGATTCTGCATGAATCTCATGGGATTCAGAATGAATCTCATGGGATTCAATATAAATCACATAGATCAAGTTATATGTTACAAGCATGAATCAAGTTATATGTTACAACAATATGAAAATAAGCAAAAAACAAGGTAATCGATCACAAACTTCAATCTACTGATTCCTATAAGCAACAAAATGAGCTAATCGATCACAAAACTCCAATCTACTGACTGAAATAAGCTAATCCAAACACTCATTCCATATAACTCATTCCATAAGCTAATCCAACTTCAATCTACTGATTCCTATAAGCTAATCCAAACACTCATTCCATATAACTCATTCCATCACAAAACTTCAATCTACTGGCTGAAATAAGCTAATCCAAACACTCATTCCATCACAAAAATAAACTAATCGATTACAAAATAAGCTAATATAGTCACAAAATAAGCTAATACAGTCAAAAAATAATATAATCGATCACAAAAACACTCATTCCATCATAACTTCAATCTACTGATTCATATAACTCATCACCAATCCATATCATTCCAAAAAAGTTTTAAAATCAAAATAAGCAACATATCACATCTATACAAAAAATAATAAAAAATAAGCAACAAAATAAGCAATGAAGCAACATATACTGACTAATATAACAAAATAAGCTAAAAATATACCAGAATCTTCATTTGGAAGCTTATTTTGATCGAAAAGTAGCAACGAATCCGATTTAGCCAACGAACCGCCTTTAGTTAGAGCTAGTTCATCTCGTATGTCCATTTTAATGGAATGATTTAAAGAATTAGGGTTTCGCGGTGGTTTGACGGTGGTTTAGAGGTAGTTTAGGGTTAGACGAATTGGGGATCTGAGTTTGGGGAAAGAGAGAGTAACCAGTGTGTGTGTGTTTGTGTGTATCGGGGTGAGTTTGGGGTGGATTAGGGGTTTTGTTATGAAATAGAAAGTGACTAAAATGCCCCTCACAATATTTTAATTTTAAAATGATAATTAATCTAAACCGTTGGATGGAAGGCGGATGGATGGTTGAGATCTTGTGGTTTGTTCCTTAGATAAATGTTGTTTCGTATGGAACTTTTCTCATGTTAGTATAACTCAACCTATTGGAAAATTGTTATGTCAGAGTAGACAACGGGTTGAGATTACCTTAGGAAGAATTTTTCACATTGAATATATATATTAAAACGTCAGAATTCTTCTACAGTGCTTTGCTACAGTGCTTTGCTACAGTGCTCGCTACAGTGCTCGCTACAGTGAAAGGCCGGAATTTACAGCCCAGCCCAGTCCCCCCCCCCTCCCCCCTTCTCCAGAATATTCCAGCCTCCTCCACCTGAACAAATAAACCCACATCATTTTTTTAATAGATCCAAAAACTGAGGACAAACAATTATCAACTCAAAAAAAAAATATCAAAGACTCACCATGAGTCGCTATCCCACAAAAATCATCATTGCTCTACCGAATCCCAAACCTATCCTCACACCTTGCCTCGCCGTGACTCACTACGAGTTACGGCTCGGCTCCATATCGAGTCCCACAGCCGATACCTCAACAAACCCGAAACAACTCCAAATCCAAACCACAACCGAGTCGCTGCTAAAAACGACAGATCCACATGGTTTGAAGGTTTTTAAAACGTTTTTATAAAAGGTTTTGTATAAAAATCGGATTAATTAAAAGTTACAAAAATTAGGGTTCGCAAAATAATTATAAAAGGGGGACGCGGAAGGCGCGTGAGGGGTTTTATCGAGAAGGAATGAAGGTGAGAGGTGGTGGTGGTGTCTCGGTGGTGGTAACAGCGGCGGTCGTGGCGCGTGAGTGGTGTTGTGGTGGGAGCCGAGGGCTCAAAGTTTCCAGAAATGATAAGGGTTAACCGATCTATCGAATCGGCAAGAAAAAAAATCGCCGGAAAATATTCCGGCGACGGCGACCGCCGGAAACTGCTGCTGTTACCGGACATGATGAAGATTCCGGCGAGGATGTAGAGAGAGAAAAGAGTTGTGTATGTGTGTGTTTTTAATTTTAATGAAATAAAATAAATAAAAATGGTTTATATAAGGGAGAGACCAAAGTGAAAATTGGAAATGTGGGGGTGTGAAACGAAACTTAAGGGCGGAAGGACCAATTCTGCCACTTTGGCAATTCTTTTCACGAAAACACTCCGGGTCTCATTCAACATAGCAAACGGGTTCAAAAAATTACAAAACCTTCGCCATTGTTCACAAAATAATTTTTCCAATAAAAACAACTATAAATATGTATAACTTTTTCGAAGTTAATTTATTTGGCATAATACTTGCAAACGAATATATCGGAAAACATAATACATAAACAACGCCACACAAAAATCAATTGCCCCGCAACAATATGCGGGCAATTTTTTTTTTTTTTTTGGAAAAAAATTAAAAAAAAAAAAAATTTGAAAAAATATTTTCAAAAAAAATATATATATATATTTTTAAAAAACTTTAAAATTAATTTTTCTAAAAAAAAAAACAACTATCTGAAAAACCCGCTGCAACGCGCGGGCTTCCCTGCTCGTTGAATTAATAAGTTAAATTAATAGGTTGAGACTGGATATACTCTAGCATTTTAGTTAACAAGTTGCATAATTTAGGCTTTTGAAATATTGAAAAAGTAATTTTCATTTTGGTCCTTCATTGTGTGACCATTAGTCAAACTTTGTAAAACTCATAACGTGCAACTGAAATGCCAAAACCACTAACGCATAAATTTAAATGTGTTCGTCTTAAACAGGTAAATGGAGAAAGATTTATGCTCAAGTCATTCGGAGAAATCAAACTTGTTATGTTTTGATGTACATGGCCTAACCGTATTCTCTTAAGTTTTTCAAACTTTTTTCTTTTAGCATTGAAAGTCTTTTCTAACCCTTTTGGGACGTCTTAATACATGGTCCATCTTCGTGGCTCAAAACAGTGGAGTTGTCAATTTATTGCATGACACTAATTAATTAGTATTAGTCAAAGCCTTTAAAAGCGTATATTAGCATTTTGTAATAACTAAGAGCATCCACAATGACAACATTTTAAAAGGTCTAAATATTTATTAAATCATTAATTTATAAAGTTTTTGATTTTATAAACTTTGTTGCATTGTGTATAAACCTTTTCAGGTTTATAAAATGTTTAACAATTACAAATGCATTAAATTATGAAAAGGTTAAATATTTCAAACGTTTTTATTCCACATGGACATGAAATATCAACTCACTATGGTTAAAACAAACTATAAACTTTTTCATGTGTTTTAATTTTTTTTATTGAAATCACTGTAGTGGATGTTCTAATAAGTAGAGGCTCCCCTCCTTTCAATTACTCACCCAACTTTATGATAATAGCGACTATATTTACAACTTATAAGGTGATAAGGTTTACATTCACATTATAAAGCAAATAGTGATTTATATACTCCGTAATAGTTGAGGTTGAGGTGATATAAGTGCTAACATAATAAAAGTAACAATTTATCAAGAAAAACAAATGCATGTATCCACTAAGGTGCTGTTTGTTTTTCCATAAAAAGTCTGAATACCTCTGAAATCTGATTCGGTCAGAGGTATTCAGACATCAGATTGTTTGTTTTTTTTTCAAATTCAGACATCAAAATCTCTTAAAAACCTCTAATTCGGTCAGATATTTGCAACCGTCTGAATTACATCTGAAAAAAGAAAAACCATGTTCGATCTTATTATTTTTCTAACACATTTGTGTCGTCAACCGCCACCCACCACCCATCTTCGCCAGCTACCAGACAGAGAAATTAAGCCAGAGAAAAGTAGCGGGAACAAGTAGAAGTAGAAGAAAAGGTGAATACTTATGTAGCTATGAAGCCAGAGAAATGTATGGATGTATTAGCGCTAAGTTATAACCAGTTACCGTACAAGTTGAAAGCTTGTTTCCTCTATTCTGTTGTTTTCCAGGAAGATTTTGAGATACTGGTGTGGAAATTGATTCACATATGGGTCGCTGAAGAGTTTATTCAGCGAATTGGAGATGCTAATGCAGAAGAAATGGTGGACGAGAACTTGCAGGATCTTGTGGGCTGGAACAATGGTTTTGTTGTTCACTGTTGCTTCCTTTTGAGGATAATGTTTATGTATTGTGTGAGGTGTGCATTGTCCTTTGGTTGGTCAATTATAGATATGTCAAATTGTTTTAATTAAAGTTTATTTTCTATATGATTAATATCCTTTATTTTAAATTTCCCAAAGTTTATTCTCTATATAAATACAAAATTTTGATTTGAAATGGTAATACGGTAAACTAAAGATATTCAGACATTTTATAAAAACAAACAGTCTAAAATAATTCAGATTCAGACTTTTGGACCACTAATTCAGATTCAGAAGTGGTATTCAGATTCAGATATAAAATGTCTGAATAAACAAGTCTCCGGCTCACATAATGATTGGAAGTTCAGTTTTATTCTTAGAAAAACATAATTGAATAACTTTTTAACAATTTTCAATTTTGAACCAAAAGCTCATTTATGTTAGAATTAAATTTCTTAAAGTATTTTCTGGGTGCAAACTACATATTCATGGTCTTTTGACATGAAAGTGATAGATACATTGTTGGTATTTTAGTGTAAAATAGATTGAGTTTAATATGCAAATAAGGGTCGACACTTATTTGGATATTAACTGGACTAACGGGGGTTCCAAGGGGGCGTAGCCCCCTTGGTGGGGGTTCGGGGGCAACGCCCCTGAGAGAAGCAGGGTCCAAGGGGCAGAGCCCCTGGCTGGGGTCGAGCTGCCAGCTGACCTGGAAATTTTTTATTTGGTATAACATTGCTATGTTAAAAATTCATTAGAATTTGTTTTTTCACCAAATAAAACATATAAAGTTGATGCTCGTTTCTCCTGATAATGCTTGATTTCTGCTGCTATGGTTCCTGCTGATAGCAGATGGTTTCTGCTGATAGTGGATCGTTCCTGCTGAACCATTCCTGCCGATAATGCAGTTCCTGCTGCTAGTGTTTTACAGTTATTAGGCTTTAATCACCGCCCCTATAAACCGTCTTATATATTCTTTATTTCGTATAGAGAAAAGACAAGGCTGATCAAACCAATTTTGATCACGTTTTTCTGCAAACATAACATCATTCACAAACTTGAATCAATTAGATTTTATCCGGTCGTTAATTGGTATACACTCCAATTTAATCGATCTGAAAGCGTACAATTCGTGACTTCTAATTGCTATCAGGATACCAATCTCACCCCAATTACCACACATAAACAACATACATGACGTATTTAGTTATGGATATCCTATACAATTAACTTATTCAGGCATAAAAAATACTGCGTACATTTTTTTGTTGCTATTTTTGAAACAAAAGTTAACTTGTGTCCAAACAATTAACCGATATAAATTCACCCAAACAAGGAAAAAAATTGAAGCTTATAGTTTCCCAATTATTACGTCGTCTTCGATCAAGAACAGGTGTTGAATGAAATAAAGCTATTGCTTGATGAAACTGGAAATTATTATTTAGGGCTAATTTAATTGCTGCTCTATTCATTTTTTGAGATTAAAAAAAAAAAAAAAAAAAAAAAGGAAAAATGTTGTAAGAATTTGAAATAGGTTTTGGAAAAAAAAGGAATTATTATTGTTTCAATGTCAAGCTAGTTTTTAGGATGGTGGCAATGGGTATTGGTATTGGATTTGGGTTAATAATATCACCCGTTTGGTTACTTGTGTAAAAAAGAATCAAACTATAGCTATTCGGCTTGGTCGTATTGGGTTTGAGCTGTCACCAATTGTTTAAGCCATTTCACTATTAACCTGTTTACGGCTTTACGTGTAACACGAGCATGACTTGTTTAACTTATTTGTTTAAACATGAACTTGGGTTTTACGAGCTACATACTTTCGCGTCTTAACGTGTAGATGCATATAACCTGTTTAACCCATTTTAAATTAACATTTTTACATTTGTTTTGAAAAGTTAAAATTGGTTGCCGGGTCAACTCATCTAACCCACCATTAACCAGAACGCAACCCCTCCCAAGCCTTTTTAGACTCAACCCTACAAAGTTTAGTTTTGTATCATCTTTATTCTTTAGGTAGTGTAAGATTGGGAATGCAACCCGAATAAGTTGTACATGACCTGTGGAATTCATTTATACATTAAGCAGGTTGGAAACAAGTCGGTGGAGTGTAAGTGGGTTGTAAACGAGTGGATGCATTGAATTTGTTGTTTTAAATTTAAATTCTTAATATTAACTTTAACGTTAAATCAATTAGAGCACAGGGAATAATAACGTAAATGGGGCGTTATGGTCTAGTTGGCACAATATCAATGCCGTTAACCATTCCGTGTTGCTAGCGTTGCTTGAGGCGTTATAACGTACGTTGGTATACCAACGTACGTTACAACGTAGCAGGGACAAAAATGAACTTACACAAATAGCCCTTGGTGATTTGCGATTGGGTTTGCATTGGGTTTGCATTTGTGTGTGTGTGGGTTTGCATTTCTGAGTTTGCGTTTGTGTGTGTGTAACTGTGTAAGTGTGTGTGTGTGCGCAATATATAGACGAAGAAGATGATTGTTTTTTTTTTTTTAGGTCAACAATGAATGTGATGGATGACAACATTATCAGTATGTGGCGCTTGAACGTGGACCAAACAATTTTTTAACATTTTTTTTTTCTTTATTATCTTAGTTTTGTATTTTTTTTTTTAAATAAAAATGTTATTTGTATATTAATTTAATGAATGAAAATAATTGAGGGGTTAATTTGTAAATTGTAAGTTTTAAAAAGGTGGGTCTCAAAAAGTGATGTTATTTGGTGTTATGATACTGTAGTGTTTTTTGGTGTTATGTTATTTGGTGTTGAAATTATGTGGCCCTGACATGACACAACAAACCCTTGTTAACATGTTATCACTCCCTGTGCTCTTAGAACCATTTATAATCGTTTACTAAAAATGTTAGGCAACATGAGTCATGACACATTTCAATCGGAACCTTTTGGAACTAAAAAATAACTAATTTATACTCGTTTTGTGACTCGTTTCATAGGGAACCCGGTTGACTACCAAAGTGGCTGACTAACCAGTTTTGTTCGATTTGTAGCTGTCAACCACCTTGTTTGGTTAAAAATAAACCAAATCAAACTTACTGATTTCAACATTTGACAGATATGGTAGACCCAAGATGACCAAGCCAAACAACGAACGTCCATACTTGGACTGTCTCCAGCAAGTCTCAAGTAATTGGTTCATGTACCTTGCATCAACTAATGATATAACTGCTCTAACAACATCTATTCTCGTTTGGTTATTTGCAGTAATGACAAAGTACCAGCCTCACATTCTGACAAATAACAAATTCGAAAACTATCCTTTTAGTAAGAAAATCAATTGATGATGAAACATACATTCCTGCTTGTCGATATCCACCAGCACCTAACGTATTTTTGCATACATCACTTATTTGAGTGATGGATAATAGCAAAGTTCTGAATTTGCAAGACATATTACCAAGACCCTTGAATTTGCAAGACATATATGCCTTAAAGGCTTAAACTGTTGTTGATAATTATTTGTATAAATTGAATAACTATGATGTGACTGATATTATTAGGAGAATGGAAGCATGTGACAAGTAAAATTTCTTATTCAAACATTCAGACAAAAAAATGTAGAATCGGTTAAACCATTTGTTTCAGCTAAAATCACAACAGTTAGAAAATGAAAAAAATTCTCTACCAATTCAAAACTCATTACTTCCTGTGTTTTGTCATTCAAGACGCCTCTTCAATTGAATGTGGTGCATTCTCTTCAACACCTTGCGAGCTGCTAAAATCTGATGGCACAGTTGGTACATTCTCTTCAACACCTTGCAAGCTGCTAAAATCCGATGGCACAGTTGAGCTACTGAACCCACGAATCGATACCTCATCGACAACTGTATTTACTTGTTGGTCGATAAAAACAACTACTACCGTGATATCATCATGAACAAGACGCCTATTCCCTTTCCCCATATTCTTCACTACATCATACTTCCTTTTCCCTTTCCGAGCAGCTTCAATCATTGCTGATTTAACAAGCCTTCTCGCAATTCCCTATTATTTAAACACAAAGACATATGAAAACATTGTTAGAGGTGTAAACAGATGGCAAATAGAAAGTCTAGCCGTGTTATGTTATGTTTCATTCCTGTCAAATGGGCGAGTTGAAAGATATCTAAAGAGAACACAAGTAGCAGGTCAAACGGGTCGAAAGTCAGTGAAAGTGGTACTTCTATAAAAAGCATACAGCCAACTAAATTGCTCTATTGAGAAGATTAGATGATTACTGCAATTATATATTTTAAAATCAAACTTATTACAGAAAGTTAATAGAAAAACAATTGGACAAGGTCAACCAAACCCGACTAGTGCATAAACAAAAATCCGTTTCGACCCACACACATTTGACCCATTATCGGACACCCATAAAACATGTCTTACACTTCAATTACCTGATTCAAACCAAATCAGACCAAACCATACAAACCCTGTTAACTTGTAAGGTTTGGTTGTTTCAGTCCATTTTCAATGTTTACTGACCACTCAGGATTACAACAATTAAGCATCAGTGTTAAACAATTGAATTTTGAAACAAAGAGAAAAACTTACTTCTCTCGGGTTCTTGTAAACAATCTTGACTACTTGGCGATTCGTCATGTGTTCCCATAACCCATCCGATGCAAACACAATAAACTTGTCATCAGGTTTCAACTCTCTGGTGTAGATAGACGGGCTATCTCTTATAACAGGTCGCTGGATAGGAGTAGGAAGGTGGAACCGTGGGAATGTTGGGTCAAGAGCAAATTCTGGCTTCTTCAAGTATGCGTCTCCTATGGATCTCGAAATCTGAAAACACCCGCAATAGATTGAACATCTAACCTCTAAGATAGAAATGCACAATTTGTTTCATATTAAAATGAGTCAACCTGGTCCAATCGAATGCATCAGGCTGGACCGACCCGTCAACACATGTTTGTCCATTCTTTGAAAGTATTAATTTGAGACTGTTAACTGAGATAATGATCTAACTTCTTATTAATAAATCGCTTCAGGAGGTTTACAATATTTATAAACACCTTGAGAAACTTTAGACCAATCAACCCAATCGACCCGTTTCACTTTTAGGTAGGTTTCCAAAAATTCCAGAACTTAACCCGTTGGAAATAAAATATGACCAAAATATAGAAATTTATAGTTCAATGGGTTGAGATTTTCGCCTCTGTTACTATGTATATTAAAGGATCAAACACCAAAACCTGAATAATGCCTTTGATACGCCACACGCCTTGTTTCATGACCACAATTTCCGGGTCATCTGGATGATCTGACTTGAGCTCCTGTCTAACTTTCTGTACACAAGCATTATGATCCTCAATGGCTCAACTACAATTTTCTTCTATCGTCGCTTCTTTACACGCCCTAAAACAGCTCTAGAATCGCCCATGTTAGCAATACACAATGTACCTTCCGATATGAATCCAGCGAGACAACAAGAACCAACTGCAGCTATCATCGGCTTCAAGTCTAAAGTCCTGCTCACCAGCTTGAGAAATCCCTCTTCGGTAGCAGAAACAACATTTTCAAAGACTTCTGAGGACATCAGTCCTTTTTCTTTTGCAAAACCTATTAAACAACAAACAATTCGAACCAAATAGTACTAATACTATTACTTTTTACTCCAAATATTATAAAATTCTCGACTTCTGTCAGTAACTTCTAGGGCTAATAATGGTGAAACAACTAAACTTTCATCATTGTGGCGATTAAACCCCTACTGTTCTTTCTCACTGGTTCGTTCCCTAGACCTTTTTTTTGTCCCAGAACTCTTACTGTACTCACAGAAAAATTGCAACAGATAACCAAAAAAGTGAAGGGAGTAAATCTTGAGAATAGAAGGTTAATGGTTAAACTGCCAAATAGGTAAAAAAATCAGTGGTTTTACCATTATTTACCGTAATTTTTACAATAAACAACAATGACATTAACATGCACTTCACCTGTGAAGAAAGAGTACCATATATGCCAATTGATACAAACGTGAAAACAAGTTAACTAAATCAATCAAACAATATGATGCCGAATCATAGTGCAATTCATCAGGCAAGCGATACAAGATTACAACTCACAAAAGTATGAAGTACAACCCTGCTAAGCATACCCAAAACACATAGACTCCAATAACGTTTAATCAATATTTATGTGAAAGTGAAGAGAAAAGACTTACTAATGAGATGCGTAAACAAATGATCACGCACGTAGTTTGAAGCTTCTGGACCACCATGACCATCATAAACGCCAACAAAGGTAGCGTTTTGACCAATCTCCACCTGGCTGGAATCTTCCAAAACATGATTGGCTTGTACAACGGCAAACGAGAATTCGCCCAATGCATGTTTTTCTAAATCCTTACTCCATAAAAGTTCATCATGATCGTCAGTACCGGAACCTTCACCCTTGTTCGTACGAGCAAAAGTACTTCCTGATTTTAACTTTTGCATCAAAGATTTCATCCTTCATTTCCTTCTAAATCACCACCTTATTATATATTCAATTTAATAATAAAAAAAAAAAAAAAAAAAGAAAAAAAAAAAGAAAAGAAAAAGATCAGTTCATAGCATTATACACGGAAATATAAGAAGCCTTAAAACAAATCAAGATACTATTAGAACACTAACAAATTCACATTCAATACTACATCCAATTTACAGTAATCACATAAATTCTCAAATTTAATTTAAATTAATAAAATACTAGAATATACTATAAATATTAATTAAACTAAGCAGTACTACAAATAAATCCTAACAATTTATATATAAATAATAATAATAATAATAATAATAAAATAAATAAATAAATAAATAAAACACACACAAGAACAAGTAACTTAATAAATTCAAACTTTACCAAAGAAATAGCATGAAATGAAATACTTAAAAAATCATAAACAGCAAGTAATTAATACATCCAAATTACATTATCTCATCAATTAAAATATATTTAAATTTCTTAATTAAATTAATATCACTACAAACAAACAAAAAAATAAATAAATAAAAAAAAATGGAGGAACCCTAACAGATTGGTAACAATTTATATAATTAAATGACAGAATTTAAGCTAAATAAGTGCACATGAAAATCATAACAAATTCACAATTTACAAAGAGACAAACAAATAATTAACATATCCAAATTACATTCATCACATAAATTCTCAAATTTAATTAAATAAATGAAATAATCAGCATTATGATTTCTTGACTAAATAAACAATACAGTAATTAATACGTTCATCCCTTCAATTAAAAATTACACTAATCAAACCAATTCCCAAATAATAAAATAATTAAAATAATGCAATTTTTGATTAAATCATACAGTACTACAAAAAAACTGAACAAATTCACAATTTGCATAAAAACGTAAACAACAAGTAATCAATATATGTCAAATTATTCAAGAAAATAAAAATAATTCAAAACTATAGTAATAATTTCTAGATAAAATTTAACATTTATGTCAAATTATTTCCAAATTTACATAAAAACATAACATAAAGTAATTAATACATCATTTCTCAATGTTAATTCAGATAAATAAAGAATATTATAATTTCTTGATTAAATAAAACATTATTACCAAAAAAAAAAAAAAAAAAAAAAAAAAAAAAAAAAAAAAAAAAAAACAACATAATATTCACATTTCAAACTAAACAAAAAATAGCAATTAATCACATTCATCTCATGAATTCAAGAAACGAAACACTTAAAATAACATAAATTATTGATTAAATTAAAAAAATCATATCAAATTCACAATTCTCATACATTCATATTACATTCATATAATCATAAAATAAACTTAAATAAATGAAATAATCAAATTCTTGATTAAATTAATCGAAAATACATACTCCCTCCGTCCCAAATTGTAAGTTCATTTTGACTTTTTCAAAGTCTTTGTATTCCAACTTTGACTTTAATTATTTTTTTTCGTGTTATATAATATTTTATGCAAAATATGTAAATGGAGTTGTGTTTTAAATGCATTTTCGTTAGTATACTTTTTATCAAGTATTATATAACACGAAAAATAAATAATTAAGGTCAAAGTCGGAATAAAAAGACTTTGAAATATAAAAAATGGACTTATATTTTGGTAGGGAGGGAGTAACATATACCAATCAATGCGCAGTTAAGAAAACATAAACCGATCAATGCAGTTATTTTTGTTTAAAAGTAAAAAGAACTTACAGAGAAAATTATGTGAGAAGCAGTTGCTTCTTCTTCAAGTAAAAACATAAACAGATCAATGCAGTTATTTTTGACCGTTATAACAGAATTCTATTCACCGGTAACTAACAACTAACCGCTAACGAAAGTATGACGTGGAATTGAGAGCGGAGAAGAAAGTTTGTTTTGTTTGGGGAGAGTGGGAAGATGAATTATATGGTTTTAAAATGACCACTTTACTTGCTTTCAGGTCCTTCATTTAGTGCATGATTGACAGATTCAGTCCTTTTAGTTTTGGTTACTTGTCTGTTTTTTTCATTTACTTGCATAAATGTTTTAAAGACTTGTCTTGATTTTCTTTATAATAGGTGAAGATATTTCAAATATCGATTAGTGTTATGTCGACTTGGTGACTAGTAGAGATGCAAAGATGGCGGCTATTATGTTTTGAGCGACTTATTATTA
Source organism: Artemisia tridentata subsp. tridentata (assembly GCA_021014915.2). Classification (NCBI taxonomy): domain Eukaryota; kingdom Viridiplantae; phylum Streptophyta; class Magnoliopsida; order Asterales; family Asteraceae; genus Artemisia; species Artemisia tridentata. The sequence goes on from CP139508.1 coordinate 304,742,846, forward strand.
GTGAGGTACTCATATCGTCAGATAAAAAGCAGATAAAACACGAATAAAATCATTGAAAGGTTTTTGGCTTAGTGGTATTCAAGTTAAATTTTCATTCAAGAGGTAGTGAAATTTAGGTTCTTCCATCTATGAGATTGCAAATATCATAAATGACTTTGTGAAAAAAGCTAATTTGAAAACATGAACGAAGTCAATTACTTTATTTTTCGTGCGAGTTTAGTTATTTAGATATTAAAATGACAACATAGGGAGTAGGTGAAACAGAGAAAAAAAAATATATTAAGACAAAATTGTTACCTTATTATACTTTTAGTTTTCCACTCTTACACATTTTTTTTCTTTCTAGAGTAATAGCAAAATGGTCGAGGGTATAGCATCTCCAACAGTAAGGTTGACAAAAAGTTAATAATGGGTTGAATATATTGAAAGTAAAAGTTAAGACTTAATAATGACTTTTAGAACAATAAGTTAGTATAATTCAACCTATTGGAAAAACGGTATGTGAGTGTTTAAGTAAGGTATGTATCGGTGGTGAGGGTCGTATGTTGGGTTTCCAACATGTGGTAATGACCTTAAGATATTATCAGAGTCAAGAGCTATGGTAACACTCACATATGACTAGTGTGTGTAAATGATGTGTGTGAATGATAGAATTCACTTGACTTGGCTATTTCATGGGAAATGAGCCGGTATTTATAGAGATGTATTTAGGGTCTCGTGCCACCTATGAAAGCCATTTATGGATGAGAAAGGTCTACATAGTCGACATCCAAGAGAAGAGACAGGAATGACCACATGAAGTGATATCCTTTGCTCTGCCATATGCATGAAAGATGTTGGTTTTAGATAACTTGACATTCAAATAAATAAATAGCCATAAACATCAAAGCACACAATTCGCGGAAGCAAGGATCATAATTAACATGTATAATGTAATACCGAAAAATAAATAGGAACGTACCGTTATGATCCTAGCAAGAACAAGGATCAAATCTTCTATCTCCTTCACTAGATCAATCAAACAAGAACAAACAGGATTAAGGTGGAACGCCTTACCTTTTGTTCCATAATCCAAGATGAATAACAAAAGTATGTTATATCCGAGATCTTCCACACACGTACTATAAAAGCAACCAAAGGTTGATGCTAGTGAATGAATACAATTTATTAAACCAAAACTATTTTGTTTAATAAACCTTGAATCTAATATTCAAGAAGGAGGTAAACAATGATATCAATCTTGCACATACTGTACACGATACATATGTCAAAGATAATATGATATTAATTAATATGCATAGAGTACATTACATATCAAGCATATGCAAAGCTACTGTACGAGCCATGCATAGAATAATAAAGTCGATTTGACTTTAGGGTATGATCATCATGTCGTCTGACATTTTTAGGTTATTATAAAGTGCCGATTTTTGTAGAGCAAATAAGGGTGTATATATAGCCTCCAAACTTGTTCTCCAAGTTTGAGTCTAATACATCCTCAAGTCCCAAAACTTGACACTCAACCCCCTCCTTTATTTACTAACAGTCATTAGTCAATTCTGTTAATTACTTTAACGTCCGTTAGTCCATATTTGGTGTCCAAATAATTAAAATATATAATAATTATATATATTAATTATTCCTTTGATCATTCATACGTAAAGTGTGCAATCCCTCAGTCCCATGTTCTATTCTAGTCATACACGATTTAATATTTTTCCAAAACTCTAACAGCTCCTACATGGAAATCTATTAAAAGGGTAATGACATTGGTTAGCGTCTAGCAACACGCCAATGCCCCCAGAACAACTCGGGTGTTGGTTCTCCTGGAAAAAACCATTCGATGATAAATCATCATAGGCATCCTTTTGTTTCTAATACCACATTAATAAAGATATGGATCTAAATCATTCTTTATTAATAATTCTGTTTCTCGTTGTTTATGATTGAACAAGATTACCAAATCTTCTGAACATATTCAGGGGAGATCTTGGGCGTGGCCACGCAAACATCTTGCCAACCCTACGAGGGGCCCAGCAGCAGTTTGAAGGAACAAATTCTATCTTGACTACGAGCATAACACATGCACTTCGCAACGCTTCCCAAAACAATCCGTATAGCTACCCGTTACGTATAGCGTTAGATTGAATCAAAGAAATGCACTACATGCATGACAGTTATCTGGCATCTCAAGTCTGAGGATAACTATATACTCATGATTTACTTAATGACAAGATCCATAAAGTAAACTCATGTGGCGGGATTTAGTCCTATACTCAAACATTTTGAATATCATGTGAAATTGGCATGACAACGCATCAATATACTTTTGAAGTATATTATACCAATACTCAGATTTACCTTAATTTAATGATATTCCCATATCATTAACTGGCAACGGACAGTTTAGAATATATAAATATATTCAAGGATATAAACATGCAAATATATGATATATTATTAAGAAAATGATAAACAAATATAACAATTATTTTATTTCATTAAAATAATAACTGTTCAATAACATCTCATTATCCAAACACTAAAATAGATCAATGCATGATAATTCTAATTAATGAATTATACCTCAAGTCATGTCAAACATACTTGTTGACAAGGCATAAATCAACTAATTTTGATCTATGTGAATTTTGAGAATACTTATTTTAAGAATTCAATTAATGAAGTTCTTATATGTGTGCTATCAATTATCTTGATAATGCCACATAATATTTCACAAATACGTGACATCCTCAACCACGAATTTATGACAAGCAAACTATCAAACCTTTTATAGTTTAAAGTATTCTAATTCTTTAATGTAAAATGCAACTATGCTTACAGTTAAGCATAACTAGTACACATGGCCATTAACTAGGATGAAATCCTACCATGACTAGTATTGAGTGTCATCTCAATCTTATCAGCATCATTGTATGCAAACAACAATATGCTCTTTAAAATCCCGTAAACTTTAATATCCAATGTGTAATGTTTGATACCTTCAAATCGTTCCAGATTTGTTGGCTATATCAATTACACAACAATTGCCATATGGTTCTTATTTAGAATTTAGGAGCTATTCCAGGATGAGGATGTTAATTCTAAATCCAACCATATCCATTACACTTAGTTATCTAATAACTTTCAATTAGATATTAATGTTGTCAAATCATCTTTCATCAAGCATGATACAACAAACAACATGATGTACATGAAAAATCTTTGCATCAAACTTAGATTTATTCATGTCATATCTTTTCAAAGATATGTATCTATCTAGACTTTCTAATAGTATAATCATGTTTATTAGAATCAATAATTTTACCGCTTATGTTTATAACAATAAACATATATTCCAAGGTCGTATGTTTATTTTCTAAATTTCCATAATGAAGTTTCATTCCAAAATAATACTTAACATTTAATGTTAATGGAATGCTTATTCCTATATGTTATACAACATACATGAAATAAGAAAATAAATATAACACTCCCACTAGCTTTTAGGAATATTAAGAAATTGTCTTATTTTAATTATAAATCTAAACTATGATTTAATAATCAAACATAAGTGTATCTCCTAGATGCATGCATTAATCCATTCATAAATGATTGCATTTTGTATACTTCCAAAGATTATTTGAACTCAAATACTCCTTTCAATTTACTTATCGTCCTCGCACAAGTAATTATCCAAGAAAGAGTTTTGATATTCCATTGTTAATTTCATATAAATGAAACTAAGAATGATAATCATAATCTTTATACATTTAACGTGCCTACAAAGAATTTCAATCACAGTTAATTGCTTAAGTGTGTTTGATAATCTTTTAATACATTAAATATGTATACAGAATAGTCCATTATGATTTCTACACAGGAATTTAAATCTCTAGGATTTCCATTTCCTTGTAGAAACTCATCATCATTCTATAGTGTAACTATAGAGTTCAAGATTAACTAAGTTTCCAAAACTAGTTATCTTCCTGGACTGCATCTAAGCATTCATAGTATGAGTAATTTATCAACAGGTTTACTATAATCCTGTAACTCATAATCCTCAACATATTATACAAATATTTGAGATATCCTAGCGGATCTATGAATGAGAATTCCTTCATCTTGAGATTTAACATTTACATGTTAATCTTCAGCATGACAATTGCTAGTGTGTTTTAGAAGATCATGTATCTTGTAATTTTATCTTTTCAAGATAAAACTCCCACTTGCCTTTAGCAATTTATAGACTATCCATAAATACTTAGCAAGTAGAGCAACACAAAATTGTTCTCTTTTGGGACATTACAAATACACATTGACAGTTCCTTACATGAAGTTTGTTAATGTTGTTCCCTTCACACGCTTAGAGTTAACTAGAAAGTTAATCTATTCGTGTTTATGACTAATACAATGTTATGATTAATTCTAGCAGATTAATGAAACGTAAAAGTAAAAACACATAAGTATTTTTCAACGTTTAAATTCTTATTAGAAATGAATCAAAGAATCTATTACCCAAGTGTTTTGCGGAACAAACACTTGGGATTGAATAGACAAGGTATGGTTGTGTCTCCTATCTAAACTCAAGCTTTGCTTTGAGTGGTAACAATTCGACCCACTGAGCTATCTCAGGGATACGTTACTCTTTGTAGGAGAGAAGTTGCTTTGTAAAAGTCTAAGCTTTCAATGTACAAAACACACTCAACTTCTCTCCCATCTGAACCTATTTATACACAAGTATAAAGAGTAAAAGTGATTAAAAATAATACAAGTTGTTGAAGCAAGCGTGTCTGACAATTACAACAGTAATTGTCATTTCCAAGAACCAATAGGAATGGGCTAAAAGTATTTAGGAGTGGTTGGTCTGACACTCCATGACTTTTAGCCGTCTTAGGGAAGGTTTCTTCCTGACAAGATAAGATTTGATCTTATCTTAAACTCTTCCCAGATCTTCCCGCCTTTCTTTCAGGCTTTAGGTTCTTCAGTACACGCCTTCATTTATTAATCACCATTGTTGTTGAGGAGACTGGGGTTCAGTGAGTTCTTGTCCAACACTTACTGAACCATCATCTTCTTCTTTGGCTTAAGTCCTACTCAGGGAGTACCGCCTTCCTGAGTAGTGAATCATTCTTCTTGAATTTGCCTTAAGCATCATGAAGATGACTCACTGAGAGACTGTTCTCTCAGTGACTTGAATTATTCTCGGTTTAAGTTAACACTTAGTTAATTTATGTTCAAATCTTGTTTTAAGTATTCTTGGGTACTGACGGACCCAATAATCTCCCCCTATTTGAATATAAATTAGTCCTAAGTGTTTTGATCAGTAATGAGTGAGCTAATGACTTCTACTCATACTGAATGTACTAGAATGTAAATAAGGACACTGAAATGATAAAAACATCATCTTATTAATATCATTACAAGTCCTATCAAAACTAAGTACAAAAGGTGGTGGTGGTAGTCAGGCAGATTCATCAGTTCAACTTAATCCCAAGGGCTTCAAGCTTAGGCTTCTTTGACTGCAGTTCTTGTTGGTCAGGGTGCTCTCAGATTTTCCTTTTCAGATCTTGACAAAACCTCGCATTTTCAGAAGTTTTGAGTGGGGAGGCCATCATTAGAAAGCCAAGCATGGCTTTGATCCCTGATAGATCAATATCATTCCATCTCTGAAAGGCTTGGTAACCGAACTCATCAATGAAGAACATACCTCTCTCAGGTTGTTCAATGACCACATTGTTCCTGAATGGAACACCTTCAGGGAGAGCCCTATTACAGTCAAGACCAGGAACCTTGATCTCAGGCTCAGCTTCAATCTTCTTTCTCTTTCTTGAAGAAGACTGAGAAGGGGCAGGCTGTTCAGCTGAAGCAGGAAGAAGAGATGGAATACCAAGTTCCTGAGGTGCTGCTGCCAATCTTTCATACCTCAGGCTCAGGGATTTCAACAGACCAGGGACCACAACATTTGATTTTTTCGCTAATATTGGACCCAACTCATCCAATTCAGTGATCCCGAAGTCAGCGAATCTGAAGGGGGTATGAACATCAAAGTTTCTCATGTCAGCACCTCTGTAGACAGTAACAGTGGCAGGCGTGGTGTTTCGATGAATCTTGACATCAGTGATTGGTTCTGGTTTCAACCTGTTTGTCATGATCTACTGATATCTTTTAATCCTATTTTGCCTAATCTCTTCAGTCCTTTTTCATTCTTTCTTCCCTTCTTTGCCTGAGGGTAGCCATTTCAGCATTCTGAGCTTCCACAAAGCTCTTGCCACCTTTCCTTTTAGCAAGGTCTTTTGCCTCAATCCCAATTTTCTCAGCCTCTTCTCTTGCAACCTGAATGAGAGCAAGCTTGTTCTGCCTTTCATCTTCAGCAGCTTTCTTTGCTGCCTCCTCTTTCTCTATGTGAGCTTGAATTTCAGCATGAGTGAGAATTTCCATTACCCCATTGATTTCATAAGGAACCCTGACTGGTTCATCAGGGTCTGGCCTTCTTTCCTTGGAGGCAGGCACCAAGATTGTGGGCTTAGGCTCAGTGGTTGTGGGAATGCCCTTGCCTTTGTCTTGGTGGGATGAAGATGTGGTGGCTTCAAGATTCTCCCCCTCAGTGTGAGAAGGAGGTTGTTCTTGTTCAGGTTGTAGAGGTTCTTCAGTGACTTTCTCCCCCTTAACTGTTGCTTGACCCATAGTGAGAGCAAGAGTTGGTGTGCTCACTGAAGTTGAGGGAGCTTGACCTTTGAAGGCCTGATAGATCTCAGTCATCATGGACTTGATGTCTGAGGTGTCCTCCTGAAGAGTTGAGACCTTAGTCTCAAGAGAAGCCTGAGAAGCCTCAAATGCAGTCATCCTTGGCCCAAGATTCCAAGCCATAGAGGAAGAATATGATGCCAAAGAAGCCATGTGGGACTCCATAAGACCCAGGGAAGATCGGATGGAGTCCACTGAAGAGTTGAGTCCCTGAAGACTTGAGGATCTCAGCACAGTTACCAGTTCAGTCAATTGAGAAGTTTTTTGCTGGTAAGTTTCTGAAGCCTGAAGAACTTTTTTGTTTAGCTCAGGGTCATCTTTCAATGACTCTTGAATAGTGTCAATGCTCTTTTGTAAGTTGGTGAGAGACTCGTTGAACAGTTTTAAATTTGAATCAAGATTCGTTAGGGAGAAGGAGATAGATGACATGTGGTCATTTTCATCATCATGATGGGCTTCCACTGATTCCTTCAGGTTTACATAATGAACAGCGGCTTCAGTGTGCTGGTCAAACATTTCTTCAGTCAGACCTTGGAAGAGAGCCTTGTTGGTCTTGAGCAGGAACTTGACCAATTGTCTTTCAGTGAGAAGAAGAGTGTTGTCATACTTGGTGAGGATGTTGTCAGTATCCGAAGAACCAGCAGCTTGAGGTTCTGATTCTTCACTTGGATGTGGAGATGACTGATGTGATTGTTCAGGTTGTTCAGAGTGTTCAGATTGTACATCAGTTTCCATATCCTCACCTGCCTCAAAAATTTCCTCTTCACTCTCTTCCTTGAGCTCTTCATCAGACTCAATAAGAGCCTGAAAGTCCCCCATGGACTCTGATATGTGTCTAAATACACATATATTTTACATTGTTTAAACCAACAAAAACAGCCAAAAACACTTTGAAATGTCACATAATACTATAAATATCATTGGAATGTGTTTTATGTTATTCTGATACAAAAAGATTAAAATCAAGTGAAAATGAGCAAAGTTTGCATAAATGGCAAGTCTAGTCCCTCGAGTTTCAAAAGTTGTCAAAAATAGTCCTTGGTTTGCAAAAAAAATGGAAAATTATATTTTATGGCCCTTGTACTATTGAAACTTGACTCAAATGGTCCTTGGAAATAGTTTGGAATTTTGGCAGCATGGGTCCGTGGATTTTCAGCATTATTCAACATTGGTCCCTAAAGTTTATCTATAATCCAAATCCTATCCCAAATAATTAAACCCAACTGCCAAATCCAATCCTTAACCCAGCCCAATAACCATCCAACCCAATCCACAAACCAAACCCAAACCCGACCCAATTTTCCTTGGCTAAATATCAGGGTCAAACTCAAGTTTGACCCGTCTTCTTCCCCAACTTGCCCGCCAATACCATATACCACCCTCACCAATACTATGGCCTCTGACAAACCCATAACCCTTATCCCTGCCATTTTCCCCCTCCTCCAATGATAACACTCCACCCTCTAGTCCCATGTGCTCAGAAGAATCCAAATTCCCACTTGCCACGTTTCCCGCCAAAAATCCCATGAACGGCCAAGATGGAATTAAGCTTATTTGAATGGTGGGATTTAATCGGTTTTGATCAAGGAAGCTTTTGGGAAGCCTATTTAAAGAGAAGAAGCCACAGAGAATAAATTGTCAGTAGTTTAAGACCACAAGTAGTGTAGAAAGTAGTTTAATGCTTATTTCAGTTTCAATTAAGGTTGTTGTTATCAATTCCAGTTTGTTTCAAGTCCTATGTTACTTCCGTATTGTAATCATTTCAAGTTTTAATAAGATTTCAAGTTTTCATGATTCATGTTAAAATCGTATTAAGCTCCATGTTGTTAGATAACCAATCAAAAACCTTAAAAACCCTTGCTATAAGCTTATGAAAGCTTTTCATAGTTTTTTATAAGTTTATATAGTTTAATTTAGTTCTACTTCAAGAAAATCAGAAAAAGTCAACTAAAGTCAACCTTTCAAGCAAATAAGCAATTGGGTGGAATTGAGCTGGAGTGATTAAGCTGGAATGGGTTTAACTTGGTAAGTGACAAACCAGGGTTAAGTTCTGATCTAGTTTCTTTGTTTCAAAGCCAATTTCAGTTGTAAGCCTTTATTTGATTTTTGCTTAATTTCTATTATCACTGTGCAATAGCTTATTTCTAGTTTATTTCTGTCATTTACTGCTTATTATCAATTATAAGTTATCTTTCATCAGTGTTTCAATATTAAATAGTCATAGTCTTTATTTTCACTTAAAAAACTTATAAAAGTAAAAAATATAGCTTAGATTAGATTAGCTTAAATCAATGCTTATTATATGTTAAAATCAGCTTTTTAGAACTTGACTCAACTTAATTAAGGCTTATCTTTCCAAGTTTAGGTTTAGAATCATCTGTCTTAGTGTAAAAAGCTTAACAGTCCCTTGTTAAGGACTGTTTGGCTGTTTGGGTCAAAATGGGTTAAAACCTAGTTCCACTGTTCACTGACCATTTACTTATCTTTAATCTTGCATAAATTAGGTAGTATAAGCTCTCTGTAGGAGTTTTTAAGTTATTTTGATGCTTTGAGGTGTTTTGAGGTAACTGTGACAACTTTAGAACCTGAAAAGCTCAAATAAGCTTCCCATAAGCTCTTGCTCATTAGGACCTTAATTTTGGCATATCTGAGGTCATTTAAGCCTATTTAGTGTACTGTAAAGAGTTGGTTAAAGCCCCATGTTGTTTTGACCAATTTGGTCAAGTCTGCCTAGCAGACCCTCACCATAGCAATCTGCACATGTTTTCTAGACCAAACCATGTCCTTATTTGTGTTCATTAGTGCTTATTCCATATCATTCTAGGTAGTTTGCTTGCCAATCTTGGCTTATCTCCAAGAGCAGACCCTTTTCTTAGCTTATCTGAGTTTAAAAATAAGCTCAAAAGTCTCAATCTTGACAAGTATACACTGAGTGATCAGTGTATGCTTGCTTGAGAAGGGTACTTTCTCAGCTTATTTTCTAGCCCAAAATAAGCTCTTCTCTGTCTGCTTTTTGGTTTTTAAGATAGCCAGTAGTACTGAGGAGCTTTTTCCCCCATTAGTTTGCATCTCAATAGCTTATTGGAGTGCTTAAACCAGGTCTGCAAGTAGAGGGTTTGGCCTTTGTTTCTGTCTAAAAAATTGAACTGCCAATCTGCTTATCAGCTTATTTCATTGTGCTTATTTGTGTTTTTTAAGTTGTTTTAAGCTTATATAAGTTGTTTGTACTTGTCTTGAACCTTTGGTTAAGTTTTGAGCTTATTAGCTTATTTTTAGCTTATTTGCCCAACTGCTTATCTACCCAACTGCTTATTAGGGTTTAGTAGACTTTTGATTTCAATTTTCCTATATTAAGAATATTATTTTAGACTTAACCTGAATTTTTCAGATTTTTCCTAAGTCATTTGATATTTTTAATCTTTTTAATTAATTTCTAATAGTAATTAAATCATAATAAATAGAATATTAATCAGAAAAATATAATTTTAATTTTCATAATTTTCTTTTATTAAGTAGAATCTAGGAAAAATATAAACATCTTTTTAGACCTTAAGAAAAACAAAATAGAAAATAAGTGATAGCTTCTATTTAATAGATTTTATCTTTTTAAATTTTTAATTAAGCAATTTTCATTTTTATAATTTTCTTAGCTTCTTTTCACTTAATAATATTTATAGAAAAAGTTTTAGATTTTTCTTTGTTTATTTAGTATTTATTATAAATTTAAATAGTTTAAAAAGTAATTAAATAATAAATAATTAATAATAATTAAATATAAAGTATAAAAAAAATATATTTTAGTTTTTAAATAAGTTTTAAGTAATTTTACATTTTTAGGTCTTAATTTCATATATTTCAGTTTTTGTCCCATTTTAGATTTCCCGTTACACGTCTTCAGTTTATTTAATATCGCGTTTAATTTTCTTTTATATATTTATTTCTCATTTGTTAATTAGATATAAAAAAGCAAAATCCAAAATATCTAATCATCTGTCACTCTAATCCAAAGCTTTCCACAGTTTGCCCATTCATACCTCGTTGGGAAACGATCCGGGTAATCACTTACCTGGTTTCACACTACACACGAACGTGAGTTTTTGCAAGTATCCCTTTTCAAAAAGGGGTGATTTGTATTTATTCATGTGTATCCGTCGTTGCATAATATTTATACGTACATTTAGCACGGATCAAATTTTGGCGCCGCTGCCGGGGAGGTTGTGTTGCGACAATTGTGTAGAGTTTTAGCGATTAGTGATTTGAGATCCTTCTTCCAGAAGTTCCTATTTCCCATAAACCATATAAAATACAAAAATATTTTTCTTTTTCTTTTCTATATATATTATCATATAAAAAAAAAAAAAAAAAAAAAAAAAAAAAAAAAAAAAAAAAAAAACATTTTCCGTTTTCTTTGTTTAATAATAACAACAATAAAATTTACCATCGAGAACCAAGACAGAGTACTACCTAACTGGGGGTACGACCATAATAAGTTCCCAAACCAAAGATAAAAACTTGCCTTTGTGTCGCTTGCGAATTCGGCTCACCTTTGATTGATAAACAAACTATAACGGAGGTTTAAGGATAGTTTGACATTAAATTGTCGAACTGAAAGAAGCGGGTTTTTAAGGAGCATTAATTGCCCACCTTTGCTTCTCCGTCACTCTGTTAATTTGCGGGTTTTACAGCGTTTTTCAGTCAGAGAGCTACCGTACGCTGGTTGATTTAAGGTTTAAGTTCCTTGTGTTTTGCTTCTTGCTTGTTTTAATTGAAAAACCAAAAACCCAAAAATATTCATCTTTACCCTCTTACCCTTTTTGATTCTTTATCCCTTTACCCTCTATCCATTTGATTCTAAACTTCTTATACCTTTCTTCTATGTCGTCACTGGGCTATCGCTGCTTTCGTTGTAGAGGTCCAGTGGGTGATAATCTTCGTTGTTCCAAGTGTTCGTGCGAGCAGTGTGGAAATGATGCACCAGACGGATCTTGTTATTGGTATGATTTAGCCCTCGAAAGAGAGCTTAATTCCATCGATAATACTCTTCACGATTATCAAGAACAAGAACCAGAGACCATAACGGAAGTGGTGGAAATTCCTAGCTCTCAGAGCACACCACTTGTCCCACCTCCGGATTCTTTTTCCGAACACTCTCCACAACCCCAGCCATCTTCACTCACGCAGCTTAATTGTTGTATGTGTGAAAATCCGTTGGGGGATGATTCACAGTGTAAACGATGTTTTTGCACTTATCAATCCGCCACACTTGATTATCCAGATTTTCACAACGATTTCAGTACCCCTTCTCAGGATTCATTTTGGCAAGAGCCGTCTAATCAAAACTTCAATGATATATCATTTCAAAATATGCCAAATGATCCTTGTGAGCATTGTGGAGGTCCACACCCAAGTTTTGATTGTCAAGCAGGAATTACGTCTGTCTATGAACAAGATCCATGTAATCAAAACTTCGGGTATGACCAATATCCATATGATTCACCGAATCAGTCACAGCAAATGTATTGTTGTGAGTACTGTGGTGGTCCACATTATGAATCCGATTGTCAAACGAGGACCCCGCTTGTCTATGAGCATGTCCCTTGTAACAATTACGACTATTCTTGTCATGACCAACCTCCACAGTATCAAATGATTCAACCTCAGCCATCTCCTTTTGAAAAATCTTTTGAAAATGTATTCCAAAAACTCCAAAATATGATGGATACATTTAATGATTTGGCTGTTAAACCTACCCAAGAAGATCCTCATCAGAAAACCATTGGAGAGCTTCTAGCTGAAGAAGAACAAACAGCTAGAATGAGTTCCAAATATCGTCAAACTTTCATTTGCGATGACGATGATGAAGATTCTATGTGGGGAGTTTGCGAGAATTCATCAGCTGCAATTACACCTGTCCAGAAAAGGCAGGAAGACAAGACTATTGCAGAATTGCTAGCCGACGAGCAAATGAAAGCCATTTATGCTAGCAATATTGATGAGGAGGACGACGAGGAGAGTATTATTCCTTTGGGTGGCATCATTTCTCAACTCCCTCAGTCTATTGCACTCCCATCATTCTTTCCAACTTTGGACCCCAAGGACTCTCGTATTATGGGGGATGAGCCTCTTAGCACTGTTCCTGAAAAGGAATCGGACGAATTCATAAAGTCTAGTGCTGAGAACCTTATCTGTAGGATCGAGTACTTCGAGCTTGATTGAGCTTGGTATAAACAAGAACCTCTGCAATACAAGTGTTTATGCGGAAACTAAACAGCAAGTATTATAAAGAAGAAAACTCTAAAAGAACAATGATCCTCTATGGATCAAACTATTGAACTAAGAATCGTTTGTTGAATATTAAAAGATGTTCAAGGCGTACATAAACTCATAGACGGGTTTATCTTTTATACTAACAAGATCACCTAACCCTAACCCGTTCTACAAGAAAACGTGTAAAGAGATTAACAACAATCTCTTCTAAAAATAAATCATAACAAACATTCTAAATATACGGATAAACAAATAATACTATCCGCAGCAACAACACTATCGGCAGGAACAAGATAACACTGTCGGCAGCAATGAGCTTTCAGCAGGAACCAAGCTATCGGCAGGAACCAACTTTACACTATCGGCAGCAACAATGAACTCTTATTTCCCAGAGATCCTAACAATCCTCCCCTAATCTTGAGGTTGACTAGGTTAACCTGCAAGATTCCCTTGTGATAAAGCTTTCAACTTCTCAGGCTTGAGGACTGCGACTTAGCAGCAACAATAAGAAGTAACCAGCAGCAACTGCAATAACTTCAAGATTCCAACTTCTATAGCATCCAGCAGCAACTTCAATAGAGCAGCAGGAACATGAAATCTTCTTTTTACTGGTCACCATAACATCACTTGAACTTGGCTGCTACTAAGGACAAAATGTACATCAAATCTCTTTAAGTTTCATACTATTCTCATCACATCCAGGTGTGTGAACTCCTGTGAGAGGTGAATCATTGAAAATTAATGGATTTGATGTCTCTTTACCAATAGCCATCACTACTGGAGTAGCCAATGTTTAGGTGTGTTAGACCATGGTACATTGATAACCATCTGATTCATTAGCAAATCAGCAACTATAAACGGATTTGACTTGTCTTTACCTGTAGCCGTTTGCTCAGGACTAGCCAATGCTTTGGTTTCAACTGAACCTTGGTGAATTGAATACCAAATATGGATACCAAATGTCTTTACCACAAACCATACTTTTGTGGACTAGCCAATCCTTTGGATCCCATAAGGGTTACATCCATGGTGAATTGAGAACCATTTTCAACTCTCAGAAATGAATCATGGGTGAGTTGAAATACCCTATAGCTTTGAGCAAGCTATTATAGCTATCAACGGATTTGATAATCACACCAGAGCCGTACCCTCATGGTGAGTCAACTCTTTCTTGTCTGCAAGACATGGTGAGTTGAGCACCATTTATTGTGCAGGTGTAAACACCAACACTGTACCTGCAAGGTGTTGCTCAAAACCAACTTATTAGCACACAAATATACAATAAGAATTTTTTTTTTTTTTTTTTTTTTTTTTTTTTTTTTTTTTTTTTTTTTTTTTTTTTTTTTTAACTAAGAAAAACAAACAAAAACACTCCAAAAAAAATAAGAAAAGAAAATAGAAAGAAAGAAATGAAAACTATACAACAACAACAAGAATAATCCTCCCCTTAAACTTCATTCCTCCCCTTAAGCTGATGATCCCTTAGCTGCAACCTGATCCTTGATGAATTTAACCAATTGTTCAGCTGTGGTTAGATCATTTCCTATAATATGCTTAGGAACTTTGACCTTCTGTGATAGCATTCTCTTTAACACTCCTTCAGTTAAAGGATAAGCAATATCCACAAACATAGTGAGGAACTTGCCAGAGGTGAGTTCCACAACATGAACATTGGAATAAGGATATAACTTCCAAGAGAAGACTCTCCATGATGATTGATTACCCCACACTAGTTTAGTCTTGTCACCATCCAATTTATTCATCAAGACTTGTAAATCTCCCCATAACAATAGGCCAATCTCAGTAGGAGTATTAGATTGATAATGATTATCTACAATCTCATAAAGACGCTCCAAATCTTGTCTTTCAACCCTATCCAAGATCTCCCTTAGAAATGTAAAGAACTTGATTGTCCCATCAAGAGAAAACCAAACATTTACATCACCATCTGAAGTAGATCTAATCTCCCAATGAGCAATATGACCCCAAGACTGAATGAAGTCATCTTCTGAATCACTTTCAGAACCAACCTCAATCAAATCATGATCATCCACTTCAAGAATATCCACAGAAGTGGAGTGGAAAGAATGACTCTTCTGCCTTGATCTTAGACCATATCGAATAATAGGAACAGACACAGAAGGCTCAGCAGAGATAAAAGCATTAGCAGTAGGAAGATCAGCAGGAACAAGATCTTCCTTTGGTACCTCAGATGCATCATCAGTAGAACTTGGAGCAATGAATGAATCATCCTTAGAGCCTTCTCCAGACTTCATTCTCTTTGCAACATCAGACTCCAAAGATGAAGATGCTCTTTTTCTGCTTTGTGGAATATCAGTATCTACTAAAGAGTTGAGCTTTGCATAAGTATCAAGGAACAATTTTTGAATGGCACCTTCAGGCCAACCTTTGAAATCACTGATCTTGTAGTTAGCTTCATTCCTTAGATACACCTTCATAAAATTGATATTATCTCTGTTTGTGGGCATCTTATATCCTAACCTTTGTCTTTCCTTGATCCTGTCCATCAATTCATTCCAAGTGGTTGCTCTTTGTTTCTTTAAGATGAATGCCTTGAGCAGATCAGACCTTGTATCTGAATCCAATTCAGACATTTGAAGAACCATAAATCCATGAGCTCTAATAATCATGTCAGTGTTCAACAAATATTCAACTTGTGCACTAAACACTTCTGAAGAAGGATCATCTGAACTTGGGTTATTTATAATCTCAGCAACATTCTTCTCATCAACAGACAATTGTCTTGCAAGCTCTTCATCTTGAGCAAGCTGTGCTAATCTAGTTTCTTCAGCAGCAATTTCCTGTTCATGCATCTTTGCAGCTATCTCTTCATCATGTTCAGTTGCTTCAGAAGGAATGATGTTACTTTCAGCAGCAACAGATGAACTTCCAACAGTAGTAACAGGATCCTTAGATGCAGAAGAAATATTTTCAACATTAGCAGTAGCAGTAGACACATCAGCAGCAATGGCGACATCAGTAGCAATGGAGACATCGGCAGCAATGGTCCTTGGTTCAGTGGAGACCTGTGCTTGAGGAGTGATGTTGTGCTCAGAAGTTGTAGGAGCTTCAGTATTTGCACCATCAAGAGAAACAGATGCTAGAACATTAAGTCCATCAAATATCATATCATCCTGATCTTCCTCAGACTCAGAAAGAATAACCTTTCTTTTCTTTTGCATTTGACTACCCTCCAATATGCTGATCTTATCATTGAGTTCTTGGATAGTTCTACTAAATGCTTCATTAGAATCCCTGAGCTCCTTTTCCAAGCTCTCCACTTTCTCACCAAAAATCCTTTTTGTCTCATTAAGTTCTGACTCCAATGCCTCAATTTTCTTCACAGATCTTTCAAGTAGCTGAGACATAGAGGTGAGATCAACAGCATCATCAGTTCCACCAGCAGGAACACTTGAAGTATTAGGAGCTTCACCGACTCTGGGTGGAGAAACATTAAATTCCTCCCCTGCATTGATGTCAGAACTAACTGGCTGCCTAGTAGGACTAGGTGATGAAAACCTTGAAGACGAAGGTAAATCCTCTAAAGGAGATGGCTGGACAATAGGTGTATCAGCTGAGATGGGCTGCTCATTGAATTCAACATTGTCATTAGTCTCAGGTGTAGGTGTCACTGGTCTGGGTGAAGGTGGTAATGGATCATCAGCAGCAATAGATGCAGATGCAGCAGCATCAACTGAAGTCTCTTGCTCAGGTGCATTAGGTGATGGTGGGATATTATCAGCAGGATCAGCATTGTCGGCAGGATTAGGGATATCAGCAGGATCAGGGTGGTGTAACATATGAGGCAACAAAGGCAAATGTTGGCCAGTAAAGTTCATCTTCATCAGGGCAAACATTTTGGCAGTCAACCTATTTATAAGCTTAGGGGATGTATTAATGGTCTGTACACCTAAGATGATTTGAAGAAATCTAGGGTACATCAAAAAGCTGTTTTTACCATTACTTAGATTCTCAACCATTCCCTCAAAAATATATTTTGCCCAATTAAAAATTCTACCCTGGGATAAACAAACTAAACCAGATGCAACAGGGCTTGGACACTGATCCCATCCTCCTGACTTAACACTAAGACACTGAAGTAAAGTATGAATCAGAAATCTCCATTGAGGAGACAACCTACTTTTCAAGAAGGTGCAACTTCCAGCAACAGGATACCCTATAGCTGCCATACCATCAAGAATGTCTTGCCTTGGAAGATCATATTCTCCTTGTTCCTCAGGAAATTGAAGCTGAACTCGAATCAACTCCTCAGTAAGAACCACTTCTTGATTATCGATGGTAGCAACAATATCATTTTCCCTTCCCACAACATGTCTTACTTTAGCTGTCCTCCAAAACTGTTTGACCAAAGAATCGTACACCGTCCCTGGGCAATAAGTGAGGGCATAACGAATAGATGACCCACGAAGGAATTCCAGCACTTCATCATAACCAGCACTTTTTGAAGATGATTCCAAATAAGCAACCTTGTTATGATCATCTTTGTAACGAAGAGTTGTCATTGTATTGAAGGAATGATTTAGGGTTTGAAATGAGAAGATTAGGGTTTGATAGGTTTCTAAGAAATAGAGATGAGAGATGTGCAATTATATGTTG
The DNA here is from genome assembly GCA_021014915.2 of Artemisia tridentata subsp. tridentata. NCBI lineage: Eukaryota > Viridiplantae > Streptophyta > Magnoliopsida > Asterales > Asteraceae > Artemisia > Artemisia tridentata. The sequence continues at coordinate 304,760,498 of CP139508.1, forward strand.
AGTTTCCAAAAATATCACTTTAAATTGCTGCTATTTATTGCACGTATCATTGATCAATAAACTTAAGAAAGTTTGACCTTTCGGCAGTAACACTTGGTCAATCGGCAGCAATAAAATCTTTGACCATTCAGCAGGAATGAAGTGGTTTGACCAAAGTCAACCTTCCGAACTTTGTCATTAAGAATAACTTACCCGAATTAACTCTCAATACCAACCATCAATAAATTTTGCACTAATCTCCATATCGTTATATAACCCTCAGATCACATAACTTTATCATCACAAAACCCTTTATTACCACAAATCAAACTCAATCTTCCAAAAGAAAACAAGTCACATTATGAGTTCATCCAAACATCCAATAATCGAAATCTCATCGGATTCTTCCTCCTCGAGTGACTCAGGATGGAACAACTACTTTCCCAAAACAGCATCATCTTCTAAAGTCAAAGGTAAGGCCAAGGTTGAGGAGGATTCATCTGATCCTCTTCCATCTACCCCTTCTTCTTTTGAGTACTTTAGCTCTGATGATGAAGATACATCAGAGTTGAAGTCTTTGGTGTATTACCAGGGCGAATGGGAGACTTTCCCTCCCAATTTTCCTTTAACAGATGAGGACAGAAGACAGATGAAGGAAACTGAAGCTCTGCTTGCTGAAGAGATGGAGAGAGCAACTGCAGCTTTTTATAAAGTACCGGTATCAAAAGGCAAGGCTAAACATCAAGAAGGTTCAAGCCGAGAAAAACCAAACCCTAGAAGTCGACACAATCAACAACGTGAAGGCAAAGATCCAAGACAAAGGGAGAATCTCACCAGAACCACTCCCAAGTCAACCCAGCCAGCTACACAATCAAACAAGCCAAAACCACAACCAACCCAACCAACTCCACAAGCAGGTATCCCTACTTCACAACCAATCCATCCATCTTCAAGGACACGATCCAGAACTCATCAGAGGTCAACTACCTCAAGCTCTTGGCAACCACGGCCATCCCCTGAACAAAGACAACCACGGCCAGTCATCTTGGCACTTGCAGTCCCCCATGTTTATGAAGAGATCATTCGCCAGAGAGGAAAGAGGTACATGCCTGAAAACATGGGTAAGGGTAAAGAGAAGATGGAATAGGTGGTAAGGTTTAGGTAGATTTATGATGGATGATTGGAATCTTTTGTAGCTTTTGTATGATGTGGAATGATGTTGATAAGTATCTTTTGTAACTCGAACTCTTTTGTAACCAGCAACTGAATGTACTGATCTTTCTTATGATGAATGAAAATTGTTGTATTTAGCTTTAATTCCAAGCACTAAGAAGCTGCAAAATAAAGTTAACTAACAAAAGACACCGAAAATCCTGCAAGATAAGATTAGAGAAACACAAATAAAACTTAAAAGAATGAAAAACAAGACAAAATTACAAGCATTAGCCTCCCCTTAGGCTAAAGCTATCCATTAAACCAGCAAACACAATTACAACAACATTAAAAACCAAACAAATCAACTACCAAGGATACCATGGAGAATAAGCCATTCCCCCTCCAAAGACTTGATTTGAATAGACAGGCCAAAAATCCCTGTGATAATATGAAGATGTACCAGCAGGAATGGTTCCCTGAAAATCAGCAGGAACAGAGGAACCAGCAAGAATAGGTCTATCAGCAGGAAAAGGACTCCTATAAAAATTCATTCCTGCTGCTTGTGGAACATATGGTGGGATTTGTTTAACATTTTTCCACAATGATCTCTTCTGATGTTTCCCACCATTCAACCTTTTCTCATGATAATCACAATCTTTTATAAGATGATATTGACTACCACACACAAAACATGTCTTCTTCCTAACAGCCTTGTTTTTACTACAGATTTTCTTAATATGGACACCATTATCACTAGTGGAACTAGAGACACAGTTGTTTTTAAAAGAATTCAATGAGCTGTTATCTGAAAAGACTGATTTGGGAGTAGATATACCATTTGTTGAACTTGAGGACCTGTGAAATTTGGGTGTGGTTGACTTTTCACTTGAGTCACATGAAACAAAGTCTTTAGACTCTGCTTCAGAGGATTTGTCACTTGTGTGACAAGATACACAATCATTAGATTCAGGTAAGTCTTTGGACTTTTTACCATAAACCATTTGTGACTCATCTAAGTCAATATCAGAGAGAGAGTGCACAGGAGAAGGCATAAAAACTCCTCTTATAGGTGGAGAAACATCATTCATTCCACCTTCTTTCACATATTTAACAGGTTTTTGATAGTCTACAGGTTCAGGGTTAAAAACACTGTACTCATTAGGGTCATATAATTGATTTGGCCCTATCAAGTTACCATACCCTAAACCCCTTTTTGTTTTCGTAGACATAGAACTATCAACTAACTTGTTTAGGTTTTTAGATGAATCTTTCCATTTATTAAACCTACCCAAGGCATTGTCTAGTTTAGTCTGCACATCCTGTTTTTCTAACACCATCTTAGCCTTTTGAGACTCAGAATGTTTAAGCTCATTTGTGGTGTTTTTCAAGTCCCTTTCTAAAACCTTTATCTTTTCCTCATATGCTAACTGATTCTTTTGAAACCAAACCTTTTGCTTTTCTAATGTTTTAACTGCTTTGTCATAAGCCTGAACCTTAATAAAATATTCATTATACTTGGATTTCATGTCATCATATTCAATATTAAGAGTTGAGTACAATTCTTGACATGCTGAGTTACATCTTTGTACCTGAGATGGGAATCCTAACAGAGCATATTCTTCCAAATTTTCTTTTTCTTCATAGGACTTATTGTGGAACAAGTTCCTGATCCTCCTTGCGCATAATTCAAAATTATCTCCTGATAGTGACATTGTGAAGAGATTCAAGAGAGACACACTTCAACACTGTTTCCTTCTTTATCAGAGATCCTTACCAGTCTCTGATACCACTTGTAGGATCGAGTACTTCGAGCTTGATTGAGCTTGGTATAAACAAGAACCTCTGCAATACAAGTGTTTATGCGGAAACTAAACAGCAAGTATTATAAAGAAGAAAACTCTAAAAGAACAATGATCCTCTATGGATCAAACTATTGAACTAAGAATCGTTTGTTGAATATTAAAAGATGTTCAAGGCGTACATAAACTCATAGACGGGTTTATCTTTTATACTAACAAGATCACCTAACCCTAACCCGTTCTACAAGAAAACGTGTAAAGAGATTAACAACAATCTCTTCTAAAAATAAATCATAACAAACATTCTAAATATACGGATAAACAAATAATACTATCCGCAGCAACAACACTATCGGCAGGAACAAGATAACACTGTCGGCAGCAATGAGCTTTCAGCAGGAACCAAGCTATCGGCAGGAACCAACTTTACACTATCGGCAGCAACAATGAACTCTTATTTCCCAGAGATCCTAACATTATCCCAATCCCAAGCGAGTTTGAGGATATGTCCGATAGTGAAAGTGATGATTCTTTTTGTAGTGATCATCCTTTTGATACTACTGAGGATTTTTCCGGGACGTTTTCTAACCCTCTCTTCAATGATTCTTTCGGGATTTTCTCTAATCCCCTTTTCAATTCAAATGATGATTTTTCCTCTAGTGATGATGAATCACTTTCAGATGAGGATGTTCAAAATGAAAGTCTCAAAGTCCATTCAAATTCTCTTTTTGAATTTGATGATGAGTGCTTTTCTATCATAATAAATCCTCTCTTTGATGAAGAGTTAGAAAACGATGAGGTCAAGGACTCCATTATCCATAAACTTGATGATGTGACCTCAACTCTTAATCCCAATCTTTCTCCGACATATGTGACTATTCCTTCTGAGGATCGCCATTATATTGACTTCACATATGTCGTTCGAGTTTTTCTACCTTTCTGTCCTTATAAGGTAGCTTGTCCTTTCCCTCACTCGTTTGGGAATGAGGACAAAGTTTTTAATCCCGGCATCTCTTTTAAGCCGGATGTATCTCATCGGAGTGGATCTTTCAAGAATTTCAATGTTTATCCAAACACATTGAATGAAAGTCCGATGGAGAATTTTTGTTCCACTTGCTTCCCCATGAACCAATGAATTCGGGGTCGAGTCAAGCTAGCGACTCGGTTAATAAAAACAGTAGTAAAACATGGGTTTTCATCCATGTCTCACCCAAGTGTGGGGGAGATGCCCCACATGTTGTAAATATGTACATTATTTAAAAAAAAAAAAAAAAAAAAAAAAAAAAAAAAAAAAAAAAAAAAAAAAAAAAAAAGGCTATTAGTATTTCCTTTTTACGTTCTAAGTGTTGGTTTAACAGCCGGTACTTTGAATATTGAGGGCAATATTCAGTTCTAAGTGTGGGGGGGAATTCTAGCGAATTTGATCATATGTACCATCTAGTACCCCCATTTTGGCCAAAATTTTAAAATTTTTTCTCACTTAGAACGCAATAAATGGTTATCAGTCCGCCATGTCTAACCCACATAAGGATTGGCTAATCCGAGAGCAAACGGCTCTTGGTAAAGATATATCAAATCCATTTATGGCTTGCAATTTGCCGAAAATTGTATGGTATTCGACTCACCATATCTTTATAAGTGAAGAGTTGGCTAGCCCGCAAGGTTATGGCTTGTGGTAAAGGCATGGAAAACCATGATTGGTAATCAGCTCACCAAAGATAATAGTTGTAATTTATCTAAGAGTTGGCTAGTCCAGAAGCAAACGGCTTTTGGTAAAGAAAAATCAAATCCGTTGACAGCTTATGGTTTGCTCAAAATCATTTGGTTATCATTGTACCAAGGTATCACATACTAAAACATTGGCTACTCCAGAAGTAATGGTTATCTGGTAAAGAGATAAAATCCATTAAATTTTCATAAAAGATTGCTAGGGACTAGCAATAGTTTAGTGTGGGGGATTTGATATGTGTCTAAATACACATATATTTTACATTGTTCAAACCCACAAAAACAGCCAAAAACACTTTGAAATGTCACATAATACTATAAATATCATTGGAATGTGTTTTTATGTGATTCTGATACAAAAAGATTAAAATCAAGTGAAAATGAGCAAAGTTTGCATAAATGGCAAGTCTAGTCCCTCGAGTTTCAAAAGTTGTCAAAAATAGTCCTTGGTTTGCAAAAAAAATGGAAAATTATATTTTATGGCCCTTGTACTATTGAAACTTGACTCAAATGGTCCTTGGAAATAGTTTGGAATTTTGGCAGCATGGGTCCGTGGATTTTCAGCATTATTCAACATTGGTCCCTAAAGTTTATCTATAATCCAAATCCTATCCCAAATAATTAAACCCAACTGCCAAATCCAATCCTTAACCCAGCCCAATAACCATCCAACCCAATCCACAAACCAAACCCAAACCCGACCCAATTTTCCTTAGCTAAATATCAGGGTCAAACTCAAGTTTGACCCGTCTTCTTCCCCAACTTGCCCGCCAATACCATATACCACCCTCACCAATACTATGGCCTCTGACAAACCCACAACCCTTATCCCTGCCATTTTCCCCCTCCTCCAATGATAACACTCCACCCTCTAGTCCCATGTGCTCAGAAGAATCCAAATTCCCACTTGCCACGTTTCCCGCCAAAAATCCCATGAACGGCCAAGATGGAATTAAGCTTATTTGAATGGTGGGATTTAATCGGTTTTGATCAAGGAAGCTTTTGGGAAGCCTATTTAAAGAGAAGAAGCCACAGAGAATAAATTGTCAGTAGTTTAAGACCACAAGTAGTGTAGAAAGTAGTTTAATGCTTATTTCAGTTTCAATTAAGGTTGTTGTTATCAATTCCAGTTTGTTTCAAGTCCTATGTTACTTCTGTATTGTAATCATTTCAAGTTTTAATAAGATTTCAAGTTTTCATGATTCATGTTAAAATCGTATTAAGCTCCATGTTGTTAGATAACCAATCAAAAACCTTAAAAACCCTTGCTATAAGCTTATGAAAGCTTTTCATAGTTTTTTTTTATAAGTTTATATAGTTTAATTCAGTTCTACTTCAAGAAAATCAGAAAAAGTCAACTAAAGTCAACCTTTCAAGCAAATAAGCAATTGGGTGGAATTGAGCTGGAGTGATTAAGCTGGAATGGGTTTAACTTGGTAAGTGACAAACCAGGGTTAAGTTCTGATCTAGTTTCCTTGTTTCAAAGCCAATTTCAGTTGTAAGCCTTTATTTGATTTTTGCTTAATTTCTATTATCACTGTGCAATAGCTTATTTCTAGTTTATTTCTGTCATTTGCTGCTTATTATCAATTATAAGTTATCTTTCATCAGTGTTTCAATATAAAATAGTCATAGTCTTTATTTTCACTTAAAAAACTTATAAAAGTCAAAAATATAGCTTAGATTAGATTAGCTTAAACCAGTGCTTATTATATGTTAAAATTAGCTTTTTAGAACTTGACTCAACTTAATTGAGGCTTATCTTTCCAAGTTTAGGTTTAGAATCATCTGTCTTAGTGTAAAAAGCTTAACAGTCCCTTGTTAAGGACTGTTTGGCTGTTTGGGTCAAAATGGGTTAAAACCTAGTTCCACTGTTCACTGACCATTTACTTATCTTTAATCTTGCATAAATTAGGTAGTATAAGCTGTCTGTAGGATTTTTTAAGTTATTTTGATGCTTTGAGGTGTTTTGAGGTAACTGTGACAACTTTAGAACCTGAAAAGCTCAAATAAGCTTCCCATAAGCTCTTGCTCATTAGGACCTTAATTTTGGCATATCTGAGGTCATTTAAGCCTATTTAGTGTACTGTAAAGAGTTGGTTAAAGCTCCATGTTGTTTTGACCAATTTGGTCAAGTCTGCCTAGCAGACCCTCACCATAGCAGTCTGCACATGTTTTCTAGACCAAACCATGTCCTTATTTGTGTTCATTAGTGCTTATTCCATATCATTCTAGGTAGTTTGCTTGTCAATCTTGGCTTATCTCCAAGAGCAGACCCTTTTCTTAGCTTATCTGAGTTTAAAAATAAGCTCAAAAGTCTCAATCTTGACAAGTATACACTGAGTGATCAGTGTATGCTTGCTTGATAGGGGTACTTTCTCAGCTTATTTTCTAGCCCTAAATAAGCTCTTCTCTGTCTGCTTTTTGGTTTTTAAGATAGCCAGTAGTACTGAGGAGCTTTTGCCCCCATTAGTTTGCATCTCAATTGCTTATTGGAGTGCTTAAACCAGGTCTGCAAGTAGAGGGTTTGGCCTTTGTTTCTGTCTAAAAAATTGAACTGCCAATATGCTTATCAGCTTATTTCATTGTGCTTATTTGTGTTTTTTAAGTTGTTTTAAGCTTATATAAGTTGTTTGTACTTGTCCTGAACCTTTGGTTAAGTTTTGAGCTTATTAGCTTATTTTTAGCTTATTTGCCCAACTGCTTATCTACCCAACTGCTTATTAGGGTTTAGTAGACTTTTGATTTCAATTTTCCTATATTAAGAATATTATTTTAGACTTAACCTGAATTTTTCAGATTTTTCCTAAGTCATTTGATATTTTTAATCTTTTTAATTAATTTCTAATAGTAATTAAATCATAATAAATAGAATATTAATCAGAAAAATATAATTTTAATTTTCATAATTTTCTTTTATTAAGTAGAATCTAGGAAAAATATAAACATCTTTTTAGACCTTAAGAGAAACAAAATAGAAAATAAGTGATAGCTTCTATTTAATAGATTTTATCTTTTTAAATTTTTAATTAAGCAATTTTCATTTTTATAATTTTCTTAGCTTCTTTTCACTTAATAATATTTATAGAAAAAGTTTTAGATTTTTCTTTGTTTATTTAGTATTTATTATAAATTTAAATAGTTTAAAAAGTAATTAAATAATAAATAATTAATAATAATTAAATATAAAGTATAAAAAAATTATATATTTTAGTTTTTAAATAAGTTTTAAGTAATTTTACATTTTTAGGTCTTAATTTCATATATTTCAGTTTTTGTCCCATTTTAGATTTCCCGTTACACGTCTTCAGTTTATTTAATATCGCGTTTAATTTTCTTTTATATATTTATTTCTCATTTGTTAATTAGATATAAAAAAGCGAAATCCAAAATATCTAATCATCTGTCACTCTAATCCAAAGCTTTCCACAGTTTGCCCATTCATACCTCGTTGGGAAACGATCCGGGTAATCACTTACCTGGTTTCACACTACACACGAACGTGAGTTTTTGCAAGTATCCCTTTTCACAAAGGGGTGATTTGTATTTATTCACGTGTATCCGTCATTGCATAATATTTATACGTACATTTAGCACGGATCAGACTCAATACCCAAAAATTCAACCGGCTCCTCTTCATAAGAAGACTCTCCTTTGTTTTGGCAAGGTCCTGACGCCATTGTCATAATAACTGAGTGGGTTTGCTCAGCCTGACTAGCCATAATAACTGGGGTAATACCAACCTGGCTTTTGGGGGCAGTTCCTGAGTGAATGGATCCGCCTGAGGGGGTGATGGGTTCCATATCAGCGGGTTGTTTCTTTCCCTCCGAGTCTTTGCCCCCTTAGCGCCTTCAACTACTGATGGGTGTTTTCCAGTAGTATCACTAGGCACTGATTGTGATGATTGATGGACCCTCTTCCCATCAGGATTGTACAGTCCTTTTGAGGATTTAGGATCCTTAACTCCCTAAGATCCTAAGTGTGATTGATCAGGAACGTTAGCAGGATGCGATTGTTTGTGGGTCCCCTTCCCAGTAGGATAGTGCTGTCCTACTAAGGATTTAGGACCCTTTTCTCCCTGAGGCCCTGATTGTGATTTATCAGTTCCTTCATCGGGATGTGAGAGGTTGTGGGTCCCCTTCTCAGTGGAGTAGTGCTGCCCTACCGAGGATTTAGAACCCTTTTCTCCCTCAGGAACTGATTGTGATTTGTCAGTTCATTCATGGGGATGTGAAATGGTGAATGTTCCTGATCCCTCAGACTTGTGTATGTCAGAGGGAACATGTGGAAAGGATTTGCCCGAGGACACTGAGGATGATTGCTCAGTGCCCTCCGTTGGCCTTTGTTTTGTGGTTAGGAGGGTCTTTGTAGTGGGTGACTCAGAGGTCTGGGCCACATTCAACCTCTTTTTAAGGTTGAGTTGGTTTTCGGCATCAGTCTCAGTGGCGAGTGGTTTGGGTTTAACCACCTTACTGGACTGACCCTTCTTTGTCTTCTTTACCTTCTTTGTAGGTGAAGGTACTGGAGAAACAACGTTCTCCCTCTGAATCACCTCCATCATATAGGTGGTCAGGGCAATGGGTGTTACCTCAGGGATGCCACTAGAAAAATTGGTCTTATGCAAGACGTCAGGCTTTGTGCCTTCGACGTTAGACCTTTCATAGTCAGAACCAAGAAGGTCCTGAAGCACACAGGAAATAAACCTAGGGTAAGACAAATATTTTTGCCTAGATTTTCCTGAGAGCTTGGCAACGAGGTCTCGGAAGATTATTCCTCCGATATCAATCTTTGTACCCTCCAGGAGGCTGAACAACATCAATTGTTGTGATGAGTTCAATTGCACCGTTGAGGATTTATTCCCCCCAAGGACCTGAATGACAAATGTCATCAGGATCCTCCAGACTGGGTGGAACCAGGTTTTGACTAGTGGAGCCTTCTCCAATAAGGCTCCAGCAGACTGATCAGGACGTCTGAGGTCATGAGGTCCTAGAAGGATTAATTCATTCTTGACCTCTTGATCAGTGGGATTGGGCTCAAAAGCCTCAGCAAAATCAAGACCTGTGGCCTTGATGAAGGTGTTGTAATCCAGGGAAAGGGGTCTTTTCCCATTCATCACTGTGAATGTGATGATGGATTCTTTGGTGTCTTTTGGGCTAGTAGCCATAGCAGTACACCAGAATTCCCTCAGGTAGTCATGGTAGATGACTGAGGGGGTCTTGGTAAATGCCTTTGCAAGAAAACAGTTTTGAAGATATTTCATAACGTTCTTGTAGGCTGGGAACTTTTGTGGATAGGAAAAGTTTCCCACCACATTGTTCTTGGTGAGGTCTACACCCTCCAATGTGAAATCCACATTAGGGGCGTATGTCACAGCTTTAGAAGAAGCCATATTTGTTGGTAAGTCTGGTAACAAAGATGGTTTGGGATTTCTTAAAGCTAAGAACACACACTATTAGTTTTGAGAGAAAAAATTGGCAGAATTTGCTTAAAATTTCTAATAGACGTGTGTGTGTTATTTTTGGTTGGGGTATTTATAGGGAAGTGAAGTGGAGGGTACTTTAGGCATTAAGCGGATTTAATTTATTCAAAAAGAATTATTGGAAACTGTTTTGAATAAAATGTTTTGGGATCCGCATTTAATGCCAACACTCCACTTTTCCCTGGTTTGGCGCAACAGTCAAGGTGAACAGTTGAGCAGTTCTGCAAAAGTTTAATTTGCAGAGATGAGTCATCACATATCTGTAATGTGATTGGAGAGGCATTTAATGCCAAGTGGGAATGTGGTGGCCCAGAGGTGGAAGCCAGAAAGGAAAAAAAAAGAAAAAATATTCTTAAATTAAATATGAGTTCAGTTACCAACCTTGGACATTTACTAACTAGATACTTAGAGCATTTAAGTCAGTATTTAATGTCTCTAGAGGACCCTGAATGACTTGTCATTCAGTGAACCTGATTGTCAGGACTTGGGTTTAGTCACTGATGGTTCTTGTGATCAGGAATTTGGGTCTAATTCCTGAGGATTAAGGGTTCAGGAACTTGGGTTTAGTTCCTGAAGTTCAGTGACCTTTCTCACTGAAGAACACATTGAGTCAGGGATTCAGAATTTACACATATTTGGATGGAGTCAATCAGGGGACTGATTCTCAATATCCAACATTCCTAGTTCAGCTTTCAGTCTGGTGAAAGTTGGTTCATCCAATGGTTTGGTGAATATATCAGCTAGTTGATATTCAGTAGGAATGAAGTGTAATTCTATGTCACCATTCATGACATGGTCCCTGATGAAGTGATATCTTATATCAATGTGTTTTGTTCTCCGATGAAGAACAGGGTTATTTGAGATGGCAATTGCACTTGTGTTATCACAAAAGATGGGAACCATTTTGTACTGAATTCCATAGTCACTGAGTTGACTTTTCATCCAGAGTACATTTGCATAACAACTTGCTGCTGCAACATATTCAGCTTCAGCTGAGGACATGGCAACTGATTGTTGCTTCTTAGCACTCCAACAGACTAGTTTACCGCCAAGAATTTGGCAAGAGCCTGAGGTGCTTTTTCTATCCATGTTGCATCCAGCATAGTCAGAATCTGAGTATCCTTTAAGATCAAGGCCTGAACATTTTGTATAATATAATCCAAGGTTTGGAGTCCCTTTCAGGTACCTGAATATCCTTTTCACAACAGTGATATGAGTCTCTCTTGGGTTAGATTGATATCTGGCACATAAGCAGACTGAGAATTGGATATCAGGCCTTGATGCAAGTAAATACATCAGTGATCCTATCATTCCTCTAAAAGGAGTTTGATTTACTGGTTTTCCAGTAAGATCAGGACCAAGGTTGTTTGGGGGTACCATGGGAGTTTTGACTGAGGCACAGTCACTGAGCTCATACTTCTTCAGTAGGCTTTTGACATACTTCTCTTGACTGATAGAGGTTCCTTTATCAGTCTGCTTGATTTGTAGACCAAGGAAGTAAGTCAATTCTCCCATCATGCTCATTTCAAATTTCTTTGCCATTAGTTTTTCAAACTGTTTGCAAAGTTTATAATTTGTTGAGTTAAAGATGATGTCATCAACATACACTTGCACAAGTATGACATCATTATTTTTCTTGTAGATAAACAATGTGTTGTCTATCTTGCCTCTGACAAATTTTTTTTGGATCAAGAAGGTTGAAAGAGTCTCATACCATGCCCTGGGAGCTTGTTTCAGTCCATAAAGGGCTTTGTTAAGCTTGCAGACATGGTCAGGAAACTCATGGCTTTCAAATCCAGGAGGTTGCTGAACATAAACTTCTTCTTTCAGTGAGCCATTTAAGAATGCACTTTTAACATCCATTTGGTACACCAAGAAGTTCATGTATGTAGCAAAAGCAAGGAAGATCCTGATGGCTTCCATCCTTGCTACTGGTGCAAATGTTTCTTCATAGTCAATGTCTTCTTGTTGATTATAGTCTTTGGCTACAAGTCTGGCTTTATTTTTAATGACTATGCCATTTTCATCAGATTTGTTTTTAAATACCCATTTCATGCCAATGACTGAAACATCTTCAGGACATTTGACCAAGGTCATTACCTTGTTTCTGTCAAATTGTTCCAGTTCATCATTCATGGCTTGAACCCAACTTGGATGTTTTAGTGCTTCCTTAACACTTTTGGGTTCAATTGTGGAAATGAAGTCCACAAATAGGCATTCATTAGCTGAGGCTGCTCTCAGTTCAGCAGCCATGCTTCTTGTGAGCATGCCTTCAGTAGGCTCACCAATTATATTGACAAGTTCTATATCCTGAGACCTAGTCCAACTGTCTTGAGGTTTTGAAAGACGATTAGAACTTGTAGAGGCCTGATGGGTAGGATCAGGATTAGACACATGATGTTCTTCTGCATCTTGAGTGTCTGAGTGGTTTGACTCATCGCTGAGATTGTTTAGTACCTGAGCACTTTGTACTGACTGAATGAATTCATCAGTTCTTTGTGCTTCAATAAACTCAGTGATGGTTGGGTAAGGAAGGTTGTGGGGAATGATGTAATAGGAGATGTCAGCATTTACATGGTACTGAGTGGAAGGACCATTATCAGGATGATGTTCATCAGGAGGGTATCTTGATGATTCATTAATACCTATCTCTTCCACTGAGTTGTTAGAGGCACTGATTGCATCAGTGCTCTCATCAAAGGTAACATGAAATGTTTCCTCAGCATGCTGTCTCCTAGTGTTGAACACCCTGAAGGCTTTTGAGACTAGGGAGTATCCTAGAAAGTATCCATCATCAGCTTTGGCATCAAATTTTCCTAAGTGATCCTTGTTATTATGAATAAACACAGGACACCCAAAGACATAAAAGTAGCTGATGTCAGGGATTCTTCCCTTGAATAACTCATAGAGAGTTTTGCTATGTCTCTTGACAATGATGGATCTGTTTTGTGTGTAGCAGGCAGTCTTTACTGCTTCAGTCCAAAAGTGTTTGGAAAGGACTGATCCATTTTGCATTGTCCTAGCTGCTTCAATGAGTGTTCTATTTTTCCTTTCAGCCACCCCATTTTGTTCAGGTGTGTAGGGTGAGGAAATTTTTTGTGAAATGCCTTTCTCATCACAGAAACATTCAAGTTCATAATTTTTGAACTCTGTTCCATTGTCAGTCCTAATCTGTTTGACTTTGATGTCATTCTGATTTTCAATGTTCCTGACAAAGGACATAATAGTTTCAGCTGCCTGACTCTTTTTGATCAGGAAGTATACCCAAGTGTATCTTGAGTACTCATCCACAATGACCAGAGTATACTTCTCATGGTTAATAGATCTAGGACTGATTGGTCCAAATAGATCCATATGAAGAAGATGTAGGCAATTTCTGATGGAAAAGTTGGTTTTGGTTTTTAAGGATGCGATGTTTACCTTTTTCACAAGCTGAGCATGGTTTATCCTTTGAAAACACAAGAGATGGTAAGCCAAGGACTTTGTTTTGTTTTACAAGGTTGTTTATGTTTTTGAAGTTCAGGTGGGAGAGTCTCTTATGCCAAAGCCAGTTGAGTGTATCAGTGGCCTTAGTAAAGAGACAAGTTCCATTCTGAGTCAGACTGGACATGTCTAACACATAAACATCATGTCTTCTTGGAGCAATAAGGACAACTTCCTTATTAGCATTGAAGATGATTCCTTGCTTATCATCAAACTGAACTATGTATTTTGCATCACATAGTTGACTGACACTTATCAAATTGTATTTTAGACCATTTACATAAGCTATCCTAGTAAAGACTATACCATTGCAGTTTACTGAACCATAACCTTCAGTGAGACATGATGAGTTATCAGCAAATATCACTTTGGGTCCTGATTCATCCACATACTTGTGCAGATACTCCTTCACACCAGTCATGCTCCTTGAACATCCACTATCAAGATGCCAAACATGATCCCTGGCATGTTTCTGCACAAATAGTAAACTGGGTCAGTTCTTTCTAGGACTCCACTTCTTGGAGGGTTTAGCTTTGAGGGTCTTATTAACATTTTCAAGTGATTTATGGTCAGTGGTGGAGTGGACTGAGCTACCACATATTATGCATTTGATTGCTGATGTAGACTCAGTGAACTGAGAGGCTGACTTTGTCATACCTCTACTGTCCTGAATGGCCTTACCACGTCCTGAGGTGCTATGAGTGGAACTTCCACTATTTTCATAACAATTGTCAATTTGATAATCCTTAGGATGGTGGTCATTGAACCCACAGTAAGGGCAAGGTGCAAAAGGCTTTGCGTTTTGTTTCTGTTTCTGTTTAGAATCAGAAGGATAGTTTAAAGACTGAGCTTTAAGACTTGCCATGTTTGATGTGACTGAATGTGTTTTGTGATCAGAGGTCCTGTGATCATCTTTTTTGCAAACCATGCAATAAAGAATTCTATAGCAATCATCAGTGATATGATTGGTATAGTTACACAATTCACATCTTTTCAGGGGTTTTGTGGGTTTGGGTTTGGTCTTTGAGGAAGCTGGTTTTTGTTCCTTCTTGGATTGAGAAGGTTTCTCAGAAGATGCAATCTTCTCTCCCAGCTTCCTGACCATTTCAGCCAACTGATCAAATTTTGAATCAGGGCTTTGAGTTGTTACTTCAGAAGGGACTGAAGTTGATGAGTCATCAGTATTTACTGAGACTTCAAGGGTTGGTCTCTTAAGGATGTTTATTCCCTTTCCTGATCTCTCCTTTGGAGAGTGTGGTGAGAAGACCATTGGTGGGAGGCCTAAGTTTGGTGCAGTACCTTGAAGGGTATTCAGTGGAGGAAGTGGTGGGTATGATTCTGATTCAGACTCATTTACAGACTCAGTATTACTGAGTTGTTCAGTGAGTTCAAGCTTACTGAGTTGTTCAGTAAGTCCAAGCATATTTTTCAAGGCCTGACTTTCAGGAAGCAAGATCTTTCCAGTCTCAAAGTTTGGTAACTTACTGACTGGGTTGTCCCTGACAATCCAGTCATTAGACTTGGGAAGCATTTCTTGCTCAAAAGATATGCCAGCTGGAACAAAGGTTAGTTCACTGTGACTTACATTGGGATCAACCATAAGAGGGTCAATTCCAATGGTTTTTTGAGAGATTAATCCCACAGTGTCAAAAACCTTGGGGTTCTTCTTGGTCCAGCTTTGGATGACAGCCTTTTCTTTGTTAAGTTCAGTTTGTAGGGCTTGGTTTTGTTTCAAAATTTCAGTGTTCTGAATTTGTAGAGTTATTGTTTCTAGTTTGGCTTGCTTTAGTACAAGCAGTTCATCTCTACATTTATTCAATTCTGACACTATGTTGTTATATTTTGAACACATGTTAAGCCTTTGTTCCTTAACAAATTTAAGATCTACACAAATATAATTCATGTAAGATTGCCAATCAGAATCATCATCCATAGAAAGTAAAGTGTTTACCTTCTTCATGGTGATGTTTACCCACTCTCCATTCCTTGCATGGCTTTTCCCAACAGCCACCTAATCACCTTCAGAGAGTGCCATCAGTGCACTCACTTTAATTTCCTCATCTTAGGAGACCTCTTCATCATCCCAGTCATAAGCTTCAGCTACTAAAACCTTATTCTTTGCCTGAACAGGTTTGGGTGTTTGAGCAGCCTGAGACATTGAGGGATTAGTTTCAAGAATTGCAAGTTTAGCCTTGGCTTTCCTATATTTTGCTTCAAAGTCCTTTTGACCCTTGTTTTGAAATTGTTGGGTCGACTGAAACATTTTATGTTGAAACTTGCTAGTTCCTGAGGAACTATTTCCTGAAAATTTGTAAGAGGGTTCTGAGGTTGTTTTAGAATAACAGTCCCTAGCAAAATGACCCTTTTTACCACAATTAAAGCATTCAGTGGTTTCATTTGCTTTTCCTTTTGAAAAAATGGACTGGTTTCTTTTGATGAAACGTTTTGAACTAGCAAGGAGTTCCCTCTCTTGGAATTCCAAGTTTAGATCTTTTAGGTACTCATCACTAGTCCTTTCATCAATTTCATCCTCAGAATCCTCTTGAAAGTCCTGCACAACACCATTAGTATAAAAAGCAGTTGATATGGGTGTGGAGGTTAAGGCCTTCTTGGACTCAAGAGCTTTTGAGTCAGGATATCTCCTTGAGATCAAGTTGTCCTCATAGACAAATTTCCCATAGATTTTACGGAGCTCAAGGGTCTGAATGTGATTAGCATTCCTTAGGCCTTGTAAGAAGTTTAGCCACTTCTCAGGGAGACTGTTGACAAAGCCAACATTTGCCTCATGCTTAGATAATACTACACCATCATTTGATAGTTCGTTTATCAAAGTCTTGTATCTGGTATAAGTCTGAGAGAGACTTTTAGAGTCTTTTGCCCTGAAAGTATTATACTCAAGTTTCAGGTCCATGACCCTGTTTTCCTTGGTATCTGAGGGGCCCTCAAAGCTATTAACCAAGTCATCCCAAGTTTGCTTGGCTGTTAAACAGTTGATGACTGATTCCATTATATCGTCAGGAAGACAAGATATAAGGATGCTTTTAAGGCGCTGGTCTTGATTGACCACCCTCCTCTCATCAATGGTCCATTGTGCCTTAGGCTTGTTTAGCCCTGCAGCAGTCTTAGGGACAAATGGGCCATCCCTGATACAGGTGATGTAGTAAGGTTCCATACCAGTTAAATAGAAAATCATACATTTTTTCCATTTGCTAAACTTTCCAGCTTCTAGTCTGGGTGCAACAGCAGAATAGCTGCCACCCTTTTTATCGACCAGCTGGGGTACATTAATATCAGCCATAGTAGGATCTTGGTTTTAAAAACCTTGAGCACTCTTGGTTAGTTTTAAAAGATTTTATAAACCAGAGGCTCTGATACCACTTGTTGTTCCCTTCACACGCTTAGATTTAACTAGAAAGTTAATCTATTCGTGTTTATGACTAATACAATGTTATGATTAATTCTAACAGATTAATGAAACGTAAAAGTAAAAACACATAAGTATTTTTCAACGTTTAAATTCTTATTAGAAATGAATCAAAGAATCTATTACCCAAGTGTTTTGCGGAACAAACACTTGGGATTGAATAGACAAGGTATGGTTGTGTCTCCTATCTAAAATCAAGCTTTGCTTTGAGTGGTAACAATTCAACCCACTGAGCTATCTCAGGGATACGTTACTCTTTGTAGGAGAGAAGTTGCTTTGTAAAAGTCTAAGCTTTCAACGTACAAAACACACTCAACTTCTCTCCCATCTGAACCTATTTATACACAAGTATAAAGAGTAAAAGTGATTAAAAATAATACAAGTTGTTGAAGCAAGCGTGTCTGACAATTACAACAGTAATTGTCATTTCCAAGAACCAATAGGAATGGGCTAAAAGTCTTTAGGAGTGGTTGGTCTGACACTCCATGACTTTTAGCCGTCTTAGGGAAGGTTTCTTCCTGACAAGATAAGATTTGATCTTATCTTAAACTCTTCCCAGATCTTCCCGCCTTTCTTTCAGGCTTTAGGTTCTTCAGTACACGCCTTCATTTATTAATCACCATTGTTGTTGAGGAGACTGGGGTTCAGTGAGTTCTTGTCCAACACTTACTGAACCATCATCTTCTTCTTTGGCTTAAGTCCTACTCAGGGAGTACCGCCTTCCTGAGTAGTGAATCCTTCTTCTTGAATTCACCTTAAGCATCCTGAAGATGACTCACTGAGAGACTATTCTCTCTGTGACTTGAATTGTTCTTGGTTTAAGTTAACACTTAGTTAATTTGTGTTCAAATATTGTTTTAAGTATTCTTGGGTACTGACAGACCCAACAGTTAATAACCTACTCAAAATAGTTTTAACAAATTCAGAACTTCAATTTTTAAGACTTAATGTGATTCATCACATTCCATAATAAATGGTGTCTTATTAATCTTCTAGGTTGGAGTCTAATTGAGTATATACATTGCATACTCAATTTTCTAACCTTGATAACTTTTGGAAGAATAGAAAATATAGTTATCTTTAATCAAATAATATGACAAGAGTTTGATTTTCCTAACTGAACATACCATAACCATTATATATTTCATTAGGATTATATTGTAAAACAATCTTACAATATGTAAGATAAATATATTTTTTTTGGTTTATCTATTTACCAACTAAATCAGCTTAATGGTATAATAGAATTTTCAAGCCAATTGCATGCTATATAACATAAGTACTTTTAACCAAGTCACTTCATGTCCATGTCTTAATAAGAAGACATAAACTGTTATAATCCCAATTCACGTTATAAATCATTGATCAACTCAATGACTTCTTGTATGTGTCTTAATTTAAAACCATAACACGTTAACGTCTTACTTTATTATAAGTCTTGTAACAATTAAAAGACTTCATATTTATATCTTTACAATAAAATATAAATATAAAAAACTAAAGTAATCATGAACACCACAATATGGTTTCAATAGTATTTCCAGTTAATTTATTACTTCATATATTTATGACATTCCAAGAATACATAAACATTCATAATTTGAAGTAGTATTAGATTTATAAAACCCCAAATTTACCACAATCTGAAATGACCAAAATAGCCTCTAATTTTGAAATTTTAAGAGCTTATAAAATACGCTATAAATTAAAATTGGAGTTATATAACATGTTATGACTCGAGACCACACTATATGAACTTATAACCTAAGCATTTAACCGTTAATAATTGAACGAATAAAAGTAAAACGATATTAAAGACTTATGATAAAACGAATGTTATAAAATTTAATATCATCACACGCCAAATAATACCCTAACCGAATTTTCATACTTAAGTAAAATCGTGTAACAATTATTTGAAAGTATATCATATTTAATGGGTCCCCAAATTATATCACACAAATTACAATTTACCTAAATTGAGAAAATTCATTCACACGCTGTTATAGCCAAATCATGCACTCATTTGTTTCCTTCAATTACAAACCGTATATTATTGCTTTCCTATCTTAAGAAAATCTCTTACACATTTTCTCCATATGTATACATGCACATCTTTCTTTCCATATCACACCAATTCTCTAAACTAAAACCCTAAAACCTTAACCCACACGCGCGCTTTTGACAGAAAATATTCAATCCCATTTGACTTGTATTCAAACCAACTCGTGTATATGTTGAGAAGATACACCATATCTTCTTGCCTTAAACAAAAAAAACGTGACATGCCATTCTTATACATGTCCCCACATGTTTTCTAAATTCTCATATACCTCAGTGATTGCTTCCAAACGCTATAAAAGCCTAAACAATCCTAAACCATGTTATCCCTGTATATTATATACAAGTTAGAAATTCCTCTAATTCTAGTTCGAATCGTTATTTTGATTTTTGCGTCCTGTACAAGAAGGTTTCTGGGGCTCGCATGCTATGTCGATTAGTGTCGCAGCTTTGGTCTCGTAACAGCAGTCGTGTTTGGGTTTTAATCTCTTCGATCCTTCCTAGTTCAGCCTGAAGGTAATTTTTATCTTTAACTTTGTCACACATAACATACTATAAACATGTTTCATCTAAATCAGTCATACGTTAATATAAGAACCCTAGCATAGCATGCTTTGGTTATTAAGGGTATCACACGATATGTGGTTAACAATGATGTCGCACTTGGTTTTCTTTCCCTTCGATCAGACCTGGTTTCAACCCTTGGTTATTAATCGTTAACTTTCTTCTGGACTTGACATGGGATACAGAATTTACAATGTCATTCATATAAATAGAAAAAAACCTAAACGAATCATTCTATTAAGGGACGTATGGGTTGTGGGATAAAGCATGTCAACGATTATAAATCTTGGAAACAATAAAAGTTATGAACATGCATCAGGATTTAGAGTTTTGGTGTGAGTCGTTTGCGTGAAGGTTCTTGGTATTGCATGCGTTGGGTTTGGGGGTAAACCATGTCACGTATTTTGTTGTTAATGTTTGTGTGTATGGGTGGTGGTGTCGTAGGAACCAAAAAGCTCGGTTACTTGCATGCTTGATAGTCGTGTATACGAGTAAGAGTTGTGTGATTGTCCCTGCCTCGATTTAACATGGTCTGGTCTCGCGTTAATATCGTCTCATTTGTGAGTTTTGATCTCCAATGATAGTGAAGCGAGGGCATAGGGCTGTAGTTTATACCTCGATTTTGTTGCATGCTATACGAGAGTCGAAGAGTATTCCAATCCAAGTTAGACGGATAAAATACTGGTTTAGTAAATTAAGCACTTGTGACATTTCCATATGTCAGTTTGTATTTTATTGTATCTTATCCGGTTGGTATGAAGAGTTAATTTTTCTTTTTCACATCTTTAGGATGATAAAACAAGTTATGTTTTACTTTTAGATTTTTTTTTTTTTTTTTTTTTTTTTTTTTTTTTTTTTTATATAAGGCTCTGTCCACCAATGTTTTACAAGGATGTTTATACGCCGCGGGGTATTGTTTATCGATGTTGTCTCGCTAAAACAGTTTCGAATCGGAATTTAAAAAGATGTCGAGTCTGTTCTATTTGATCGGTCCTAAATATTTTTGAAACTATCATTTGATGAAACCATACTCTAGTTATTAATCGTGCGACATTATGATATAGTAGAACCCGAATTGAAAACCTATGTTCTTACTAAATATAATCAAACCCTAAAACTTAATCATATAATATTAAAGGGTTTAACTAATAACAATAGCTACTAATGGCAATAATCAGTTACGTTATAATATGATAAATGGACTGATAAATAATATATGATTATAATTCGTGTAGATTCGGAGAAGAATGAGTGATCCACTTTTCCTTGTGTTCGTTTTCCCATTTGCCTTCTTTTGCATAAGGTACAGATATTCTGCCCTTCTCAGTAAGGTGCCTTCGTACTCATGATTTTCTGATTTCTGACTCATCATAGGATTTCCCTAAGCCATTGCTATGTTCCCCTTTGTTTGTGAACTCTTGATATGACCTTTCTGATATTGAATACTGAACCTACTGATACTGAACCTTCTGATATTGGACCATCTGATATGAACTTTCTAATATAACTGAACTGGATATTGACCTATGAAACTAAACTGAATACTGAATACTGATACTTGACCACTGACCCACAGTTTGATACTACGAGCCATAACTAGTCATGAGGGTTTCATGACCATGTCATTGATGCACCGATGGCATGACTCTAGGGCAGGAGAGTGATGACCTGTTCCGTCCCTGACTGTATTTTATTTGGTGTGTTGGGAGGTTTATGGCCACCTGGGGCGTATGGATGCATCCTAGAACTGTTACTGTTACTGATTACTGTATTACTGGTGACTGATGGTGTGTGCGATACACGTCTTTCACACTCTGGGAGCTAGCTACTCCACTTACTGATTACTGATTACTGAGAGGTCTCCCCTCTATATATGGCTACATGATGATACTGTTACTGTTACTGGGCTCGTAGAGGATTACTGTTTCCTACACCTTATACCCTTGTACTTCTCATTACTGTTACCTTTTCTTATGCTATAACTCTGATTGATTCGTATTTCATTTACTGTCCATTATTCTGTATTACTGCTTGTTACCGTTATATCTGTTCACTGGGCTTTTTAAGCTCAGCCGCATTTCTTTTCCTGCGGCAGGTTTTAGTTGGAAGATGGGTATGAGTGAAGAGACTTTCGGACTTAGAAGACTTGATAGTTATTTTGGCTTAGAGATGATTAGAAGTTATTATATTGTTAGCATTTGTATTCGCATTTGTAACCTTGTAATTCAGTATTTCAGTTGTAACCTTTGAGATTCCTTGTATTACTGTAATGTATGCTTTGTTTTGATCTGATAAGAAACCATTAGTGTGACATCTTTACCCTTGTCGGGTTGGGGCGTTACAATTATGGTATCAGAGAGACAGGCTGCGACTCGTAATACATTTACCCTTGACCTGTGAAGTTTGGACCACTAAGTTTCCACCGTAGGCACTCATAAGACAACCTTTGGGAATTTGCTTTAGGATTACCCCATAGGAACATAAGTTATAACCGGTGAGGAATGGGTAGGCTAGGACATCTATGTAAGTAGCATTGCTTCCGCATCACTCTGATTCGTGCCTTTGCCTTTAGCTAAGCCTTATAAGAACACTTGTTTCCGAAGCTAGAAAGTTTTGCGACTTAAGCTTAATAACCAAGTAAGTTTGGAATTCCTCGAAAACTACATGGATACCTTGCACCATTTAAGTTTCACTTCCTGATTTTGATCTCCACTTCCGATCTGTTTGATAAACAGTTTGATACATTTCCGACCATCCCGAAGGTCATTTAGCCCTAATGTGTTTGACACATTCTATGAATTCATTACCCGTGTGGGATATAAATGTATCACCTGATACTACTTGAATCTGCATAATCCATTACTACTCCTATGAGAACTCTGGTAATTATTAATCATGGATATAGGAAGTTTTGTTCCCTCCCTTTGAATGATTAAACTTGCCTGCCAACCAGTTCCTTTGGAAGGATATAATGTAAATACTATCTCAGTATGAAATTGTTAACTGAGCATGATGATGCTGATAACTGATATTCGATATGCCTCACTTTTGACGGTTATACGATGCTCATATTACCAATGATATACACCCTACCTGCCATTTAGGCTAAAAGCTGAACAAAATTCCAACACCTTGAATTGTTCGCTCATCTATCTCAACACTTTGATGAACCATGTACTTGAATCTGATATATGAACTATCCGTATATTTTGACAACCGCATTCGTTCTACGAATCCGTTTACTTTTGATATAATTGACTTTGAGGTCTTTTAGTTATGGATTGGATGGATCTTCGTAAAGCTACCATAGACTACCGTATCCAAAATGTGACTCTTAACAATCTGCTTCACCCTACTTTTGTTATGATGACCCTCAATCGCTTAAATCTGTTAAGATTAATGTTGCTATGAAAGCACATATTCCGATCTCATTAGATTGTCAAGTTCTCCTGACACCTATTAGTATCCACCCTTAGAGAGCTCTGGCATTGGAAGTTTTATTGTACAATTTTGCTGGTATTTTCTGATGAACCTCTTAGAATTCCCTCCTGCTTGGGAAGTAGAGTTGGCATCGAATTGATCTCAGTTGACGAAACCATGATGCCATAGAAGTTGAGAGATTAAAGGAACTGATGAAATATGATTGTCTTCACCCTAGTGTTTATCCTGGGATTTTCCTGTTGGCTCATGAAGAAGAAAGAGAGAAGTATGCGGTGGCGTATCGACTATCGTGAACTTAACCATATCACTATCCGAAATCATTATCCATTTCCGCGTATCAATGATCGATTTGGTCTATCTTTGAAACTCCGTATCAGACAGCCTCATTGAATGTTTGAAGGACTAAAGAAGCAACCACAAGAACTTCTAAGAAGGGAGATGACTAACTGAGAGTAACCTCCATGAAGCATTTCAGTTTTATTCGTAAAGAGGAAGATAGGTGATGTGAAGTAGATATGAAGTTTTCCCTGAGACGATTCTTGAAGCTGCTTTCGTACTCGTGGTGATCATTATGAGTTTTAAATGATGCCAATTGTATTGTCTAATAGAATCATGTTTTCGCGAGTAGTTGAACAATTGTCATAGTATGACAGTGTGTTTATGCTCAGAGACGAAAGAGGAATACGTAGATCATCTTCGTATTAAGCAGAATGACCCTTTGTTCTGGAAGAGTAGATTTGATTGGCGTTCAGAGATTGTAGCAGACAGCACTACCAGGTATCTTGCGATGACAGAGTTTTCCACAGGAAGGACCAAGATTGAAGACCATAGTTAGAGTTAGGAACCTTGTAGAAGAGTAGTAGAAGATGTTCGCGGCCGGCGTTACCATGGAAGAAGCATCCAAGGAGGAATTCACGTTACCACACCACAGTGTCCAGAGGAGGTGCCGAAGGCTTGAGGGACCAGACTCAAGTTTATAATTCCTTTCCACCCTATGATCATATGGACAAACGTAGACAGACTGCTTGGACTTGGAAGAGGTTTAAGATCATGTATTTGAATGGATGAAAATTCTGAAGCGAACGTTTGTGTTTGGAAGAGTTGATTCTGTGAAGGATGAAGCTATGGATGACGTAATTTACTCCCTCTTAACCTACTTAAATTTCCGTTACCTGATGACAAGATCCTTTGAATGATTTAGGTTCTCTATTAGTAATTCTGTTCTGTGTTCATTCTGCGTATGTTGGCTGGTGGTTTTGTTATGCGATTTTTGACGAATTGTGGGAGGAACCTTGAGATTCATGTCCAGAAATGGGCGAATTTTTGAAGCAACCACTTATATTGACTGAGTTAATTTTGGTGAGTGATGAAGGATTGACGCTATTAACGACGTACCTTAATTTCGATAGGCATTCTAGGATTTCTGTTACGCTTACGAGTGGCTTCGTTCTCCTCTTAGTTATGTTATTTGATTTTGATGACCTCTGAGACTATAGTTGGACTAGGTGGATTAAGATAGGTTATTTTGTTCGCGACTTGAGATAAAGTATGACCATCATGAGGGCATACTTATATGATGCTAGTATTATGACGCCTGATCAACGTGATAATACTTACATCATATAACGTGCACTTATTGTGATCATAGGATATTTCGAGAAGTGCCTTAGAGCCTTAGAATTTCTGATAGCTGTTTGAGATTATCTGCGTTAGTGAGACTTTAGGTTCATTCTACCTATACGCTTAATCTGCCTTCACTGTTATACGATTTGATACGTTTGGATACTCGACACGCGTTTGCTGACCTCTGTACTTCCGATAAGAATCTTAGGTCCTGTTGTAGAGCTTCCTGCCGGTTGATGTTATCAAACAATCTGTTCTCTGTACGTTCTCATCTGATTTGTCTAATCACATTCTATGGACGACATATCCGTCAAATCCTACGTATTTCCTGTATCTCTCCCGAGAGAATACGATTATCATCTATTACGTTTGGTATATTATTCTTTTGATCTGGATTCAGTATGGTATGTCCTTTCTGAAGAAACCGAAGCTATTTTGATCGACAAGATAGAGTCATGAGAAACAAGTCTTACACATTTCTGTTCACTGTCCATTGTGTTTCGTTTCGTTTCACTTCAATTTTCGAGGACGAAAAATTTCTTTTAGAGGGGAAGAATTGTAAAACCCCAAATTTACCACAATCTGAAATGACCAAAATACCCTCTAATTTTGAAATTTTAAGAGCTTATAAAATACGCTATAAATTAAAATTGGAGTTATATAACATGTTATGACTCGAGACCACACTATATGAACTTATAACCTAAGCATTTAACCGTTAATAATTGAACGAATAAAAGTAAAACGATATTAAAGACTTATGATAAAACGAATGTTATAAAATTTAATATCATCACATGCCAAATAATACCCTAACCGAATTTTCATACTTAAGTAAAATCGTGTAACAATTATTTGAAAGTATATCACATTTAATGGGTCCCCAAATTATATCACACAAATTACAATTTACCTAAATTGAGAAAATTCATTCACATGCTGTTATAGCCAAATCATGCACTCATTTGTTTCCTTCAATTACAAACCGTATATTATTGCTTTCCTATCTTAAGAAAATCTCTTACACGTTTTCTCCATATGTATACATGCACATCTTTCTTTCCATATCACACCAATTCTCTAAACTAAAACCCTAAAACCTTAACCCATACGCGCGCTTTTGACAGAAAATATTCAATCCCATTTGACTTGTATTCAAACCCACTCGTGTATATGTTGAGAAGATACACCATATCTTCTTGCCTTAAACAAAAAAAACGTGACATGCCATTCTTATACATGTCCCCACACGTTTTCTAAATTCTCATATACCTCAGTGATTGCTTCCAAACGCTATAAAAGCCTAAACAATCCTAAACCATGTTATCCCTGTATATTATATACAAGTTAGAAATTCCTCTAATTCTAGTTCGAATCGTTATTTTGATTTTTGCGTCCTGTACAAGAAGGTTTCTGGGGCTCGCATGCTATGTCGATTAGTGTCGCAGCTTTGGTCTCGTAACAGCAGTCGTGTTTGGGTTTTAATCTCTTCGATCCTTCCTAGTTCAGCCTGAAGGTAATTTTTATCTTTAACTTTGTCACACATAACATACTATAAACATGTGTCATCTAAATCAGTCATACGTTAATATAAGAACCCTAGCATAGCATGCTTTGGTTATTAAGGGTATCACACGAAATGTGGTTAACAGTGATGTCGCACTTGGTTTTCTTTCCTTCGATCAGACCTGGTTTCAACCCTTGGTTATTAATCGTTAACTTTCTTCTGGACTTGACATGGGATACATAATTTACAATGTCATACATATAAATAGAAAAAAACCTAAACGAATCATTCTATTAAGGGACGTATGGGTTGTGGGATAAAGCATGTCAATGATTATAAATCTTGGAAACAATAAAAGTTATGAACATGCATCAGGATTTAGAGTTTTGGTGTGAGTCGTTTGCGTGAAGGTTCTTGGTATTGCATGCGTTGGGTTTGGGGGTAAACCATGTCACGTATTTTGTTGTTAATGTTTGTGTGTATGGGTGATGGTGTCGTAGGAACCAAAAAGCTCGGTTACTTGCATGCTTGATAGTCGTGTATAAGAGTAAGAGTTGTGTGATTGTCCCTGCCTCGATTTAACATGGTCTGGTCTCGCGTTAATATCGTCTCATTTGTGAGTTTTGATCTCCAATGATAGTGAAGCGAGGGCATAGGGCTGTAGTTTATACCTCGATTTTGTTGCATGCTATACGAGAGTCGAAGAGTATTCCAATCCAAGTTAGACGGATAAAATACTGGTTTAGTAAATTAAGCACTTGTGACATTTCCATATGTCAGTTTGTATTTTATTGTATCTTATCCGGTTGGTATGAAGAGTTAATTTTTCTTTTTCACATCTTTAGGATGATAAAACAAGTTATGTTTTACTTTTAGATTTTTATTTTTTTTTATTTTTTTTTATTTTTTATTTTTATATAAGGCTCTGTCCACCAATGTTTTACAAGGATGTTTATACGCCGCGGGGTATTGTTTATCGATGTTGTCTCGCTAAAACAGTTTCGAATCGGAATTTAAAAAGATGTCGAGTCTGTTCTATTTGATCGGTCCTAAATATTTTTGAAACTATCATTTGATGAAACCATACTCTAGTTATTAATCGTGCGACATTATGATATAGTAGAACCCGAATTGAAAACCTATGTTCTTACTAAATATAATCAAACCCTAAAACTTAATCATATAATATTAAAGGGTTTAACTAATAACAATAGCTACTAATGGCAATAATCAGTTACGTTATAATATGATAAATGGACTGATAAATAATATATGATTATAATTCGTGTAGATTCGGAGAAGAATGAGTGATCCACTTTTCCTTGTGTTCGTTTTCCCATTTGCCTTCTTTTGCATAAGGTACAGATATTCTGCCCTTCTCAGTAAGGTGCCTTCGTACTCATGATTTTCTGATTTCTGACTCATCATAGGATTTCCCTAAGCCATTGCTATGTTCCCCTTTGTTTGTGAACTCTTGATATGACCTTTCTGATATTGAATACTGAACCTACTGATACTGAACCTTCTGATATTGGACCATCTGATATGAACTTTCTAATATAACTGAACTGGATATTGACCTATGAAACTAAACTGAATACTGAATACTGATACTTGACCACTGACCCACAGTTTGATACTACGAGCCATAACTAGTCATGAGGGTTTCATGACCATGTCATTGATGCACCGATGGCATGACTCTAGGGCAGGAGAGTGATGACCTGTTCCGTCCCTGACTGTATTTTATTTGGTGTGTTGGGAGGTTTATGGCCACCTGGGGCGTATGGATGCATCCTAGAACTGTTACTGTTACTGATTACTGTATTACTGGTGACTGATGGTGTGTGCGATACACGTCTTTCACACTCTGGGAGCTAGCTACTCCACTTACTGATTACTGATTACTGAGAGGTCTCCCCTCTATATATGGCTACATGATGATACTGTTACTGTTACTGGGCTCGTAGAGGATTACTGTTTCCTACACCTTATACCCTTGTACTTCTCATTACTGTTACCTTTTCTTATGCTATAACTCTGATTGATTCGTATTTCATTTACTGTCCATTATTCTGTATTACTGCTTGTTACCGTTATATCTGTTCACTGGGCTTTTTAAGCTCAGCCGCATTTCTTTTCCTGCGGCAGGTTTTAGTTGGAAGATGGGTATGAGTGAAAAGACTTTCGGACTTAGAAGACTTGATAGTTATTTTGGCTTAGAGATGATTAGAATTCATTATATTGTTAGCATTTGTATTCGCATTTGTAACCTTGTAATTCAGTATTTCAGTTGTAACCTTTGAGATTCCTTATATTACTGTAATGTATGCTTTGTTTTGATCTGATAAGAAACCATTATTGTGACATCTTAACCCTTGTCGGGTTGGGGCGTTACAAGATTACTTCATTTATTTATGTCATTTCAATAATACATAAATATTTAGTTTGAAGTAATCTCATTATCATATTGACACTTGTTCTAATAAGGATCTAATTTAGAACTTGCAAATTAACATAGTTTCATTACATCATTTGATCTGCTAGTAATGAAAGTATGTAATTTACCTTGTCATTAATATCTATGTCAAGGTCTCACTTACGCTAGATATTAATTCCAAGTGTTCTATTTATTAGATGTGAATAAATCACATTAGAACATTAATTCTCTTACCTTGCAGTCAAGAGAATCCTTTAAATCATATTCCTTTGTGTTGTTGCTTGCACACAATTAAGATTTCTCCCACTTGTGCATGGAACAACATCATGTATCAGATAAACAACACGTCACGCGTTTGTTTAATGTGATCAATATGATTGTGTCATAGATATTCGTAGATATAGAACCACCTTGTCTTGTAAGGAAACGCACATTACTATCCTTAAACTCACAAGTGTCTATAATTGGAAATTAATTATCTCAAGACATTCTAGAGATAATCTGGGTTACTACCAAGATAACAAGCTTATAGCTCCCACTGAATTACAGATCATTACATTAATATATGTTATTCAGTAGTAACAACACAATGCTCCCACTGGATTTGACAACATTATAAGTGTTTCATAACCAGTAAAAGCAAATAGTGTGCTATTTACTTTCCTACACCTTTGAGTGATCCCATATGTAACAATTACTTAGTTACTAAAGAATGTATTCTACTTTGTAAATGATGGACTATCCATTAATCCAATTAACTTGGAAATAATTGGGCATGCAATTTCTTCCTTAATTTGACTACCATCCTCACAATGGCATGTAGCATCAAAAGTGGTCAAAGCACAACAACTTGACAAAGTGTGCTAGTTTGCCTTTTACCAATTTTGCGGTAACTAGTCTAGCTTCTAATTTAATAACTCATGAAATGTGCAAGTTTCTTAACTATTAAAATTTTGCTATGAGTTATTCCTTAGAATTTAGACAATTCTAATTTTCCCATTATACCCTTCTCATACATGAAAAGGTATATGGTTTAAGTCTCACTCTTCTCAAAGAAAGTAGACTTGGTTTGTTCTTTTAGTAAAGTTGACTCTAGCCTAAACCCCTACGGGTGTAGATCAATTTTCCACTAAAAGAATGCCCCACATTTACGGTTTTTAACATTGCATTAATACATTAAATGAATTTACAAAATTCAACTTTAGTATTTTCGATAATAATTTTTCAAGAAAAGAAAACTACCCAGGAAATATAAAATAACCATTTAATTTCTTGAAAACTAGGATCCAACTTTCCATAGTTCCACCACATCAGTTGATCTGCTAGCAGTGAAAGTACAAAAGATGGTAACTTGTCGTACAATAATCGCGAAACAATTTTTCGACTCCTAAATTTATGGGAATTACATTTTCCAAAAATAATTTTGCAATGTAAGCATGTTTCTTCCCATCTCATGCTTTAAGTCTCAAGGTCTCACTTATAACTTAATTAAGTCGTCTAATTTAGAAACATGTAAATTCACATAATTTTATTACACTCAGTTGATCTGCTGGCAATAAAAGCATGTAATTTACCTTGTCATTAATATCCGTGTCAAGGTCTCACTTACGCCAGATATTAACTTCAAGTGTCTCTTATAATTAGATAGCATGTGACTTAAATTTTATAGGGTATTTATTTTGATGTGACAATCAAAATATGTACAAAGAAGCATGCACTCATCTTTGTATCATAAGTTTTCAAAACCATTTTAATTACTAATTTGTTAAGAGTTAAATCAACAAAGTTTTAATTGAGGCGTTGAGCAATTTACAACTTTGCCTTAAGATGCTTCGTACATGTAATGGTGTACTTGGTAAGTCTAATTAGACGCACAGGCGAGCGGAGAGACAGAATGGAGTCTTTTTAAGGTCACAATTTAATGCGTACCAACCTTATACCCACTTTATAGTTTGTCTAATTAGGTCCGCCGCTTCGACCATTTGTACAGTTGCATCAATCAATTCAAAGTTTTTGATTCTAAGTCTTATAAAAAATATGTAGTAAATTATTAAATTGTTAGTCTCGCCTGGGAGCAAATTACCGTGCGAAGCGAACCACTATCGGCACATAAGACTTGGCAATAAATAATTTACCACAGCATAAGGTTTCATAGTTATTATGTCCATTTAATTTTTTATACCAAAAATCACCCTCTTGTTTGCTTACAATTCAAGAATAATTTAAACAAATAAGACAAGTAATTTCAACAAAATTAAATAAACACGAATAACGCATATAATCTTAACAATTAAATCATATAGCCACATGCAAACCTTTTGATAAATCCTATTAATAATCTATATGTGTAATTATTATGTATATAATTAATAAAACTCCCATTGGTTTTCGAGCGCATTATACCCAATGGACCACAGACGCCAACAATTGACCGCGTAAGTTTTAATAATTAAATACCACATTGCACATAACTGATTCATTAATTTAATAGATTAGGTCTTCCCTAATTTTAGATTTATCTAAAACATGTAGCATGTAAAACAAACCCTAATCCATGATTTCTTTGCATGAAAAAATCATGGATCAAACAGGAACGTAACCCTTTATTCAAATAATCACATAAACACATGTTCCTAATTTAGGGTTACAAAACTAGCTTTTTATTAAAGAGGGTCGAACCCCCCCCCCCTAAATTCTTATCGAATTTTTTTATTTTAGATCTTGTAAAAACCCTAAAAAAAATAATTCGACATATGAACATGTAAATCCAAGCAAGATTTGATTTTAATTATGTGTTTCGGTAATTACAATTACATGTTAAACGGCTCATGATGCCACTGTTGGTTTTAGATAACTTGACATTCAAATAAATAAATAACCATAAACATCAAAGCACACAATTCGAGGAAGCAAGGATCATAATTAACATGTATAATGTAATAGCGAAAAATAAATAGGAACGTACCGTTATGATCCTAGCAAGAACAAGGATCAAATCTTCTATCTCCTTCACTAGATCAATCAAACAAGAACAAACAGGATTAAGGAGGAACCCCTTACCTTTTGTTCCATAATCCAAGATGAATAACAAAAGTATGTTATATCCGAGATCTTCCACACACGTACTATAAAAGCAACCAAAGGTTGATGCTAGTAAATGAACACAATTTATTAAACCAAAACTATTTTGTTTAATAAACCTTGAATCTAATATTCAAGAAGGAGGTAAACAATGATATCAATCTTGCACATACTGTACACGATACATATGTCAAAGATAATATGATATTAATTAATATGCATAGAGTACATTACATATCAAGCATATGCAAAGCTACTGTACGAGCCATGCATAGAATAATAAAGTCGATTTGACTTTAGGGTATGATCATCATGTCGTCTGACATTTTTAGGTTATTATAAAGTGTCGATTTTTGTAGAGCAAATAAGGGTGTATATATAGCCTCCAAACTTGTTCTCAAAGTTTGAGTCTAATACATCCTCAAGTCCCAAAACTTGACACTCAACCCCCTCCTTTATTTACTAACAGTCATTAGTCAATTCTGTTGATTACTTTAACATCCGTTAGTCCATATTTCGTGTCCAAATAATTAAAATATATAATAATTATATATATTAATTATTCCTTTGATCATTCATACGTAAAGTGTGCAATCCCTCAGTCCCGTATTCGATTCTAGTCATACACGATTTAATATTTTTCCAAAACTCTAACAAAAGATCCATGCACGATTGCTATGTACCAGCGTAATGTTCGCATCATTACCTCTACGTAATGTTCGCATCATTACCTCTATGCGAATAAGGTAATGACACGTGTTTTGTACGTTGTAACAGTCGTGGATTGAGCTCCAGCCTTGTCGTTACTTGATCGGGTTAGCCAGGCTTCAGGCCTGGCATGTGAAGTTGCTTTCCAGGCGAGTTGTGATACGTTTTGGTAGTGCATCTATTTCGAGTGTATGATCTTTAGCCAGTTGGGCTGAAGCTTTCATACGCTATCAGTGAGAGTAGATGATGGGTTGATATTACCTTAGAAAGATTTTCACTTTAAGTAATGAGTTAATGAATAGAAAGATTTTTCACTTTAATTAATGAGTTAATGAATAGGTTGAGATTTTTAAACACGTAATTCATTGGAGTTACTCTAACAAGTTAGTTAACAAGTTGAGTAGTTTGCATTTTGGTCCTTGATCGTGTGACCATTAGTCAAACTTCGTGAAACTCATAATGAGCAACTGAAAGGCCAAAACCACTAACGAATAAATTTGAAAGTGTTCATCCTGAATAGGTAAACAGAGAAAGATTTATGTTAAAGTCATTATGAGAAATCAAGCATGTTATGTTTTGATGTACATGGCCTAACCGTATTCTCATAAGTGTTTTCAAGCTTTTTTCTTTTATCATTGAAAGACTTTTCTAGCCCTTTTTGGGACGCCTTAATACATGGTCCATCTTCGTGGCTCAAAACACTGGAGTTGTCAATTTATTGCATATAATGACACTAATTAATTATCAGTCAAAGCCTTCAAAAGCATATATTAGCATTTGGCAATAAGTAGGGGTTCCCTCCCTTCTATAACTCATCTAAACTTTATGATTATATTGTCTATATTTACAATTAATAACGTGATAAGGTTTACATTCACGTTATAAAGCAAATAGTGATTTATATCACAGTCATGGTTGAGGTGATAATATATCATGTATGATAAGTGCTAATATATTAAAAGTAACAATTTCTCAATCTGCCATAACATTACTGTTCATAACTCGTTGGACTCTGTTTAGTAGTTCCACCGCCTCAGGTGCAAGGAAATCAAATGTATCAAACGCGAAAGGAATAAACACGTGTTGATTTTCAATGCATGCTTTCTCGTTTTTTGTCACTTTGCACAAGGCGGCTTTCAAAGCGGCATGTCCACCTGTAAAACCCCGACTACTCAACCCCACGAGAGGAGAAACCCCGGTTAGATCCACACAAGCATGTTTCCCCCCAACCCATCCAAAAACCAAAATGTCAGACGGTCTCAATGTAGATCTTCCATCCGACGGGTCCATCAAAAAGTTCACAGGCGCTTCTTTCTTGGCAGAGATCCCGGCACGCCTACATACATCAAAAAGGACGTCTCTAACAAAATCAGGTCGGTACTTGAAGCCCGGGAGCTCTTTACAATGAACCGCATGTTCCCCAAAGGAATCCAAACATGCCTTGCGACAAATAGGGCATATCTCATCAATCGGAAATAATGGAATCATAAGGCGATACTTAAGGATAGTACGATATTCCACCGGTGATATATGTTGACCTAGCCCGTCTATGGGGATAGCTAGTAGAAAATCCTGAGCATGTGGTGCACGTAGACACTCAAAAATAGCTTTCTGTCTCACAGTCATGTCAAAGTGAACTTCCCTATCCTTGACCATTTCACTAAAAAGGGCACTCGCCAGTGTTTGTTGGGATTTAGAGGGGACGGTGTCCTTATTAATGAAACCACTAAAATCAAAGCTTGGAATCGTATCACGAAGACAATCCAGAGCACAACCATAATCAACATCTATACCACATATGCCACTGTCACGTAAGATGTGGTCTTGTAGCACCCAAGATTGGGCCCTCGATGCCACAAAAGCATAAGAGGAAACCACTTTTGCCGAGTACAAACGCAAACCACCCAATCGAATGGGCAAAGATGAAAGTCGCCACTGTAAGTCTCCAAAGAAAGGTCCTCCACAAACCACTATGTTCTCAATCGACTCACGCAATACTTTGTCAAAGAACAAAGTTGCATCCTCCATGTGTACAGGTTGACAAGTCCTTAAACCAAAAAAGAGTTTAGCAATACACATACATGATCGAAGCAAAAGGAGCTCACTTTGCGGTTTATGTAACTGTGGAAGAAGACTCATCAAATCAACAACATTCGTGGCTCTCCTCATAGCCAACCCACTGATAAAATTAGCGTCTCGACTTACAGCTCCCCCAAGAAGCTTTACACCTAATGACGGCCTCCGAATATTGACAGAAAATAAACCCTCACGAAGCTTTATACCATTACATGAGGGCCAAAATATCTTTGTTTTCTTGATGTTAAGTTCAAGACCCAAACCTGGACCACTTACTCTTATAATGTCTAACGCCCTGGCCACCTCTTCCGAGTCTCCAATAACGGTCCCATCATCAAGATACCAAGCATGAATTAGAAGGTTGCAACTGTATCTGATCTTATGTACTAGTCGGTGTAATACAAGAGCAAAAAGAAGAGGTCTCAATGGGTCGCCTTGCTGCACTCCAGTGGCAGACCATATATGTGTGTCTCCTATATACAATCTCACTGCCTGCCCATATAAGAAATCAACCCACAAAGATATGGAGGGGTACCTCACCCTAACCTCATGAAGTAATGCTGATCTATCCACAAGGTTAAAAGCATTCGAGAAGTCCACAGTAAGCATTGCAAGAGACCCATCATTGTGATATTCACTCAACACCCTATTGACACTATTTAAAACAGCCTCAGCGCCACCCGAAACTCCGACTCCAAACTGAAAATCACTAAGGTACTTTGACATTTCTTTACCCACACCTTTCATAGCAACCTTGGAAACCAAACGTCTCCATATAGTACCTACTGCAATAGGTCGAATCCCGTTATCTGGTTTAAGGAGGGACGTTAGAGGAGCAGAAGCAACATACTCCACCAAAATAGTCGGACACCTTCCCGCTAACTACAAATTAACGACTAAGGTGATGGCCTTTAAAAGATCTGCGGCAGTAGCATACCCCTCTCCACATAAAGTATCTAAAATATGTTGTGCCCTTAAACCATCTCTCCCACATGAAGTACCTTTAGGGAACGATTTAATGCAACCAAAGACACTATCAATCTCTGCTACAAGGGGAGGCTCGGAAAATGTGTTACTCAACGTGGATGGGGGTGGCTTGTAAGGATGTGTAGCAACCACAAAATTTTCAGGTCCTTACACAACCTTAAACTCAAAATAATTCATTTTAGAAGTTACAAATTTCTCTTGCGTATAACTTTTAACTAAACTGCATGAACTGAGAGAACGAGCCACATGCGTACCGACACCCAATTAGTTATGGCTTTGGTCTAACAAATTCTTATATGAGTCAAAAATATTGTTTTCA
The DNA here is from genome assembly GCA_021014915.2 of Artemisia tridentata subsp. tridentata. Classification (NCBI taxonomy): domain Eukaryota; kingdom Viridiplantae; phylum Streptophyta; class Magnoliopsida; order Asterales; family Asteraceae; genus Artemisia; species Artemisia tridentata. Next base: position 304,796,352 of record CP139508.1, read on the forward strand.
TATCAATATTATTAAGATACTCTCAACATTGTATGTTACGTGTTTTAATTGAAAACATCAAACCGGGTTGCCACGACTCACATTTGAACTCAACAAGACACGAATTTCGCTCCGTAAAAATCATTAAATTATTTAAGGGCTTATAACACTAACCAACCCAAGTATATTTTGCTTTCTCCTTGTGTGACCAGGAAATAAATGAACAAACACACCCTAATACATATACATATACATATACATACTTAACATTTTTTTGTTACTCGACACCATACACCAACACAACCAACAAGCTCAAACACAACTCGACATCTTCTTTTCTTTTTCCTACCTTGCGTGTGAGACCAAGCAACACCAAGCCACTCTAAGCTCTAGTCTAAACAATAAACTAATACATGTCCTATACCACTTTTTGAATCATGTCACTATGTTCCCTAACTACACCACATGCCTTCTCCTTTTTCCCTTTTCTTGATTCGACTAGACACAACCTTTTTATATTTTTTTATCCTAGCTCATGTAGTAGCTCTATTAAACAATTAGAAAGACCATGCTTTGACATTTTTTTTTATGACATTGTTGTCCTCTTGTTTCAAACCCACGAACAAACAGCCACCCTAAAACTTCCATGCATGCAATTTTATAATAACCTAGTCTTTAGTAGAGTCTTATTTTAATGGTGTGAACCATGACTTGTCCTCCTATATAATGCAAGATATTGTGTAAGTCATCACTTCACCTCAAAGCAACACACACACAACTCTCTTTGCCTTCTCTTTGTGGTTCGGTCACAGTAAGCAAGAAAGAAAGAAGAAAATATTGGGTTTTACTTGGTATTGATTTTGGGTTTTGGGTTGAAGTTTTGCTCTTGTTTCTTTGGTTCTTTCTCTTGCTCGACATTCATTCTCACCCACTGTAAGGATTTCCAATTTCACTAGCCTTGTGTTTTCTTGTGTTACTTAAATATTAAACATGTTAATATTTGGCACAATGTTAATATACTTAAGTTGGAAAACTAAAACATGCTTCTTGATTTAATACAATCAACATACATAGATGTATGTTTCTTGGTTATGTGTTTAAGCTTGTGCGGTGACAAAGGTCTTTATATGGCATTAACAAACTAAAGAAAATAAGTTAGAGCTATTTACGACTTTTACGAGCATATTGAAACGTACACTAAATGGTTCTTTTTGAGTTCTTTTTTTTGTTTTCGATTTGATTTTGAGTCGAGAAGCCAAAATGAGCCGAAGTACTTATTTTGAGCTTATTCGTACTCCTCATGGTCAAGTGCTTACTTAAGACATGAGCTTATATATGCAAGAACAAAACAGTTGGGGAAGAAAATGCAAGCGTACAAACGAATACATGCAAACACAATAGCGCATGCACACTGAGAAAGGAATATAACTAAAAATGAATCTGTTGAAAAACTCCATAAGTATAAACGGGCTGAAAAACTAAACAACAAAGTTAGGCTCGTCTGTTGGTTGTGGCCTTGCCCTGTTGAGCGAGAGGTCCAACGTTCGAATCTTGCACTTGACCTTTTTGTTACCATATTTCTTTTTATAACTTTTCACATTAGACCCTTGAACTATTAGAACTAGTCAATATTCTTTTTCACAAATTACACTAATAAGGTCTAATGAGTTAGACTATAAATTGACAATGGGGTATTTTTGCAACAATAGATTTATAAGGGAAAAACTAATATTTACATTTTTGTCAAATTCTTATACTTAGTTTATTTTCACAAACTCGACCAAACTGCGAAAACTATATAATAAAATATTATTTATAGAAGATTATATTATAGATTTTTCTAACTTATCATCCACTAATTTAATATAATCACAAATGTATACATAAACATAAATACCTACGCACTTCCAAGAGCCGATACTTACAAATATTTTTAAAATCAATTTAAACATAAACCTTACCACACAAGCAATATTAAACACAACCGCTTGAAAACACTCATATTTATTTAAACACATTGAGTCGTGAGTACACATAATTGTAAACTAAGAATTGCCATACTAATTTAGGTCGCGTGTTGGTGCCATCAACTATTTCTACTTGATTACCGCTTATAGACTGCTGTATTACTGAGGTGAGTTCTCGTAGCCCCTTTTTCATTATGTTTTCCTTGGGGGAAAATGGTACTCAAATGATATTTCGACTGTTTTCATGCTGTGATACATCATTTTCATGTTTTGGACATATATGTGTGATGATGCGATTATGTGCTACAAAATGTTTTGACTGTGTGTACATGAATGCGCAGCTGTTAACTCTTTTTGAGAGCCGAAACATTATGATAGATCTATCGGGGTAGCTTCCCTCTGTGTGTACTGTTTATGGTTGTGACATTGTGATAGGTTCAGTTGGCGCGACACTATTTTGTTTGACTTATGCTTATAATTGGCATTCATGCTCACTATTGTCATACCTTGTATTATTCATAGCTTCGTGGTTTAACTCCTAAACCTACGAGCTCACCAACTTTATGTTGACGTTTTCGAGTATCCATTTTCAAGTGTTAAAAATGAAGTTACCATAGGAGGTTGAGTATTGGACTGGCCTAGCAGACATAAGACAAGACCCTTCCGGACTGAGTTCCAGAAGAGTTATGCATTCAGCTTATTGCCTTAAGATTTTATCATTTTGTGAACTTATGTATTACGACTTGTTTCACCCAACTTTTGGGATTATTGTAACTTGACTTATGATGTGATGTTGCAATTTAGTATATCTCTATTTAGACACCTTGTGTTCCTGATTATGCAAGTCATACCCCGTAAATGCCATTCCGCTGCGCCATTTTTGGGGTGTGACAGGATGCTTAGCCTCCAAGGCTTTAATGGTATCATCACAGTATGGAGCTACACCGGAGGAGGATAACACTTTCACTGTTGCCGTAAAGTGCCCATCCGCAACCTTGCGAAGACACTGCCTGATGTTGGTGTTACCCGTTGTTCTCTCCTCCAGAAAATTACCCCCACCCTGGCCGAAGGACTCCAACCCAGAACCATCTAACATACTATTAACCAACATTGCAATACCATCATCTTTCCCCCATGTAGCCAGTGACTTCAGGATAGAACTTTGTTGCAATGATTTTCTACTCCTGGACCTACGTTCTTGTCTATTCTTGGGCCTACACACTTGAAGCGTGCATCGTGGAAAAAGTAACAATCTGACCCATGCATCAACAGAGTCAGGCTGGACAACCACCTTGTAAAGAACTGTTATCAAAGCCTGAGAAAAAGCGAGCCGACAACCATGAGGGATAGATTTGACAGTAGTGATAGGCACTTTGAAAACACGATCCAGAAGCTCAGCATCCAAAACCAACCCCTCAGTTACTTTTGTCTCAGACTCCTTATTAGACGGATTAGAAATGCCAACAATATATCCACTCATGTCGTCAGAACCTTCAGCAAAACGAACAAGACCATCCGGGTGATGACAAGCACGACTTACAGCATGTAAAGTCATACACTTCCCACACAACCATTGATCAAATACCTTCAAAGTTTCCTCGACTGCCATATATAAACCATGGTCTGTAGAAATAGCCTCGCGTAAGACACATTTACGTTCATCGGTCGAAAGGTGTAGCCTCTTGAGATGAGATATCAAACGAGTAATCCCTTTATTGCCCACTTCACCATCCGGGCAACAGTGAAATCTCCGGAATGGACATGGCCAAATCCCGTCCGAAGAGGTAGAGGAGGTAGTCATGAAAATAGAATGATGAAAATACGTGAAATGAGTTTGCGAGAAAAAAAAAAAGTGTTTTATATATGTTTTTTTGGTTGAGACATTTTTACAAACACGTGGTGGGTAGTAAAATATTTAATGGGATTTTTTATGTGTGTGAATATGGAGATTGCAATAAGTATTCGCATTTTTATTGTTGTTGTGAAATGGAGGAAAGCAAGGAAACTACATGGTTCCGATTTAATTTGACGTGGTGAATGTTTGGATTAGTGTAGGTTGTGTTTGAGTCTCATGTCCAATTTCTTTAAAATGTAGGCTGCGTTATGACACATAGATCCACGAATGTAATAGGTCTTTTTCTTGGGATTCGTGGCTTAAAAACCCTCATTTGATTTCTTTGTAATGTTTGGTCTAGCGCCTTGCTAGTAATAATATTTTGCCGTTCAAAAAAAAAGATCCACGAATGTAGTTTTCAAAAGAGTTAGCTTTGCAATCCAAAAAGGGCTAGTGACGCAGCTTGTTGCTCGTTTGACTTTAACCACTATATAAATTCTATTTTGATGAAATATAAAATGTAATACACATTTATCAATAAAAACAAATGCATGTATCCACTAGTCTCCGGCTCATATAATGACTGGAAGTTCAGTTTTATTCTTAAGAAAACATAATTGAATAACTTTTTAACAATTTTCAATTTTGATCCAAAAAGCTCATTTATGTTAGAATTAAATTTCTTAATGTATTTTCTAGGTGCAAACTACATATTCATGGTCTTTTGACATGAAAGTGATACATACATGACATATTTAGTTATGGATATCCTCTTTGGCTTGCCTTCGCTCTTTTCCTTAATAACACGTATTAAACTATTAAAAAACTAGAGTTGTAAGCTATTTAAGCTATAAATCGTGATATACTTCCACCATTGTACCAACTAAATACCAAAGCTAAAAGTGTTTCAGTTGCATGTTCTCAACTTTTAAATAGTCTTTCAGTATCATATTAATGTTGATGTGTCATAGGTTCATAGCTAAAACTCGATACAAAACACGTTGTTTTTTTTATAGCCTAAAACTATTTAAATTAGAACCCTATATCTAGTTAGTTATCTTTAAGGATCCTTGTATATAAAACCAATACAAACATTTCAATGGCATTTATGCCTTTGTAAACCACATGAAGGGCTTCACATGCAAAAATAAGCAAAGTCAAAGGGGTGTAATGAGTCAGAGGGTAAAGTTAAAATAAAATGACAAATGTCCGTACATTATGGCTATGTTTGGCAAAATTAGCTGTGAGCAGTAGATGTAAGCTGTAGCCACAGCTCACTGCTCACCGCTCACAGCTTCTTAAAGAAGCATTGGAAAAATGAGCTTTCCTAAAAAATAGCAAAGCTCAACGCTCTTTTGCCAAACGAACACTAATATTCAAAAAGCTCATTGTACACCGCTTATCGATCCAAAAAGTTCTGCACCAAACATAGCCTACGTAAAAAGAATTTTATTTTTCTAAAACTTCGCGAAAAAATCCAAAAAAATTCCACAAGATCGGGTATGTTGGTGCGTAAAACTTTTGTGAAAGAAGTTTTTCTAATTTTGAGTTTTTATACTTTTTTTTTTAATGTACAAAAAACGAATTTTGATGTGTAAAAAAATTTTGTTGCACAAAATTTTCAACTTGTTTTAGTTAGATAAGCAATGTTATTTTGATGAAAAAAATTCAAAAGAAGTTGGGTGCAAAAACGAATTTTTGACACCCAAAAAAGTGATTTAATGCACAAACGTATTTTTTCATAATTTTTTTTGTTAAAAAATATCCACTTTTAGAAAAACTTGCTTCACAACTTTTTCATGCACCAACATACCGATCTTGTGAATTTTTTTTGGATTTTTTCGTGAACTTTAAAAAAAAAAAAAAAAAAAAAAAAAATTTTTTTTTTTTTTACTGAGTGTACGGATATTTGTCTTTTTTATTTGATCTTTATCATGAGTCAGATAGATGTTCGTGTCCAGACTTTTGGAGCAGCAAAACTCAAGTGATCCGTGATTTGACTTATACTATAAGGATGCTTTTAGTTGACCAGACCCTATCTGGCTATCTTAAGGTTCTAGACTTCTAGTAGTGATAATTACACTCATACCCTTTCAATAAATATTACACGTACTTATGAACCTAACAATTGGCTGTATTGTATGAAACCATATTCAATGTCAAAACTCAAAAGTCAAAACTCTTCTTGCATGTGACATTGTTTGATTCAAAGTTTGACCTCAAATGTAAGAGGCTTGAAACATATAACGAGCTCATGGCTCGACCTTTATTTGTAACCTTGTTTGATTGAAACTGGTCGAGTTTTACCTCGAATATCATAATCAAGCTTGAAATATATATCGAGCTCGAGCATAACAAAACACAGATTGAATTCTTATTAAGCAGTTTAAAGATCATGTAATATGCATATGCTATTATGTGAACTTAGCATATATTGTAAACTAATGCAGTAGAGTCTTTCTAACGGGAAATGATTTGGCATGTCTAGTTTATATTTCTAAAAGAGTGTGTTAGTTATTTGATGTGGTCTCCAAATTTAAATTTGATCTTTTCATGTTTTCAAAAAACTTTGTTGGGTCATGCTAATCATTTCTCTTTAACATATCTTATAAACTCGCACTTTGCTTGAACTCATGTAAGTCAAACTTTATTGAGCTTCTGAATCACACCTTTACGTTTGAAACACGATTTGCTTTGTGGTTATTCTGCTAGTTATTCGAGCTCTTCTATGGTAAGCTTACTTCATTAAATCTCATCAAGCTACATAAATTAATCGAGTTTGAGTAAGTTTGACACATTTAGCTTTTCAATTCAATAAAAATAAATTGTTACTGAAATTTTGAGAAACAAAAACAACTCTACTTTATATGCCAATAAACTTTGTATAATTTGATTACTTTATGTCTTTATCATGGTGGCAAACTCAAAATGAGCATATGTTATTATGACAAGCATTTGATTCTATACCACTTTCTTAGGATTATCATTTCAAACAAGTAGTCATGTTAAAACTTTGTTGAAAACTTCTAGTTATATAGCCCATTTATTACTAGGCCCATATTGTGAACTTTTCTTTTTTTCTTTTTCATTTTTTGCTTTTCTTTTAATCTGTTTTTGCTGCAATCTTTTTGCTGATTTTGACCCATTTTGTACAGTAAGTGCTGCTGTTACCTTTAACTATTTTTGGTTCCAATATCTTAACTATTTTAGGTTCCAATATCTTAATTTTTGATTGAAGTCAAATAATCAAGTACTATCTAATGATAATTATATCAATACAAAATTACTTCACACCGACTACGTTTAAATTGCTGACTAACCTAGTAAGCAAAAAAAACGCAGAATTATCGTTTCTTAAGAAAAAAAATATGCTCCCAAATTCTGTGAGTGAGATGTCACAAGAAAGAATACAACAAACAACATCAATCTCACAAAGTCATCTAAGTTGTGTCACTTAGCAAGCGTTTATGTCGATTATACTGCTTCTCCATGAAGACCTTTGATGCACCATCAATAGTCCTTTGCCATGTCTAAAAGTACAAAAACAAAAAACAACATATAGTTTAGTTGTGTTAACCTTATCATTACCTTGTCGAAAAGATACACTGAGTAGAGTAGCTATAATACAGTAACAATATAAAAAAACACCATCAAAGACTTCACTACTTAATACCTATGTTGGGAAACTAGAGTCCAGTTATGAATGTTTAAAGTCTAGCTGTATAAGATTTTAACTGAGTTGAAAGCAATTTGGACGAAGATCATCATGTTAAGTAATCTAAACTGTACACATCAAAAGAGTGCTAAGAGACCTCATGACCAAAATGTATTGATTTTGTTACAGTACAAATACTTGAACAAAATTAAGATACTTTTGTTAGTCTCACTTGACTGTATCACACCATGAAGCTACGGCCAAAGCATAGAGATGTCAACTAAAATGTCCTGATTATGTCTTTGAAGCTATGGACAAATAAGTTTCAAGCAATATTCGCGGATTTATATGTGTATATTTGCAAGCACAGGGTGCGCTGTTCCAAACTAACAACACAAGTTATAACACAACTTTAAAGGTTGGGAAACATCTAGATCCCCAATTGTTATTCATACTATGCTAAGCCCTATACCATTATGTTTTCATTTTACATATATTAAAATTCAGGACACTTGCTAAAAGACTAAATTGTTATGCAATTTGCTTGCCCTAAAAGGTACAGATGGTATCTTTAGATGCATTCCCTAAGCCCAATTGAGATAAAATCAAATTTTAATGGTATGTCTTACTAGATTCAGTCATATGTTTTTATTGTAACATACAAAATTTTCAGACATTAACAAAACCTAAACCCAATTTGCTGGAGGTTCTTCTTGAAGCAGTATCTCTATGGGGTAGGAATGTGATTGTCTATACTACCTCTCCAACTCAGCTCCGACATGATTGGGTATTGTTCGATCTCCTAACTAATAACTTATAAAAGTTTCATAGGCTTAACTAATAATTTCTAATTATGTCGCAATTAAACCATCAGAAATGCATAATTAAGACACAAAAACAACCCAATTCACTAAACCTTAAACCCGTAAATCAAACACAAGCATAATCAAATTTCAAAACATACCTTTTCAATCGCTCCAAATATCGACCGCTTCCTAAAACTCCTACCCTTAAAATGCGCTCTCCCAACTTTAACCAACACCCCCGCACCCGACGACCTACGCCCCAGCCCTGTCCCAACAGGAGGCAGCAACGACTTCCTTTCAACAACAACCATACTCTCCAAGCTTTCTCTACGACTAGTAACCGTCTTCTTTCGTCGTTTAAACAGTTGCAATGATTTCTTTTTTGGTGAATCTAGCTCAGCAAATTTGCTTAGCAGTTCGTCTGATGACGCTTTTGTGACATGTTGTACTGCAGGTGTTGGTGTCAGTATAGGTGTAGGTGTTGTCGCTATTGTTGTTAAGGTTGTTGATGTCATTGTTAGTACTAGGATAAATGTTTTTTGTGTGTGTGTGTTTTGTGTGTGAACTGAATCTTAATGAGAGGGAAAATATTGGACCGTTGGTGGTGGGTGGTGAGAATGTGGAAATATAGCCGTTGGGTCAGGGACATATTCTGATAAGTGTATTATCACATTAGTTTAATAGTCATGATGGTGAATACAATACTCCCTCCACAGTAATATGGTTAACGCGCCACTTATAATGGTAAATAATTAGTGGGTTCTTTTAAGTAATCTATTATGAGAAATGTTAAAATCACACAAAATTTATAAAAAAAATAAAATAAAATAAAATAAATAATAATAATAAAATGGTTTGTTATAAAAGAAAAAGTTGTGAATGAATTGAGTAAATAAGTGGTCAAAAACTCAAAATGTCATGTCTTATCATTATGTGAAAATGTTTTTGTAAAATTATATAGTTTTAGCAAATCTCATGTTTTAAACCTCCTCAGATATTTGATCTTCTCAAAAAAATTTAAAGGTTCAAACGCTACTAGCTGCATATTTTGAGGTGGTCAAGGAAATGTCAGAAACGGTCATGAGATACTCTAATTAGACGGTGTACATATGAGTCAATGACACGCCTACTTTAAATAATCTGAATATAGAAACCTTATCCATTTACTTTTCCGTAAGTAGTGTTTTAGGGGATGTTTGGAGTTAGAGTTGTAACTTAATAGTGAGTTTATTTACGATGACAAAAAGGAGAAACTTGAGATATATTAAACTGATTTAGGTTTTAAGATATGAAAAAATATGTAAAATATATGATCTAATTTTTTCACACCTCCAATATGCCGATGACAAGATTGTTTTCGGAGAATGGAGTAGGGAAAATGCATGTAATCTAATGAATGTTCTTAAATGTTTTGAAGAGGTGGCACGATTGAAAATTAATCTTCGTAAAAGTAAAGTGTATGGTGTTGGTGTGGATGGAGTAGAGCTTGAAAGAATGCCCGGTTCATGAGGTGCGGGGTGGGGGAGTTCCCATTTACTTATTTGGGGCTTCCTATCGGGGTTAATATGAGGAGAATTTCAGCGTGGAATAGGGTGATTGATAGATTCAAATCTAGGCTCTCCGAGTGGAAGGCAAGAGCAATGTCGTTCGGGGGAAGACTAACATTAGGTCTTTTTTTTTTTGAACGGCGAATTTCATTAACAAAAAAACACTTCTAGCAAGACACTAGAAGGCGGGAGGGACAACAAAACGATATTACATAGTAAACGTACACCAATTTTCCCACTCAATCCTCTCCAAATTCGATCTATGACTCACCCACAAGAAGCTACTCGCCTTTATCTCCTTAATGATGCCCGCAATTGACGGCCTCTTTTGATTAAAGACCGCATCATTGCGTTCCTTCCAAAGCGCCCAACAAGTGGAAAGGATAATAACATACACCAACTTTGCTTTTTTCTTATCGTTAATCGCCTTATGGATCTCGAAAAGATCACCAACATCAAAAGCAAAAATGGGAGGTAGATGACACCAACTCGAGATTATTCCCCACACCACAGCGGCCACGTAACAGGAAGTAAATAAGTGCATACCCGTTTCTTCGCAGTCACCACATAACCGGCAGATAGAGGAATTGACTGGGACGTTTCTTTTAACCAATTCATCGGCCGTCGCCACACGACCACAATGCAGTCTCCAAGCAAACACATTAACCCTCCTTGGGACGATTCTGCACCATTCATACACACCCCGATCCATGCCACTGTTTGAATCATTGTCCGAAGCCTCAAGAAGCTAGCGTATAGACCTGGAAGAGAAGACACCATTAGGGTCAGGCCCCCATTTCCATGTTCGGCCATCAAACTGAATTAAACTTCTGAGGTTGATGCCTTTAGTCATAAGAAACCCATTCACCCCCGCGATTTCCCGCCAAACTCCGCTAGCCGTTTTGTTGAACGGGACAAACTGAATACGTCTATTGCTTTCATGTAACGAGTAAACTACCCGACGCCATAAACTAAACGGTTCAAGTTTATAACGCCAAATCCACTTAGCTAATAGACTCTTGTTCATATTCTCGAGAGATGATAAACCCAGGCCTCCATCTTTAATCGATTTCGACACGTCCTCCCTTTTAACCCAATGAATCTTCGATTTGTCGATCGAACCGCCCCAAAGAAACCGCATCCTAAGGCTTTCAAGTTTCGTAAGAACCGCTTGAGGAGCCTTAAAAAGCGAGAAGTAATATATAGGGAGGGAATCGAGGACAACTTTAATCAACACCAGCCTGCCACCCATCGAGAGACTCGACGCTTTCCAAAGAGACAATCGCCTTTCAAAAACTTCGATAACGGGATCCCAATTCTTGACTCGATTCATATTAGCCCCAACTAAGATCCCAAGATGTTTGAAAGGGAATTCGCAAACTTTACAGTTAAAAAAGTCTGCGTAATTATCAAGTTCAATATCGTTCACGTTAAGCCCATAGAGGCTGCACTTCTCTAGATTCACCCGCAGCCCCGACACGACATAAAACACCCGAAGAATTCTAACAACATTGGGTCTTTAAAAGTAAAAAATTTAGCGCTTTTAGGAAAGTGGTGGTGGAGGTTTAGAACCGAGAGAGATAATATGTGGTGTAGAGTTATTAGAAGCATATATGGTAGTGATGGTGGGTGGGGGGTAGTGGGCGGGTCTAAAAAAAAAAAAAAAATTATTAATGTAGGTAAGACTTAGGATAGTATAGGTAGGGGGGGGGGGGGTTCTAATGATTTCGTCAAAGAAGTGGGGGATGGGCTTAAAACTTCTTTTTGGTTGGAAAGTTGGGTTGGTGATGTGCCTCTGTATAGTCGCTTCTCTAGATTGTTCTACTTAGAGAGAAATAAAGATGCTATGGCGGGTTGTAGGGGTAGATTGGGTGGAGGGAGTGTGGGAGTGGGTGTGGGATTGGATTAGACCTCCTAGGGGTAGGGCGGTTGGAGAATTAGATAACCTCTTTGAGCTGCTCGAAAATGTTAGGTTGGGTCAAAATAGGGTGGATAAATGGAAATGGAGGATTGATCCAAACGGGGTGTTCTCGGTTAGATCTTTGGCTCGTTGGATTGAGGAAAGGCGGGTTAGTAGTTTAGCAGGGGTAATCAAGACGGGGTGGAATAAGATTGTTCCTATAAAAATTAATGTGTTCGTATGGAGGGCGGTGCTTGGAAGGTTCCCGGTGCGCGTGGAGCTTGACAAAAAAGGTATTGATCTTGATTCTATTTTATGTCCAACATGTGATAATGTTGTGGAATCGATAGATCACTGCCTGGTATTGTGTGAAAAAGCCTTGAACGTGTGGGATAGGATTTTTGCTTGGTGGGGAGTCGGCCCGGTTGATGCCTTTACACTAAACGATATGATATGTCATAGAGGGGGTGTCGGTATGGAAAAAGAGGCAAGAGTTCTTTGGGAAGCTGTGTTAGTTGCTGTGTATTATATATGGAAATGCAGGAATCTAAGAGTTTTCAAAGCAAAGAATGAGAGTAGCTCAAAAGTATTCCAAGACATACAAATTAAGACGTTCGAGTGGATCAACAAGATCCAAAAAGCACATGTACTCCTGGGAAAAGTGGGTCATGAGACCTGCTCTTTGTGGGAAACCTCATGTGGCCTGTGATGTTGGTGCATCCAATTAACTGGTTTTCTTTGGTGGTGGGCTTGTTAGGTTAGCTTTTGGAGTGGGATCACCCTTGTGTGTTGCTGTATCCTGTGCCACATTCTCATATCTCATGCGTTTGTAGCATGTGAGAAGTCTTAGTGTTTGTTTTTGGCTTTGTGTTTTGGTAAGGGGTGCTGTATAGTTTGTATCTGCTGTTGTGTGCCTCTTGGGGCCTGTCCCAACAGGTTGATGTTTATTTTGGTGGTTTTAATAAAGTGCCTTTCAAAATTTTTTTTTTTCACAAAATCATATACAGATGAGATTTTAAAACTATAAAACATGTGTTCTAATCAAATGACATACTTACGTATTTAAAGAAGGGTCGGTCGACACAGTGACGGAGCTTGAACCAAATTATTGGGGGGGGGGGGGGCTGAAAGATCAATTTCCAATTTCAGGGGGGCCATATTGTCAAAATGAATTTTTTTAGCATTAACTCAGTTATCAAATACATTAAGGATAAGAAATTTTGGGGGGGCCAGGGCCCACCCCTGCCCCAATAAAGCTCCGTCCTTGGGTCGACACATACTTATGTATTTAAAGAAGGGTCGGTCGACACATACGGAGTCAGGATTCGTACACCGATCTAAACTTTTTTAGAATTTTCTTTTTCTAATAACTTATTTTAATGACAAAAGAATGAGATTAGCTAAATCGATTAAACATGGTAAATCATTGAACTTTAGGCGTAAACGAGTTAAATCATTTTCTAATAACTTATTAGTTCAAAATATTTGCATATCATTCCTGAAGCGTACAATTAGTTCAAACAGAAATACATAGAAGACTAATAGGCTAAGACCTATTCACACGGTAACTGGACCTGGACTAATATCCAACGTTGAACAATGTAGTATCGTTCACGTCCTGTAGGCAAATTCCAAAAATCCGGATTATGAAATTATTCCCAAGGTTGCATGTCGGCTACTAGACATACCAATACTTCAAAGTTCAAACTGTTCCATAGACTAGGGCTCCAGGCCAAGTATAATTGTCCTAGCCTAGGCCCAACAAGAAACTAGCTGTTTACTTGGGCTATAGAACCAGTTGTGGATATAGCTGCTCGCTTGAATGATAAATTCTGGATGGAGAGAAATTTTGTTGCAAGGGCTAAAAATGGAGTCACTTTGCACGTTTTCACCAATTTTTAAGGGCCTTCTTTGGTTTGTTAGTGGGATTGGTCATAGGTATTGCGTTGAAAAAAAATGTAAGAGAGAAAAATTATTATTGTTTAAAAATATATATGTATTTAAGTTGTTAATGGATATAAAATAGTATTATTGGAAAGAATATAGTTAAGAGCATCTACAATGCAAATGTTAAAAACGAAGAATTGGGCTATCGCGTGTTGTAGGGGTGAACAAAGAAACCGAAAAAACCTAAACCAAACCGAAAATCGAAAAAAACTGAATCGAAATAACCGACTGAAACTAAAAACCGATGGTTCGATTTTAACTTTTTTTAAAAACCGAAGAATTCGGTTCGGTTTCGGTTTTCGTCCAAAAACCAAACCGTAAAAACGGAACCGAACCGGTTTTATTATATAATAATGTATAATTAATATAATATGAATAAATAACTAAATAAATCAAATTTATAAATTCATATTTATTTTGTGGGTGGATTTATAATATATTTATTATAAAGTTTATATGTGTGTTTGTCGTGTATGTGTGTTTACTTGACAATATATCAATGCATATGTGATAAATATTATAATGTGGGTAATTGTAGAAATATGGGATAAACATTATTAGGCTTAGATTTACAAAAAACGTAAAGAAGAATAACCAATTTTCTACGTAAAATAAGTTTGTTGGTATAAATTGGCCACACCCAAATATAAATGGTTATAAACCGAAATAACCGAAAATCGATAATAAATCGAAAAAACCGAACCGCAAAAAACCGAACGGTTTCGATTTTGGGTTTTAAAAAACCTAAAATTTTGGTTCGGTTTCAGTTTTAGCAAAAAACGGACCTAAACCGAACCATGCTCACCCCTAGCGTGTTGCGACAGAACCAATTTAAGTATGATATTTGTCCTAAATTATCTTTGGTTTGTTTGATCAAGGAATAAGTTTCTAATATTCGTTATAAATTATTTTTCGCTAACTAATTAGCTGTAAGCTGTAAGTTGTAAACTGCAAAGCTGTTAACATGAGCTACAATCTGTATCATTTTTTCAATAAAAGTGTTTGGTAAGTTAGCTGTTAAATGTAATTATAAGATGTAAAATGACATAAAAGGACGTATCTATAATTATAAACAAATATTTGGAGGGTATATCATTAATTTAAAGTTTTAACAGCTCTATGATGTTTAAAAAGCTTCATGAATCAGCTTTTCATTTAGGAGCTATTTGTTTGAAATAAAAGCTTGAAGTTAATGTATCCAAACAGAGCTTTTATTTTAAAGGAGATTAGTTTTGTAACAAAAAGCTAACGGCTCCCCTAAAAAGCCCCTACCAAACAGGCCCTTTATGCTGGTACAATTGTATCGGATGAACATCTTGACCTTCTTTGCATTAATACAAAATCAAAAGCCTACAATAAATGTTCTATTAATGTAGCTGCAGCGCATGGAGCCTTTGAAACTGCGTGTGCAAATATTTACTAATCTAAATCTAATATTTTTTGTTAATTTTTTTTTTTTTTTTTTTTTTTTTTTTTTTTTTTGTTTTAATTATAGAAACATATATATTAAAGAATTAGACGCATTTTATTGACCATATTCACTATATCTATCAACTAAGTGCTATATATATATATATATATATATATATATATATATATATATATATATATATATATATATATATATATATATATATATATATATATATATATATAACAGAATGTGTATGACGTCATCAATGCCACATAATGCCCAGTAAGCGGCCTTAAATGCCACCTCATAATTCCACCTAAGCACACTTTGTTCATAATTTTTTTTAATTAAAATTCGTATTTAATACTAAAATTCGGAAAATTTCGGATTTCTTTTTTTTCAAAAAACTCATGCATGGAGCTGGATTCGAACCCGGGTCTGTTAATCTACAAACAAACATGATTACCACCAGACCAACACATTTTTTGGATTATATCTTGCAAAACCAAATCTATAAACCTACGCAACCAATTATTGACCATTTTGATTAGTTTGAAAAGGAATGTATTTATCTCCAAAAATTATATAGCACATATCCATTCTTTAATTATAATTTCATAATTATAAACTTTAACCTAATCCCATCATTTGTGATATCAGCCATTGGTACGCCTCTTTTTTTAAAAAAACCCTAATGTACGTTTATGTTGCTGTAATTGTGCAGGTTGGGTGCATGTTTTGTTTTGTTTATTTTGTCTATAGGTTGACATTAACAAGCAGGAAAAAGATGCATTCCATAAAAAAAGGTAAAAAAATGGTTCTTTTGATTGTATGTTATTTTTTTTGTTACTCAAAATATGTAAAGGAAGATTGAATTTACGTGGAGTGCTACATGTGGTTGGTTTTTCACCATTAAATTACTCCATTGATTAGTCATACAAAGGTAAAGTTGATGTGTTCTGGTGCTATTGATTTTGATGACCATAAAGATAACACATGAGTAAACCGCGGGCTGTTTTAAAGCAACTCTTTCTTTCTTTCTCTTTTTGTTATTAATCTCAAACGTTTACGTCACTAGTCTCTTTGAATGATCCCTTGTCTCCATTTACGACCAATGTGGATTTCATGGGTTTGGTTAGTTGTCCCTTAATTTTTATTTTACACATGCTATCCTTTGCTGTAGTAATACATTATTCTGTTCGTCAATTCAGGCCACGTGGTTAGGTGGATCATATGTCAGTACTGCTTCCGAGCCATTGGGTGGAGAGCTAATTCTACCATTAGCTAACGGTTCTCAGTTAACATTTCATATGTTAAAGGTCTTATTATATTTTTTGACCAGATTAGTTTCGTGTTAATTGATTCCTAGGCATGTGTTAAGCCTTTATCTCTTATAAGAGGTTTACATTACCAATTTACTTACTTTTGTAGAAAGCTGATAGAGACTTTGCAGAAAGTCTCATATGTCTCATCTACAATGTCGAGAGAATGGCGCAAATGCGTGGAGGTTCATCGGGAAGGATGCTTAGTTCAGCAGAGATTCTCAAAGCAAGATTATTTGGCGTGAAGGTACAATGTTTCACTGAATCGAGTGTTTGAATAAATATCGTATGTGTTTTCAAAAACCACATTAAAACCGTGTTTCAGTGGCTTGGTTCTTTTAATCATGCACATGATTATATTACTTGCTAATCTTACATATCTCAACCATAATTGTTGTATGCTACAAGATTTGGAAGACGAATATGGCACGACTGATATTGTCTAGCAAGGAATTGAATTGTTGGTGACTTGGTTACCCAAGATATATGATACTTTGCAGACAACATACAAAGGTGATATTCTGGATAAAGCTAATATCATTATGCGTATTTCCCATTTTTGGGCTTTATCTGTTTCATGTCTTTATTTTTATTTTTACATTATCTGTTTTTGGGTCTTGCAGGCCAAATTGTTGGAGTTGTCCTCTTGAAGGGATCAACCAATAACGAATCATAGGTTACATTGACTGTGGAATTTGGTTCACAACCATTAAAACGAAGGTTGGAAGAGACAAAGGGAATCCCTGACCCGTTTAAGATTGCCGAAGTGCTACTGGTTAGGAAAATCCTTTCCTGGATAACATGAATCATTCTTTTAATTGCCACACTCCTAATGATCATATCACTTTGCCAAAGAATCTATGCAGTTGATCAGTTGAAAATCAACATAATATTCATATTTGTTCATACCATTTGTCAAGGCAGTAATATGTTTGGAAGATTAGAATTTGAACGTTACTACCTATGTTTTTTGTTTTGACAGTTATTGATATATTTTTTTTTTATAAAATAGCAAAATTCTGTATTTGATTTTCTTTACAATATCTACTGATCTACCTATGTTGGATGGTTAAAAGATGAAGGTTAAGGTAAGTCATTTGAATCGTTATTAACTCGATTTTACATATCTATAGGAACCTATTGAAGAGGCTGCAAAAAAACGTCCATTATTGTTGGAATCACTTCCACGGGATGTTGTCATTATAAGTCCTCTGTTGAAGATCATTGGCTGGAAGTTCAACGCCTCCTAATAGAGCTTATCTACGGACAATAATAAGTGGTCCAGCCTCTGCTATGGCAGTCGATGATGATGATTCTTCAGAAGATGAATCATCTGTTGAGATACCAAAGACTTTGCCTAGGCTAATGCCACGCTTTGTAAGACCATTTCTAACAGCTTTTTAGGCCAACAACAAATGTTAATTCTTAGTTGGCTTTCATATTTGGTTTTTTGCTTATTTTTATATTATAACAAGGTTGTGCATAATCATAAGAAAGGATATGGTAAAACACAAATTTTGAAATGTTCCAAATTAGAACATGTGCGAGTTAACAAATGTGTCATCCGATCACTTGATGGGGGTTTAATATTTGATTCATACCTTGATGTATAAGCGGTTTATGTCAGCAGGTCGGTTATGGAGCATTTCTGGCTACTTCAGTCAATTTGCCTTCACACACCAAAGGTTTGGTGCAAGTGTATGCTTACAAGAGCTTTTTACAAGTATGTTCCCTGTTTATTACCTAAATTTTATGACAAAGTTAAAATCTTTTAATTGTATTAGTAGCTAATCAAGTTAGTGTTGCAGGATAATGATGGAAGTCATACAGTCTATGGCCAATGGCTAGGGTGGATGATGGCTGCTATATACATGGGTGGTCGGATTCCCCAAATTTTCTTGAATGTAAGTCACTCGCTCATTCTCTAATCACCTCAACATATAACTCTCGATTATATAACAGCTTCATTTCAATTTGATCTAACTATATACACAATTGTTGTAAATTTATTCTCAGATCAAAAGGGGTAGTGTTGAGGTGAGTCTATCGCCCATTTCTCGCTGACAATTAAGTAAGAATCACTAAAGTTGGGCCTCAACTCATTTCTCGCTGCAAGGTTTATAGACTTTGGGTGTCTTTTAAACCATTTGGCCTATGCCATTTAGCCAATAAGCTTATTTTTTTTGCTTACCCATTTGAGTTTATGGCTTAAATAAGACATAAGGTTAAGTGGATAAGGTAATAAGCCCTAAAACAGTGAGTTTATTGGCTTTCCTAATTCTAAATAACCCGATAAGCCCATAAAGTAAGCTAATCCAAACACCCCCTAAATGTATTTATATATCCCAATTGAGGAGGTAATCAAGAAGTCTGATGGTTTTGCTAGAGTCTTGCCTGGTGAGCGTTGCTACTGAATTATAGTGACAATGGGCCATCGGGCAACAGGTCAAATTGAGTATTTTTTGCACCCAACTTTAAAATATTATTAATCTCAAACTTTAGCATGTATGCAATGCATAACATAAATATGAGATCGTTAAGAAATTACAAAAAAGGATGAAATAACTTCGTTTAGCCTGATGATTTGTTTATAACAACCGCGAATTTCCAGGTCCTCACTCAACATTTAAAACTCAAAATAATTTATTTTAGAAGTTACATATTTCCCTTGCGTATAACTCGTAACTTAACTGCACGAATTGAGAGAACGATACCACACGCGTACCGACACCACATTAGTAATGGTTCAAATTTTTAATTCATTTTCGGAGTCAATAAATTTTACTTGATGTCAGTTTTATAAAAACGACTCAAGATTTATGTTTTTCACATTTATGTGAAACCGGGGTACCACGATTTCACCTCAGCACAACAAAACACGGGGTACACAAAATACAATTAATACACTTAATATAATAAAAAAACACACCCATACGTGATCTCATCTTATCCCTTCTCCTTGAATATAACTTCACAACCGTCCACATTCATTCACTTGACTTTTTCTGGTTCTTTCTCCCCAACACCCGAAAAGCGACCTCCATATATCACCATCAAAAATTTATGGGTCGATGTGCTTCTATACTCTCCAGGGTGTTGTCGTTCTCACAAACCACCCCCTAGAAGTCAACAAGTATCAACACAGTCAAGGTGACGAGGATTGAGAGGAACATTTTCTGAAAACAGATGATCCCCATCCCCCCATGTTCTAAAGGCAAACCAAGAAATTCCTTAACGTTTTCTTTTTATGGACCAATCGGTTCCAGTGGATCCACACACTCCTCAACCTACAACAAATCGTTCACAAGGGAAAGGGTTCAAGGGTTTGACTGAGAATCGAAGGTGTGTGGGTTTGCTTGGAATCGGGTCAAGTCCGGGTTATAAACCAGTGTCAATCGTTTGGTGTTGTAAGCTCTTGAACTATTGTTTTTTCCTTATTGTATTTGAACTGTGATATGTTTTGCAATTTATGGAAAATATGTTATTAAGTTTTGTGTTTAGAGAAATCTTTGATTTTAGTTTGAGGTCATGGTGGTGATGATGTTTGTGTTGTTACTGTAATGATTAAAACAGAGAATTAAAACAAAAATCAAAACTAAGTATTGGCTCAGGTTAGGAAGTGTATGTTGTTGGTCATTCTATAGGTCGAGTTATAGGCAATTAAGGGTAATTAAATTGAGGATTTAATGAATTGATGTTGAGTTTATGCTCGGATGTTGTGGTTATGTTTGGACTCGAATCCGTGTGTTTGTGTTAAGTTCACATCTCGGCTGTTTTGTGTTCACAATGTGTTTGTGATCATGTTTGGGCTGTGTTCATGCTATACTCGAATCTGTGTGTGTTTGCGTTATGCTTGGATTTCGTGTGATCATTTTCGAAATATATGCTCGAAGGGTGTTTGAAATTAGGTCCAAATAAAGTGTATGTCCTGATGCTCAAAAGCCTGTGTCTGGGTCCGGATTGCTTTGTGTTATGCTCGAGTATGATGTGTTTGTGCCCAGTTTCAAGTTGCGTTAGGATTTGGAATTTGTTGTGCTGGTATTCACATTCAAATCAAGCTCAACTCGAGCCTTGTCCAGGCTTGCTCTTTTTATTGTTTTAGTCCGACCCTTGGTCATCAAAAACACCCACGAGGTGTCACTCTTGCTCGATAAAACAAGAGGTCTCATACCCTTTTTATAAGGGCATGTTGAGTTGTGTTCAGTCGAGTTCCTATGATTCGAGTCTTTACCCTATATGTGTTCCACGCAAACGGGTCGAGGACATTGAATTTCCTTTTGTTTTCTTAGGATGGGTCGAACCCTCAAAAATCCCTTCAATGTTGATTACAAACTCTTGTTGAAAATGGGTTACTGGAAGTTAGATATATAAGAGTGGGTTGAGTTTTTTTTTTTAAAGAAAACATGAGTGTGTTAAGTGTTTTGAGAGAAAATGTACTGGGATTCTAATTGCTATGATGGGTCAAACTATAAGTGTCAAGTACCAGGCCAGGATTTCTTAAAACTTTAGAATACAGAATTGGGCCGAAGCCCATAAAGTTCGCCGGTCTTATATTCAATCCGTTAAGAGTCAGTTCGTTTAATCCAAAGTTGGGCCACAGCCCAACTCGTCAAAATCTTATTAACGGTGAACTTGAATAATCTATTCCGAGACACGAGTCGTGATCGCCATCATTCGAGTGATTGTTTCTAAATACTGTAACTTTATATTCTACGGTTTAAAAACAAATCACTCTTTTACATATTTAACAATTACTTGTAAATGAAAACTCGCTCATTAATTCGGTTACATGTAAACTTGAAGTGTTTTATCAAAACTTATATAAATTTATCAGGTTATGAACAATTGTTTTAAACACGAGCCTTATAACTTTTGTTAGCACGAGAATTGCCTATTATCAAAGAGTATATACTTGAATTGTTAATCTTTTCGTTAAATGTCATAAACAATAATGAGAAATTCTTAAACGAAACACTTCTTTTTATAAAAACTATATATATATATATATATATATATATATATATATATATATATATATATATATATATACACACACACATATATATATATATATACACACACACACACACTTAGTGATATATACTCACTTAACAATAATGTTCGAATATCTCGACAACGTCTAGTATTGTTCATAATCACTCTTCGTTCATCATCTTTAGGTTATTGTCCAATCGGAATCTTAATCGTCCTTGATATTTTTATTGTCATACACTTATGCACTTCCAAGAGTCAATACCTACAAAACTGCTTTAAACTTAAATGCTGCCACACCAACAACAACAACGTAAACACTTTAAAACTTTTGGAATTAATTTCGTAGAGTCTTAAACTTAGTCTGTGAACTAAAACATGCCTTACTAATCTAGGTCGCGTGTCAGTGCCGTACACTATTGTTACTTGATTTATTCACTTCAGACGACTATTTCTGTTGTGAGTTCTCGTAGCCCCTTTTTCATTATGTTTCCTTGGGGGATAATGGTACTCAAATGATATTTTAACTGTTTTCATGCTGTGATACATCGTTTTCATGTTTTCGGACATATATGTGTGATGATGCGATTATGTGCTATAAAATGTTTTGTTCTGTGTGTACATGTAAATGCGCAACTGTTAACTCTCTTTGAGAGCCGAAGCATTATGATAGATCTATCGGGGTAGCTCCCCTCTGTGTGTACTGTTTATGTGTGTAACATTGTGGTAGGTTCAGTTGGCGCGACACTATTTATGTTTGGATAACGTGTTCATAATTGGTATTCGCGTGCAGTATTGTCTTACACTATTATTCACAGCTTCGTGGTTTAACATCTAAACCTACGAGCTCACCAACTTTATGTTGACGTTTTTGAGTATCCATTTTCTGGTGTTAAGAACGAGGGTACCATAGAAGGTTGAGTTTTGTCTTGGCTTAGCAAGACTTAAGACAAGACCCTTCCGAGTTATAACTCGTGAAGCTGCATTTGAATATTGCTTAGTGATGTTGTTTAGCTCTGAGACTCATGTTGATTTGGATATTTGTACTTATCCCAGTTGTGGGAGTTGCGACTATTATCTATCCTATGTTTTACATTTAGTATTTCTCTATTGTGACACCTTGTGAGGTCATACCCCGTAAAGGCCATTCTGCTGTGCCATTTTGGGGTGTGACAGATTGGCATCAGAGCCTTGGTTATAGAGAATTAGGTGGTTTAACCTAGACTATAACATAAGAATCCTCATATAGTTTGCATTATAGGAACTACGTGTGCGATTATGTGTATAGTATGACACGAAGTGACGATAATAAGTAAATGCATCATGATGCCATCCTAAAAACGCCTGGCCAACGTTTTTACGATAACAAGATGCGGCATGGACTTATCAAATTCATGGATTGTCAGAAAGGCAGTTAAGTGTAGTAGCACGACACGTATACCGACCTATCCTACCTATCTCCTATCTAACGTTTACCAATGTCCTACTTTGTAGAATCATGCCTCCAAAAAGGTTGACTCAAGTTAACCGAGGCATCCCACCATCTAAGGGTGGAAGGACTGGTGGGCAAGGAGGTAGAGCAGGTGGTTGCGACACTGCGAACAACGCCAACGACAATGTGAATCCTGAACTTTCTTCCATGATCGCCGAGCAACTGCAAGCATTGCTACCCACTCTCGTCACGCAAGTTGGTGATCACATCAGTAACCTAGGAAACAACAGAAGTGGGAATGACCATGCAGACAATGGAATTGGTAGTGACCACAAAAATAATGGAAACAACAATAATAGTGGCAAGGGATGTTCGTACAAGGAGTTTACAGCATGCAAACCAGTGGACTTTGATGGCAATGAAGGAGCATTGGTGTACACAAGATGGATTGAGAAAATGGAGGCAGTAATGGACATAAGCGAGTGTGCAGCTCACCAGAGGGTGAAGTACACTACAAGCTCGTTCACAGGAAAGGCTCTGACCTGGTGGAACACACAAATCCAGGCCAGAGGAAGAGAAGCCGCCATGGGAATGAGTTGGGATGACCTTAAGGCGTTACTGAAGGAGGAGTATTGCCCGAACAACGAGATGCAGAAACTAGAGCACGAGTTCTACAACCATGCTATGGTAGGTGCTGGTCATGCAGCTTACACAGATTGATTCCATGAGCTTGCTAGACTGGTACCTCACATGGTCACTCCTGAATCCAAGAGAATTGATAGGTACATCTATGGTTTGGTCCCTGAGATTCACGGGATGGTGAGAGCGACTGAGCCTCTTACGATTCAGAGTGTAATACTAAAAGCTGCAACCTTAACAGATGAAATGGTCAGGAATGGCATGTTGTCCAAAAGTGGTGATAAAAGGAAGGCCTTGGGTGAGCCAAGTAAATAGGGAGGTGAAAAGGGTGACAATAAGAAAGCGAAATGGGGAAAAGGATTCGTGGAAACAACCACGGATAAGAAGGGTTATGTGGGCTCTTACCCTAAGTGTGCCAAATGTAACTACCATCACCCGGAGGCTACGCCATGCCGGGTGTGTTTCAATTGCAAACAAGGTGGTCACATAGCAAAAGATTGTCGGGCAGTAACCAAACAAGTGGCACCAGCAAATGCTGTTAACCCAAGGGCATGTTATGAGTGAGGGAACCCGAATCATCTTCGGAATGTGTACCCTAGGTTGAATGGGACACGGGGGCAAGTGCAAAACGACCAGAATCGGACTTTAGGAATGGGTGGAAACAATGCTAACCGAGGAAACAATACAAACGGTGGGAACAATGGCAACCCAACTCGTGGTCGGGTATTTGTGATGAACGCTGAAGAAGGACGTCAAGACCCGAACATCGTGACGGGTACGTTCTCTTTAAACGACCCCTATGCTACTGTGCTGTTTGATTCGGGTGCCGATTATAGTTTTGTCTCTACTAAATTTATGCCTCTGTTAAATATGGAACCCAGTAGACTAGGCTTTAGTTACGAAATTGAAATAACAAGTGGTCAAAAGATAGAAACAAATAAGATCATTCGCGGGTGCAAACTCGAGTTAGAAGGCTACACCTTTAGCATCGACTTAATACCATTCGGACATGAAAGCTTCGACGTAATTGTGGGAATGGACTGGCTGTCCAAGCATAAGGCTGAAATAGTGTGTCATGAGAAAATGGTCCGAATACCATTGCCAAACGGCGAATTACTTAAGGTCTATGGAGAGCGACCTGAAGAAAAAGCGAGGCACTTCATGAGCATTAAATTAGATGAGCAGAAACTAGAAAATATCCCAATCGTTCGAAACTTCCTAGAGGTATTTCCCGACGACTTATCCAGGTTACCCCCTACGCGAGAGGTTGATTTTCGCATAGACCTAATTCCTGGAGCAATGCCGGTTGCAAAGTCTCTCTACCGCTTGGCACCTACTGAAATGGAGGAGTTGTATAATCAACTCAAGGAACTCTAAGAAAAAGGTTTCATCCGACCTAGTTCTTCGCCATGGGGAGCACCGGTATTGTTCGTCAAAAAGAAGGATGGTTCCTTTAGGATGTGCATCGACTACCAGGAATTGAACAAACTAACCATTAAGAACCGCTACCCTCTCCCGAGAATCGGTGAGTTATTCGATCAACTACAAGGCTCACGATACTTCTCCAAGATAGATCTTCGTTCCGTTTACCATCAGTTGCGAGTGCACGAAGATGACATTCCGAAAAGCGCATTCAGGACTCGATACGGTCATTTTGAGTTCACGGTTATGCCTTTTGGGCTAACAAACGCGCCTGCGGTTTTCATGGACTTGATGAACCGGATATGCAGGCCATACCTGGATAAATTTGTTATCGTGTTTATCGATGACATTCTGATCTATTCCAAGACAAAAGAGGAGCATGAAATGCATTTGAAGTTAATCCTAGAGTTACTCAAGAAGGAAAAACTGTACGCTAAGTTTTTGAAGTGCGAGTTCTAGCTACAAGAGGTCCAATTCCTTGGACACGTGGTTAACAAAGATGGCATTCATGTGGACCCCAACAAGATCGAAGCGGTGAAGAATTGGGAAGCCCCTAAAATACCATCGGAAGTTCGCTCATTTCTAGGACTGGCAGGTTACTATCGATGATTCATCGCGAACTTCTCCAAGATTGCAAAACCACTTACCTCACTTACTCAAAAGAACAAGAAATACGATTGGGGCGAAGCATAAGAGAGTGCCTTTCAGACATTGAAAGATAATCTGTGTAGTGCACCAATCCTAGCCCTCCCTGATGGACCCGAAGATTTCATAGTATACTATAACGCGTCATGTCAAGGCCTTGGGTGCGTATTAATGCAAAGAGGTAAGGTGATTGCCTATGCGTCTCGACAACTGAAGGTTCATGAGAAGAACTATACCACCCATGGCCTGGAGTTAGGCGCTGTAGTATTCGCTCTCAAGATATGGAGACATTACTTGTATGGGATGAAAAGTATTATCTATACTGATCACAAGAGTCTCCAAAACATCTTGAATAAAAAAGAGTTGAATATGAGCCAGAGGAGATAGATTGAGCTCTTTAGCGATTATGACTGCTAGATTCGCTAACACCCAGGTAAGGCGAACGTAGTGGCTGATGCTTTGAGTAGGAAGGAAAGACTCAAGCTTAGGAAAGTAAAAGTCATGAGTGTAACCATACAGTCGAGTATCAAGGATAAGATACTAGCGGCTCAGAGAGAGGCATCTATGAATATAGATGCACCTACGGAGAAGATGCGAGGCTTAGATAAGCAACTGGGGAAAAAGGACGACAGTGGACTGTACTTTGTAGACCGAATTTGGGTACCGTTAACTGGTGACGTGAGAACCCTAATCATGGACGAAGCACACACGACGAGGTACTCCGTTCATCCAGGAGCGGATAAGATGTACTACGACCTTATAGACTTGTACTGGTGGCCTGGGATGAAGAAGGACATAGCTGTCTACGTTAGCAAGTGTCTGTCTTGCTCTAAAGTGAAGGCTGAACATCAGAGACCATCTGGTTTATTACAACAACCGGAGATTCTCGAGTGGAAGTGGGAAAGGATAACCATGGACTTTATTACAAAGTTGCCTAGGACTAGTAGTGGACACGACATGATCTGGGTTATCGTAGATAGGTTAACTAAGTCTGCACATTTCTTACCGATCCGAGAAGATTATACGATGGACAAATTGGCTAGACTTGTAATACCCTGTAATTTCCCATGTCAATTATTAGTGCTAAACACCAAGTAATTTTAATTTAAAGTTGATTAACCCATTTTTACAAGTTGAATTTTTTTATAATTCAACACATCAAATTCACAAGTTACTCTTTAGCGAATATGAGGAGTGACACGAATAGCTCACGTGCGCACCGACACTAAAAGTTAAACAACAAGACAAATCCAACCACACTAATCTACTGGGCCTATTGGACCAAATATCCAAAATAACTAATCGGGCTATATTTCTTTTTCTTTCTTTCCTTTTTCTTTGAGCCGAACTCACCACGCAAGCCCACTTCATGTTTTCTTTCTTTCTGTTGGGCCAAGATAACCACACCAAAACTACAAGCCTAACATATTTGTTTTTCCTAGTAACTCATATACATGTTTCCTTTTCTTTTGCACTCACTCGACACAACCACAAACTAGACTTTTCCCCTTGTCCTTTGTGATTCGACATTACACAAACACAAACAACTCACACACTCTCTTTTCTTGCCTTACCTTTGCGTGCAAGACCAACCATGAACCAACAAGCCACCCTAATGTCCCTAGCCTAAACAATAAACAATAATAATCATGGTTAACCAAGGGATAATGTGCTTCTTAAACCAACAACATGCTACACACATCTCCTTTTCTTTTCCTTATAATAACCGATTAGTACATCCCCCATGTTGGACCTTCAATCTCTTATCACATCATGTATCACACAAGGCTTACAAGCCACCAACACAACCTTCACCCTAAACCTTCAAATCGACAAGACCATACAACCTTTGACTCCCTTTTCTTCCATTCGACAGGGACAATGCATGCACCACTCTTCCATCCTTTCTTGGTACCATGCAAGAGAGATTAAATTAATACCAAGGCCATGCCTACTTTGCCTATATAAACCCACATTTCTCACTTTGTTCTCACAAAAACAAAGCACAAAAACTCCTTTTATTCTTGTTGTTCGACAGTAAGCACAAAGAAGAAGGGAAGAAATAGGTTGGGTTATTTGCACACTAGGAATACGCTTGGGTTAGCTTAGAAGTTTCGAGTTTCGGTTAAGCTTTGAAGCTTGGGGTTTTTAAGCTTGGTTCCTTCTTGGTCTAGTCTCATTCTCACACTCGATACACACTCCTTCGATCCCACTGTAAGCACTCAAAACACTTCTTAAACTTATATGTCTTTTGTTTTAACATTAAGTTTCATGCATGCCTTATAAACGTATGTTAAAGGTTTGAAAACTAAAACGTAATACTTGTTTCCTTTTTCACTCGACACACGACCACCGTGAGGTTCTCGAACCCATCTTTAAATTTTTGTTCTCCTTGCTCATTAACTTATCACACATAAGATGTCATATATGTTTCGAATATAGCACATTGAAAACTAGAAATAATACTTGAAAGGATATACACAAGGCATGCATGAATTCACTGTCAACATATACATATTCAAATGTACATGCATGCATACTTCAAGAGGTTTTGTTGTGTTTAGAACTTGTGTGGTAACCTTTTTGAAGCTTATAAACCTCTTAAAAATAAGCTTGTGCTACCTCTATATAAATCGAAATACATATATATATATATATCGCGAAACACGTTCGAGACTTTTATGCTAAATATAACAAGAGAAAACATAGGTCTCAAGTTAACTTAAGTCGAGGCTTATTTGTGCTTGTTAGTCTCCCTTTTCGTTACCAAGTGCTTATCATAAGCATTGAATTTATAAAACTAAACAGCTCATGAGTCCAAGAAGCAAAACACAAAACAGTTTTCAAGAAACAAAACACAAACGTGAACACACTGTCTTATATATATGCTAATGAGTCACAGTTGAAACACACCCTATAAATAAACAGTTGAGAAAACAAACATAAAAGAAGGACTAGTCCAACGGTTGGGTCGCTTGTCTGTTGAGCGTGAGGTCAGGGGTTCAAACCCTGCACCTAACATTTTTCCTATTTATTTCTTTTTAACAAGTTTTACACATATAGCTATTGAACTAGTAAGATCCAAACAATATCTCCTCTTAACAAATTATACTAAGAATGCCTAATTTAATTTGTTAAACTATAATTGTAAACAATATATGGGATATTTTGGTGGCAATTGATTTATAAAGGAAAGCTAATATTTACAGACGAGCCAATATTTACAAATATTTTGAAATCGATTTAAACATAAACCTTACCACACAAGCTATATTAAACACAACCACATGAGGACCACTCAACACATTTGAACACTTTGAGTCGTAAACAAACATGTAAACTAAGACTTGCGATACTAATTTAGGTCGCGTATTGGTGCCACCTACCATTATCATTTGACATCGCACTATTCAGACTATACCACCGAGGTGAGTTCATAGTCCCACTTTTTACTATGTTTTCAAATCCCGTGGGGAGATACATGCTATAAATATGAACACAAGTATTTTTCTGTATGCTTCCCTGATTGATATTGCTAAGTAATATTTGCCTAAGTTATTACCCCGCCAATTTAAAAGTCCCTTTATCATGAACCATTAATCACTTGCGAGTGAACGCGAATTTCGTGAATAGATCTATTGGAAGTTGACATCCCATTTGTACTAGCCGGATTGATAGCCATAGTGTTAGCCGGATTGATAGACAAATGCACTTTATTCGAATTTGAGTATGGCAAAACTCCTACACCAGGGCATTTATCACCCATATCATTGCTATGATTGGGATATTTATTATTACTACCCCTACACGTTAAGGTTTGCGTTTCATGAGGCTTAGTGCAATATTTATCTATTTGATTATTACCCCTGCAATATCATTGTTTTCACTATTATTTATCTTGTGTTCAAACTATTACAAATGAAACACTGTGAATTCACTCAACCTTTGTGTTGACATTTTAAGCATGTTTATCTCAGGTAATTAAAGAAATCTCAAGCACGGAGTTGGCACGGGCATGGAGAAAAGACCCACCTTTATTTCAAATAATCATATCATTCTTTTCAAACTCATCATCACTTTTGTGAACTACTACCCCCTTTTGATAACAAATATGTAATCTCTGAATATTGAGTTTTCATTGAATGATATAAAATTTCCCTTTTTAACGAATATCTATGCTTATGTCTGTGATTCAGTTGGTAATACCCCGTTTAAGTCTTCCGCTGTTGTTTAAAAATTAACGGGGTGTTACAGATTGGCATCAGAGCCAAGGTTATAGAGAACCAAATGATTTTCAAAACATTGGACTATAACCGTGATTTCCAAAAGGACCATTTTTCAAACCTTACCACCCTATGCCCTCCGTGCCAACACCTACAAGTACTTGCATTGAGATTTGCTTGGCAGATTATGCATAACGAATAAAATTTTATCACCTACGAATATTATTATGATCACCTACGAATGTTCGCATTGAGATTTGCTTGGCAGATTATGCATATCTAATGAATTAGCTTTATCACTTTCATATGTTATTACAACTAATGCACATTTATATTATTAATGAATTACACTTATTATTATTGGGATATTACAGTACCATGTCTTCTTCACCTTATCCTAACATCATCACTACGAACCCCGCCATCGAGGATGCCTACTCATCCACCACTGATCTAGCACCTCCCTCACCACACCTCGCTGTACCTACACTATCCACACCACCTACCAAACCCGCCATACTTATCAGGCCTGGGAGGGATGTCCCACCCCATTACATTTTCCGATACTACCCCGATGGACCCAAGATGATACACACCAGGAGTCGCCTAGTGCGCCCACTCATACCACTACCACCATCATGGACCCTTGGCATGCCCACCTATGAAGATTTGGATAACTCACTATGGATAGTGCCACGACCACCACCTCATACCGCCACCGAGGACCCACCCGGAGGAGCACCGAGTAGTTCTTAGACTACACTATTATCATCAGTAGCTTCTATCCTAGCCACGGGATGTGTGGCCAAATTAGTGACGCTTGTAGTACCATTTTGTTGTATAACAAATTTGAGACAAGTTATCATTTGGACATGTGGTTCGATTATGCTATGTATTGATATCGGTCTATAAGAGCCGAGATTTTCCATCATATGTGTGGTGATTGTATCTACTCATGTTATGATATCATGTTAAGATGGTCGTGATTTATTCTGACCTTATCATGGTTGAGCTAATCTTGTGGTATTACATATGTCTATTAATAGGAACATCCTTGCTATGTCTCACTCCTCTAATAAGTACTCTCCTACGAACCTTGAATTGATGTACAATCTCATATCAACTAGATGTTCCAACAGTCGCCCATTGCACTCCATATTTTACCACGTATCTTATAAACTATTATTACACCATTTTACAAACTATTACCATGTAAAAGACAAATTTGATACCCTATCGCTATCAACTAAAATAGTCCACTAACACCTCTTTATTATCTTACACTGTGAACAAACGAACTTTTCATCCTCTTAAGAAATTTCTGGACTTGCTATCAACTTACGAATTGTTTTGTTAGTTTCATATAAACCATTTTGTAAACACCCTACAGACCGTTTTGCTACTATCTGGTGAAATCATTTACTATCACTTTATAAAACATTTTGCTAAAACTTTATTTTTTATCACTATCCCATTAGTCATTTCGTTACTCTACTTTACCACCCAATAAACCACCACTTTGTTTCCATTTTTCTACTATTTGACCACCTTACCACCCTCTTATAAAAATAATAAACAGTGTCGCTATCGACATGCAAGCTATTTTACGAATCGTCCCACAGACTACTTGATATAAAAACAATAACAAAATTTGCTACCCTACTACAAAACTATAAACCAACAAATGTTTTTACTAACACCCTGTAGACTATGTTGCAAACACCCTACAAGTTTTATTATGGACTCATAAATTATTTTGCCCCTCTAAACACCACAATAACCGCTGATAAAACAACAAACTATATCACAATGCATTACAAACCAATTTTTCGATATCCTACAACCTGTTTTACTACAACAATCCAAAAACTGCGGCCTTACTGCCAACTTTTGAATAATAAAGTGTCATCTCTATTGTTCTATAAACTATTTCATATATTATTTTATGAACTATCTTATTTTATGCAATAAATCGATTTGCTACTTTAACACTATTCCACAGACCAACGAGCGGTTTCGCCAACATTTTTTTTTACTAAGGTACATTTATTCAAAAATTTCCGCTACCATTTTATGAAACTCTTCTACACACCGTTTTACAACCTATTCTATAATCGCCCTATGAACTAAGTCCTCTTTGAAAAGTATTTTAAGCTACCACTTTATGAACAGAGTTACCGATACTTCCCTTTAAACTAAATCCAACATTGCATCGTTGAACTTTAATTATGCAAAGCCTGATCACCTATGCATAATTCAAGCAGGACCATGCTATGCTGGGGATGGTTGTCTAAAATTTTTGCCAAAAAGTCAAAACTTTCTATTACCATTTTTGAGAAATCACGAACTTACATAAAAAGTTGTGCAAACCATGGGCATCCGTACTAAGAGACACAAAATAGACTTCGACACCATCTTATCACATGAAATCAGTCTAGTCTTGCCAAATATTCTAAACTGTAAGGACCAGTTACATCATTAGCCATCATAGAAGCAACCTACCAACGAACGTAGCCACAATCAACGGGAATACCTACAGAATTCGTACGAAACTTAACCTTATGACATCTCACTTTACTTCACATCATCCAATTTCGAAGGATCCCACCGTCAAACAGACAACCTCTAAATTCGATAACTACCGAATGACTCATAACCCCAAGGGTGACTAAGACTTACCCTCTCTGTATGCGATAACAATCATGATGATGATTACATTTAGCCCTAAATCAAAGCCATGCTTGCTGCGTTGAACACTAAGTACACTAACGAATCAACCAACTGATTGCTAGTAGCAACCAGCACCGTTCTTCAAGACTTTACCTTTCGTGTTAAGAGTACCACCGAACTAGTCATTGGAATGCTAATAGAACCAACATCATTTTTGAAGTTGCACCCAAAAACCTACTAGATACCCATAAGGCATCGACCTAGTGTCCACATAACTTGAGGCCTAGACATTTTTGGTCTAGTTACTAAATTATCCACGATGAGAAATTTGTCCCCGTACCTTATGGTAATAAGATCTTAACAATACGATAAGGACCCCTCGAGGGAAGTAAACAATGAAAAGGACCAATGAAACACTTGACAAGGGCTAGGAACACACAATGGGATAACTTATAACCTGACGAAAGTCTTAGGACCTTATAGAACAAACCGAGCCACTATTTTGAGAAATTGCCAAATCTTTCACTACTTCTTGTAGAGTATTTGTCTAACTTGAACGAAAGAGTGATCCAAAACACCCCTATTCACTGAATCAAACCATAGAGGTAGATCAAGGATCTTTGTCCGCGATTAGAAATAACAAGATACCATGACTGACACTGGGCGGTCAATGTACAATTCACCCTATCCACACCATATAATAAAATTTCCCTTATAAGTAATGGATACCTTGGATTGGAAAATCAATATGCAATCACCCTCACAACGTGTTCTCTAGAAGGTCTAGATTTTTCAGCCTCAAAAATCCGTTTTGAATTAACCTCACTCCCACGCTGAAATACCAAACGGCCCCAACGAACCAAACGGCCATTAATACATGACTTACACTTGTAGCCAAGGAAAATGCCCCATGACACAATATCCGACTCACTCATAAGTCATGATACACCCCAATCCTGTCCTAGTGAAGCAAGTACCTTAGCTATAAACTCCACCTGAGATTTAACCACCAAACACTATCGAACATTGGAAACTAGATTCCATCCTTAAAACTTTCAAAAACTTATATAGATGCCATACCCAACTATACCTTCAACTTTGATGATTTCACTTTCAAGAACCTTTCTTTAAAAGCGCATTTATATCAACTACAAAAGTATTTATCCAAAAAAAAAAAAAAAAAAAAAAAAATCATTTGTGGAATTAAAAGTTTTCTCTGGTCTAATTTCATCAAAACTAAAGTGCGACTAAGTGTTAATTTTTGTGAAATTATTTTATCTACACCATGCTTAAAAACCTATACTACTATATTGTATACCTATTTTAGTCAGACCTTATCAAACTTCCATATGTCAGCAAACGTCTACACATTGATTTCTGTGAAATTGACTCATCTACACCGCATTTAAAAATTCGTTTCACTAAACTTTAAAATTTTCTAGAGTCACATTAATTAACTCGACTATTAACCTCAAACAAAGAAATTTATGTCTTTTAAATTGTTGATTCAGTCGGATTCGTGTAAAACGCATACTCAAATAAAAATTTTGAACAAAACTTTTATCAATTCCTCTAAGCAAGAAAACGCACAATACCTGACTTGCCTAAGATTGAAAATAGCGATATGCCATGCCTTAACACTATCCCTTCGAAGAGAAACCTTCCCACATATCTTGTAAGATAAGATTCTCACCCTGGTAGAAGCACGTGAAATTGAATAAGCAGTCACTCAAGAGACGACAAGCCCTTCCAGAGTATTAGATAGCATTAGCACTTTGGCACAAAACATCACTTCCACATGGATTATGAGAGGTCACATCTGACCATAAGACCTTTTTATTTTTTTATGACGAGACAAACACCCCTCGACAAAGTACCCACTTGACTTAGACCACTATGCCACGACCTCGAGTCACGATACACCATAGTTTTACCTTAGCAAATTAAGCACTTGCAATCACGAGCAATATTCGATGATAACTTTTGAGCGTTCACAATCATTGGCATCCGAATTTGCCCTTAGTTTTGACTCCTAGGCCATTACTCTTGACTAGCCATGTATGCCTACTGACATGTTATTTCTTGTCATTCACACCAAGGAATTTTCCCTTAGATTCTCTATAGCCGCCATGAGAAAAATAGCGATATCTAGTCTCATTGTTCTAATGAAATCCACCCTTTCATTTCGACAACTACACCTACCTCCCACGAAGGATGAATACACAAAATAGGCTCTAGAAGACACAACAATGGCATGAGCGAATGATTGTTGAAATAGCTGGGATAACCATTTAGCATTAATCAAATCCTCCTACAACCACAAAGTATCTCACTAGTAAAAGGACTTAGTAGAGTACACGACACCTTTCATGTATCAAACCTAAAGAAATGCCTAGCAGATGACACCCTTATAGTGCCCTTAACGAAAATTTGACTTGACGATAAGCTAAACTTTGTCGAAGAACCAATGAAAATATAAGATAGAGACGTCAAACGATTGAAACAAAGCCGTATTCCTATAGCCAAGGTTAGATGGAACTCAAAGAGAGGACCAGAGTACTCCTGGGAACACGAAGACCAAATTCGTGCTAAATATCCTCATCTATTCGATAAAACAACCCCGACAACTATCACACCTTAGGATTCGGGATGAATCCAGTCTAACGGGTAGGTACTGTAATACCCTGTAATTTCCCATGTCAATTATTAGTGCTAAACACCAAGTAATTTTAATTTAAAGTTGATTAACCCATTTTTACAAGTTGAATTTTTTTATAATTCAACACATCAAATTCACAAGTTACTCTTTAGCGAATATGAGGAGTGACACGAATAGCTCATGTGCGCACCGACACTAAAAGTTAAACACCAAGACAAATCCAACCACACTAATCTACTGGGCCTATTGGACCAAATATCCAAAATAACTAATCGGGCTATATTTCTTTTTCTTTCTTTCCTTTTTCTTTGAGCCGAACTCACCACGCAAGCCCACTTCATGTTTTCTTTCTTTCTGTTGGGCCAAGATAACCACACCAAAACTACAAGCCCAACATATTTGTTTTTCCTAGTAACTCATATACATGTTTCCTTTTCTTTTGCACTCACTCGACACAACGACAAACTAGACTTTTCCCCTTGTCCTTTGTGATTCGACATTACACAAACACAAACAACTCACACACTCTCTTTTCTTGCCTTACCTTTGCGTGCAAGACCAACCATGAACCAACAAGCCACCCTAATGTCCCTAGCCTAAACAATAAACAATAATAATCATGGTTAACCAAGGGATAATGTGCTTATTAAACCAACAACATGCTACACACATCTCCTTTTCTTTTCCTTATAAAAACCGATTAGTACATCCCCCATATTGGACCTTCAATCTCTTATCACATCATGTATCACACAAGGCTTACTAGCCACCAACACAACCTTCACCCTAAACCTTCAAATCGACAAGACCATACAACCTTTGACTCCCTTTTCTTCCATTCGACAGGGACAATGCATGCACCACTCTTCCATCCTTTCTTGGTACCATGCAAGAGAGATTAAATTAATACCAAGGCCATGCCTACTTTGCCTATATAAACTCACATTTCTCACTTTGTTCTCACAAAAACAAAGCACAAAAACTCCTTTTATTCTTGTTGTTCGACAGTAAGCACAAAGAAGAAGGGAAGACATAGGTTGGGTTATTTGCACACTAGGAATACGCTTGGGTTAGCTTAGAAGTTTCGAGTTTCGGTTAAGCTTTGAAGCTTGGGGTTTTTAAGCTTGGTTCCTTCTTGGTCTAGTCTCGTTCTCACACTCGATACACACTCCTTCGATCCCACTGTAAGCACTCAACACACTTCTTAAACTTATATGTCTTTTGTTTTAACATTAAGTTTCATGCATGCCTTATAAACGTATGTTAAAGGTTTGAAAACTAAAACGTAATACTCGTTTCCTTTTTCACTCGACACACGACCACCGTGAGGTTCTCGAACCCATCTCTAAATTTTTGTTCTCCTTGCTCATTAACTTATCACACATAAGATGTCATATATGTTTCGAATATAGCACATTGAAAACTAGAAATGATACTTGAAATGATATACACAAGGCATGCATGAATTCACTGTCAACATATACATATTCAAATGTACATGCATGCATACTTCAAGAGGTTTTGTTGTGTTTAGAACTTGTGTGGTAACCTTTTTGAAGCTTATAAACCTCTTAAAAATAAGCTTGTGCTACCTCTATATAAATCGAAATACATATATATATATATCGCGAAACACGTTCGAGACTTTTATGCTAAATATAACAAGAGAAAACATAGGTCTCAAGTTAACTTAAGTCGAGGCTTATTTGTGCTTGTTAGTCTCCCTTTTCGTTACCAAGTGCTTATCATAAGCATTGAATTTATAAAACTAAACAGCTCATGAGTCCAAGAAGCAAAACACAAAACAGTTTTCAAGAAACAAAACACAAACGTGAACACACTGTCTTATATATATGCTAATGAGTCACAGTTGAAACACACCCTATAAATAAACAGTTGAGAAAACAAACATAAAAGAAGGACTAGTCCAACGGTTGGGTCGCTTGTCTGTTGAGCGTGAGGTCAGGGGTTCAAACCCTGCACCTAACATTTTTCCTATTTATTTCTTTTTAACAAGTTTTACACATATAGCTATTGAACTAGTAAGATCCAAACAATATCTCCTCTTAACAAATTATACTAAGAATGCCTAATTTAATTTGTTAAAATATAATTGTAAACAATATATGGGATATTTTGGTGGCAATTGATTTATAAAGGAAAGCTAATATTTACAGACGAGCCAATATTTACAAATATTTTGAAATCGATTTAAACATAAACATTACCACACAAGCGATATTAAACACAACCACATGAGGACCACTTAACACATTTGAACACTTTAAGTCGTAAACAAACATGTAAACTAAGACTTGCGATACTAATTTAGGTCGCGTATTGGTGCCACCTACCATTATCATTTGACATCGCACTATTCAGACTATACCACCGAGGTGAGTTCATAGTCCCACTTTTTACTATGTTTTCAAATCCCGTGGGGAGATACATGCTATAAATATGAACATAAGTATTTTTCTGTATGATTCCCTGATTGATATTGCTAAGTAATATTTGCCTAAGTTATTACCCCGCCAATTTAAAAGTCCCTTTATTATGAACCATTAATCAGTTGCGAGTGAACGCGAATTTCGTGAATAGATCTATTGGAAGTTGACATCCCATTTGTACTAGCCGGATTGATAGCCATAGTGTTAGCCGGATTGATAGACAAATGCACTTTATTCGAATTTGAGTATGGCAAAACTCCTACACCAGGGCATTTATCACCCATATCATTGCTATGATTGGGATATTTATTATTACTACCCCTACACATTAAGGTTTGCGTTTCATGAGGCTTAGTGCAATATTTATCTATTTGATTATTACCCCTGCAATATCATTGTTTTCACTATTATTTATCTTGTGTTCAAACTATTACAAATGAAACACTGTGAATTCACTCAACCTTTGTGTTGACATTTTAAGCATGTTTATCTCAGGTAATTAAAGAAATCTCAAGCACGGAGTTGGCACGGGCTTGGAGAAAAGACCCACCTTTATTTCAAATAATCATATCATTCTTTTCAAACTCATCATCACTTTTGTGAACTACTACCCCCTTTTGATAACAAATATGTAATCTCTGAATATTGAGTTTTCATTGAATGATATAAAATTTCCCTTTTTAACGAATATCTATGCTTATGACTGTGATTCAGTTGGTAATACCCCGTTTAAGTCTTCCGCTGTTGTTTAAAAATTAACGGGGTGTTACAAGACTTTACATCAAGGAGATAGTGGCAAGACATGGTGTGCCTATATCGATCATATCTGATCGTGATAGCCATTTCACGTCAAAATTTTGGCAATTATTGTAAAGGTCCCTGGGAACACACTTAGAGATGAGTATGGCTTATCACCCACAGACCGATGGTTAAAGCGAGCGTACCATACAGACCTTAGAGGACATGCTAAGGGCATGTGCCATAGACTTCGGTGGTAGTTGGGATACCTATCTTCCATTAGCCGAGTTCTCCTATAACAACATCTACCATACCAGCATAGATATGGCACCATTTAAGGCACTTTATGGGAGAAGGCGTCGTTTACCTATTGGTTGGGCGGAAGCTAGAGAAAGCCAAATGATAGGACCTGAAATAGTATTAGAGACCACTGAGAAGATCATTCAGATCAAGGATAGACTCAAGGTTGCACGAGACCGTCAGAAGAGCTATGCCGACAACCGACGGAGACCCCTAGAATTCAGTGTTGGTGATCATGTGTTACTCAAGGTGTCACCTTGGAAAGGTGTTGTACGTTTTGGAAAGAAGTGTTGGAGTATGCTCGTGTCATAATTAATAATTATATGGCTAGACATATGTGAGCCTATAGGGTCACACACTTATACACAGAGACATCATTTTATAGATTGTAATTATCGTATTTACAATATATAAATGACTACGTAACTCGGGATCTATAACGGGTCGTTAAATATTAAGTTAGACTTAGTGTTTTTGGATTAGACCAACAATGGGCAAGCCCATTGTGGGCCCTCATAGTGGCCGGCCTTGAAAAGGTCTTGGGGAGGCTTATTGAGCTTTTATGAGGTGCTAAGTGTAATTGTGGATTGATAAGGTCAAATCTATTTTGAGGTAAATCAATGACACTAATTAACTTACCACATGAGAAGAAAAAAAATCTCTCCTCCCCCCTCCATACCTCAAAATCCATGAAATAAACACACCCTAATTAGGGTTTGTGTTTTCTTGATCCCTTCTTTGCTCATTCTAATGTAGATGCATCAAGTATGATTGTTACGAGGTCATGACTAGCATCGGGTGATGATCGATGACGTGTAGTGTGTTTCATTCTTAGAGAAGATCAACCTTATTGATCTTTTGGTTTCTTACATCTCTACGTGGTGGTGTTATTGGTGGTGTTACCCGGATCACGCTACAAAGGTATAAAACATGTTTGTTTAATTGTTTTTCATTTGATTGATCATATGACTCTATGGATCCTTGTATGGTGATGTTCTTCTGCTGTGTTTATGTTATTAATTGTTAATTTATGTTTACATCACCTATAGTGGTATCACGAGCCATCATATGTTGTCATATGATCATCTTGTATGCGTAAAAATGGCTAAAAACGTGGTTTTTTTAATGGATTTAAAAGTGTCATTTTAAAACAGCCCCTAGGGCTTAAATATCATGAATATGTCGAACTTAATAAGGTCTTAAGATCTGGACTTTTTGATCCTATGGCCATTTGTTATGCATACGTTGATTGTTTACTTGATCGGTACCCGTAAAATGGCCTAAAAACGTGTTTTTTAAGAGATTTTTAACCTGATTTCAAATCAGCCCATGAGGCTTATTTTTCTGTGGTAAAATGGTGTTAAGATGGTCCTAATATCAGTGGGTTATGAGTCTATGGCCATTTGTCACGCGTACCATTCGGGGTTTTAATTCTTGTTAATTATTTCTTCGATTCGTTGGCTAACAATTTAATTCTTGTATTTATTTTGTTATCCATGGCAAATACATGCATGTTTGTCCATGGAGTTAGCCAACACCTTTTCATGATCATAATTTAATGTATTATTATGTGAATATGCAAAGCCGATGAAAACCTAGACCACTTATGCATTGTGATGTTGTGATTGTTGGTTGTTTTTCTTGGTTTGGAGTTTGCCATTGTTTCGGCACTTTTGTAATGTATTTCAATTTTTGTTTTGCCATTGTTTGGGCATTTTACAGTAGATACAAAGTAGATTAGTTGTATTTTACTTTATATGTATTGTAAACAAGAGCTTGGAAGCAAATGGCGAAAGATTGAAAGTTGTAGACCGAAAGTTGCTGCTGGACACCTGTTGGGAAAACGTGATTTCCCGCTGATTGGTAAGGTATTTTTTTCTAAAATTTGTTTTCCAGGTCCTCAATACATAGGGCTACAACTTTGTCAACTGGGCCGAACGATGAAGAGGTCTTCTTCTAGGAGCATTGGGCCTCGCAAAACAGAAAAACTGGGCTGACAGAATCAAAGTTTCATGTGCATTATGGGCCTTTACTTGCCCATGATTGTCTTGGGGCAAGTGGGAGCCCTCCGTGTGGTTGTGGTTTGTGTCCCTAGTTGACTCTTGGTTCTCGTGATGGCTTACGAGACAAAGCATAGGATTTTCATCGGTTGAGGCTTTGCATTTTGTGGTTGTATGTTTGGTTGGTTGTTTTTATGTATGTTGTGACTACATGTAAAACGGAAAAATGTTTTCTTAAAACTTGAAACTAAACATAAACCATTTTGAACTAAGTCTTATGATTTAGTTTAACTAAGTTTAAATATGATTTGAAACTTAAAAATCATTGTTTTCTAAATAACTCTTAAACTAGTTAAGATTGTTTATTTATTGATTTATTGTATTGTCCAAACTTAATTAAAATCCACCTAGGATTTATATTAGTCTTGAAAATGGACAACTTGACACACATAAATTAAAACAATGATTAGACTAAAGTTAAGAAAAGTTTTTTAACTTGTGCTACGAAGAATGAATGCATGCTTCTTTCGTACACGATTTTGATCCACATCAAAACTATTTACCCGTCAAAATTTAAGTCACGCCGTCCAATTATGAGAACACTTGCAATTACCTTTTAGCATCTGGTCAGACCTAGGCTGAATTGTAACCCAAGGTGACTATTCTCCATGGTCAGACCTAGGATTATTCTCACAGTTT
Organism: Artemisia tridentata subsp. tridentata; assembly: GCA_021014915.2. NCBI lineage: Eukaryota > Viridiplantae > Streptophyta > Magnoliopsida > Asterales > Asteraceae > Artemisia > Artemisia tridentata. The sequence continues at coordinate 304,837,592 of CP139508.1, forward strand.
TCAAATTGGATGACTTAATCGAGTAGTGTGGTCAGACCCTTACCCGAGGCAAAGATGGGACTAAACATGCCTACATGACACTAGTTGTTTGACACTAGATGCCATGAGTCCCATAAGGATCTAAGAGTTGTACATGTAATACAATTGGTGATCATCGCCTACCTATTGAATCCACCATTTCTAGTAGATCAACTGCATTAATGGTCGAACCTCAATGAGGATCTTAGCCTTTTCGTAAATTAATTGTTTTATATTATAAACATGGGGTAGTTAATTTATAAAAGGACAATTATCGAAAATACTAAAATTGAACTTTGTAAATTCAATTAATGCAACGCATACCGTAAACAAGAGTTTGTTCTTTTCTTGTTAAAAGGACGAACTAAGTCGATCTTTCCTTGTAAGAAAGAGACTTGTTCCTATCCTTTTTCTTTATGAGGAAAAGCCATAATAGGAATATTTGAATTTTCCCAATTCTAATAAAACTCAAAGAATACCTACTCTAGAAATTGTGATGTCTTGTAAAAGTCAAAACGGTTAAGTATGGTTACACATCTTATTCCTTCAAGATTGTTTTATAACCCTAGTTTCGGTTTTGAAACATTGATGAAATATAAGATATTTGGATAACTAGAGAACACGTTTTCTATAGCTACCAAACTAAAATGAGTTTAAATAATTAGAAGATGGAAGTATCAATAAACCTCAAAGAGGTAAAGGCAATTACTAGCATGATTACCTAGCAGTTTGTCTTAACCCAATAAGCCTACTAAGGTCCTACATACCATTGTGGTAAAGTAGACCAATTATGGAGGAAATGCATGCCTATTTTCATGTTAAAATAGCAATGATGGCTAGCCCATCATCTATATGTTAGAACTTGATGCACTTTCTTGAATACCTAAGTACATGTTTACTAGTCAAAGTGACTCACATTAGCAATAATGTGTAGATATTCAAAGAAAGATGGAAAGTATCCAATCGCCACTCACTCTACACTGGTGACGTAACACATTAAAATGTTGTCTAATCCAGTGGGAGCTACGTGATTATATTACTGGTGACGAAACACATGTAATGTTGTCTAATCCAGTGGGAGCTGTAAGCTTTAATACCTTACAACTTGCCCATCTTATTTCCAGATTGTCTTGAAATAATACATTACTTTTCACATGTTAAGCATCATAGTTTATATAAGAACCATTGCATAAATTTTATAAGATAACTTGTCGCGTTCCTGATGTTGCTTCCTGAAATGTTATCTATAAAACTGTTATGCATGATTCATTATTAAAACGATAAAGTTCTACATATCTATATTTTGATTTTGACTAAAAATCATATGTTATCTTAGACATTGTCATATTGCTCTCATGATGTTGTGCCATGCACAAGTGGGAGAAATCTTAATTGTGTGCAAGGTACAACATATAACAATATGACTAATAGTTTTTCTTGACTGAAAGGTAAGAAACTAAGATTCTACTAAGACTTCTACACATAAAATGTAGGTTGCCCTAATTAGAACAAATATCAAGATAACATGAAAAGCTACTTCAACATATTCACTGAATCGTTTAGTAAGTATGATTATGTTTTCTTGTAAACTCATAATCATGAAGTACAAAATTAACTTGAATATACTATTGAGGCCAAGAGTCGGCACTCGTAATTACTTTAGTTGAATATGTTTAGGTCTCTTGTAAAGACACAAACATAATTTCCATTAATTGTTGAAAGACTTATAACGTAAAGTAAGACGTTGATTTGTTATGTCTTCTTGTTAAGACATGTACACTTACGACGTATAACATTAAATGTTTATGTTTTCTAGTCAAAACATGCACATGATGTAAAGTATGCAGTAGGCTAAAATTACTATTGATGCCATCTGGTTTGACTTGGTTGGTAGATATGTAAGCCCAAAAGTATAAGTTCATCTAATGAGTTGTGTGATAGTCTCACAACATCAGTCCTCATGGAATACCACAACTTTATGGTATGTCCATCGTGGAAAATCAAACACTATTGATATTGTTTGATCTTTGATGACTTAAACTGTTTTACCTCCAAAGCTATCAAGGTTAGAAATTGGATGTGCCATGTGTACACTCAATATGGTTCCAACCCAGAAGGAATTTAAGACACCATTGTAGTATGGCATGAGATGAATCTCATTATGTCTTGATTAAAGTTCTGAATTTGTTAACTACTTAAGAGTAAGTAATTAACAAACTAGAGTCAAGAACTGACGATGTATTATGGATGTCCCACTTGAAAACAATTTATTGTTTCTCATGATGCTGAGTATCTAGAGATTAGTCTCTACATACAAAAGCAAGTGGGAGCACCTTTAGATCTTGAAGTTATTCAAGAGCAACCTTCTGAGTACACTTGCTAATATCATACTAAGGTTGAACATTCATATGTTAAACCATAGATTGATATCTCTCATTCATAAATCCGCAAGGATACCTCTTGCACCTGAATGATATAGTTTTTATATCAATGCTAAGGGACATAAGTTAGAGGATCATGGTGAACCTGCTAACTACTGATATGCATTATCAGATATTGTATCTGATGAGTAGCTCAAAACTATGAATGTTAAGATGCAGCCCTTGAAAGACAATCACTCGTGGAGTTTGATTGATCTCTTACCAATCAGTTAGACTGTGAGGTTAAGAATGAGTTTCTTGATAAGAAGACTCAAAAGGGAAAACTTGTACACACGTTTAATGCACGACTAGTAAAAGGAGTTTACTCGTACTCAAGAAATTGACTATGACTAAATCCTTCTACGTAGAAACATTAAATGTATAAAGATGATTAATAGTCATACCTGTTTTCATGTAAATGAAATATGACAATAGGATATCAAAACACTTTTCTTGTTGATTACCTTTGCAAGGACGATGAGTAATCAAAAGGGTTTATGAATCCATATATCTTTATTATGTATACAAGATAAAATAATCCATGTGTGGATTAGATCATGCATCTAGGAGCAAAGATCTTGAGTTAATTATAAAATCATTAATTTGATTTTGATTAATAAGATTACTCCTAAGTACACTAAGAGCAAGTTGGAGCACTGTATTTATTTTCTTAAATCTCATATGTCATTAACATATGAAAAACAACATTCCATCTAAGCTAGACTTTAATCCTTAGCTTGGAATGAAGTTTCTCTTGAGGGATTTATAAAATAAGACATACAACCTTGTTATATATATGTTTATTAGAATAAACATAAGCGGTTATTAAGTCTAAACACAATATGACACGTTATTGAGGGGAGTCTCAATGATCAGTCTCATTTGATAAGATTGAACACATGAGTAGAAATCTTAAGTTCGACTAAAGGATTCATCATGTAAGTCATATTACGCATTGGGCTATATTTATCATTTGCATGAATGCAAAGATGAGTTGATAACAACAAATATCTAAGTGAACGTCATTAGATAATTGTTAAACGAACATTATAATGGACCTACGAAGGACCACAGATATGTTCAAACGTTTACGGATATATGAGGAACTCTGTTTTGTTTGCATATGCTGATGCTTATTTAACTGAGATGATACTCAACCCTAGTCGTGGTAGGATGTCATCATGAATGATGAAATTACTGACTAGATGTGCTCGACTGAGAGCATTAATGTGTTATACATTAAAAGAATAAGAATACTTTATAGTTTGAGAAACTATTCATATGACTGTCTAAAGTAGGTGTCTTGCTGGCTTCAAACACCCTATGGAATGTATTGTTGCAATCCTCGTCTTGTACTTGAATGCACACATACAAAGGACAATCATCATCCAAACTTTTCATGAGTTTTGTAACAAGTATTCTCAAAGTTTACTCAGATGACTACTTGTTGTCTTGTACAACATGATTCGATCATGGTGGGAACATCGGATTCCGACCTATGAGTAGTCTTATGCATATCTTTTTTAGTATTTGGATAATGGAACTATAAGCAGTCGTATTATATAATGAATTGATATACCTGGTATGATCGTCTTCATTTATACTACTGTGTTCTATATTTGCATGTTTAATCCATGAATAATTTATTTATTCTAAAATTATCCATTGTCGGTTGATCGATATGGGAGTATCATCAAATTAAGACAAATGTGAGCGTGTTGGTGACTTATTTGCCACACTCACATGTTGTTCATAGTGATGAACATTGGATTGACCCAACCTACGAGTATTCACTACATGGATCGTCGTCAATAGTGAATCTCGCAAGAGGTTATGTCTCTTATCCTTAGACTTGAGATGCAAGCAGGTCTTGCATGTGTGGAATTTCATTCTTTGATATGGTTAAAGCTATCCTGAATAAGGTAGTTATAAAAGCCATTATCAGGAGTGATATGAAGCATGTGAATGACACGTGTAGTCAAAATAGGATTTGTTCCTCCACTTGTTATGGAGTTAGATACTATTGGGCCCCTCGATGAATTGAACAGATGTTTGTATGGCCGTACCCAAATGAGATTAAGATGAATCTTAATTCACTTGGTAATCTTGTTCAATATCTATATCGAGAAACATAATAGTTGAACTATTAGAATGACATTTGATCCATGTCTAATGTTCAACACGGTATCTGTAACAAAAGGATAGATGACATATAAACCATCTGAAATGAGACGTTTAAGAAACTAACCTCACATATTTCTAGGGGCATTGGCGTGTTGCTAGACGCTAACCATTGCTTGTATAATTACTAGATTATTATGACGTCGCAAGTGGGAGCTGTTGGAGTATGCTCGTGTCATAATTAATAATTATATGGCTAGACATATGTGAGCCTATAGGGTCACACACTTATACACAGAGACATCATTTTATAGATTGTAATTATCGTATTTACAATATATAAATGACTACGTAACTCGGGATCTATAACGGGTCGTTAAATACTAAGTTAGACTTAGTGTTTTTGGATTAGACCAACAATGGGCAAGCCCATTGTGGGCCCTCATAGTGGCCGGCCTTGAAAAGGTCTTGGGGAGGCTTATTGAGCTTTTATGAGGTGCTAAGTGTAATTGTGGATTGATAAGGTCAAATCTATTTTGAGGTAAATTAATGACACAAATTAACTTACCACATGAGAAGAAAAAAAATCTCTCCTCCCTCCTCCATACCTCAAAAGCCACGAAATAAACACACCCTAATTAGGGTTTGTGCTTTCTTGATCCCTTCTTTGCTCATTCTAATGTAGATGCATCAAGTATGATTGTTACGAGGTCATGACTAGCATCGGGTGATGATCGATGACGTGTAGTGTGTTTCATTCTTAGAGAAGATCAACCTTATTGATCTTTTGGTTTCTTACATCTCTACGTGGTGGTGTTATTGGTGGTGTTACCGGATCACGCTACAAAGGTATAAAACATGTTTGTTTAATTGTTTTTCATTTGATTGATCATATGACTCTATGGATCCTTGTATGGTGATGTTCTTCCGCTGCGTTTATGTTATTAATTGTTAATTTATGTTTACATCACCTATAAGAAGGGCAAGTTAGCACCTAGATATGTAGGACGTTTTGAGATCACTGAGAGAATCGGTCCGGTAGCTTACCGACTAAGACTACCACAAGAGCTGAGTGTCGTTCATGACACGTTTCACGTGTCGAACCTTAAGAAGTGTCTTGCCGATCAGACCTTACATGTACCCTTAGAAGAGATTCAGATAGATCCTAAGTTACACTTTGTAGAGAAACCGGTTGAGATTTTAGAGCGTGATGTCAAGAAGTTAAAATGTAGCAAGATACCAATAGTTAAAGTCCGTTGGGACTCAAAGCATGGACCCGAGTTTACTTGGGAACGTGAGGATCAGATGAGACATAAGTACCCACACCTGTTTGACAATGGTACTAGCTGAATTTTGAGGACAAAATTCTCTTAACGAGGGTAGACTATAACAACCGCGAATTTCCAGGTCCTTACTCAACATTTAAAACTCAAAATAAATTATTTTAGAAGTTACATATTTCCCTTGCGTATAACTCATAACTAAACTGCACGAATTGAGAGAACGATACCACACGCGTACCGACACCACATTAGTAATGGTTCAAATTTTTAATTCATTTTCAGAGTCAATAAATTTTACTTGATGTCAGTTTTATAAAAACGACTCAAGATTTATGTTTTTCACATTTATGTGAAACCGGGGTACCACGATTTCACCTCACCACAACAGAACACGGGGTACACAAAATACAATTAATACACTTAATATAATAAAAACACACCCACACGTGATCTCATCTTATCCCTTCTCCTTGAATATAACTTCACAACCGTCCACATTCATTCACTTGACTTTTTCTGGTTCTCTCTCCCCAACACCCCAAAAGCGACCTCCATATATCACCATCAAAAATTTCTTGGTCGATGTGCTTCTATACTCTCCAAGGTGTTGTCGTTCTCATAAACCACCCTTTGAAGTCAACAAGTATCGACACAGTCAAGGTGACGAGGATTGAGAGAAACTTTTTCTGAAAATGGATGATCCCCATCCCCCCATGTTCTAAAGGCAAACAAAGAAATTCCTTAACATTTTCTTTTTATGGACCAATCGGTTCCAGTGGATCCACACACTCCTCAACCTACAACAAATCGTTTACAAGAGAAAGGGTTCAAGGGTTTGACTGAGAATCGAAGGTGTGTGGGTTTTCTTGGAATCGGGTCAAGTCCGGGATATAAACCAGTGTCAATCGTTTGGTGTTGTAAGCTCTTGAACTATTATTTTTTCCTTATTGTATTTGAACTGTGATATGTTTTGCAATTTATGGAAAATCTGTTATTAAGTTTTGTAGTTAAAGAAATCTTTGATTTTAGTTTGAGGTCATGGTGGTGATGATGTTTGTGTTGTTACTGTAATGATTAAAACAGAGAATTAAAAAAAAAAAAAAAAATCAAAACTAAGTATTGGCTCATGTTAGGAAGTGTATGTTGTTGGTCATTCTATAGGTCGAGTTATAGGCAGTTAAGGGTAATTAAATTAAGGATTTAAGGAATTGATGTTGAGTTTATGCTCGGATGTTGTGGTTATGTTTGGAATCGAATCTGTGTGTTTGTGTTAAGTTCATATCTCGGCTGTTTTGTGTTCACCCTGTGTTTGTGATCATGTTTGGGCTGTGTTCATGCTATACTCGAATCTGTGTGTGTTTGCGCTATGCTTGGATTTCGTGTGTTCATGTTCGAAATATATGCTCGAAGGGTGTTTGAAATTAGGTCCGAATAGAGTGTATGTCCTGATGCTCAAAAGCCTATGTCTGGGTCCTGATTGTTTTGTGTTATGCTCTAGTATGATGTGTTTGTGCCCAGTTTCAAGTTGTGTTAGGATTTGGAATTTGCTGTGCTGGTATTTACATTCAAATCGAGCTCAACTCGAGTCTTGTCCAGGCTTGCTCTTTTCATTGTTTTTGTCTGACCCTTGGTCAATAAAAACACCCACGAGGTGTCACTCTTGCTCGATAACACAAGAGGTCTCACACCCTTCTAATAAGGGCATGTTGAGTTGTGTTCAGTCGAGTTCCTATGATTCGAGTCTTTACCCCATATGTGTTCCACGCAAACGGGTCGAGGACATTGAATTTCCTTTTTTTTCTTAGGATGGGTCGAACCCTCCAAAATCCCTTCATTGTTGATTACAATCTCTTGTTGAAAATGGGTTACTGGAAGTTAGATATATAAGAGTGGGTTGAGTTTTTTTTTTTTTTTTTTTTTTTTTTTTTTTTTTTTTTTTAATTTTAAACATGAGTGTGTTAAGTGTTTTGAGAGAACATGTACTGGGATTCTAATTGCTATGATGGGTCAAACTATAAGTGTCAAGTACCAGGCCAGGATTTCTTAAAACTTTACAATACAGAATTGGGCCGAAGCCCATAAAGTTCACCGGTCTTATATTCAATCCGTGAAGAGTCAGTTCGTTTAATCCAAAGTTGGGCCACAGCCCAACTCGTCAAAATCTTATTAACGGTGAACTTGAATAATCTATTTCGAGACACGATTCATGATCGCCATCGTTCGAGTGATTGTTCCTAAATACTGCAACTTTATATTCTACGGTTTAAAAACAAATCGACTAGTTATCGCCTCGTTACACATCACTAAAACCTAACCTCTCGATATATATAGATCTTACAACATATTTATTTAACATGATTATTATTTTTAACAAGTCGACTTAATTTATAAACTAAATGGATTTGCCGTGACACATACAGTGAAAAACTCTTTTACATATTTAACAATTACTTGTAAATGAAAACTCGCTCATTAATTCGGTTACATGTAAACTTGAGGTGTTTTATCAAAACTTATATAAATTTATCAGGTTATGAACAATTGTTTTAAACACGAGCCTTATAACTTTTGTTAGCACAAGAATTGCCTATTATCAAAGAGTATATACTTGAATTATTAATCTTTTCATTAAATGTCATAAACAATAATGAGAAATTCTTAAACGAAACACTTCTTTTATAAAAACTATATATAAATATATATATATATACACACACTTAGTGATATATACTCACTTAACAATAATGTTCCAATATCTCGACAACGTCTAGTATTGTTCATAATCACTCTTCGTTCATCATCTTTCGGTTATTGTCCAATCGGAATCTTAATCGTCCTTGATATTTTTATTGTCATACACTTATGCACTTCCAAGAGCCAATACCTACAAAACTGCTTTAAACTTAAATGCTGCCACACCAGCAACAACAACGTAAACACTTTTAAACTTTTGGAATTAAATTCGTGGAGTCTTAAACTTAGTCTGTGAACTAAAACATGCCTTACTAATCTTGGTCGCGTGTCGGTGCCGTACACTATTGTTACTTGATTTATTCACTTCAGACGACTATTTCTGTGGTGAGTTCTCGTAGCCCCTTTTTCATTATGTTTTCTTGGGGGAAAATGGTACTCAAATGATATTTTACCTGTTTTCATGCTGTGATACATCGTTTTCATGTTTTCGGACATATATGTGTGATGATGCGATTATATGCTATAAAATGTTTTATTCTGTGTGTACATGTAAATGCGCAACTGTTAACTTTCATGTTTTCAGACATCTATCGGGGTAGCTCCCCTCTGTGTGTACTGTTTATGTGTGTAACATTGTGGTAGGTTCAGTTGGCGCGACACTATTTGTGTTTGGATAACGTGTTCATAATTGGTATTCATGTACACTATTTTCCTACACTATTATTCACAGCTTTGTGGTTTAACATCTAAACCTACGAGCTTACTAACTTTATGTTGACATTTTCGAGTATCCATTTTCAGGTGTTAAGAACGAGGGTACCATAGAAGGTTGAGTTTTGTCCTGGCTTAGCAAGACTTAAGACAAGACCCTTCTGAGTTATAACTCGTGAAGCTGCATTCGAATATTGCTTAGTGATGTTGTTTAGCTCCGAGACTCATGTTGATTTGGATATTTGTACTTATCCTAGTTGTGGGAGTTGCGACTATTATCTGTCCTATGTTTTACATTTAGTATTTCCCTATTGTGACACCTTGTGTTCTTGACAATGAGGTCATACCCCGTAAATGCCATTCCACTGCGCCATTTTTGGGGTGTAACATTGTTGGATTAAGCATGAACAACAACTCAGTTTCCAAGCACTAACTCACAAAGGTATCGGAATAACTTCCATCGTTCTCTCCACGTTTAAATCACATTGACAACTCTTTTAATTCTCATATCAAATACACTGAACTTTAATTCCAGTATCAAAATTGTACATGATAGAATAAGCATATAAGTGTTCATATATGAAACGGTGCTTTAAATGGAAAGGGATGACTCATGGGATCACTTGATGCATATTTTGTTGTTATCTTGCTTTCACATTTTGATGGGCCGTATTGACTTGGCTGTCTAGGCTTGCTGTGAAGCACTTTAAAGAAGGAAGCCACATTATAAATGCTGCATCATTAGAATCCTACATAGGAAATGCAAAGACGCCTAACACTGAATCTGGTGGGCAAAGGATTTGTTTGAATGGTGTGACCCCTGGCCCTGTGTGGACACCATCGACAGCTGCAAATTTTTCTACATGTGAGTATAATCCAACATCATGTTAGCAGGATAGTCTCACCTTAATTATGGTGAAATCTGGTCCGTGGATTCATTTTACTTTTAAAATGGAAAAGGGTGGTGGTTTGAGTTTAAAAGTCTTGGTTCAGATGCAAGGTAACTACTACATTCTCACTTTTGGTTCTCCACATATTGGGTCACCATGCTTTAGTATATTTGTGTGTTTTGAATTCAACCTGGTGCGGCTATATAAACTACAACTTTTTTTCTCATTGCAGGGAGTGTCTCGACTAAAACAGATGGTATACGTTCTCTAGGCACATAGAGTACTATTCTAATAGTTTTTTTTTACTGATATAAAGTTTTGCATTTGTGTTTATGTGTATCATAATATTCCCATGAGATCGTCAGCTTCTGTCACGAGTCTCGTGTCTGATGATTCTATAAAGTAAAATGTCGAGCATTTGTAACTTTTGGTGGTTGCTACAACATAAAAAAGGAAATTTTGTGTGTGATATGAGTATGATTGTAAATGACCCCCAAAAGAACATCAACACTTTTAGTATGAGTATTTCGTACAAATCTATGTGTATAATTCTACTTAGACTTCTATATCCAATTGAGATGATTACGATATTTAGAATTCACATTTGTGTTATGAAGTCAGTGATATATGTTAAAATTTTATGATATGATCAGAATCTATCATATGAATATGCAAGCAGATGCAGCGTATTTCATCGAATCCTACGCTTATAATTTCTTTGCAGATTCAAAAGGCTTGTTTGACCCCTCCCCGTTTAATCTGAATTTTAGATTTGCCCGTTTTGATCCGTGCCCATTTCTCACACATTACCCGAACCTGCCCATTTTGTCACCCATTACCCGAACCTGCCCTTTTGCTGCATTGAACTGCAATGGTACCAATGGAGGAGACGACGTCACCTTGGGTCACAAGACTGATTAATTCAGCAACATGTGAAACTGTGCACGCGGTGGTCATGAAAGATGACGATTATGTTGATTATGATGATTTTAATATCCTTAGTATTAAACGACCAATAATTCAGGTACTTAAACTATGCTTATTCATGGAAATTTCATTGAGTAACATGTGAAACTGTGCACGCGGTGGTCATGAAAGATGACGATGATGTTGATTATGATGATTTTAATATCCTTAGTATTAAACGACCAATAATTCAGGTACTTAAACTATGCTTATTCATGGAAATTTCATTTAGTATGGTTTTGTATTAGCAATTAGTCTTAAGATAATTTTCGAAATAAAAAAACCTTTGTTAAAAGAGTAAACTTCAGCTTTTGGTTTAACTTCCAAGCATTCTGACATTTGCTCTTTGTATTAAAAAGGAGTTTCATATTACATTCTTTTGAAGTTCTACTGAGTACTACCTCAAACTTCTTATGCAGGGGAATAATTTAATGATAATACTAAGCATTGGAGCTTTTGTTGGAGATGAAATGGTTAAACAGTTATAGATGAACGAAAAAGCAGAATAAAACCGTTACCCAATGTCAAAAAGACTATTCCTAAACCACCTTGAGCATCACTAGATGTTCCTGTTGGCGATCAAGGATTGCCTAGACGGTTAGTAACCTGTAAAACATATAAACCCAATCCCGCGAATTGAGGAATAATAATGTTTTTTTTCAAATCTATAGTTATACTGATGACAGAAACTCTTCATATTTGTAGTCATATTTAGATCCCGCTTTCATGTCCATAATTAAAGACCCTGATCAGCGACGCCAGGAACAATGGGAAAAACACCTACCGAGCACAAGACATATTAAACTTTGCTAAATTGCTAAGGTTAATATTTTGTGGAATAATTGTTGCTTGCAGAGAGCCTTTGTTGAAGGAATTAAGGAGGAAGTGGTGTTATCTCCCGCGCATGTTCTTTCTCTTATTGCAGCTGGAGAAGGTATTGTGCAATGTAAGAAGTGACACAATTCAGAAATTACATGTTTACATAAAGAGAGAAAGTTTCAAGTAGATGCTACCAAGTTGTTAAAGTGCACGTTATTATGATACAAAAACCTAGCCAAAAGGAAAACAAGATAAATTTAGACAAAACAACAAAGTAGGGTGTAAACTTGACAATTTCATGCAACCACTTAAAGTTTGTTATGCGATAAACATATATAATAGGATAAAGCATGCCAATAATTTGTTCATTCTGCATATATGGATCAGTCCTTTACTAAAGATCTTAGTCAATAATGTTTTAGTAAGGGACTGATCTATAGTGGCTGACAGGGACGGAACCAAGACCAAATATGACCGGGTGCACAAATTTTTTGGAACCGTAATATAGATACACATTTCGATGGACCGGGTGCATTTAAGATTCATTTAGGCTAAATTGACGTTTTTTTCAAAAATTAACACTACATCGAAAAAATCCATAGGGGTCCCGGGCACCCGCGGGAACCCCCTGGCTCCGTCCCTGGTGGCTGAGATACATGATGCTCAACTAAAACCATTAAGATATGGAAGTACAATTATTGTCGGCTTTTTAGTGATTTTCGGTTCAATCTAATATGATATGAACCGTTCAAAAAATGACACACTAAAACTTGAACTGGTTAAGCCAATAAGCCCACCCCCTTATCTTTAGAAGTGTTGTGCTTAAGTCCTTACCCTTGGTGTCATTTTTTTTCCAAAAAATTGATAAGCCACTTTTCCAGGTCCGATTAAGTTTTCAAAATAAGCCTCGCTTTTACTGAGTTATTCGAGCTCGAGCTTACTAAAGTTTGGCTATAGATTGTATCAGGATTTTTAAGACCCTTACGTAACCTATAACTCTACATCTGCTGATGACCTTGATAAGATGAAGTCGCACGTAAATGTCAAATCACATACATTAAGATCAAATCTTTCTCTCATTCAAAGCTCATTTTGCATCTGTATTTTTTGATATTTGCAGGATGACTCAATTGAATATCAAACAAAGCGTAAAAAGGAGTCATGGGCTCCACACCTTTTCCCCATATGATGACACCACAAGAGCACATCCCGGTGATGATAAAATTCATGAAACTTGTTTTTGGGTGTTTCCAGTGGCGGATGGGTATAAAAGAATGACTTGACATGATTTATTTTTATGAATTCACAATAGGTGCTACGTATTGGGTTAATTGTTTGATGCATGTAACACAAGCTACTGATGCAGATGGTTTTGTTATGGTTTCGTTGTACCATAGACCAACTATTACTACATTGTTTCATCTGCATTTTTGTATTACATTTAGAGTCTTAATATATGCTATTAATGAGTCCATGGTGTCTAACTAATAATATATTCTATTATGTTGTCTAACTGAAGTTATAAATGTTGCAATAACGGGTCAAAGTCAGATGCTTGAATGAAATGTGCCGGATGTCAAGGTTCTGGAATGAAGGTGTCAATCATGCATCTTGGCCCATCTATGATTTAGCAAATGCAACATTCATGTAAATATGTTTGTAAACACAAAGGTTGTAAAGCTTTATAGCAAATGCAACATTCATGTAAATAAGTTTGTATACACGAAGGTTGTCAAGCTTTGTATTTTCTCTCATATTCGATAAACGTATATTTCTTTTGTTTTTTAGTACAAGTGGCTACAGGCTTTGCTATAACCTTTTACTATTGTTCGACCGATCCCGACTGTATCCTTAGCACTTGCTATTCGTACCTGCCAAAATATATAATGATGTCTCAAAACTTACAAACAATACTATAATTGAATATAAAAAAAGATATCGCCTAACTATATCTTTATAGAATGATATTCGTACATACCAAACTTTATCATGATGTCTCAAAACTTAATAACACTAACACATTGTATTAATATAAATGAACGTAAAAAAATTATATGATCCAGACTTAAAAAAAAGATATAACACAAATTGTATCTTTATATAATGATATTCGTACCTAACTAACTTTATCATGATGTCTCAAAACTTAATAACACTAACACATTGTAAATTTTCTTTAAAAAATAAAATAAGTAAAAAATAACAACAAAAACAAAAAACTAACATTTTCCTATTATAAATATAATTGTATTGTAGAACATATTAATAAATTACAAAAATACAAAATCGTATATACATATCTTTCTATTCATAAAGTAGTACATTCAAAGAATAATCACAAGTTATGCCCGCCCAGTGATAACAAATATGAATGCAAAAGTACATGTATGCATAAAATCCTTTTTGTTTTAAAAAATTGGTATCTGATATAGTAAATATTATCAATATCAGTTGAAAAAAGAAAGAGAAGGTCTAGAATTTTTCAAAGGATATGTACTTGCCTAACAATACACATTGGAAATTAATATCTTTCCAATATACATTCATTATTTACCAACACAAACAACCTTCGCTTACATGCCGCCCCTTGGGCGGGCTTTGACCACTAGTATGTGTGTGTGTATATATATATTATATATATATATATATATTATATATATATATATATATATATATACAGAAGACAATCCCTCAATTGATGCCTAAAAGACACGATTGAACCAAAATATAAAGAAAGTTAGAAATTAGATACAAAAAACAGTTTGGTATTGCAAAATAGACAGTGTCACAAAAAATATCTACCTTACATGTAACATACCGTTCTAAAAATTGCAACTTCACAACATATCCTACTACATTTATCGCGTACAAATTGAGGTTGTAAGGTTCGATACACTATAAGGGTGTTAGTCATTTGTTGCTTTGTGTATATGATATATTGAGTTAATATGATTAAGTATGCGGAATCTACTTAACCACACTTAGAAGGTTATTTTGATATGGAAATGGAACAATTATGTTTGTTATAGAACAATGAACAAAGAAGGTTTATCACCAAACGATTCAATATTATTCACAATAATACGAGTGATCTTCACTATCACTAGGGTTACAAAACCTTGAATCTTATGTTTCTATCACTTATGATATTGTTGTGTTTGTTCTATGTTCTTAACAGTTATTCAACATGAATTAAGCACACACAATATCTAGTCTAAGATTTCTCTTTTATAGTCCAAGAGAGATCTTTACAATATTGTCAAGTCTAATCGAACACATGCTTGAGAGTGTCAGTCATTAAGATACAACATGTATCTGTGTTTACAACTTGTTACTGAACACTTTGTCTAAAGATATTATCTACCGTGTATTGTTGACTATAATACACATAATATCTTTGTATTCTTATCCAACCAGCAGTAGAATACTTCAATAGTTATCCACTCAGCAGTAGAATCTTCTTCACTAGCAGCAACATCATTCAGCAGTAGAATGTTTAACGCTAGCAGTAGAATCAAATGCACTAGCAGTAGAATGATACCTAGAGTATTTCTTTGAGTAGAACTGATATTGTAATCCTTTAATTCCCAATACTAATCTTCAGAATATTTAATTCCTAACACAAATGATTATACCCCAAAGTTTTTCTAATTAACCTAATTGAATCGAATTTGCGTTCCTATTGCAACAACACATCCATCCTCATTTGAGTCACCATCGCCATTTCTTTCCATCTTAAAATTTTAGTATACTTCCTCAAACTATCTATCTGAAACCTCAAAATTATCAATTTCTTTTTCCTATCCTTTGCGTTTTCGCTCAGCGTTTGAACCAACATTTACACGGCGCTTTTTTTGGTTGGTCTCCCTCTTCCTCTTCCTCTTTCGAGCCTCTTTCTGTAGCAGATGCTTGCCGTTTGACTACATCATCCTGTTTTCAGAAGTGGCTTTGTTTTATGCACCCAAACATTCGATTGGAAGATACTGCATAATCTTGTTTTGCAAAAGATCCAGACACCCCTAAATACAACAACGTCCATATCCAAAGCCCTTTAAAAAAAATGTTTTTTCCAGCAGCCCCAACAACCTTGAAAGTTGAGTTTCGCAGCAAACCCAAACACCCCTAAAATAGCAGTAAATTCTTCCTTTATGTTGTTACTTGCAAAATATGTTGTTCATCCGCATATCTGACCTGATTGTTGTCCAAGACATCCTATTTCGGGTGTCTTTGCTGAAATTGTAGTTTCACCTGGAAGGACAGTTTCACTTCATAATGTGCATATCATATTTATAAAAAGGTTTGTCATTATGGAAGAAAGTAAGGTTCTTCTTTCTTTTGGTAAATCCAAAATAACTAGTTAGAGTATTTAAGTGCAAGTGACTTGTACAGCTCGATCCCTTTTGAGTAATTCCATTTACCAGAAATTGCCAACATTAATACCCCTACAAAATCATAAATCGATTTAAAGTACTAAATCATGAATATTCAAAATAAATATTTGGAAATGCCATAATGTATTATAAAAATATGCTAAAAATAAAAATTTAGAGAGCTATGCTAACTAGGAAGATTTTTAGGATGACTGTAGCATATTCCCTTATCCACATAAAGTGTTAGGATGAACACATCGATATATAAATGTGGCTTTCCATTCTCGAATCAACATTGATGTTCTAGCAGCTCGACGTCAGATTGATCAAATTTTACTCCAATGGGGAACCCAGGTCATTCATCAGATGCCTTCTTATAGAAACATCGAAAATAATCAGATTTTTACCAGTAAAATGTATGTGAGTTGATTTTTTGTGTTGTGTCTATGAAAGCCAACAACACTAAAGAACGTAAAAGTTAATATCATATACTGGAGTTATTGATTCTAGAAATTTCACAAAATATGACTGAAAGAATAAAATTACGGGGTACCTGAGTGGTGTAGCGAGTCAGAAAACAAACCAAAGCCATTCCAAGATCTTTTCCCTTTTTCAAAGCATAACCTTTTTGCACATGAACCTGCCGTAATTAGGTCACCCGAACCATCAGACGTGTTACCTGAGACATTATTCATTTTATATTTAGAATATGCACAATATATAAAATTGACATACTAACATTGAGATGAGGAGGATGGGAGAAATCGATATAAAAGTTTTCTAGTAAACGTGCAAGAAGAATGTTTTCATGAATAAACTCGGTTAACGATTTCCTTGTCACATATAATTCCAACATTAGTATGTCCACTTGGCGTATCATGGATAGCCTAAATAAAAAAAAGAAGAAAAACGTGTCAGTAATTGAAGACAGGAAGTTTACGACTTGGCTTAGAAATTGTATTGGCTACAAGATATACGGTTGCATTTTATGCCATCTAGTTTTTGCCATGCCAAAATCATGATGCACAGGGTGACCGAATCATCATAGCCAAGCAACTATTATCCAAATTAGATACACGAAAACAACTTATGAAGTATATTGAAAACTGTATCACCTTAAATGAATGTTTAATGGTGTAAAGTATTAGTGGTAGCATTAAGGTGAAACCATCAATAAGTTAAAATCAAACATTAGAGTGAAAGATGCGTTGAATAAACAATTGTTGCTTCAATATCAACCTTAGTGATAGTTCAGAGTAAATTCATGGTAATCTCAAATGCAAGCAAAAATAAATTTTCCATGAAAGCAATAAATAACATACCTGAACAAATCCGTTAATTCAGGGCAACCAATCTTCCGTGGTGAATGTCTGGAAAGTTAGCAACCCATAATGACACATGCCTTCTCATAAAATGAAACTTTTCCCCCCAAGACACTCTTAGGTTCCGGAGGTGGCCTATTAATCGGCCTTTGTAACGAAACTCCTCTTTCAAGCATCATACATAACCTTTATATCGATTTTTTTTTATATATTCCTCACCACAACATTAGTATATCTAGTTGACATTTCTTGGATAGCTTAAATACAAAAGATAACAATCTATTAATAATTGTACCAAGAATATTTATGCCTCGGCTCAGATACTGTATTTGGTACAAAACACGGTTGCATTTTATGGCGTACAGTTTTTGCCATGCCATATTTAATACTAACCGGGGGACTGAATCAACATAGCTAAGCATCTACCGTCTAAATTAGATTTACCAAAATAGCTTATGAAGTATGTGTAAAACTGTATTACCTGAGACTAATGTCTGGTAATGTAAATTATTAGCGCTAAAAAGAAAATATGTACCTGTACTGTAGCCAATCTGTGTGGTGAAAACTTTTGGTTGCGCCGTGCACTAAATTCCCACGATAACAACATCAATGGCAAGCCGAAAACATGATTTCACAGATAAAAATAGATTCTTAATGAGCTTTGGAACTATAAAGATGATCGAAAAACAACATTTAAGGACATCAAGCAAAAAAGATGATAACATTTGTATATTGTCTTTTCAAACCCACTTTATACAACGACAGATCGACCCCATATCGAAAAAAGCTATTGTAAACACATCATATACTAAAATGAAAAATCAGTTTCCTATTTTAATTAATAGTAGTTATGAAATCGGCAGTTATGACCGCAACTTATACACAATCTATAAAACCAGCATTTCTTACCACATATAAGACTTTAAAGGATATCAAGAAGCACTTATTTTTCCCATCCAAAAAATAACTTTTAGCACTTATGAAAGCAACAGTCATGACTATAACTTATAAACGGCGTAAAAAAACTAGCACTTATGACCATGTATCAGAATTTAAAGAATATCACGAAGCATTTACGATCACAGATTATAAAAAGTGTATAAAATTTGCACTCGTGACTACATATCAGACTCTAAAAGATATCAGAAAGCTTAAACAAACACCAATACACATCCAGAAATCCACTAATGGCATACAAACTAAAACTAAATAAAAGACCATCAATGGTAAATACTCCTTCAGATCTAACCCAACTTATTTAGAGAGAAAGATGAGGCTAGTGTGTATATATCTACAGAGAGAGAGAGAGAGAGGAGAGAGAGAGAGAGAGAGAGAGAGAGAGAGAGAGAGAGATGAGGGTTGCATGTGTTATGATACTGTGTGGATCTGAGAGAGACATCAGCATTTAGATACATAATTATTCAAAAAGACACATATATTGCTTGATTAGTGCATTTCCAGAATGATGCATTGTTGATGCAAATAATGTTCTCAAAACTTTATTTACATATTTCGATAACTTCACGTTTTGATGATAAAAAAATGTGAAAACACTTTACGTTAAAGTTAACGTAAACAAGTTTTTAGTCGAAATATCCCGTTTCTACGTATATCACTCTAGGTATGAACAAACAAATTTACAACTTGACAAATGATCAAAGAAGTGAGTTTGTGTTTCAAACTTCACATTTTTAATGTGACAAAATATTTTTTCAAAAATATACTTACAAGTTATTTTTGAATTATAAAGAAATATTTTATTGGAAAAATAAGGTTAAAAATCATAACAGCTATTTCCCCCCAAAATCAGCTCCAAACTTCCCCAAATAAACTTTCACCACTAAAAACAAAATTTGGAGCGTCCTTGTCTGGCACGGTACCACTAAATTTAGTGGTACCGTGTCCCTGTAACGGGCAAATTTCCCCTGCCTATAAATACCAGCCCTCTTCACAGTTTTTGGGCATCCTTTTTCACACACAACTTTCTGAGTTTAAAACTCTTAACACTTTTTCTCTCGTTTGATCATTTAGTTTAGTTTTCTTTTATTTAAAGAGTGATCCAATCATCCAACCAAGTGATCACCTTCGTTCCTCTACTAGTGCAAGAGAAGAACACAAAGTATCAAAGAAGATACAAAGTGTTGTAGTTATAGTTAGTGCACTTGTAACACTTGTTACATACTTGTTGTATCCTAGCATACACCAAGTTGATTTTCTTTTTTGTAGTTTGTGTGAGTAGATCATTGTGATCTTGTCGAGATCTTGGAGATCTCTTGTATCTTATGGGCTTGTGTGTTGATCAAGTGGATCAAGGGTAGATCGGGTAGATCGAGTCAAGTGAGAGTAGATCATTGTGATCTTGTTGAGATCTTGGAGATCTCTTGTAGCTTGTGGTCTTGTGTGTTGATAAAGTGGATCAAGGGTAGATCGGGTAGATCGAGTCAAGTGTGTTGTTTGTGTGAATTAGTATGGATCGTGTGGATCGTGGTAGATTGGTTCTAGCTAAGATTAGTACTCGACATTTAGCTTAGTGTCGGAAATAAGGATAAGCGACATTGT
The DNA here is from genome assembly GCA_021014915.2 of Artemisia tridentata subsp. tridentata. Taxonomy (NCBI): domain Eukaryota; kingdom Viridiplantae; phylum Streptophyta; class Magnoliopsida; order Asterales; family Asteraceae; genus Artemisia; species Artemisia tridentata. Next base: position 304,857,765 of record CP139508.1, read on the forward strand.
ACGGTTTTCTCCTCCTGAAGGGAGCTTTGTTGACATAGTGCTTAGAACTCTCGAGTTTGGTACTCGGGGAGTGGAGTAGGGTGAAGAAGAGCTTCGTGACCGAACCACTATAAATCTCTTTGTCCCGGTTTGATCTTTCCATCTCATTTCTTTATATTTATTGTTTATATTAGATAGTATTGTTTAGTGTTCATATTGGTGTTGATTGATTTCACAAAAGAATCGAATCAAAGTTTTTCACAAGTAAAGTTTTTAAAACCGGGAAAACTATTCAACCCCCCTTCTAGTTTTTCACAATTGGTTTAAAACCGGGAAAACTATTCAACCCCCCTTCTAGTTTTTCACAATTGGTACCAGAGCTACGTCAGGCAAGATTTTAAAATAAATTATATTTTAAAACTTGAATCGATCAATGGATTTTGATAAATATCAAGAAGGGCAATCTATGCAAAGACCACCACTTTTTGAAACCGATTGTTTTATATATTGGAAAACAAGATTCGAAACGTATGTGAAATCAAAAGACATTGATCTTTGGCATATTATTACCGTGGGTGACTTTCAACCGATTGAAAAGAATCCGGAAACTAAAAAGGATGAAATAGTTCCTTACAATAAACAAAGTGATAACTTTAAAAAAAAATTAGCCAAAAATGATGAGGCTAAAATGATGATTTATAATGCTTTGCCAAAAAAGGAATTTGAAAGAATTTTTATGTGTAATACGGCAAAAGAAATTTGGAAAACTTTGTTAGTCACTCACCAAGGTATTAATCAAGTCAAAGAGAACAAGATAGATCTTCTTGTGCAACAATATGAACAATTTTCCATTCCGGAAGATGAATCTATTGATAATGCTTTTGCTAGATTTAATACTATTATTACTAGTCTTAAAGCTCTTGATGAAGGTTATTCTAGCAAGAATTATGTTAGGAAGTTTCTTAGGGCTCTACATCCCAAATGGAGAGCAAAGGTCACCACCATTGAAGAGTCAAAGAACTTGGCAACATTATCAACTGATGAACTTATAGGAAACTTGAAGCTTCATGAAATGATAATCAACAAAGACTCCGACATAGTCAAAGGCAAAAGAGAGAGAATTAGATCTCTAGCATTGAAAGCCAAAAAGGAGTCTAGTGATGAGGAAAGTTCGAATTTCGATAGTGAAGACCGTTAGAGATTTTAAGAAGTTCTTTAGGAGAAGAGGTAGGTTCATTAGACAACCTCATGATGAAAAAAAGTCGTCACAAAAGAACCGAGATGAGAAGAAAGGAAAGAGTGATAGGAAATATTTTAGATGCGGAGATCCCAATCATCTCATAGGAGAATATCATAAACCACCGAGAACAAACAACCAAAGAGCTTTCATAGGAGGCTCTTGGAGTGATAGCGGAGAAGAAGAAGAGAAGAAGCCCAACGACGAAACATGTCTTATGGCTCAAGCTTCAAATGAGGTACATTCCGTCTCTTCTTATTATAGTGATGATAATTCGTCAATAGATGATAACATACTATATGATGAATATAATAAACTAAGTGAAGTAAGTTCTAAAATCATAACTAGAGACTGTTAGGATTGGATACATGGTTAAGGTGGTTAAACCTTTTGTTCTTTGTGTGTAATGATATATTGAGTGAATATGATTAAGTATGCGGAATCTACTTAATCACACTTAGAAGGTGATTTGTGTTATAGAAATGGAACGGTTATGTTTGGTCTATGACAATGAACAATGAAAGATTAACACCAAACGATTCAATATTATTCAAAATAATACGAGTGATCTTGAAATATCACTAGGGTTACAAAGACCTTGAATCTTAAGTTTTTACAACTTGTGATATATTTGTTTTTGTTCTATGTCTTAACAGTTATATGAGTTCTAAAATAATAACACATATGGACACTTAACATCTACTTAACTAAGATCTTCTTTTATAGTCCAAGAAGATCTTTACATATTGCTTAAAGTCTAGCCGACTTACTTATTAACTTATCTTGAGTGTGTCAGTACATAAGATACAACATGTATCTGTGTACACAACTTGTTAACTAAGCACATGGGGTAAGATATTATCTACCGTATATAGTTGACCAAAATACAAATAATATCTTTTCATACTTATCCACTTAGCATCAGAATGTTCATTAGTTGCAGCAATGAGTTATCGCTAGCAGCAGGAACAAGTATAATAGCAGCAGGATCAACAGCAGCAGAATGCTAAGCTAGCAGCAGAATCATTTATCGCTAGCAGCAGAATCAAATGTTCTAGCAGTAGGAACAACATTAATAGCAGGAACCAAATGCACTAGCAGCAGAATCACACTTAGAGTATTTCTTTGATTAGAACCCGATATTTAACTTCTTGAATATTTAATTCCCAACAATCCTCCCCTAAACAGGTGAATCCATTTCAACAAGTTTTTGAATTAAATCATGGATTGTGAAGATCTTTCAAACACTTCTGTTCTTCAAGATTGAATATCTTCTCAGTAATTCATTTGCTTTGTTCTTTGACTTTAACAATATCAACACATTGCTCCAATCTTGGACTAAAAGATGGTGAAATTTCCTTGGATGGAGGAATTATAAGAGGCAATGATACTGTGTATCTTGGATGCTTGTTTCAACAAGTGAAATCATCTATCAGCATGTCTTTGCAAGTGATGAACAAATGTGGTAAACTGAAATTGAAACTTTTCTTCGTTTGACCTAGATAGAACTTTCTCCTTTGGAATGTTCTTGTCATTTTCAACCTTCATGTTATCATCTTGTATGCTCTTGTGTTCTCCTTCCTTTACATTGAGTTTTTCTTCCTTTTTCTGGGCTATTATTTCCTCCCCTGAGATTGTTACCTCCCCTGAGATACAAATAACTTTTTTTTCCTCCCCTTGTTTGGAAGATCTCACTATGTACCAAAATATATCTTTCCTTATTTTGTTGCTTCCATTTCACTTGAAATTTCCTTTGTGTTCACATATTCATACCTAAAATTGTTAGTCTAAAACCAAAAGAACAATGTACAAAGTACTTGTCTTGTATTAGAATAATCATAAGACCAACTGTATGAATAACACATTTTAAATTTGTACTAGCAGCACAAACTTTTTGTAATAGCAGCAGTATCTTGTAAATCCAGCAGCAGAATCAAAAATTTATTTACAAAAACACATTAGATTGAAAATTCAAAGATTAAGCATTCCAATACTTGCTACCAAGTACTGAAACCTTGAAACATCAAAAGCTTTTGTTAGCAGATCTGCAAAGTTGTGTTCTGAAGCAACTTTAAGAACTTGAATTAACTTTTTCTCATTGCAGTCTCTTATAAAGTGATGTCTAATTTCAATGTGTTTTGTTTTAGAATGTTGCACTGGATTTTTAATAATACAAATTGTACTACTATTATCAATATGAATAACAGTGTTTAAGAAATTGTACCCATAATCAAGAAGTTGGTTTTGAAGCCATAGAACTTGACTAGAGCAACTTGCAGCAACTATATATTCAGCTTCAGTTGTTGAATTTGCCACACTTGATTGCTTCTTACACTGCCATGAGACAAGTCTACACCCAAGGAATTGACATCCTCCAGTTGTTGACTTTCTGTCCAAGCTAGCACCAGCATAATCACTATCCGAATATGCTACCAAGTCAAAAGGAGATTCTCTAGAATACCATATACCCAACCTTGGTTGACCTTTGAGATATCTAAAAATTCTCTTGACTGCAGTTAAATGAGAAACCTTTGGAGTTACTTGAAATCTTGCACAAACACAAACAGGGAACATGATATCAGGTCTAGATGATGTAAGGTACATCAAAGAGCCTATCATATATCTGTAAGTGTGTACATCTACACTCTCTCCATCTTCATCTTTCAGAAGGTGCTTCTCAGAGTCCATTGGTGTGCTTGCTATTTTTGAATCAGCAAATTGAAATTTTCTAAGTATCTCTGCAACATATTTGTCTTGACTAATAAATATGCCTTCAGATGATTGCTTAACTTGCAAACCCAAAAAGAATGTAAGTTCCCCCATGGAACTCATCTGAAACTTATCTTTCATAAGCTTCTCAAATTCTAAACACATATCTTTCCTAGTAGATCCAAAGATAATTTTATCCACATACACCTGCACTAACAGAAGATCCTTCTTGTGCTGTTTGATGAAAAGTGTCTGATCAATCTTTCCTCTTTGAAATCCATTTTCTAATAAGTAGGAAGCTAGTGTTGCATACCAAGCTCTTTGTGCCTGATGAAGGCCATATAGAGCTTTCACTACTCTGTACACTTTGTTTGGATGTAATGGGTCAATGAAGCCTGGAGGTTGTGAAACATACACATCTTCTTCAATTTTTCTATATAAAAATGCACTCTTGACATCCATTTGGTAGACTGTGAAGCCTAAAAATGAAGCATAAGCTAGAAACAGCCTAATTGCCTCAATCCTTGCTACAGGAGCATAAACCTCATCATAGTCTATTCCTTCTTCTTGTGTATACCCTTGGGCTACTAATCTAGCCTTATTCTTAATCACTATTCCCCTTTCATCCCTTTTGTTCTTAAAAACCCATCTAGTGCCAATTACCTTCACACCTGTAGGTAAATCAACTAGCACCCAAACCTTTTGAATCTTGAACTGAAGAAGCTCTTCTTGCATAGCCTCTAACCAGCTTGAATCATCTAGGGCTTTCAGAATATTCTTTGGTTCAGCTTGTGAGAGAAAACATACAAACAAGCAAGAGTTTGAAAGCTCATGCTGTTTTGAAGCATAAAGGGCATCAAGAAGCCCTTGTTGGTCTAAAGTCATCAATTGATGTCTTGTCTTCACACCAGATTGTACATCTCCAATCACATGTTCCAGGGAGTGGACTTTGTGAATTCTTGTGTGTGGTGTAGTAGGAACTTGATAATTTGATGGAAGATTGTTGAAATCCACCTCATTATCTGAGAATTCTGCTTCTTTTGTTTCTGAAGGGCCAGCAGCAGAATCATTTGGCCGAACAACAGAATTAGTAAGCTTAGCAGCAGAATCACCAGCAGAAACAGATACACTACCAGTAGCAACAGAAATGCTACCAGCAGAAACATTTTGTTGTTCCTGAGTTCCATATTCTTTCCTTTCATCTTCAACACCTTCTTTAGCTTTGCTAGAAGAAGATTGATCAGTTGTTGAAGTTGATTCCACAATTGTACTTGACCATATTGGCATTATGACATCAGATTGATCCTTTTCTAACTCAGCCTCATTTGTTGTATTAGAACCTGCAAAATCATTAGTTTCTGCAACAAAAGGCACATAATTCATTGAATTGGTTAGATACTCAAGATCAAATAGCCATTTTGGTCCTTGACCTTCTACATTGGATTTGTTTTCTAAAAACTCCACATGTAGATTTTCTTCTACTATTTCAGTTCTTAAGTTGTATACTCTAAAAGCTTTTCTAAAAACTTCATCTGCCTTACAATCAAACTTTCCTAAATGGTCTAAGGTATTGAGAATGGTCACATGACATCCAAAAGGTCTAAGAAATCCTATTGCAGGAGTTCTATCATTAAAAAGTTCATATTATGTCTTATTGTGAGGCTGAATAACTAAAACTCTATTTTGAACATAGCAAGCAGTGTTGGCTGCTTCAGCCCAAAAAGTTATAGGTAGCTTAGAATCAGCTAACATAGTTCTAGCAGCTTCAATTAGTGTTCTATTCTTTCTCTCAACAACACCAATCTGTTGTGGTGTTCTAGCAACACTAAATTCTCTCTTAATACCTTTTTGTTTGCAGAAATCATCCATAACTCTATTCTTAAACTCTGTCCCATTATCACATCTAATGACTTTTACTTTCTTGCTTACTTGGTTTTCTATTGTTTATTGAAATCCTTAAGGATGCTTGATGTCTCATCCTTAGTAGCTAAAAAGAAAACCCATGTAAATCTACTATAGTCATCAGTAATAACTAGACAATATCTCTTATGCATTATACTACTTACTGAAACAGGTCCAAATAAGTCCATATGTAGCATAAACAAAGATTGATTGATAGAGTTAAAAATATTGGCTTACAAGTGGCTTTGTGTTGTTTGCCTTTAAGACAAGCAATGCATGTTTGATCATTTTCAAATCTTTTGTGAGGTAAACCTCTTACCAAACCATTCTTAACAATTTTATTTACGGTTTTGAAATTAATATGACCAAGCCTTCTATGCCATTTCATTGATTCATCCAATGTGGCCTTTGCAACAAGATAAGTTAAATTCTTTTTAGGAATAATGTTCTTCATGTCTACACTGTACATATTGCCCTTTCTAGGAATTCTAAGAAGTACTTGACTTTCATCAGGCATCTTAAAATCAGGAGAAAGTATAAGACATTCAGTCTCACAGAAAAGAACATTTTTCTTTTTGTCACACATTTGTGAGGCACTAAAAAGATTATAATTTAGCTCTTTTACATAGAACACATCTTCAAAATCTATATTTCCGGTTTTGATTGTACCTTTACCAGAAATTTTGCCACGAACACCCCCTCCAAAGGTAATATATCCTCCATTGAATGATTGAAAATCTGAAAGATAAGACATGTTGCCTGTCATGTGCCTTGAACATCCACTATCTGAGAGTCCTTGATCTTCTTGTTTATCAGTTGAATGTTCCTGCACACAAATAAGAGTGTTAGATTCTTTTGGGGATCCAAGCCATTACTGACTTGGATCTGCCTCTTGCATCAATGTAATTTAATCTTTTAAGGACAGTTGATGCAACATTGGATTTAAGAATCCAACATGCTGAGGCCTTAACAGCATTTGCCCTGTTTCCCTTAGCAGCAGGAACTGATTGCTTAGCAGCAGGAACTGCTAACTTTTTAGTTCTACCCTTTGGTTTCCAAACTTGTTTTTGGACCACTGCCTTTGTTTGAATGGGCCTTAGAACAGTTGTTAGTGCATGTTTAGCTGTTGATTTTGGGTTAACAGTCATCAATGGTTTAGCAGCATAATGAACTTGTCTAGCAGCAGAACCATTTGGTCTAGCAGCAGAATCTGTTTTTGAGCCAGACTTGTGTGAGACTGTTCTGGGTTTTGTTCTATGAACACTAGAACTAGAGTGAAAGTGAGTTTTAGGTGTTTGCCTTTTGTGGTTCACTCTATGGTTTTCATACCCAGTTACCCAATGGTTGCAGAAAGCTGCAAGATGGTCAAAACTACCACATGTGTAACAAGCTTTGTTATAAAAAGCAAAGTAATCACCTAATTGGTTAGACTTGAGGTTCTTCCAATTCCTTTGGTTACCTCTGGGCTTGTTGGTGGTTCTATATTGCTCACAATATCTAACTGGTTGCCTAACATGCTTAATGTTTGATTTAGGCCTATCAGTATTGTGTTTGACTATCTTAGGAACACTGGTTCCTACTTTCTTAACCACTTCATGTTTAGACATAACATGTTCTTCTTCATCATCACTATCAGTTGTACAATCCTCAACAACTATAGCATCTAAGTTCTTAACAAAGGACACCTTGTCCTTATAAAGTAAAGTTTTATCTAAACTTTTACTTATTTTTTCTACCTTAAGGCTCTTGCTAGCCTTAGAACCATATTCCATGATTGGTTCTTGAAACTCAGGACCTGAATTTCCTAGGTCAATCCCTGGGGGTTTAGGGATGCCTCTATAAGGAGGTGGGACACTCTTATATCCTACTCCTGACTTAGCTTTATTAATCACCTGACATTCTACTATGTTGTGCACACCTCTAGAAGCATGTTCTAGTGCCTCAGTAGTCAAGTGAATGTTTTCATTTTCCTTTTTGACCCTATCAAAAGCTTCTCTCAAAAGCTTAATTTCAGAGTCTCTAAAGAATATGTCCTGTCTTAGGAGAGCTTTTTCATCAGAAAAAGCTAATTCATTTTCCTTATAGTATGTGATTTGTTTCTCTAGCTTTTCTAATCCACACTTATAGTTTATAAAGTTTTGAAAAGTCTTGCTTAGCTCTATCTTTTGATCATCAAATTGTTTCATTAAAACCTGTAGAGCATTAAGAGCAGTGCAAGTATGTGAACAAGCTTTATGATTTTGTACCTCAGTAGCAGAAAAAGCCATAAGTGCCATCTGAGCAGGAGTTTCTTCTTCATCTGCCATGAAGCTCCAATCAAAACCTAAACCATCAATAGCTACCTGATGTGCGTGTCGTTATGTTCAAGTTTTAAAATTTATAAACACGATTTATCCAATTCTCTAATCACACATACGAGCAAGTATACTCGTCCGTGGTAGTAAAGGTGGGTAAGTCGAGATCGTCCCAAGGGAATTGGGGTTTAGGTTTAGTAAATAAGTTTTAGCAAAATGGAGTGTCAATCAAATTTGAAGCAAATTAAAAACAAACAAGCAAGCAAGGTTCAATCAATCAAAAACAAATATACTTGTGTGTAGGTTCCATGACAATTGTTTAGAGTAACCAATCAAGTTGAGTGTTACTTGTAATGATGCACAACTTAAAATGAATGATTCACAATCAATGGTTTTTATCATGAGAAATCATATCTAAGAATTCAATCTCCTAGTTAACTCCTTTCGGCCATTATTAACTATTACGATAATTCTATTAAGTCCTTTATGTTTTTTGAAAGCATGTCTTATCTCAAGAATTCCTACGAATCCTTTCGGCCTTTTTCGTGATGAAATCGTTTCCAAATCCATTTTAATGAGTAAAGGTGTTGCTTGTCACACACCACAATCCATACTAATTCGTGCACTAACTTTTTGGAATAAAAACATAAAGAAAACTCCTTTCGGCCTTGTGAATCTTTGAAAATGTTTTTACCAACCAATTAAGCAAGATTAGATTTTATCTCAACAAACTCATAAAATAAGATATGTTTTCATGCATCACTTATGATAAGATTACTCCAACAATTGTCACATCATCCACACACAAGTATAACTAAATTACTCCATAACAATCATAACCAAACACACATAATTAACCAAACTTTCATTCATCATATAGTAAAAGTAAAAGTAGTTCATGATAACTCAACAAGAAATACCTATCAAGGAATTACAAGAACTAGAATTGTGGAACTATAGCAATCCACACTCCTCCAATCGCCTATTATCACAAGTAAACAACTCCACACACGGACGCAACTCTTGAGACTCGAACTAAAGATCTCCTGGACGTTTTCACAGCAACTCCAAGCTTTTGGGCAATAATAACAATAGTGGTGTAGCTTTCATAGGTTATGTCACTTCCCCCAAAAGAACTCTCCTTGCAAACTAACCAAGGGTTCCTTAAATAAGTGAGGAATCCCTTCTTATCCAAGTAAAAACGTCCCATATGATTTAACAGCTGAGAAATGATAAGCCTCAATGATTATGGTGCTTAAATTCACCATTTAATGCAACTTTGTTACTTCAGTGTTGGCCAACCGATCGGTATTTCGCTCCTACCGATCGGTTGGAGCTCTCGGTGTTTCTAACTTCACTCCATCCGAATCGGATGCGGGCAGCATCCGATCGGATGGATGATCCTGCCATGCACTTTTGTTTTCTTTTATTCATTTCTCGTTACGTGCTTGATCCTTCGTTGCACCATTGATTTCCTTCATAGATCTTGATCTTTTCTTGATATGTTAAGCATAGAAGTCTTGGTCTAATCAATTCTTTGAAGTATCAAGTGGTTTCTTTCTCGTAATTCTCTTTATGCGCATAATCTCTTCATTTCTTCGTGTTTTCCTCCACTTTTCCTGTACTTGGCTATATTTACTTGCATACACACTTTTTCATCATTTAGCAACAAATACATGCAAATATAACCAAATATAATGCACAAAACTAGCAATAACGCGCCTAAAAACATGTTAGATTTAAGCGTTATCAAATCCCCCACACTTGAGTTTTGCTCGCCCTCGAGCAAGTCTAATTTTTAGAAAAACTGAACTCAATGGCATTTTCATATGTTCATGAAAAAAAATCCTTGAAATGTAAGCAAATTAAATTGAATTTTGTTAACATCACCAAGTACCTCACAAAGGAAATTTTAAATTCACACAACTCTCGATAGTAGATTTGATTGTATATCACTCAATTGCCCAGGCGCGATTCATGTCTCTTACCATAAGCTTGTACTTGTATCAAAACAACAAAATAAAACATCAAAGAGGTCTTTATTTGGGTTTAGGCTTCAAAAAGGGTTTTGATTACCTAGCTAATGTATAGATATTTCATACAAGTACATCATAATTTGCTAACAACGAATCCTTGTGTAGTCAAGCAACGGATGGTCACTAGATCGTGCCTTGGTTCGCTAACGACGTTACTTGCATAACGGATGGTCACCAATTTACTCACCAGATCGCTAACAACGCTTTTCAACTACCCAAAAACTCGGATGGTCACTAAAACATACATGTGCTACATATCTAAACAAAGCCATCACTAAATCCGAATGCTCGAATAAAGTAATTGGTAAGGGAAAGGAATAAGACATGGGAATTTGATTTGGTTCTAAAGAAAAACAAAAAATCAAGCCCAAATTCAATCCTAACTCTTTACATCACAAATGATTACTCACCAAACTTCTTCGATCATTATTCCGCATTTCATATAAACTCTATCTTCCATAATAACTCTTTGAATATCTTATTTCCATACATACATAGCTCATTGGCTTCTTTTTTTTTTTCTTTTTCTCTTTCTTTTTTTTTTTTTTTTTTTTTTTTTTTTTTTTTTTTTTCAAACACCCCCACACTTTGGATGAGCACACGCTACAAAAATATAAATAAGAGTAGCGACCTCCTTCTTCATTGGAACAACATATACACATACAAGGTGTGGTCAATCATGCAATCATCAAAAATAAATAGTTTCGAACTTCATTTGGACTTGATTCGGGAAAGTCTAAGGTGTATGGTGTAATAATTTTCGGGTTAAATCAAAAGAAAAGATAGGCTCAAAAGGGTGTAACTAAGGGTATCTAGCATATAATGCTAACAAATGGGTTCCAATTACTAAGGACAACTAACCGATGTGGTTAGCAAAAATGTATTGTAAACGGAAGGCCATTTGGTGAAAATCCTAATTTGCCTCTTATCATTTGAATATATTTTATTACTTGAAAGTAATTTTAACCGTAATGCATAACAAGTACAAGTTCTAGAATTGACATAATCACCGGCACACTCATACGAAATATAAGGCATGAATCCTCACAACTTAAAGTGGTGGTAAAATGTACTTAGCAATAGCTACCAAAAAACTCTCAAAACTTGACTACATTCCAAAAAAAATTTTCAAAATAACCTCATTATTTACCATTGAATCAATTTGTCTATCAACTAGAAAAATCAAAGGCGAATAAATTCACAAATTCTAGTCCTTGAAATCCAAAAACAAAAATTTTAAAAATTAAAAAAAAAAAAAACTTTCCTATTTACTTCCCTCCCCCACACTTAAGTTTTGCATTGTCCTCAATGTAATTAAACGAACTTCAAAGTAAAGGAAATGGAAAGAAAAATAGAAAAAACTACCCGGAAAAAAATTAGCATTAGCCTAGTTGATCACAAGTAATCTCATGAATTCTTCCAACTTCAAAAATTGATCAACACTAAGCTTCCGTCAATTCTTCCCCTGCAAATACTGCATACTATTTTCGAAACAAACAAACAAAATACCAAAAACAATAAACCAAACAAACATAAAAATAAACATAATCCAAACAAACCAAAATCAAAACAAATAAATCCTACAAGAGTTAAAGTTTAAAGTAGTAGAAAATAGAAAATAGAAATAGTTCAACCATCATTGTTTTGAAACCATAATCATAAACCATCCTTGATCACTCATAATCCATGTTCGGATCAATCCTCTCATCTTCACTTTCTTCATCTTCATAATTCTCATCACCCTCAAAAATTGTATACCTTTGTCTTTTCTCTCCAACACCTCTTGAAGAACCTCCCACATCAAAGCTCGAACTCCCAACATTAGGAACTCTACCATACACCGGCACTGGTTCAGGAAATGGTGCGTACCCAGGATATGGGTAAGGGTATTGGCCAGGATACGGGTCATACTCCAATGGGTAGGGTGGCACATTTGGTGGGTTGTAAGGAGGTACCTCATAAGCGGCTTGTTGAGCCACATGTTGAAGCATCGGCATTGAATAATCATAGTTGTAATTTTGCCTCAACATCATTGAATCTCTCCACACGTCCCTTTTCTCAATCTCATTTAGCTCACGGTTCCAATCTCCCCATCCCGAGTCAAAACTACCCGGGGCATGAATATTCCCAACAGGAGGTGGTGGTTGATATGGTTGTTGTTGGTAAGGCTGCTGTGGTGCTCCATGAGGTGCAACCATTTGTGGCTCAATCCAAGCTCCCAACTCTCGTTTCTTCCTATTCAAGGCCGTATTAAAACTTTTATCATCCCACGTCTCACAATTCAACATCTCTGAACACTTTGCTAACTCTATATCCACATAATAGCCCAATCTTTTTGCCAACTTGGTCACATAGTGACCTCCACAGATTGCACTATTATCCTTGATTCCCGGTGCTCTCCTTGAAAGATATTCGGCTATTATCCAAGCCGCATTCCCATTTTTCTCCTCTAACAGTTTCATAACCCAAAGATCCGGCTGATTGCACTTATCACGGCTCCCTGTCCTATGCAAAACACTCCAAGCTATCAATTTTTGTAAAATTCTCAACAACGGATTCCTTAGCTTTGATGAATTCCTTCTAGTACAAGTTGGGTCACCAACACTGTTCCAATACTTAGCTATCCCGGCATAATCATTATGCCTCCTTACTAACCTCACAAAATGAGATGCAAACAAACGGTCCTTGATCTCATCTGGCTCGTACAAGCCAAGAACAACAGCAAACTTCGGCAAAGTAAACTCATGATCTCTACCACAGAGCCTAAACCAAATGCATTTGTCATTCATAAGATCCACCATCTTCCTCTCAAAGTAAAACGTGGAGAAAAATTCCAAACACCATTCACGGTTAACATTCTCGTGAATACTAAACGCATTCTCCCACGAATAATCATCAAAACTACCACCATCTCCTTCATATACATATGCCATTCTCATCAAATTCCTTAATTCCATCTCACATTCATAATCATGAAATAAACTCCAATCAACTAACCTTGGTTTAGCGATTTTCCTCCCTTGTAACTTCGATAGACGCTCACGAAAGGCGTGCCTCTCTTCGCTGCTTAAACCACTGAACTTCAAATTCTCGTTACGCTCTGGAATCAAAGTATACTTAACCTTCTCTTTGTTATTCCTATTCACAAACTTTTGCACAATCGGATTACGAACTTCACGCGATGAACTCGATCCTCCTGCAAGAAATCTCTGTAGAAATCATGATTATTTATTAGTATAAGAGTATAAGAAACAAAGTTAGATGATTAAGAAGTCCAAAATATTCGATTTGAAAATCTTCAAAAAGTTTTACCGAGGGCTCCATCCGATCGGTATCTCTCTCCATCCGATCGGATGGAGTTGTGACCTTGTCCAGCCGATCGGTAGCAATTCGCAACCGATTCGGTTGTACTCACTGTATTCAAAACAAAAAATTTCCGACTCCAAACTCAATCCTATCTAATTCTACTCTTCCTTATCCTGCATTTCATCAATCACTATGGTCTCTACACATCCCACTTATCTCCGAATCATATCCATAACATACTCGCATAATCAATCTTAGAACCTAAGAACATATTCAAAATCAAACCTTATTGATGTTCTAATCCACAATGCATCATCCTAGGAACAATAATTAACATCTAAACAGCATCTGGAAATCACTAATTTCTACCGAGAATCGATTCAAAGTTTTGACCCTTATGATTCAAAAAATCAATTAATTCATTCTTCCTCAAAACTTAATCAATCCATCTCATTCTTTTTGCATTGATTTCCTCAATCATTTACCCATCTATTCCAGAAAAATCATGCCTTAATTCGAACTATATCAAAAACGCCTAAATTTTGACCTAATTCAATTAACTCGAATTAAAACCTAATTGACACAAATTAATGATGTTACTTACTTGTTTTGGTGCCATTGATGATCCTTCAACTCTCCTGCAACTCTTAAAACTTTCCTAATAGTCGAATTAATGAACCCCAAGTATGGTGGAATGAGTGTGTGTGTTTTTATGATTTTGAAATCTTGAGTATATATACTTCAATCCATCCGATCAGTATTTCATCCAACCGATTCGGATTGAATTTTTGCAAACTTCACTTTTTCTTTCTCTCTTCAATACTTTGACTTTTGCAAGAACAAATAAAAAGTATTTGACTCCCTTATAAAGACTTCTTTTTAAGTAAAAATACCACCAACACACTTATTCTCCCAACTTGTTATCCAAACTATCTCTACAACTTCTAAAACAAAACTTAACTCCTTAGATTAAAACTTAATAAAACAGTAAGATAACCAAAAGGTCTTAAACTTAAATCAAACTTAAATGCAAAACATTAAACTACCATTAATAATGCATTAAAAATAAACAAAACAAACATTAGCACAAGCCTTGTGCTTTATTCTTCAACTCTTGCTCTTCAACCTTCAACCTTCAAAATATTCATGCTTCAAGATGTCTTCACTTTGGAATTTACCGGATAACTTTCGATTAGTCACTTGAGTTTTAAACTTCCTTGCAAAATTTCTTCCATCCGGACAAACTACATCAAACTTCACATGCCATTCTCCATCACCTTCTTCTTTCTTGTAAACACTAGCTCCTTCGGGTCCCCATTCCAAATTCTTCAATTGAACCGGTAAGGATCCAAGAAAATCTGTCAATTTATGGAACACAAAAATATTCTTGAATGGGTTATAGAAAACCTCCATAGCTAATGCTCTTTCCAACTCATCTTCAATACCAAAGTAACTAGGGACAATCGGCCCATATTTAGGTCTTCCCTCTTCATCTCTACCAACTTCAAAACAACCTAAATGGTCTTCTTCTTCTTCTTCATCATGCACTTCCTTAATAATCTTGCCTCTAGGTTTTGGATAATAGGTATGCTTCAAGATCCCATCACTAATAGTCATAGTACCTCTACCCATATCTATAATAGCTCCGCAAGTTCTCAAAAACGTTCTTCCTAACAACAAAGGTAACTCCTTATCTTCCGGGATATTAAGTACAAGAAAATCGGCTAAGAAAGCTTGATATCCTACTTGCACTCTAACATTCTTCACTTCTCCCATTGCTTTTGCTCTTGAATTGTCAGCCATAGTAAGATTATATTGATTTGGTTGAGGATTACCAAGTCCTAATCTTTTGTACAACGGGTATGGCATCACATTCACACTTGCTCATGTATCGGCCAATGCATACATCGCATCGGTTCCATTCACCTTAACTGGTAACACAAAATTTCCCGGATCACTCTCTTTCTTAGGCAACCCATTTTCAACTATCCTTTCCCTTGCAAACTCATCAAAATTCTTATCCTCTAACCTAGCTGTTGCCATCATAACCGCATCTAACTTCTTACGATAAACCATGTAATTGTTCAATACTTCTATAACCGGCTTCTCTTCCATAAGCTCCTTAAATTTCATTTCCAAGTTCTCAAAAACAGCTTCCTTTTGTTCTTCAGTCAATGGTTTAACTTCTTGAGGTGATTTGGGCGATGAACTAGATGAACTAGCCTCATTTTTAGGGGTGGAGGGTTGGGTAAGTTTGTTAAGTGGTGTTTTCTTGTGATTAGCCTTTCCCATTTTAACAATCTCTCCTTTTCCTTCCTTCTTCTCTACCATATCATCATCAACATCAATTCTCATCTCTCCCATAGCAAAATCAACCCTACATTTAGTTTTCACCATGAAATTTCTACCAAACATAACTTCCGGTTCATCCACATTTCCATATTCCAACACAACAAAATCAACCTTGAAAACATGACCATGAATATTAACTTTCACATCTCTCACTATCTTCCTACCATAACTTTCATAATCAAGCCTAACAAAGCCAAGCTTACCAAGCATTTCTTCCGTAATGTAATTCTCACCATATTCCATATTAAGTTGAGCATCCCAAGCCTTAACTCCTTCCACACCACATGGTGTAGCATACCTCATACATGGTACATCAAACTTTTTAGGTGGTGCTTGTGTGAACACAACTACTCTTTTCTCCTTAGGTAAACAAACACTGCTTTCGCCAACTTCTTCTTTCCTTTCTAAACCAATCTTAGCTTAATCCAAAATGCTTTCCAACTTCTCCAAAGAATTTCCTGAATCTCTCAACATCTCTTCCAAATTTCTCAAATACTCCGAAACATTGCTTAAACTCTCCATTCTACTTAAACACTATCATAACATAACCACAAAACAAAAAATTCCAAACTATTAGCGTGAGGGTTAGTTATAATCGAACCATATCAAAATATCAAACAAACATAAGCTAACAAACAACTTCAAATCATCAAAACATGAAAACAACTAAAAATAAAAAATCATAAAAATTTTTACCGAGGCAACCATCCGATCGGTATCACCTTCCATCCGATCGGATGGGTAAACTGCAAAAGATGAAATCTCACCAACCGAATCGGATGCGGGCGGCCTCCGATCGGTTAGATCGAAATAAATATATTTTTTTTTCTTTTAACTTTATTAATAATACTAAGACTAACTAATGACAACCTCTTTCTAATTTGTTTTTGTGCTTTTTTTTTTATTTATAAAAACTAAAAAGAAGAAATAACTAAAAACTAAAACTAATTAACATAATCCTACAATCACTTATCAAGCATTAAATTATCTAATTAACTTTTAACTAATGAACTAATGATCATAAAAACTAATTATTACTCATTCAATAAAAACTTTAAAACTACCAAACATTAAAATTAACCAATTAACTAACATTAAATATAAAAAAACTTTCTAATACCCTAAATTAATTAATCTAATTACTATACTAATTAAACATAACATTAATAACTCATAAAAACTGAATAATAACAAAAATTACTGAACCAAAAAAAAAAAAAAAAAATTACGAGACCACCAACCGATCGGATGGAAATCCATCCGATTCGGTTGGTCCGAACCAAACTTTTTTTTTTTTTTTTTTTTTTTTTTTTTTTTTTTAATTTTTTTACCTTTTAACCTTTCTTTAACTAAAAAAAAACTTAAGACTACTAAGCCCAACTACCAAGAAAATCTTAACAATTCCCCGGCAGCGGCGCCAAAAACTTGATGTGCGTGTCGTTGTGTTCAAGTTTTAAAATTTATAAACACGATTTATCCAATTCTCTAATCACACATACGAGCAAGTATACTTGTCCGTGGTAGTAAAGGTGGGTAAGTCGAGATCGTCCCAAGGGAATTGGGGTTTAGGTTTAGTAAATAAGTTTTAGCAAAATGGAGTGTCAATCCAATTTGAAGCAAATTAAAAACAAACAAGCAAGCAAGGTTCAATCAATCAAAAACAAATATACTTGTGTGTAGGTTTCATGACAATTGTTTAGAGTAACCAATCAAGTTGAGTGTTACTTGTAATGATGCACAACTTAAAATGAATGATTCACAATCAATGGTTTTTATCATGAGAAATCATATCTAAGAATTCAATCTCCTAGTTAACTCCTTTCGGCCATTATTAACTATTACGATAATTCTATTAAGTCCTTTGTGTTGTTTGAAAGCATGTCTTATCTCAAGAATTCCTACGAATCCTTTCGGCCTTTTTCGTGATGAAATCGTTTCCAAATCCATTTTAATGAGTAAAGGTGTTGCTTGTCACACACCACAATCCATACTAATTCGTGCACTAACTTTTTGGAATAAAAACATAAAGAAAACTCCTTTCGGCCTTGTGAATCTTTGAAAATGTTTTTACCAACCAATTAAGCAAGATTAGATTTTATCTCAACAAACTCATAAAATAAGATATGTTTTCATGCATCACTTATGATAAGATTACTCCAACAATTGTCACATCATCCACACACAAGTATAACTAAATTACTCCATAACAATCATAACCAAACACACATAATTAACCAAACTTTCATTCATCATATAGTAAAAGTAAAAGTAGTTCATGATAACTCAACAAGAAATACCTATCAAGGAATTACAAGAACTAGAATTGTGGAACTATAGCAATCCACACTCCTCCAATCGCCTATTATCACAAGTAAACAACTCCACACACGGACGCAACTCTTGAGACTCGAACTCAAGATCTCCTGGACGTTTTCACAGCAACTCCAAGCTTTTGGGCAATAATAATAATAGTGGTGTAGCTTTCTTAGGTTATGTCACTTCCCCCAAAAGAACTCTCCTTGCAAACTAACCAAGGGTTCCTTAAATAAGTGAGGAATCCCTTCTTATCCAAGTAAAAATGTCCCATATGATTTAACAGCTGAGAAATGATAAGCCTCAATGATTATGGGGCTTAAATTCACCATTTAATGCAACTTTGTTACTTCAGTGTTGGCCAACCGATCGGTATTTGGCTCCTACCGATCGGTTGGAGCTCTCGGTGTTTCTAACTTCACTCCATCCGAATCGGATGCGGGCAGCATCCGATCGGATGGATGATCCTGCCATGCACTTT
Organism: Artemisia tridentata subsp. tridentata; assembly: GCA_021014915.2. Taxonomy (NCBI): domain Eukaryota; kingdom Viridiplantae; phylum Streptophyta; class Magnoliopsida; order Asterales; family Asteraceae; genus Artemisia; species Artemisia tridentata. The sequence goes on from CP139508.1 coordinate 304,876,374, forward strand.
TGTTTTCTTTTATTCATTTCTCGTTACGTGCTTGATCCTTCGCTGCACCATTGATTTCCTTCATAGATCTTGATCTTTTCTTGACATGTTAAGCATAGAAGTCTTGGTCTAATCAATTCTTTGAAGTATCAAGTGGTTTCTTTCTCGTAATTCTCCTTATGCGCATAATCTCTTCATTTCTTCGTGTTTTCCTCCACTTTTCCTATACTTGGCTATATTTACTTGCATACACACTTTTTCATCATTTAGCAACAAATACATGCAAATATAACCAAATATAATGCACAAAACTAGCAATAACACACCTAAAAACATGTTAGATTTAAGCGTTATCACTACCATAGCTTTTGGCTCAATAACTTCCTCTGTTTTGGATTTGCTTCCAAAACCTCTATTCTTGCTATCTTGCTGCCTTGGTCTTCTACACTCTCTTGAGAAATGACCCATCATGTGGCAGTTATAGCACTCTATCTTTGACTTATCAAAACCAGCAGCATCAGTGTTGCTGATTATGAGCTTTTTCCCCGTCTTGTGATAGAACTTCTTGGCTCTCATGCTAAGAAGAGAAATTTGCCATTTTAGATCCATTTCCTCCAGATCATCTTCATGGATCTCTTGGAGGTCTTCATAGGAGAGCATGGACCCATTATTCTGACTTGTAAGAAAGGCACAACAAGTCTTTTCATCCAAAATACTTATGGTACTACTTGATGAACTAGCAGCACCAACATCATCAACAACTTTCACCTCTTCACTTGATTTTGAGGTACTAGGAGTTGACATAAATGCCTTGTTCCCAGTATTAGAACTAGTATCTCCATTCTTCTTCAAATCTTGCTCCACAATCTTGAAGTTGCTATACAAGTCCATCAGTTCCATGGTGTCTAGGTCTGGCTTGTTCTTCCAGACAACAACATGCATAGCCCACTCTTCTGGTAAGCTTCTCAGAAACTTTGAGTTCAAATCTTCTAGAGGCATTTCAATCTCAAGAATAGCAAGTTGGCTCACAATATTCTGAAGCCTATTAAACATGTGGTCAAGAGATTCATTGTATGTAGAGGAGAAGTTCTCAAACTGCTACTTGAGTAGTGTCTTGTGGGTTTTCTTGGTGGCTTCATTTCCACCATACCTGGCAATAATAGCTTCAAATAATGACTTGGCATCCTTGAACTTGCTGAAGTTTAGAAGTTGATCATTGGGAATGGTCATCATCAGCATGCTTCTTGCCTTCAAGTCATTTTTCTTCTTTATTCTATCTTCTGCAGATGATGGCTTTGTCTGTAGAGTTGAAACCGCTTTGCCATCCACTGTTGATGTAGTGGTGGTAGGCTGGTAAGAGTTTCCATCTTCTATGATTTCCCAAAGTGCATAATCTTGCACTTGGAAATATTGCTCTATCCTCAGCCTCCACATCTCAAACTCATTCTGTTTGAGCATGGGAATCTTTGCAGCAACATTTGTCTGAATAGATTCAACATCTATTTCTTTAGCTTCTTCTTCTAAATCAATAATATCAGCCTGATTCTTTGATACCACTTGTTAGGATTGGACACACGGTTAAGGTGGTTAAACCTTTTGTTCTTTGTGTGTAATGATATATTGAGTGAATATGATTAAGTATGCGGAATCTACTTAATCACACTTAGAAGGTGATTTGTGTTATGGAAATGGAACGGTTATGTTTGTTCTATGACAATGAACAATGAAAGATTAACACCAAACGATTCAATATTATTCAAAATAATACGAGTGATCTTGAAATATCACTAGGGTTACAAAGACCTTGAATCTTAAGTTTTTACAACTTGTGATATATTTGTGTTTGTTCTATGTCTTAACAGTTATATGAGTTCTAAAATAATAACACATATGGACACTTAACATCTACTTAACTAAGATCTTCTTTTTTAGTCCAAGAAGATCTTTACATATTGCTTAAAGTCTAGCCGACTTACTTGTTAACTTATCTTGAGTGTGTCAGTACATAAGATACAACATGTATCTGTGTACACAACTTGTTAACTAAGCACATGGGGTAAGATATTATCTACCGTATATTGTTGACCAAAATACAAATAATATCTTTTCATACTTATCCACTTAGCAGCAAAATGTTCATTAGCAGCAGCAATGAGTTATCGCAAGCAGCAGGAACAAGTATAATAGCAGCAGGATCAACAACAGCAGAATGCTAAGCCTAGCAGCAAAATCATTTATCGCTAGCAGCAGAATCAAATGTTCTAGCAGCAGGAACAACATTAACAGCAGGAACCAAATGCACTAGCAGCAGAATCACACTTAGAGTATTTCTTTGATTTGAACCCGATATTTAACTTCTTGAATATTTAATTCCCAACAGAGACAAAACACTAAAAGCAACATTGCATGAACTCGAAGTGCAAATTTTAGAACTAAAAGACCAAGTAAAAAGACTTGAGAAAAATAAAGAAATAGATATTGGATGTAGGTCATGCATATGTCTTCAAGTAGAGAATGAAAAACTCAAAGAAAATGCATTAAGAATCGTTAAGTTTGAGAAAGGAACAAAGACTCTTAATGACATGATTGAAAACGTTAGGTATAGTGAACATGCCAGAGTGGGCTTAAGATTTGACCCAAATAAAGCTTCTACAAGTGAAACTAAAGAAGTAAAATTTGTAAAATCTGGAGAATCTAAAATAGCAGTGGACGGTACCATTAAAGGTACAGACGGCACCACTAAAACTAGTGGTACCGTGGTACCGTCTGGTACTAAAGTCAGAACAGGGTCAATTTTAAAAAAATAACTTAAGTCCTAAACCGAGTCACATAGTAGTTAATAATGTCGAAGTACCTATTGCTAGTAAAAAGGAAGTCAAAAGTTTTTACAAACCTTTATCAACCCTCGGGCTTGGCTTTGTAAAACCCGATACTAGATCAAAGATGTGACGAATGATAATTTTCTCTTTTAATAATTATGATTAATTATCAGAAATGCGCATTATTTATTTTCTGACATCTATTAATGAGAAGTTATTTTATCTAAATATTCATTACATTATAAAAAATCAAAACACCTTGATAAATGATTTACTAAATATCAGAACGAGCTCACACGCGGACCACGAAAACCAAACACACACACAAAACAGCCAAACGGACCCTTATATAATTCATACCAACATACCAGGCCAGTTACTGTTCATCCAGGCCCAAAAAAATCATTTAACACTTATAACATTTGACCAACTCACTCTAGCTTTGCCTCATTTTCTCTCGAATTCGAAACACACCATATGCAACATTTTGCACCATTCGAATCTCCTCCCACCAAAGAATGAGTGTGTCGAATTTCATCTCTTATTTCCAGTATTTGATACGTAAAAGCAGGCCAAAGTGAATCACCTTTAACACACCCATTCGGATTCAATATATTTTCACAAAATTAACCAATTCGAACAAAACTCAAATCCACTTAGCTAAATCATTTTTAAATGATCAAAGATGAGCTAAGAACTTTGTTTCTCATCTTCTAAGCCAATATCACACGCTGGCATATTGATTTGGACCTTTAGAGTGTATGTCGACATACATATTATCACCAAATCGACACCAAATCAAATCTTGCACACACAAACCTTTCTAAAATCTTTGTTATGTTAGTAAATCATTCTTAAGGTCCATATTCTCTGCCACCTTTCCTGTACGTACAACTTGGGTCTCAAAAATCAAACAAATTCACTTGTACGTGTATATATATACCCCTATTTCTCTTATTATTAAAGTCCATTCACACCTTAATATATTTCATGCATTTTTCCAAGCTTTCCAATCATATTCGAGCTACTGAGAAGACTAGAAATCATTTTCATAATCATTTCGAGCCATTCCCAAGTTACAAAGTTCCATTCGATCGCTTGGTTTTAAGTTCTAGCGAGTTTGGAAGTTTTCCTTGTGATTCTAGTTCATTCTTCACGTAAAACTCCCCACCATATTGGTGTAGTAAGTCTCACAACTCCTTCCTAATTCATTTCTTTGAGTTTTATAACACCATGCATCTCGTATTTATTTATATCGAACGTACCATGCTTTCTTTTATTTTTACGTAGCATATTATTCTTAGTATAAAACTTGGTTGCCTCCTATTATGGAAGGCTAGGAACCAAGATTATACACTCACTCCACATTTACGTACTTGCTTTCATGCATTACAAACACCATTTTAAAGTTGTGTCACACGTATATGTTATAACTCAAAATAATTCTAAGTCTTTTCATTTATTTAAACGTTCCCAGTCGACTTAGAAATGGACTTGTAAAAACGAATTTGAATACTTAACATGTTAATATTATTGCTTGACTTGATTCTACATATACCCAACTAATAGTTTCATGTTTGGAGTTTTCTATTATAAGCCCTTAAAAGCTCCTAAAAATAGCTAAAGCTTAAGCCTATCGAAACTGCCAAAAACTTATATTTTGTCGACTTGGGCTTAATAGCCCAATAAGCTCTTAATAAGTAATCTGTAAAAGCTGGACTTATAAGCACTTTGGATATGATTTTTTAACATTAAAAATGAGCCCAAGACTAAGCCCAACTTGTCTTAAAGCCCACGAATCTAAAAACGTTATTGGGCCTTAAGTTTAACTCGTTAAGGTCCAATAAGAGAGAAATAAGCCATATTAGCTAACAAGCAGTTGATTTTAACTTGAATAAGCTTTAATAAACTACTGAAACTCTCGGATTAATTTTCCCCATTTTTTTTTGTAATTTTGGACAAAATTTGCAAATAGTTTCAACTAGAGGGACTAAAACTGGCAACTATGAAAAATTGTGATTAAAACTGCCAAAATAGTACCATAAGGGTAGAAAATGTTAATATATTAAACTATAAGCTCATAATGTCATTTTGGAAGTTTTTGGACTAAAAATGTAATATATACATAACTAAGGACTAACTGTGCAATGCTAACTCCGTTAGGGCAGAAACTGTAAAAACTGTAAAAGTTCAAGGACCAACAGAAACTTTATTACATTTTCATTTCTATTTTGTATTTTACACTTTTCAGTACCATCACGTGCATTTTTACGTTTCGTTCACTTAATTAACCACGTTACGTTATATTTTTATATAACGAGTTTTAAAGATGTAAACTTAACGTTTCGTTTCACCACTTTCGAGGAAACGGTATTATTGGATTTAAAGACATAAAAATAAGATAATATTATATATAATATTATTTTTGAACTTTAAGCATTTTTAGCATTTTAAGCATATCATACTCACATCACAAACCAATTCGTTATCCGTTACTCACTTTCACAATCACTATTCATATTAAGTCAAATCCCCAGACTTTACCATTATCCAGGTCGTGTGTTGGAGCCGTTCCCATAACTTACTTGATTTTACATTTCACCTTGCCAGATACGCTCAAGATGAGTCATAGCCCCACTATTACTTTTAATACTCATTTAAACTATTTGGGGGTGAGAAACATGCCTACTTTTATGGAATATTTAAACAATGCTTTTGTTTGATAAAACTATTACCTGCTGGCCTAAGTACTGTATCCCAAATGCCCATGCTTTTGTAAAAGTTCTTTGACCGTTTTGGACTCTAAGTTGTTTAGACCTTGATCTAAGGAACATGATAAGCACAATGATAATAAAGGCGGAATATTCAATTGACAGAATCAATATTCTCACAACAAGGTTTTGTCAAACTTCTCTCTGTTATTAAACTAGCCTCAATGCTATGTGATCAAGTATAGCACGATTACACTCTAATCAGGGATCAAAGATCCTTGAGGCTAAACAAAACTTACACACTTCTGTGTTTAAATTCTAAGCACACTCAAACACTACATAAAACATGTTTAGTATCTAAACTAAGATCTCCCTTTTATAGAACAAAGGAGATCTTTACAATTTGGATAAGTCTTGTCAAACTACTTGCTTGTTATGTATGTCAGTAGCAAAGAAACAATTTGTTCTGTGTTTACAACTTGTTGACTGATCACATATCTAAGATATTATCTACCGTATATATTTGACTTTTATACAAATAATATCTTCTTCATTCTTATCCATTCAGCAGTAGTATGACTCACCAACAGCAGTATCTTCTTTGCACTAGCAGTACCTTCTTTGTACTAACAATACTAACTTTAAAGTTAGTACTGTTAGTTATAACTTGAGCAGTACCAACATATATACTAGCAGTAGAATAAAATACACTAGCAGTAGAATCTTTTATGCCTAGCAGTAGTATCTACTTGTTGTATTTTCCTTATCTTCTCAGCAATCCTCATGTTTGATTCTTCTTGTTTTGTATCATCAAATCTATAAAACCCAACAATCTTTCCCTATTTGATGATGACAAAACAAACACGTTCTTGTACGAATTTCCCTAGACGAAGTAGAGAAATTGAGATAATTTAAATCTCACCATGAATGAAACAATCTTGTCTTTCCCTTAATCTTACCATGCCACCACAATATCTCTTCCCCTTTTTGTTATCAACATATAGAGAATGTAAGCAGTAAAAACTTGATGTGGCATATAAATGGTTAAGCATTTGAACATTTTAACTTCCCCTGAAACTCATATGTTAACCATTTGAATATGTAATTCTGTAGGCTTTATGAGTGATGAAGAAAACTAACCATTACCAATTCGATGCTGAAGTAGAATAAACCAACCTTGTGTCTTATGTCTTGTACTAAAACTGACTTCGAACTTATACCCAACTTGATATATAAGGAGACCGCAATCTCTTGACAATAAACTCATCTCCAATGAGACACTGAGTACTACAATGTAACTCCTTTAAGTGTTTGTCAATTCGTAGTCACTTGAATTTGAACGAACAAATAAGTTATCTTTAAAGTGTAAGCAACCACCTTAAGATATAATAAAACACAACGTTGAAAAATTCAGATTTATCTTCAAATAAGTAACAAATAACCTTCTTCGCCAATAGGAACAAATAAAAATGAGCCTTTAAACCTTCAAGAACATAATCCTAACTCTCTGTGTGTGTATTCTTTCCATGTGTGTATAAACAGAGAACTCTGAAAGAAAACCAAAAATTTGACCATACCTCAACTGTTTCTGCAGCAGTTTTCAACGATGCCTATCTTGCTATCAAAAGCTAGATTGAAGATCCCTCCGGTGAAAATCTTCCTTGATATTCCAAGAACCTTCAACAAAAATTTTAGCCCGATCCAACAGTTAACGAATGAGCTATAGCCTTTGCAAAACTGCTCTGCAGAAAGTTGTGAAAAATAAACCAAAATCGAATTTTTCTTCCTTTCTTCGACAAAAAATTTGTAGAATCCTAGATCGAGAGCCCCCCTCTCTGATACCAACTGTGAACTTTTGTAAAAGTTCTTTGACCGTTTTGGAATCTAGGTTGTTTAGACCTTGATCTAAGGAACATGATAAGCACAATGATAATAAAGGCGGAATATTCAATTGACAGAATCAATATTATCACAACAAGGTTTTGTCAAACTTCTCTATGTTATTAAACTAGCCTCAATGCTATGTGGTCAAGTATATCATGATTACACTCTAATCAGGGATCAAAGATCCTTGAGGCTAAACAAAACTTACAACATCAGACGGTTTCTACCTAAACCCTTGTCTGATGTTCCCACACCCACTCTTTTGATGTTTTACATATTGACACACTTCTGTGTTTAAATTCTAAGCACACTCAAACACTACATAAAACATGTTTAGTATCTAAGCTAAGATCTCCCTTTTATAGAACAAAGGAGATCTTTACAATTTGGATAAGTCTTGTCAAACTACTTGCTTGTTATGTGTGTCAGTAGCAAAGAAACAATTTGTTCTATGTTTACAACTTGTTGACTGATCACATATCTAAGATATTATCTACCGTATATATTTGAATTTTATACAAATAATATCTTCTTCATTCTTATCCATTCAGCAGTAGTATGACTCACCAACAACAGTATCTTCTTTGCACTAGCAGTACCTTCTTTGTTCTAGCAGTACTAACTTTAAAGTTAGTACTGTTAGTTATAACTTGAGCAATACCAACATATATACTAGCCGTAGAATAAAATACACTAAGAGTAGAATCTTTTATGCCTAGCAGTAGTATCTACTTGCTGTATTTTCCTTATCTTCTCAGCAATCCTCATGTTTCATTCTTCTTGTTTTGTATCATCAAATCTATAAAACCCAACACCCAAGCTCATGTACCGTTAATTTCCTGCTGGAAAGCACGAGTGTTATAAATAGATCTATTGAGGGTGACACCTCCATTCGTGTTGAGATTCAACAGTCCAGATTGGACAAGCGGATGTATACCATGTCGAATTATAGTGTCTTGGGATAGAACACTTGCCAGGCCATATTATTACATGACTCATTTCATGCAAACTATCACAACTTCGGTAGCATGAAACTTAGCATAGCGTAATAGCACTTTTATATACCTTTCAAGATTGAAATGTTAACTCTTGAACTTACTAGTCCAAATTTACTGTTTTATATAAACCTATGAACTCACCAACCTTTGTGTTGAAACTTTAGCATGTTTTTCTTAGGTGTTTAGTTGTTGATTTATGATGAAGCAAGGCAGTGCTTGGCAGGAGGATAGGCGCACTTTTGGAGTGTACACATAACACTCATGACCAAAGTTTTTGTACTATGGGACAACTAATAATCAACAATGGGCCTTGTTTTCCGCATTTCAATTATGAACTTATGTTTAATTAATGAAGCTTTTAAAACGGATTTGATAAATTCGTTCTCTATTACTTGTGTTATGATCCAACTAAGTAGCACCCCAGGTGTTATTACCGCTGTGATCTAATTTGGGGGTGTTACAGATTGGCATCAGAACTAAGGTTATAGAGATCTAGGTACACATAAAACCTAGACTATAACCGCTTTTTACAAAAACTCAACCTATGACCGCTAGTGCGAGCCTGCCTTACTTGCCAATTTACTTGCTACTATACTTATTGTTTCAGCAAGCCTAGCATATACTTGCATGCTACTTTGATGACATGTGCTTTCGTGTTATTTGTATACATATACTTATGTACTTATATTATGGCTAATACTTTCTAGCCTTACACTAGAAAATTATAAGTATCTCCTATATACTTATACCTGTATACCATCTTTGTCACAGACCATGTCTTCCAAATCATTTGATACCACTTAAACTATTCTCTGTACTACTCGTACATCAACTACCCTTCAGATACCACCACCATCATCACCTACTCACTCACCTCCGCATCAGAAACTTAGGAGAGCTACTGAGTCTTATTCAGACGAAGAGATGATTGGTTGTCCGGCAACATTCGAGATGGGGCAGAGTTCAAGGGGAATGTACCAAGAATCAATTTGGAAAGATGTTGAGCCAAAGTCTCCACTGTTTGATATTCCAGACTCCCCAATGCCTGACGTCTCAGATAACGTATCCTCACTTAATCCTCCTGTCTATACTATAAATTCTCATGATTTGATATGGACCCTTCTTCATCAGCAAGTCAGCACACTAGACGCCCACACTGATCAGCTGGAAAGGTTACCACCAAACCGTTTCAAATGGTATAATCGAAACCTTGATACTTTGTTTAAAAGAGCTGATGCTGAGAGGCGAGAAGTGTTTGACTTAGGGATGAAGGTTGATAAAATGCAGGATACTAATAACCATGAACTTAGAAACTTGGATTCCAGAGTTCGCTGTTTGAGTAAAGACCATACTCAGGTACATGGTAAAATAGAAGGCGTTGAAAGGACCCTATGGTTAGCCAGAGACACGACAAGAAAACAGGATGAGAAGATTTCCATCTTAGAAGCCATGCTAGCTACTCAGATGAGGATGTGCCAGGAGTTCCAGAGACGCTTCGCAAACATGGAAGCTGCACAACTGGAGCTTGAGGCAGAAGTTAGGCATTTACGTCGAGGACGTAACTAATTTTAGATTCCTGTGTATCGTTTCTGTACCCACTAAACCGAGTAGTCTTAGGTTAGTGTCTAATGTGTTTTCCAGTAAGCTTGTAAATTTCAGACCTTGTAACCGACTTTTAATCTATAACAAGCCCATTTTGTTATATCTCTCTATTGTTGATTTAATTCTTTCTTGAATGCTCTACTGTAATGCTACTCATTTATGTAATGACTACTCATATTCTCATGCAAAATCTCATCATTTGTTACTTTCTTTTGTAGACAAATGGCTCCACGCAAATCAAACCGTACTCGCAATACAACTAATGCCTCTCCCCCTCCAAACATAGTCAACCAGTCAACCTTGGCACAACTTGTGGCACCGCAGGTGGCAGAAGCCATGGCCGCTGCTGTCAATGTGGGAACAAGCACTAACACCAGTGATAGAGTTGCGAGACCCACTACTATCAGTCAGGCCTGCAAATACAAGGAGTTCTGTGCTTGTGATCCAGGAAGTTTTGGAGGAACTGAGGGAGTTGTCAGCTTGGCAAGATGGCTAGAAAAGTTGGAAACTGTGTTTCGCATCTGCAATTGCGAAGAAGAATCCAAGGTTAAGTATGCCTCGTATACTTTGACAGGCAGTGCTTTAACCTGGTGGAACTCTTACATGAAGTCATCAGGAATGGATATTGCTTATGCTATGGCGTGGGAGCAATTCAAGGCATTAATGCTTCAGAAGTATTGTCCTCGCACTGAGGTTAAAAAGATGGAAGCAGAATTTTGGAACTTGAAGGTTCAAGGCACTAACATTTTGGTGTACACACAGCGCTTCCAAGAGTTAGCATTACTATGTCCCGAGTTGGTTGCTACTGAGACACGAATGATAGAGCGTTACATCGGAGGATTACCCTTGAACATCAGAGGGAATATTTTGGCTGCTAATCCTAGTGACTTGCATAACACAATCTCCATCTCTCACAACTTAATAGATCAGGTGATCCAAGATACGGTAGAAAAAGGAGGAGATAACAAAAGAAAATGGGATGACAACTCTAGAGCCAACCATCAGCCAAACAAACGACAGGAAGTCGCTAAGGTTTATTCTGCTAGACCCAGTGACCAGAGGGTCTATGCTGGAAAAGCTCCTCTGTGTAACCGTTGTAAACTCCATCACAGCGCGCCATGCACCGTGAAATGTGGAAATTGTCAAAATATCGTTCATATGACCAGGAATTGCAAATCACCAGTTCTTGCTACTGCTCAGAGGATGCCAGTGGCTAATCAAAGTACTCCTACCGTCAAGGATAAATATTCCATTACCTGATTTGATTGTGGGGTTCAGGAATGAGTGCAAGAAACAGAGGAACCAGGGTAACAATGGGAATCAAGCTGCTAGAGGAAACCGGGGCTATGTAGGAACTGCCCGAGGAAGAGTGTATGTGGTTGGAGGAAGAGAAGCACCAGAGGACCTGAACGTCGTTACGGGTACGTTTCTTCTAAACAACTGTCATGCATCTATTTTATTTGATACCGGAGCAGATAAGAGTTTCATATCAAACACATTTAGTCAGTTGCTAGATATCATCCCTACTGCTTTAGGTATTGGTTACGACGTAGAATTAGCTAATGGTAACATAGAAAGAGCAGACACTATAATCCAAGGTTGTACGCTAAACCTGTTGAACCACCCGTTCAACATAGATCTTATGCCAGTAGGACTTGGCAGTTTTGACATTATTATTGGAATGGACTGGTTATCTATCAACTATGCGGTAATCATCTGCGACGAGAAAATTGTTCGTGTACCATACTGTAATGAAGTATTGGAAGTATTAGGAGATAGAAGCGACCGTAGAAGTACATCCCGATTGAACATCATATCATGCACCAAAGCTCAGAAGTACATTGAGGATGGATGTCTCCTCTTTGTAGCACAAGTTGAGAAGATAAAAAAGGAGTCTAAAGAAAACTGCCTTGAAGACATGCCGATCATGCGTGACTTCCTGAAGTCTTTCCCGAAGACTTTCCTGGACTCCGACCAGTCAGACAACTCGAGTTTCAAATTGACATAGTACCAGGTGCTGCACCCGTGGCGCGAGCACCTTACCGATTACCTCCTTCAGAGATGCAAGAATTGTCAGAACAACTACAAGAACTCTCAGAGAAAGGTTTCATCAGGCCTAGTTCCTCACCATGGGGAGCCCCTGTTCTATTCGTCAAGAAGAAAGACGGAACCTTTCGGATGTGCATTGACTATAGAGAGTTGAACAAGCTAACAGTAAAGAACCGATACCCACTTCCTAGAATCGACGACCTATTCGATCAACTACAAGGTTCTAGCGTGTATTTAAAGATCAACCTTCGATTTGGATACCATCAACTTCGAGTTCGAGAAGAAGACATCCCAAAGACGGCATTTAGAACTCGTTATGGACACTATGAGTTTCAGGTTATGCCATTTGGTTTGACAAATGCACCAGCAGTATTCATGGACCTCATGAACCGGGTGTGCAAACCATATCTGGATAAGTTTGTGATTGTGTTCATCGACGATATCCTAATCTACTCCAAGAACAAGGAAGAACATGAACAACATCTCAAGATGATTCTGAAATTACTCAAGAAAGAGGAATTGTATGCAAAGTTCTCAAAATGTGAATTCTGGATTTCCACTATACAATTTCTCGGTCACGTGCTTGACAGCCAGGGTATTCACGTGGACCCTGTGAAGATTGAGTCAATTAAGGATTGGGGGGCGCCAACAACTCCAACTGAAATACGCCAATTCTTAGGACTTGCCGGTTATTACAGGAGATTCATTGAGGGATTCTCCAAGATAGCTAAACCATTAACCACCCTAACTCAGAAAAACATGAAGTACGTCTGGGGAAAAGACGAAGAAGAGGCATTCCAGACACTCAAAGAAAAATTGTATAGTGCACCCATATTGGCCTTACCTGAAGGAAGCGATGTCTTTTTCGTATACTGCGACGCTTCGCACAAAGGTTTAGGTGCTATATTGATGCAGAGGCAAAAGGTGATTGCTTATGCATCACGACAACTCAGGACACATGAAAAGAATTACACAACCCATGATTTAGAACTGGGAGCAGTTGTATTCGCTCGTAGGATATGGAGACATTACCTGTTCGGCACTAAATGTACAGTATTTACGGACCAAAAAAGCCTGCAACATATCCTAGACCAAAAAGAGTTGAACATGAGACAACGTAGGTGGCTAGAACTACTCAGTGATTATGACTGTGAAATTCGTTATCACCCGGGAAAAGCCAACGTTGTGGCAGATGCTCTTAGCCAGAAAGAACGACTCAAACCCTTGAGAGTCAGATTGCTAGGAATGACGATCAGTTCACCTCTCCCAACAAAGATCCTCGATGCTCAGATTGAGGTACTCAAGGAAGAAAATAGACCAAGTGAAAAACTCTATGGTATGCCAGAGAACGCAAATGGCTTTATAAAGAGATCAGACGGAGTATTATGCTTCAACGATAGAAGCTGGGTACCACTCTATGGTGGGATACGGGAGTTAATTATGCACGAGTTGCATAAGTCCAAATACTCTATTCATCCCAGAGCTGATAAGATGTACCTTGATCTTAAGAGACTATATTGGTGGCCTAACATGAAGGCGGATATTGCACTATACGTCAGCAAATGCTTAACTTGTTCTAAAGTTAAGGCAGAACATCAGAGACCATCCGGATTACTAGTGCAACCTGAACTCCCTGTATGGAAATGGGAATGGATCACTATGGACTTCATAACCAAACTACCAAGAACATCCAATGGATATGACACGATTTGGGTGATTGTTGACAGACTTACCAAATATGCTTATTTCCTTCCCATCAAAGAAACTGACAGCATGGATCAACTCTCTCGTTTATATCTGAAAGAAGTAGTCTCCAGACCTGGAGTACCAATTTCGATCATCTCCAATCGCGACAGTCGTTTCACCTCAATTTTTTGGCAGTCACTCCAGAAATCTTTGGGGACAAAACTAGACATGAGTACCGCTTACCATCACCAAACTGACGGCCAAAGCGAAAGAACCATTCAAACCTTGGAGGATATGCTCCGAGCTTGTGTTATTGACTTCGGCAAGAAATGGGATGGACATTTGCCCTTAGTCGAATTCTCGTACAACAACAGCTATTATACAAGTATAAGAGCTGCACCATTCGAGGCACTTTATGGACGTAAGTGCCGATCACCCATTTGTTGGACTGAAGTAGGAGATAGTCAACTCACAGGTCCCAACTCATCCATGAGACAACCGAAAAGATTGCGCAGATTCATAGCCAGATGCAAGCTGCACAAAACCGACAAAAGAGCTATGTAGACAAAAGACGTAAACCTCTTGAGTTCTAAGTAGGGGACATAGTCATGTTGAAGGTTTCGCCATGGAAAGGCATGGTACGTTTTGGAAAACATGGAAAACTAAATCCTCGTTACATTGGACCTTTTGAAATTCTAGAAAGAATTAGACTAGTAGCGTACCGACTTCAACTGCCGCAAGAACTCAACAGTGTACATGATGTCTTTCATGTATGCAATCTAAAGAAATGCTTGTCCGAGGAAACTCTTACTATTCCTATGGAAGAAATCGAAATTGAAAATCGACTACACTTTATCGAAAAACCTGTTGAAATCATGGACCGAGAGGGAGGTTGAAACATAGTCGAATACTAATTGTCAAGGTTCGTTGGGATTCCCGAAGAGGCCCCGAATTCACGTGGGAACGTGAAGATGAATTCAAGGCCAAATATCCCCATCTTTTTGTATCTTCACCTGATAACTCGAATTAAATGTCGGGACAACATTCAAATAAGGATTGGAGACTGTGACAAATGGTAATTTTCCCTTTTAATAATTATGATTAATTATCAGAAATGTGCATTATTTATTTTCTTACATCTATTAATGAGAAGTTATTTTATTTAAATATTCATTACATTATAATAACTCAAAACACGTTGATACGTGATTTACCAAATATCAGAACGAGCTCACACGCGGACCACAAAAACCAAACACACACAAAAAATAGCCAAATGGACCCTTATATATTTCAGCCCAACATACCAGGCCAATCACTGTTCATCCAGGCCTAACTCAAATCATTTAACACTTATAACATTCGACCAACTCACTCTAGCTTTGCCTCGTTTTCTCTCGAATTTGAAACACACCATATGCAACATTTTGCACCATTCGAATCTCCTCCCACCGAAGAATGAGTTTGTTGAATTCCATCTCTTATTTCCAGTATTTGATATGTAAACGAAGGCCAAAGTGAATCACCTTTCACACACCCATTCGGATTTAATATATTTTCACAAAATTAACCAATTCGAACTAAACTCAAATCCACATAGCTAAATCATTTTTAAATGATCAAAGATGAGCTAAGAACTTTGTTTCTCATCTTCTAAGCCAATATCACACGTTGGCATATTAATTTGGACCCTTAAAGTGTATGTCGACATACATATTATCAACAAATCGACACCAAATAAAATCTTGCAAACACAAACCTTTCTAAAATCTTTGTTATGTCAGTAAATCATTCTTAAGGTCCATATTCTCTGCCACCTTTCCTGTACATACAACTTGGGTCTCAAAAATCAAATAAATTCACTTATACGTGTATATATATACACCTATTTCCCTTACTATTAAAGTCCATTCACACCTTAATATATTTCATGCATTTTTCCAAGCTTTCCATTCATATTCGAGCTACTGAGAAGACCAGAAATCATTTTCATAATCATTTCGAGCCATTCCCAAGTTACAAAGTTCCATTCGATCGCTTGGTTTTAAGTTCTAGCGAGTTTGGAAGTTTTCCTTGTGATTCTAGTTCATTCTTCACGTAAAAATCCCCACCATATTGGTGTAGTAAGTCTCACAACTCCTTCCTAATTCGTTTCTTTGAGTTTTATAACACCATGCATCTCATATTTATTTATATCGAACGTACCATGCTTTCTTTTATTTTTACGTAGCGTATTATTCTTTCTTAGCATAAAACTTGGTTGCCTCGTATTATGGAAGGCCAGGAACCAAGATTATACACTTACACCACATTTACATACTTGTTTTCATGCATTACGAACACTATTTTAAAGTTGTGTCACACGTATAAGTTATAACTCAAAATAATTCTAAGTCTTTTCATTTATTTAAATGTTTCCAGTCGACTTAGAAATGGACTTGTAAAAACGAATTCGAATACTTAACATTTTAATATTATTGCTTGAATTGATTCTACATATACCCAAATAATAGTTTCATGTTTGGAGTTTTCTATTATAAGCCCTTAAAAGCTCCTAAAAATGGCTAAAGCTTGAGCCTATCGAAACTGCCAAACACTTTCTATTTTGTCGACTTGGGCTTAATAGCCCAATAAGCTCTTAATAAGTAATCTGTAAAAGCTGGACTTATAAGCACTTTGAATATGATTTTGTAACATTAAAAATGAGCCCAAGACTAAGCCCAACTTGTCTTAAAGCCCACGGATCTGAAAACGTTATTGGGCCTTAAGTTTAACTCGTTGAGGTCCAATAAGAGAGAAATAAGCTATATTAGTTAATAAGCAGTTGATTTTAACTTGAATAAGCTTTAATAAACTACTGAAACTCTTGGATTAATTTTCCCCATCTTTTTTTTTTTGTAATTTTGGACTAAATTTGTAAACAGTTTCAACTAGAGGTACTAAAACTGCCAACTATGAAAAACTATGATTAAAACTGCCAAAACAGTAATGTAAGGGTAGAAAATGTTAATATATTAAACTGTAAGCTCAGAATGTCATTTTGGAAGTTTTTGGATTAAAAATGTAGTATATACATAACTAAGGACTAACTGTGCAACGCTAACTCCGTTAGGGCAGAAACTGTAAAAACTGTAAAAGTTCAAGGACCAACAGAAACTCTATTACATTTTCATTTCTATTTTGTATTTTACACTTTTCCGTACCATCACGTGCATTTTTACGTTTCGTTCACTTAATTAACCACGTTACGTTATATTTTTATATAACGAGTTTTAACGATTTAAACTTAACGTTTCGTTTCACCACTTTCGAGGAAACCATATTATTGGATTTAAAGACATAAAAATAAGATAATATTATATATAATATTACTTTTGAACTTTAAGCATTTTAAGCATATCATACTCACATCATAAACCAATTCGTTATCCGTTACTCACTTTCACAATCACTATTCATATTAAGTCAAATCCTCAGACTTTACCATTATCCAGGTCGTGTGTTGGAGCCGTTCCCATAACTTACTTGATTTTACATTTCACCTTCTCAGATACGCTCAAGGTGAGTCATAGCCCCACTATTACTTTTAATACTCATTTAAACTACTTGGGGTGAGAAACATGCTTACTTTTATGGACTATTTAAACAATGCTTTTGGTTGATAAAAATATTACCTGCTGGCCTAAGTACTGTATCCCAAATGCCCATGCTCATGTACCGTTAATTTCCTGCTGGAAAGCACGAGTGTTATAAATAGATCTATTGAGGGTGACACCTCCATCCGTGTTGAGATTCAACAGTCCAGATTGGACAATCGGATGTATACCATGTCGAATTATAGTGTCTAGGGATAGAACACTTGCCGGGCCGTATTATTATGTGACTCATTTCATGCAAACTGTCACAACTTCGGTAGCATGAAACTTAGCGTAGCTTAATAGCACTTTTATATACATTTCAAGATTGAAATGTTAACTCTTGAACTTACTAGTCCAACTTTACTGTTTTATATAAACCTATGAACTCACCAACCTTTGTGTTGACACTTTTGCGTGTTTTTCTTAGGTGCTTAGTTGTTGATTTATGATGAAGCAAGGCAGTGCTTGGCAGGGGCATAGGCGCACTTTTGGAGTGTACACATAACACTCATGACCAAAGTTTTTGTACTATGGGACAACTAATAATCAATAATGGGCCTTGTTTTCCGCATTTCAATTATGTAAAACTTATGTTTAATTAATGAAGCTTTTAAAACGGATTTGATAAATTCGTTCTCTATTACTTGTGTTATGATCCAACTAAGTAGCGCCCCCGATGTTATTACCGTTGCGATCTAATTTGGGGGTTTTACAAAAGACTCCTCCACCTAGAAAAATAAATGTTCCTAAACCTCGGTCAAGAACTCCTCTACCGAGAGGTAACTTTAGAAGAAAAAGTTATCCAAGTAGCTATCCCGTAACTTGGAATAACCATCAGCTACAAAGTGACTTACCATGGGAAATTTGTCCTCCATTCCAACATCCTAACCAAATGCAACAAATGCATAGGATGTTTAACACTAACAACTTTGGACCCATTAGATATTGGGAACCAAACGTTTGAGTTTCTGTCTTGCTAGATAGATATGATTGTGAATCGACTTGGAGTCCGACGAATGGGTTCTGATTAGTGAGTGCACTAATCTCATGACGGAAAATGTAAGTCTGGTCTCATCCTACTTAGCTTACAACAAAGATAGTCACGTCTTCTAGTTTAAAATGTAACACCTCAGACTAAGGTATGCTTTCTCAAAACATCCTCATTATTAGAAATGTTAAGCATAATGGACGTAAAGAGTTCATAGAATCTAACTTAGTGAGTACATAAGCATAATGGACGTGAAAAGTGCATCCTTAAATGGTTTTTTCAACAAGGAGGTATATGTAGTACAACCTCCAGGATTTGCTGATCTATAAAAACCATATCATGTTTATAAATTCAAGAAATCATTCTATGATCTTAAACAAGCCTCCTAAGCTTGGTACGACATATTAAAGGCTTTCTTACATAAACATGAATATACCATGAAAATGGTTGACAACACGCTTTTCACGAAGAAACGAAATTCACATCCCATCATTGCTAAAATATTTGTCGACGACAATTATATTAGGCTCAACTTGTCCAGAAATGTACGATGATCGTTCAAAGATCATGCGTGACAAGTTTGAAATGAGCATGATGAGCAAATCAAGTTTCTTCCCTAGTCCTCATATAATATCATTTGAAGATACTATCTTCTTGAATCTAAGTATACTAAAATACACACACACACACACATACACTCACACACACACACACACACACACACACACACACAACACAATATATATATATATATATATATATAATATATATACACACACTAGACTTTTAGTTATTCTAAAATTATTTTTAAGGATGTTTGTCTTATTGTATTTTTTAATATCATAATTATAAGATGCTAGATGGTGTCAGTTAGTGGGAAATTATTTTCAAGGACGGGTAATTTTTTTTCTCATGGTATTAGTTTACTTGTGAATTGTTTTTTTACAAAGTTATTTATAATTAATTTTGATGGTGTTAGTTGACGCAACTTGTAATCATAATGTTGATGGTCTGAGTTAACGGATAATGATTTTTAAGGACGCGTGCATGATTTGTAATTTTATTTTTGATTGTGTATGTTAATGGAAATTTATTTTTTATACTGTGTTTTTATTTGGTTTTGGCAAGTGTTTTGTATTAGTAATCGATATTTGATTTCTTTATGAGAATACATTTTTGTATCCTAATAACATTTGAATATGGTTTGATGTATACATTTTTAATTTTTATGTTATTTTTTGGTTTAAAAATATATATTTATAATCAATATAGTGTATCTTAATCATTACTACTCAAAGTTTATAGTGAACCTATACATGGTCTTTTTCATATCACTATTTTTAATTTGTTATCTTCAAGACAATAAGCATTATAACAAAATTTAATAAACCAAATTATATTTGATGAAAAAATTGGTATCCAGATAAAGAAAAGGTAAATCTACAATCTTGATCTTATAATTTTAGTTATGATATTTTGATCTTACTTATATGCTTTACATATTAAGAAACTGCATCCATGAATTGTATTATGTAGGTGTATTTTTAAGTAAATAATTTGTTGGTTGTTTTTTTTGTTATGATATGACCTTCTGTTTGTAAAATATTAAGAGAAAGATGTTTGAAGAACATGTAAGTAGTGTAGCGTACTCATTACTACTTGATGTCTATACTTAACCTACACCTGGTCTTTTCATCTCATCATACTTAATTTGTTAGTTTCTTCACAGTAGACATATTTACATTATTGAATAGACCAATTTTTCTCTGATCAAAATATTGGTTGTCGGATAAACAAAAGGTGAACGCTACAATCTTGATCTTATAATTTTTGTTTACGATTTTTTGATCTTTGCTACATGGTTTACTTATTGAGAAGCTGAAACCCTGAATCGTGTGATGTTTTAATTATATTTTATTTAAGTGTATATTTAAGTTAATAATTTTTGGGTGCATGTTTTTATTGTGTTTGATCTTATGTTCTGATTTATTTGATTGAGTATTTTATGTATTAGTTTTTTAGGAACAAGATAAGAAAAATTATAGTTGTTTTTAATGATTTTAAACCTTTGGTAGTTAGGTGTTTTTTGTTGGATCTTGATGAAAAATGTTATGGTGTTGTTGTTTCCTAAGATCCTTAATAGTATGTTGTTAGTTGTTGTTATTTTTGATACTGTATTTTTTGCTTGTTATATTTTATTTAGATTAGACTCTATATTGTGTCTGGCATTGTTATAGATTACGGGGATTGTAAGTTTTTGGGATTTTTATAGGTTGTGATTTATGTTGATGTTAAAGTAAGTAGTCTAATGTGCGAGATAGTTTGGTGGTTTAATATGTATGATCCGTTATTGTATTTTACATGAAACACGGTTGTAGATCTTTTGAAGTGGGTGTAAAATTTAAAAAATACAGGTGAGGGATTACATTGTGATTTATATTATGTGTTTGATATATTTTGAGTTTGAATGTGTATGCTATTTAAGGGGATAAAAATATTATATTTTATTATTTGAATTAGACATGGTGCTCGCACCCATTTATGTTTGTTGTAATATTGATTGCGAATGTATTATGGTCATTGTATTGATACTTCAGGATTGAAAGAACCAAAATGGATCAGCAATTCTTGTTACGATTTAATACGGGAACCAACCCAGACTATCAGGTTTACATGTGTATCTACCTCTGAATGTAGATGTGTACTTGAGTTTGTTTTGTTTTTTTTAGTAATATAGGATTATAACAGTATAATTAATTCAAACTTTGTATTCTACAGAGGTTACCTAAAGTGTTTAATGAGAGATTCTACAATGGTGAAGAGTACATTTTCGTTAATGGAAATAACAGGTGCAGGTATGTATGCTTAATTAGGCTTGTGGAAGGTGACATTCAGGTTTATGGAGATGAGTGGAAAAAGTTTGTTCAAGATAATGTCCTGTCATCAGTTAAAAGATTGCATTTTGTGAAGGAGGGGTTAGACACTTTCTATTTCACTGGTTTTAATGAGGACGATAGTGAAGGTCCTGGTTATGACCGCCGTATTGTGGGAAATATAGTTGTTAGGTGTTTGGTCAGATTTATGGCTAGAGGACAGGTATCAATGAGTAATTTATAGCTTTTTACATATAGTTTTTTATTTCCATATATGTATACACATTATGAGATAACGTAGAATGCAAAGAAGTACAATATAAGTTGGGTACAAAGTAAATTAACTTACAATGAGGTGCCATTGCGTTTATTGTGATAGTTGATACTAAGTTTATTGTAGATTCTGGTTAGTATGCAAAAGACGTTCAATATGAATATATGCAGTTTTTATTTGGCCATGTTAGTACTAAACATTGATAGTAAAAATAGGAATATAATGCTTAAACAGTGAAAAAGTGGTTTGATGCCATTAATCCTTGGAATGTAATGCCTTTCTATTTTTAGTAAATTGTCTTGAGATTTGATTAGATGTTATTAGGGGTTTGATAGTGTTTCATATTGGCAGCCTTCAATTCATTTGTGGTTATAAGTTTGGCCGGCAGCTTATGTTAAAAATATACAACTAACTTCCATAAAATAATTGACTGGAAACTGGGTTTGAATGCGTTTAACTGAAAGTTGATATTAATTAGATATCTGTAAGGAACAAAATGGGTATATATTTTGATTTTTTTTCTTTTCTTTTTTTTAATGCAGGTTCTACCGGGTGACTTTTTGCAAGACATATGGAAGGATAAGTTCAAAATTTATGCTAATGGTTTGAGGGTTTGGGTGAGACATGAGAGAGTACAAATGGATGTGAATAGTGTTGTAAGGTGTAATAGGTTGTTTGGTAATCGTTGGGATAAACTTATTGATGATTTGGAAATTAGGATTGGGCAACCGATGGTATTTACCAATTTAGGAGATTATAAACTGAATCTGGCGCTTTTCCTTAATAATGGTACGTGCCTACATCCGGAGATTGTTCTTCCAACAATGTTGAGGCTACCGGGACGTGAAATACCAGTGTATGCCATGGAAGGTTCGTAGACTTTCATATTTGATTCTGTGTTAGAAATACAATATATGTATTATAAGAAGTAATGTTGTAAGATCCTGTGAAAAACCTTGTAATCAATCTCAGTGATTAATAATAATCTCGTATTACTATTTCCTAACGCCTATTTTTGCTAGAAATTTAAACTTTCGTTATTGTTATTAGTAGCTGTGCATTATATACACATATATATATATATTAAACACACCGATACTAAAAATTATATCTCCTACGCAACAACACATTTACACAACGACAAGTAATCATATACATCTAATTATTTCACTACACTTAATCAAACTTAATATCACCTAATTCTATCTAACTAAAACACAAACACTAACAATAAACTAAATTCTAAACTATCACTATAAACCAAGTTGGGCCTTATTCGTTCGACCCAACAACAATCCCTTAGCCCTATTATCAAAAGCCCATCGAGTTAACCCAACCCAAAGGCACATCACAGCCACTTAACCCATCAATTGAAGTGTTATATTTCACTTGCTTCCTTTCTTTCTCACCCGATCGGTACAATATTTCCTCAAAAACTCCCATGCAAAACTTAAAGCTCGAACATGACAGTTAACCAATAAAACCCAACTCTAATTTCACAACCCACCAACACCACGACCCCAAGATTATTCCACTAGTTCACCTTCATTCTTTCTCTCTTGCTTTGCTCTTAATACCCACTCGTTACCCATTTTTCCAATAGACTCGACATTAGTAATTATGTCAAGCACGACTTCGTTAAATATTACACATGCAAATGTGCCTCTTAACTAATTAATGTAATAACCAAAAACCCAACTAGAATTATCAGGGATTAGCACCATAATGAAACGGGATTTAATTGTCTCCCTTTCGAACCAAACATATCACCCAAGACCTCGACACAAAGCATTGTCATACTCCAACAATCTCCCACGACATACTAATTATACTACCAAGAAAATATCATGCTCCATATGCAAATGTAAACAAGAAACATGAAGTAAAATAAAACTTGGGATAATATGTGGTAATCGAATGAAGCAAGAAAGCAAACAAATACTAGCAGCCAAATCACAACTACTCTTACACCTAAACTAACATACTATCACACAAGTGTCTTCTATCAACAGTACAATGCAATCATCAGTCAAGAAGTCAAACAAAATGTAGATATTTTCCCTATATAAGCCCTCTCATTCGCTCCTTTCTAATCTCTATCACCTATCACTTTCTATCAAATTCACCATATTCCTTAAACATCAAAGCCACTTTCTGTCGTGTATTTTGGCAGCAGACCCGATCCATTCAAGTTATATAATAACCATTCTAACTCACTATCCCTCATTGTGTTCGGTTTGAACCCCACAACCTCCTTCACACCCATTTCACTATCCAAATATCCTCATTTAAAACTACCCTTGTTCGACAGAAAACTCAACCAGTTCGAGTAAAGGAGTTTGAAGCAAGTGGGATTATTTTCATTTCGTGTTTCATTCGACAAACATTAAGTCCCCACCACCTTTCTCAAAGGTGTTGTAAGTTTCTTGTTCTCTCTTAAATATATACTCACATGCATGCTCACTCCACGCTACATTTCGAAACATGCATATCTCATTTCATTTCATATACCATACAGTCACCAACGTATCTCACCTTTAATATATAAACAAACCATGCATTATTATAATTCTTACTTAAATATGTATATAGTGGCACTCCATTTAGTTGCATGCTCATGTTATTCGAACATTAAGATATTCGAGCTCAACTGGTTATCAAAAGATAAAGGAAGCATGTCAAACCTTAACTTGATCGAACCAACCATGCCACGTTAACATATGACCATCTCATAAATGTCACCCTAATTCAACTTGAACTTGAATAATAAACCCCACGCCAAACCGGATAAAAAGAAACAGAAAGATATTCAAAATATTACTAGTTAGAAATTCACTCGATCAAGCCATTTCACGACTAAGTTAATACGAAACCCTTCACGCAAAACATAAATATTTTTGTCCTTCTCAATAGCTCACATGGCGAACTAAATATTTCGTGTTCTAAGATCCCTCCCATAACCCCGTCTCGACACTCAAAATAATTCCTTTTTATTACTACTCGACAAGTGCAAGAACTTAGAAAAGTTCATGGCATATTTCACTAAATTATTTCACTCGACCTACTCAAAAACCATTACTATATTTTCGAAATTTTGTATGTAATATATCTAGATTTTTAAATCACTCAATCGACAAGCTAGCAAACTATAATTTTCAGGTTCTAAGTTCGATCCCATAAGATTGTTATCACGCCCAAAACAATGCATTTTGAATAGACCAACACTAGCACTCAATAAATATTTTCAGAAAATTGTATAACCATTCGGTTTGGGCCAACACCAAGCCCAACAAGGACTTTCGATAACGAGGCCCAACAGGCCCATAAAATATATTTTCAGAATCCTAAAAATAGCCCAAATCTAAGCCCAAAACAGTTTTCACGCCCTCGCCTCTAAAACTCTTAACGGGCCATGTTCCAAAACGTTAAATGGCCCATTAATGCAAAAATAATTTATTTTCTGAAATAATAAATTGAAATAAGTTAAAATAAACTTAGTAAAGTTATAAAAATTTTCAGAATATTTTTCCCGTCATTTTTATACAAAAAGGACTAAAAATGTAACGCGACTTAACCGAAAAGGACTAAAACTGCCAAAACTGGAAACTAAAGGACTGAAGCTGTTAAAATAGTTGTAAAGGACTGAAATTGACATATTATTGAACTTCAAGCCTTATATGGACTATTGGACAATTATTGGACTATTATTGGACTACGGACTGAATAAGGACTAACGACGTAACGCGAACCACGGTTAGGGTAGAAAATGTAAAACCTGGAAAGATCAAGGACCAACTGTTATAACTTATCATTCTTATCTTATTTTTCATTTTTGCACCATATCTTTACTTCATATGCATATTTGCATTATATTTGCATGTTAGTTAATAGCGATAGAATTAATTCATAGTAATATTTCACTTACTCTGGGAATATACGATCTCACGAAAGTACGAGCATCATAAGCATATAACATCTTCATTCTCAATGATTAAATCGTTGAAAAATCATCATCCACCACTCATACACATACACACTAGAAATTAGTAAGATTCTCAGATATTTATATATTTACCAGGTTCTATATCGAAGTTACTATAATCATATCTGAATTTAATTTCATCATCAGTAGCGCTTAAGGTGAGTCATGGCCTCACTTTTTAAACTCTTTATACTTTTTAAACTCCGTGAGGGGGATACATGCTATAAATAAATCACAAGTATTTTTTTTCTGGATGCTACCTGATTTGATATATGCCTAAGTTACCTTATTGCCACAAGACCCTTTTATCATGAGCCATTAATCACTGCGGTGAACGCGAATATAATGAATAGATCTATTAAGGACTGACAACCTATCCCACTAATACTAGGACGGAATGCTTTTTGCTAGTCGTATTAGTCGCGATACATTATATTTGAGAAAAATAGGAATTGGCAAATCACCTATTACACGAGGGCAAAATTTTCATCATTAATTTGATGATCACCTCCGTTTATGCGGTACTTTGTTAACGTTTGCGTGTCATGAGACTTAGGGCAATATAATGAACTGCGATATCAATTTTTAAACTGATTGTATCTCAAAATGCAATCTTACTTGTGAATCAAACTGATATTTAAATTATAAACTCCATGATTTCACTCAACATTATGTTGACTTTTAAGCATGTATCTCAGGGAAATAGAGGAGCACGGCAAGGCATGGAGCAGGCATACCCTATCTTCAATAAATGGTGTAAAATAAAGTTGTAATCCAGTTAAAATAATGTTTCCTTGAAGAAACCTTAGCACTCTGATGTAATGTTTTTATAACTGGATTTGTATTATGGACCTATGTAAATTAAAAATGCCATCTTAGGCTGTTTTCTTATGATTTTGTTTTCGATCCTCACCGTAACACCCAGATAAATCTTCCGCTGCTATGTTTAAAATCTGGGGGTGTTACAAATGTGTTGTTTTTAAATGTAATTGTAGACAAAAGAGCTCATCACATTTGCACATGGGAAGGACATACTTATCACAATGATGAAAACGATATGTTTTATGTTGGGCTAGATGGTACTGTCTTGGAATTTTACCATGTGGTAAGTATTTACGGAATACGTAGTAATATTTTAAATTTAATTGATTAAAATTTGTTAAATTTTGTTATTTGCTGATGTTTGAACAATTTTATATTCATAACAGTCTGTACCGAAGGAGTTCTCTGGCCCTCACCACATGCAGACATACAGACAGGCGTTTCTGCTGCATGATGATGAGAGGTTTCTTGTGAAGGTTGCTACGATAAATGATTCTAAAAGAACAAACAGGCAACACCAAGTGAAGCTGAATGGGAACTTCAGGGCGTTTGCAAACATGTGTGGGTTCAGGCACGGAAAATTGCTGCAGTTCGAACTTGTTAACATTGTTGTGGAAGTTGTGGAAGGTGAAGAAAATGAAATAGCAGTCTTCAACGTTTGTTAGCTTTATCATTACATCGTATCAGCTTTTGTTTAGAAGACGTTATTCCGAATATTTCTCTTAGGGATATATATGGGTAGGTTAAATCTTTTGTTGGTTCTATCTACGAAAATTAGTCATATGAATGTAATTTGGATTAGTAATGCTTAATGTTGTAGTATGGATCAGATATTTTCACCATAGCAAAACTTTTAAGAATTCGAAGAGGTTGTTGATTTTGTAACATGTTAATTTGCTATGTATCGTAACAGTTTATGTTTTGTTTTAATTTGTGATGATGTTCTACTGAACTTGGTATTGGGAAAGATATGTTTGTTATTTTACAGCAAAATACTTTTTTTTTTTTTTTTTTTTATTATTTTTTTTTTATAATCTAAGTATTATTAAAATGAGGTAACAAATTTGAATCTTTATGTGTAATTCATAATTTGTAACTAAGAAGAAACCTTGAATGGGGATGTTTGGTCGTAATTGATAATGCATGTAATTTAATATTTATTTAAATGCGAAACAACGCTTCTTTATACACAACGTTCGTGGTTGATTTTGCTTATTTTCCATCCTCGTCGCAACAAAGGATCTTCAAACCTTTCTTGCTCTTGACTCTAGATACTGCGACATAAAGTTGACCGTGTGAGAACACTGGACGTTGAAGAAATAGCCATACCTGCGTCAATGTTTGGCCTTGACTTTTATTAATAGTCATTGCGAAACATGGCGATACCGGGAACTGTCTATGGTTAAATTTAAAAGGCATCTTGCCATCTGAAGGACTTAAAACCATACGCGGTATTGCGCAAATAGTACCAACACTTCCACCTGATATAATCTTAGCTTCAATTATATTAGTACCGAGCGTTCAAACTTGGAGCCTGGTTCCATTGCATAATCCAGCTGTTTGGTCAATGTTTCTCATGCACATAATAGGTGTGCCTATTTTTAATTTCAAAGTATGATGCGGAAGTCCGGATATTCAAGTGCTGTTGAGAAAATCACACGTATATAATTCCTCATTGAAATTTGTGTCTTCATTAGCAATACCAATTGAGTCAGAACTTTGATATGTTTTTTAGTCTCCTGGAAGTAGTTGAAGAATTCTGTCATTGATCATATCCACAAGCTCATGAGTTGGTACGAGAATCGCCTTATCTTGGAAAAAGGTTGGGTTATAAAGGTTATCGACTAAATGTGGGTAAGTTTCTGCTATTATCGTACCAATATGATCTTCGGAATCAGGAATCAACATATCGTCTGTGAATTCAACCGTTGCTTCCCCATCATTTTTACCTCCTATTGTTCCATTTCCAATTGATAATATTGGTATGTGCTTAAACACATACTTTTTCTTGACCAAATTAAGACCAAAACGACCAAAAACTATCCAAAATGCCAAAGATATTTGTGTTTTTGTGTTTGTGATCATGCAGGTACGGATATTTAGAAATATGGACAAAATCAAGCAAAAGACCGGAAAGCCCGAGCACGAGATTTGGAAGAAAAATATTTAAAGTCGGAACCGGGGAAGAAATCATAAAAGAAAAACAAATTTGAAGAAAAGCCCTTGGATCATTTCAAGTTCACAAATTCAGTCCTTGAACAACTTTAAGCATATGGCAAAATTAGTCCTTTAACATTAAAACCATTTTGTCCTAAATCCTTAACTAAAAATACAACACTAAAAATTAAAACCCAAGACAATCTATCCTAAACACAATCCCAGCCCACTACCCTCAAGCCCACATCCATATCAAGCCCGCTCCATTTTTTTTAACTAAACCACAAACCGGATCAATTAAACCCGAAACCCAGACCCATTTTCTTATTTAACCCAGAAGTCAACCAAAACAAATACCCGGTCAACCAAAACAACTTTTCCCTCCCAATTTACACAAAGTTACTGTTCATCGTCGTTCTCCCCGAGTTACCCTGCTCCCCACCAAATTAACCCTTACTAAAAGTGTTTCTAGAAGGATGACAACCCTAAGGAATGCCACGTGGGCAAAATAGAGTAATCCCATTGGCCAAGACTCCTCTACACTTGATCCAAGGGTCAAAAATGGTGGATTGGTGAGCAAGCTGAGATCAAAGGCCAAGATAGAAGATCTAGGAGCTTCCCCAAAACCCTAATTGCTCCCCAAGCTCCCCTATATATACCCCTCTCATTTCAAAAAGTTTGGAGTAGTTTTTAGTAGTTAGTAGTAGTCGAATTTCGGTCCAATTAGTCAAAAAAAAAAGAAAAATACTTTGAAAAATAAAAAAATATTGTAAAGTAGTATAGATAAGCTTCAATAAGCTTGTTTACTGTTTGTTTAAGCTCATTCTAACTTATTATAGCTTTAGAGAGTTTTATTTGATATCAAATCAGTTCCAATCATAAAATCAGTTACCTTAGCATATTTGTGGAAAGCTTTTGGGAAGTTGCCTGCAATGGAGGGGCAAGAAGGATTGTACCAGCTTATACTGTGAATAAGCTGGAGCTTGTAGCTGCCCTTAATTGGGAACCTCTGTTTAGCTGAGGACTAAGTGAGTTTCATATTAATTTTTAGCTTAAATTTGCATTCTCTAGCTTTATAGTGTAGATTTTATTGCATAAGTGCTTATTTCTGCTTATAGCTTTTGATTATTAGTGTTTTTATGCTTATGTGTTGTATTTGAGTTTATTAGATGCTTGATTACTGATTTTAATTTAGTAGATCTCATGCTTGTTTAATTTTTGCATTTTAGTCATAACATAGCATAATCTCTTATAGTTTATTGTAGAACATATTGTTGCATCATTTCAGCTTACATTCACTTCATATAGCTTATTTATTCCACTTGCATCAATAGTTTAGCTTAAACCTGCTTAATTATACAAAATCCTAAAAACAACTTAGTTTAAACTAGTGTTTGGATCAGAGTGTACTTCTGTGATTAAGTTTGTTCAGTTATTGCATTTAGTATGGTTAACTCATTTTAGGTGCATATTAGATAGTAAAAGTATAAATTCACAGCTCTTTCATTCAAAAAGTCAAAATCACTTTAATTCTTAGTTTCTGAATCAAACAGTTAAATTCAGCATGCATAATCATTAAACTAGGTACATTAGTTGTTAATCTAGCTTTAATAAGCCTTAATATAGCTTATAATATCATTTTCATTCATTTAGAAGCAATCAAAATTCATTAAAGTCAAAATAGAAGTTAATAGAAAAAGTCAGTAATTAGTTAGAATCTGTTTGAGCATGTCTGATCTAGGTTTAATTTCAAGCATCATATGTTTCTAAAATGTTTAAAAAGTGGTTTTAGCTGTAATTTGGTGGCTTGTTTTCATTTTCAAACAAAAATCTCTCAATTAGGAGCTTGTCTGTTAGCCTATTTTTGAGTTTGAAAAGAGCTTGTGTAACTGTGACTTGCCTTGCACCATACATATCTGCTCATTTCAACTCATTGTTTGCTTGATATCTGCTTATCTACTTAAGTTAATTGCTTGATTTTTGGTTTTCTATGTAGCTTGTAGTATAGGCTTTTAAGTTCTGAGCTTAGATTTCAATTAGTAGCTTATTAGTTAGCTTAAAATTTGTCTGCAAGTTGCTAGATTAGGAGTGTTTGGAATTAAGCCTATAGGAGGTTTTGATCTTAGTTGGAATTAGCTTCTCAGTAAGATTTCAGCTTGTTTTATTAATAATAGTAGCTTGTTCAAGGTTGCTTGTAGTTAGTTTAAGCTTGTTGCACCATAGTCTAGCTTTTAGATCACTCTAGTCAGCTTTTAGTTTGATAAATTTCCTTTTAAGCTTAAATAGTGAAACTGTTGAGATTAAAAACTTGTTCTGAGCTTATTCTGGCTTTTCATAAAAATATTTTTCACAAAAGTTTTTCATCTTCAGTAGCTAAACTAGTATTCAAAAAAAAAAAAAAAAAAAAAAAAAATTATTTTCAAAAAGTGCAAAACCAGGGGTCGAACCCTGGTCTCTACACTCAGCACACTAACACACACAGCCTTAACCAGTCGCCCTTGGGTCTTTTTCTGTTAGAATCATGCAAGGTTTTTTATTTAACCAATTCTTTTTCTTTTTAGCTTAATTTCACTATTAGCTTAATTTCTGCTTATTCCAAAAAGCAATTTCACTTTTTTTATTTTTCCTATGATTAGATTAGTGTAAAGTATTTTCCTGCCAAGTTTCATAATTTCCCAAAATCATTTGTTATTTTTAAACATTTAATTTCTTTATTTTAGTTTTTAAATCATATTAAATTAAATATTAATCAAAAAAATATAATTCTTTTTCCTAAAATTTTCTTTCATTAAATAGGACTTAGGAAAAATTAATTTGGCATCCCCAGGGTTATTATTTCATAGATTTGACCTTTTAGGATCGAGATTTCCCGGTTTAGACTCGTGATTAGTTTTTCCTTGCGTTTTGGACTTAAGCACTTTAGATTAAACCTTGCCTTATTAATTGTTTTTAGTTTATATCTCACTATTTTTAGTTTATAACCCAATATCTCACTTTAATTCACCATTCACTTCACGTTTCACGATCCCGAAATCACAAATTTCATTCATCCTTCGTCGGGACAACGACTCGGGTTTTACATATTTCCTTTGTAATTCCTTGGACTATAATTGACAAACCAATTTTTGGCGCCGCTGCCGGGGAAGGTTGAAGATAATTTTTGATTTTCGAGTATCGATTCGTTTTTTGAAGATCCTTCCCCGTGAAGTTACCGTTTTCTTTTGTAAATATTTTCAAAAAATTATAAAAATTAAAAAACCACAAACACTTTTCCTAAAGTGTTTACAATACCAAAAAAATTGAAAAACAATAAAATAAATCGTGAAATCAATTGATTCGGATTATTTTTGGACTACAACCTATACAAGTGGTTTAAGGATGGTTTGACATTAAATTGACAAACCGAAAGAGGCGGGTTTTTAATCAGCTTTCGAGCGGACCTTTGCTTCTCCGCCACTCTGCGAGTAGTTTTAAAAGAAACGAATTCCGATTAAGGGATCGATTGCCAAAAATATTGTGATTATTTTTCTTTAATATAAAAAACCCAAAAAGATTTTCTTTTCAAATTTATTTTCCTTTTTCTTTTGTGTTTTTCAATGTTTCTAAATTACAAAATTCCAAAAATAATCTTCTTTATCCTCTTCACCGTTTAATTCTATCATCTTATCCCTCTATATTGATTAATTCTTATGGCGGACACGCGTTCCATGATGGAATTGCTGCAAATACCTATCGTAGGTATTGAAAAAGCCATCGTTATTCCACCCATTCTAGCAGATGAGTTTGAATTGAAAGTCGAGTTAATTAGTTTCATAAGCCACGATCCTTTTTATGGTTTTGAAAATGACGATCCTCCTTCACACATCAGAAGATTTTCCTAAATTACTCGAACTTTCAAAATCAATCAAGTGCCTCAAGATGTGGTGAATTTGATCTTGTTTCCGTTTTCACTCAAAGGAGCAGCCGAAACTTGGCTTGATTATGAACCTCCTAATTCCATCACCACTTGGGATGGTCTAGTATCAAAGTTCTTGAATAAATTTTATCCTCATTCT
This sequence comes from Artemisia tridentata subsp. tridentata, assembly GCA_021014915.2. NCBI lineage: Eukaryota > Viridiplantae > Streptophyta > Magnoliopsida > Asterales > Asteraceae > Artemisia > Artemisia tridentata. The sequence continues at coordinate 304,908,891 of CP139508.1, forward strand.
AAAACAATTGAGCTCAGAAAAGAAATCATGACTTTTCAACAATGTTTTGATGAGACTTTTGCCGAGGCTTGGGAGCGATTCAAAGATTTGAAAAGGAAATGCCCTCATCACGGTTTCTCGGAATTGCAACAAGTTGATATATTCTATAATGCTTTAACTCAATCGGATCAAGATTCGTTTAATACAGCCGCCGGTGGCAATATCTATTATCGAACTCCGAAGGACCTCAAGACGATTATCGAAAACAAATCGAAAGTTCGCACTGCACAAAACAGACCGGTAGTGAGTTCCCAATTTTGCAATAAAAAATCAATTGGAGAGTTACTAGCCGAAGAACAAGTAGCTAAAGTGAGTGCCCAATTTTGCAAGACTTTCGTTCACAATGACGATGATGATGAGGATTCTATCCAAATGAGGGAGTATTATGAGAATTCGTCAGCTGCAATCACACCCGTCATACCGACTATGGACCCAGAGGACTCTCTCATAATAGGGGATGAGCATCTTAGCACTATTCCGAAAACATAATCGGACAAAGTAATAAAGTCTAGTGTTGAGGACCTTGTCCCAATCCAAAGTGAGTCCGAGGGTATTTCCGACAAAATATGTGATTTGCCTCCTCTTGATACTTTTGAGACTTCCTCCGATGATTGTACCACAAGTGATAACGATTCTTTATCATATGAAAACATCGATTATGTTGAGGTATTACCTCCCCATTTTGAGATCGTGATGGATTCTGACCCAGATGATGGAGAGATTGACACTGATATTCTTTTGACGATCAAGGATGATATACTTCGTGAAAGATTATTGAATATCAATCTTCTAATTTCTAAGATCGAATCATTGAATGACAATCCAACTCCATCTACTGATTCTGTGCTCAATTCTCCCTTCTCATCTCCTATCCTCATTGAGGATAGTGACTTTTTCTCAGTTAAATCTTCGAGTGGAAATCCCACTCCGACTTCTAAACCAATCATTTTTGACTCTTCCCCTTCTCTCACATCGGTTGAGGGAAGTGATTCCACTTTGGAAGAGATCGAGGTTTTTCTTGAGAATGATTCAATTTCATCGGAAATTGATCCGGGGGGAGATATTCTTTTACTTGAGAAAATGTTGAACGATGAACCGTCACTTTCTCTCCCCCCGAAGGAAGTTACAGAAATTAAGCCGTCAGATCCTCCAGAGCTCGAGCTCAAGGATTCTTTACCCGATCTTGTGAATGTTAGCTTCCATACGGTAGAAGAGAGTAGTGGCAGTCCCACTTCTCATCCCGATCTTCCTCTTTCGACTTATGAGTCGTTTTGCTTTGATATCGATCATACTGAAGAGAGGAGTAGTGGCAGTACCACTTCTCATATCTCTCTTCCCGAGCATGATTCGTTTATCTTTGTGGAGTTCTCCGGTGAACTCACTCACATCATATCTCATCCGGAGTATGATCATTGTTATTTTGATCTTGAGAAATATTTTAGTCTGGGGGGAGGTGCTCTTGATCAGAAAAATTTGCTTATTGATAATTTCATCCCGACCCTCCCTCCCGAGACTTTTGTTGCAAAGAACTTTCAAGACACATTTGCTGCTGATGATAAAGAGTATATTATGATAATCATCAAAATCTTTCTCCCTTTCATCACATATGATGTGACTTCTCTTCTCCGTCACTCCTTCGGGAGTGAGGACACTATCTTTGACCCCGGTATCGTTTCTAATAGTTTTCACTATTGAAATACCGTGGGTATCTCATCGGAGTGGAACTTTCATATGCTTCAATGTTTATCCAAACATCTTGAATGAAAGTCCGATGGAGATTTTCTTTTCCACATGCTCCCCCAAGAACAAATAAATTTGGGGCGAGTCTAAGCTATACGACTTGATAAAAAACAAGCGCTTCGTGGGAGGCACCCCATGCTTATCCTTCTATTTTTTTTCTATTTTCTTTCTAATAAGTGTCGTGAGGAGGGTTTCCTCTTCCATTTCTCGTGTTTCATGGTTTTTCTGTGATGTGTCCAGGATTTGCCCGAATAATGAAGACTCTCGTGCTCGTGGTTTTGCCCCTCTCCACTCGAGTTTCATCATTCGTTGCTCATCCGATATCCTAAATCTTATCGTCTAACGTTTATCTTTGGCATAATTAATAAACGGCTTTAGATTTATGTAGGAGAACCCTTATCTTTAAGATATTGGGGACAACGTCTCATTTTAGTCTGGGGGGGGGGGGTAATCTTTCGATTTGATTTGTGCCTTGCATTTTTTGCCGTTTACTCATACAACCCCGTTTTTTCAAAAAAAAAAAAAAAACCCCGTTTTTTCAAAAAAAAAAAAAAAAATTGAAAAAAATCCAAAAAATGAGAAAAATTTAAAAATTTTTGTGCAAAAATATAATAAATTTTGACATTTTGTTGACTTTCCGCTAGTGAGAGTAGGAATAAAATTTTGACTTGCGCGTGTAGAGCCCTAGCTTGTCTCCTTAACCATTCGGCTAAGCATTCGCGGATCTTATTATTTAAGATTTTAAATTTGCGAAGAACGAGAAATGATATAGTTGTTTATAGGCTAGATTGCTAAAACGTGGAGTAGTTGGTTCTCTTTAGAGCTCTTCGAAGCTAATTGTGGCTTTTTGTTCCCATCAGCTTGTTTCACCCTATAATAATAATAATTTAATTAAAAGTATTTTGGTTTTGGCGATAATTAGTTTTTATTCCTTCTTAAAAGAATCCTTGCTTGTAAAAGTTGGGTACACATCAAGGTTACTCCAAGTGTCGTGTGACATAAGCGACGGTTCATAAAGCGGCCCTTGGATCTCTAATTCAGGAATGTGTGAGGTCTTGGTCTAACGACCTTGGATCCTCATTTCAGGAATGTCTAGAGTCTTGGAATTATCCGTAAAGTTCCGTTTAGTTTATGGTACACGAGATTTGGAGTGGTGGCACTAAAATTAAGCATAAACAAATAAATCTTAAAATTATGTGCTATAAGTTGTGGATTCGAGATCGGTCCTTGGATTCTTATTTTCAGAAGGTATTTAGGTCTTGGCTTCCCTCTTACACCGGCCCTTGGACCCTTAATTCTGAAAGGCGTTAAGGTCTTGGAACTCTCAGTTATAACGGCCCTTGGATCCTTTATTCCGGAAGGTGTAGGGTCTTGGAATTTCCTCATGAAGCTCCATAGTTTATAGTACACAACTTAAAAAAAAAAAAAAAAAAAAGTGCAAAAGTCAAAAATATAAAAATAGAATAATAAGCCCCATTTTAAATCGCCTTGATGTGGACATCATTTTATTTGCAACGATTCTTGAGGGAAGGAATTGAAACTACTTAGCGTCTAAACTAAAGTGCTTTTATCGGACTAAAAATTATTGAAACGAGAATATGAAGAAATTCATGTCTCACCAAAAATTAAATAAATAGAGGAAAATAGGATTTTGGGGACAAAAAGTTCTACACAATTAACTTTCATGAGTAGTGTTGGCAATCTAACTTGTAAATGACGATGATTTCGTTTTTAAGCTTAGTTTGGGGACTCGTGAAAAATAAAGGATGGCGAATTTTATCCGTATGGTCACTTCTTTATGAGTCGTGTTTCCTACTCGTTGACCCTAAAAGTTATTAATAGATAATGATTGTCAAAAAAGCCGTCATATGATAATGAGAAAAATACAAAAATAGAATAAAATGGAAAAACGGGGAGTTTTTAGAACTTAAGATTTCTTAATCTCTTTTGAAAATTTTGCTACTTTTCAAAGTTAGTAAAAAGAGGTTGGAAATTTTTGGTTTTAAAAACGCGTTTTATAACATTGCGTGAGGATACTGCAATATCTTAGTCTGGGGGATTTTGGTATGTGCTTAAACACATACCTTTTCTTGACCAAATTAAGACCAAAACGACCAAAAACTATCCAAAATGCCAAAGATATTTGTGTTTTTGTGTTTGTGATCATGCAGGTACGGATATTTAGAAATATGGGCAAAATCAAGCAAAAAACCGGAAAGCCCGAGCACGAGATTTGGAAGAAAAATATTTAAAGCCGGAACCGGGGAAGAAATCATCAAAGAAAAATAAATTTGAAGAAAAGCCCTTGGATCATTTCAAGTTCACAAATTCAGTCCTTGAACAACTTTCAGCATATGGCAAAATTAGTCCTTTAACATTAAAACCATTTTGTCCTAAATCCTTAACTAAAAATACTAAACTAAAAATTAAAACCCAAGACAATCTATCCTAAACACAATCCCAGCCCACTACCCTCAAGCCCACATCCATATCAAGCCCACACCATTTTTTTTAACTAAACCACAAACCGGATCAATTAAACCCGAAACCTAGACACATTTTCTTATTTAACCCAGAAGTCAACCAAAACAAATACCCGGTCAACAAAAACAACTTTTCCCTCCCAATTTACCCAAAGTACTGTTCATCGTCGTTCTCCCCGAGTTACCCTGCTCCCCACCAAATTAACCCTTACTAAAAGTGTTTCTAGAAGGATGACAACCCTAAGGAATGTCACGTGGGCAAAATAGAGTAATCCCATTGGCCAAGACTCCTATACACTTGATCCAAGGGTCAAAAATGGTGGATTGGTGAGCAAGCTGAGATCAAAGGCCAAGATAGAAGATCTAGGAGCTTCCCTAAAACCCTAATTGCTCCCCAAGCTCCCCTATATATACCCCTCTCATTTCAAAAAGTTTGGAGTAGTTTTTAGTAGTTAGTAGTAGTCGAATTTCGGTCCAATTAGTGTTAAAATTTAAGTAATTTGTAATTTTCAAGCTTTCCTAGTGTAATCTTCAAGTTTTAAATTAATGAAATTTAGTTTCTTTCCTTTTAAATTCGTATTATTTTATTAGCTTAAATTCTCATATTAGCTTATTAGTTGTCTCAAAAGCTCGTTTTCAGTTTCATTATCTTTTATTAAACCTATTTAGCTTTTCTAAAACCTTAATATTTCATTTTTGTTTATCTTATATCAAAAAAAAAAAAAAAAAAAAGAAAAAAAAAAGAAAAATACTTTGAAAAATAAAAAAATATTGTAAAGTAGTATAGATAAGCTTCAATAAGCTTGTTTACTGTTTGTTTAAGCTCATTCTAACTTATTATAGCTTTAGAGAGTTTTATTTGATATCAAATCAGTTCCAATCATAAAATCAGTTACCTTAGCATATTTGTGGAAAGCTTTTGGGAAGTTGCCTGCAATGAAGGGGCAAGAAGGATTGTACCAGCTTATACTGTGACTAAGCTGGAGCTTGTAGCTGCCCTTAATTGGGAACCTCTGTTTAGCTGAGGACTAAGTGAGTTTCATATTAATTTTTAGCTTAAATTTGCATTCTCTAGCTTTATAGTGTAGATTTTATTGCATAAGTGCTTATTTCTGCTTATAGCTTTTGATTATTAGTGTTTTTATGCTTATGTGTTGTATTTGAGTTTATTAGATGCTTGATTACTGATTTTAATTTAGTAGATCTCATGCTTGTTTAATTTTTGCATTTTAGTCATAACATAGCACAATCTCTTATAGTTTATTGTAGAACTTATTGTTGCATCATTTCAGCTTACATTCACTTCATATAGCTTATTTATTCCACTTGCATCAATAGTTTAGCTTAAACCTGCTTAATTATACAAAATCCTAAAAACAGCTTAGTTTAAACTAGTGTTTGGATCAGAGTGTACTTCTTTGATTAAGCTTGTTCAGTTATTGCATTTAGTATGGTCAACTCATTTTAGGTGCATATTAGATAGTAAAAGTATAAATTCACAGCTCTTTCATTCAAAAAGTCAAAATCACTTTAATTCTTAGTTTCTGAATCAAACAGTTAAATTCAGCATGCATAATCATTAAACTAGGTACATTAGTTGTTAATCTAGCTTTAATAAGTCTTACTATAGCTTATAATATCATTTTCATTCATTTAGAAGCAATCAAAATTCATTAAAGTCAAAATAGAAGTTAATAGAAAAAGTCAGCAATTAGTTAGAATCTGTTTGAGCATGTCTGATCTAGGTTTAATTTCAAGCATCATATGTTTCTAAAATGTTTAAAAAGTGGTTTTAGCTGTAATTTGGTGGCTTGTTTTCATTTTCAAACAAAAATCTCACAATTAGGAGCTTGTCTGTTATCCCATTTTTAAGTTTGAAAAGAGCTTGTGTAACTGTGACTTGCCCTGCACCATACATATCTGCTCATTTCAACTCATTGTTTGCTTGATGTATGCTTATCTACTTAAGTTAATTGCTTGATTTTTGGTTTTCTAAGTAGCTTGTAGTATTGGCTTTTAAGTTCTGAGCTTAGATTTCAATTAGTTGCTTATTAGTTAACTTAAAATTTGTCTGCAAGTTGCTAGATTAGGACTGTTTGGAATTAAGCCTATAGGAGTTTTTGATCTTAGTTGGAATTAGTTTCTCAATAAGATTTCAGCTTGTTTTATTAATAATAGTAGCTTGTTCAAGGTTGCTTGTAGTTAGTTTAAGCTTGTTGCACCATAGTCTAGCTTTTAGATCACTCTAGGCAGCTTTTAGTTTGATAGATTTCCTTTTAAGCTTAAATAGTGAAACTGTTGAGATTAAAAACTTGTTCTGACCTTATTCTGGCTTTTCATAAAAATATTTTTCACAAAAGTTTTTCATCTTCAGTAGCAAAACTAGTATTCAAAAAAAAAAAAAAAAAAAAAAAAATATTTTCAGAAAGTGCAAAACCAGGGGTCGAACCCTGGTCTCTACACTCAACACACTAACACACACAACCTTAACCAGTCGCCCTTGGGTCTTTTTCTGTTAGAATCATGCAAGGTTTTTTATTTAACCTTCTGTTAGAATCATGGAAGGTTTTTTATTTAACCAATTCTTTTTTTTTTTTTTTTTTTTTTTTTAACCAATTTTTTTTTTTTTAGCTTAATTTCACTATTAGCTTAATTTCTGCTTATTCCAAAAAGCAATTTCGCTTTTCTTATTTTTCCTAGGATTAGATTAGAGTAAAGTATTTTCCTGCCAAGTTTCATAATTTTCCAAAATCATTTTTTATTTTTAAACCTTTAATTTCTTTATTTTAGTTTTTAAATCATATTAAATTAAATATTAATAAAAAAATATAATTCTTTTTCGTAAAATTTTCTTTCATTAAATAGGACTTAGGAAAATTAATTTGGCATCCCTAGGGTTATTATTTCATAGATTTGACGTTTTAGGTTCGGGATTTCCCGGTTTAGACTCGTGATTAGTTTTTCCTTGCGTTTTGGCCTTAAGCACTTTAGATTAAACCTTGCCTTATTAATTGTTTCTAGTTTATATCTCACTATTTTTAGTTTATAACCTAATATCTCACTTTTATTCACCATTCACTTCACGTTTCACGATCCCGAAATCACAAATTCCATTCATCCTTCGTCGGGACAACGACTCGGGTTTTACATATTTCCTTTGTAATTCCTTGGACTATGATTGCGTGGTTTTGTAACCTTACAACAGGTTTTACCTCTCGAGGGATCTCAAGAGGCTTACAACCCCACCAGGCAGTGTACCTAACCGATGTAGTATAGTGTAGTGGTAAGTACGGGGGATTGATCGTTCTCCACAGGGAATAGTGTTCGTTAGGTATGAAAGGCTATTCTAATTAGGTCTAAGGGTTGAGGAAGATTCTTTTTTTTATGTTTTTATAATTTTATGAAAGCAAATAAAATCTCGGTTTTGAAGGAGTGGGCGGAATTAGTTGCTAGTCAACTAACCCAAAATTACTACGGATGCAAATAAAATAAAATAACAAAAATGAAATGTGGTGAGAAACTTATGTGTAGAGAAATGTGTTTACTTAGATTTCCTTACTCCCTAACTATCTTTTACCGGTTAATTAGTGTGTATTAGTCGCGTGGATGACGGGTGTATTCCTTAATACCATTCGTGGGGTGGCGTACTTACTTCCCCAACTCTACAAGCTCCTACTTCACTCCTATGTCGAGCCGGCTAGGAAGCTCCTAACATGGGATCACTAGAATTCGCTTGTGCATTAAATACAACCATAAAAACCTTTAGTACGCGTTTGGTTCATGTTTCTTAAGACGTTCAAGCAAGTTACCGAATAGGAAGTTAGCCAGTTTTCTTAAGCCTAACATAGATAAACAATCATCCAATACAACTAACAACACACTAACAACCAATAATCAATAGCTAGGTTTCATTAGATCTAAGCAAACACAAGATAAATTTAGCCTAACATGTTAAACAAAAGACAAGAATAAGATAGAATCAAACAACACATAGACATATTGAATGATTAATTGATAACTTATCTTTCAATGAAACATGGAAGATCTCAAGGCAAAAAGCCCTGAAAAAGTAGCTAAAATCGTCTTAGGGTTTTATCCCAAAATTCCACACACTAAGCTCTCCTTAATGACAAAAGATTAGAAAACTATATATAGATTTTTGGATCTGACGGCGTCACCTTATGGAGTGTGACGCCGTCACCTCGCCGCTTTTAGGGTTCCCGGATGACCTTCTTGACGCCGTCCCTCTTTAGCTCTTCAAAAATCCATTCTGGCTTATCAAGGCTTGACGCCGTCGAACCTAGAACGTGACGCCGTCCCCTTATGATTTAAGCCGTGACGCCCTTGATCAAGTTAAAGCGTGACGCCGTCATAATTCACATGCTATTTTCACTGGCTTATCATGAGTAAATTTCACGTCCAACTTTTCTTGCCAAAGCATGACGCCGTCTAGAGTAAATTGTGACGCCGTCAAGAGTAACTTTTAGCCGATTTTTGAGACTTTGTCGTTTTCTTCACTTTTATGCTCCAAAAACGTCCAAAATGCCTCCTTTTCCAGATTTCTCCTCAAAAGTACCTAAAATGACAAAAGGAACGATTTAGGGCAATATTTGATCAAATAAATACGATTTAGGGCTTAAATGACCCCTTAAAAGCGGTACACTTTTCGCCTCATCAAATACCCTTACACTTGAGATTTGCTTGTCCTCAAGCAAATGCGCTTTTATTCTAATCAAAATACAAGTTAGGGGTCATTTAATGCTAACATAAAAGTAATTACAACAAATAATCGTTCCACTTCAATCATAATAAGCACGGAGATTATAAACTAGCACCTCACAAGTAGTGTTTAGATACTCACATCTCTCAAGTGTCATCAAAATAAATCTCATAAATGAAAACGGAAAATATCTCTCACTACCTGTCATAGCAAATAGATTACCATAGGCTTGGGAAAGGATCGAAAACCTCCTCCACTAGGCGTAAGCACCTAAGATAAACTATCAAAGAGGGCTTTTAAATGGGTTATAACTTTAGGTGTAGGGAAAAGGAAAACACGGTTTTGTTGGATAAAGGATATTTTACTGGTGGCTAGTTAAAGATCTTGATCAATTACATGTACTATACAATGTTGCTAAGCCAAGACTAGACTCGATCTTAAGCTAGAAACGAAATAACAAAATAACAAAAATATAAAACAAACATAAAATAAAACGGGATGGTAGTCCGTATGTTTTTTCTATTTTTCATTTTCTCATTTTTTTGTATTTTTCTTGATTTTTTCGATTTTTTTTTTTTTTTTTTTTTTTTTTTTTTTGCATACACTTTTGCCCTACCATCCAAAATAATACATCATAGGGGTATTGCATCCCCCTTACACTTGAATTTTTACATAACTTTACAAATACTAATCTAATGACTCGAATTAAGATAATCGAAAAACTTGGAGTACTTTTAAAATATTTAGCACATATGGGGGTAATAAATGATGTTCTTCCCCATTACTCCATTACACTAGTACTTTACCCATGAGTCCCAATCGTCCCAAAACAATATGTACAAGGATATGACTCGACTTAGCAACCATGTAATCAACTAGATAATTAACTTAGGTTTAAACAAATGTTGTCACAATAATGCACTAAAGATGAGTGCATACAAGGTAGGCTAAGGCGATTTGGGTGTACATTTTAGTGGGGTGTAACAAATTCTTCCTTTAAGTAAAATGCTTAAAGGTCGAAACGAAAAGATAGGCTCTGAGGGGTGTACTAGGGGTGTCGTGTACTAAAAATGAGTACAACGCAAAGGGTGTGGGAGAATTACTTGACCAATGTAGCCAACGTAATTATAACAAAAACACAGGTGTAAAACAATGGGTTAATCCTAATGCCTCTTATCATGTAGTAAATCTAACTACACGAATGTAGTCTCACTTGTGGCCTCGGAATGGTCCTAACGCAAGTTCTAGAATCTAAGTGCTACCGGTACACAAATCATAGCATAAATGCTTTTCCTACCAATTCTAGGGGCGAACCTCACATATTTGGGGGTGGAAAATTTTTTAGTGGTACGGTTTTTGTGCTAGTCATATAACTCCTATCCGTGAGACGCTCATTAAGATCAAAGTTTCACTCCTATATGTTGTAAAAAATTTTAAATTTGGCACTAAAATTACCTTAACAAGTATTTCTCTCAGTTTTATTACACATCTATTATTAAACAAACAAAAATCAAGCGCAATTGTATTCTCTAAAATCGTACTTTTACCCTCCCCTTACACTTAAGATGAACATTGTCCCCAATGTTCAAATAACAAAATGTAAAAGCAAAAAGTAAAAGAATGAAATCAAATACTCCCCTGATTCGCTCAGTGGATAATGAAATTACACGGTTAAATCTTCCTCCAAAGAGAATGTTGAAGCTCCATGACTAATGCATCGCCATAAGCTTGATTCCAAAAACATCTCCTTGTCCAAAATAACCTGTTAAACCTGAGAAAACAAACACGAAAACCTGCATAACATCGGCGGGATAAAATCTATATATAAGGATATAATGCTTGTGGAATGAAAATTTTTTGCAGATTCCTGGAGATTATAAGTTGGAGATTTTAATAAAAACTTTTTATGAAAACAAAACTTTCAAAAATTTCTGGAAATTAAATCTGACGCCGTCAGGTTATAACCCCTGACGCCGTCAGAAATGACCTGACAAAAATTTTCGTTTTAAGTTTCCGGAAAATTTCTGGAAAAACCTTTACCTTACTTCCTGGAAATCCTGCAAAACATCATTATGACTCGATACAAGCATTTGACTCAAACAAACACTAATATGTATGCTAATTTATTATTATTACGATTCATGTTAATTTGTGTTCTAATAAACCGATTTAGATTTCCCTTACACTTATCTTTTGCAAAATACCTTTATATGTAGTTAAGACGAAGTTAAAAACAACATAAAGCATTTTCACAAATTAGTTTTTAACATGAACCAATAATAATAAAAATTAAACACACATACGGAAACAAATAGAATCAAACAAACAAATAAATAAACACACAAAGCAAATAAAGCAAATAAAGCTTGGGTTGCCTCCCAAGAAGCGCTTGTTTTTGTTCGAGTCATGAGCCTGACTCTACCCTTATTTAATGGATAAAGGAAAGGTTTTCCCTACACTTAGGATTAAGTGCGGGTGATAGTAGCGATACACACCAGCTCGGTAGGAGTATGCCACGTGAGGAAAGAGTGGTGGATGAATTATATGCTCAAAGGGGTGTGCTCCTTTCATCATAACCTTGCCTAGTTCACTTTGGTCAATGGGTGATTTTGAGTTTCCTCCTAAAAAGGGATCATCTTCTATCAGCTTCGAGAGACTCCTAGTTGGGAATCCATCTTGACCTAATAAACCCGGTTTAAACCCATAATATTTCTTGTGATCAATCATAAATGGGTGATGTAAGTATGTAAGGTCATGGTTCACTCCTATATTAGCTTCCACTCCACATGGCCTAGAGTCTACTACCTTAAACATAAAACTACCCGGACTACATGGTTTGATGGGTGGGTCGGGACCTAATTCAATTCCTAAGTTCACATCTAAGGATGGAAGATTAGGTAACGGTTTTGGTTTAGGCTCCGGTTCATCAAAACTAGGAACTTCCATAGAACTAAAAGAAAGGTTATGACTACAAGTATTCAAACCTATTTCTTCTAGTTTTGTTTGGTCCAAGGGCTCTACCTCTATTGGGGTTCCTATAGTCTCTTCTACTTCTTCCGGGTAAGTCATGGGTGGTGTGTGTGCCTCAAATGATGGTAGGACTTGTGGGGTACTTAGCAGGCATATGTTACTTACCTCATCATTCCTTATGTCAAGATCACCTATATCCTCATCATGTGTTTTAGTAGGATCTAACCCTAACATTTTCCCAAGTATCTCAAGTGCTTCTCTAGGCATCTCAACTTCTATGTCCGAATCATAAGGATCATCCTTAATATTCTGACTGCTATATTCAAATTGCCTAAAAGATTCATCATGTGTTTCTTGAGATTCAACGTCATCAATCATAAAACCTAGGTCTTTTTGATTAATGTGATCATGTTCGGCTAAATCCTCCATCACATCAAGGTCACCTATGTGTTTGTTTTGTAATATGGCATTACATGACATCCACTTAGGTATCTCAACACTAACATATTCATCCCCAAACAAACTTGTTTCATGATCCTCGAAATTTGCGGTCAATTGACTTGTACTAACGTTTGTTGGGTTGTCTACTATATAATAATATTGGGCACACTCTTCAATAGCTTCCCATGCTTTCTCGGCACTTAATTCCCTAATATCCCTGCCGGCAATATGGTAAATGTCCCTTTGGGCATGTCGGTCGACATGATTGTAAAAGATTTGAGTTAGGGACCAAAAATCGAAGTTATGATGAGGGACTTTTTGGAGTAAATATTTAAAACGAGTCCATGCATCATAGAGAGGTTCATCTTTATGTTGTTTAAACATCAAGATGTCATATGGAGTGGGTAAATTACGTGGCTGGTAGTATGGTGGATTCGCGTTCTCCATAATGGTGAACGGAAGAGTCAATGGAAATTACGAACAAACACACAAAGAAATAAGATAGACTAAAGAAAACCTAGAAAAATAAAATAAAAATCTCACTAGAAGGGAGTCTAGTGAGTAGACCTATTAAAAATAAAATTTCAACCTAAGCAATAACTACTCCCCGGGCTGCGGCGCCAAAAACTTGATTGCGTGGTTTTGTAACCTTACAATAGGTTTTACCTCTCGAGGGATCTCAAGAGGCTTACAACCCCACCAGGCAGTGTACCTGACCGATGTAGTATAGTGTAGTGGTAAGTACGGGGGATTGATCGTTCTCCACAGGGAATAGTGTTCGTTAGGTATGAAAGGCTATTCTAATTAGGTCTAAGGGTTGAGGAAGATTCTTTTTTTTATGTTTTTATAATTTTATGAAAGCAAATAAAATCTCGGTTTTGAAGGAGTGGGCGGAATTAGTTGCTAGTCAACTAACCCAAAATTACTACGGATGCAAATAAAATAAAATAACAAAAATGAAATGTGGTGAGAAACTTATGTGTAGAGAAATGTGTTTACTTAGATTTCCTTACTCCCTAACTATCTTTTACCGGTTAATTAGTGTGTATTAGTCGCGTGGATGACGGGTGTATTCCTTAATACCATTCGTGGGGTGGCGTACTTACTTCCCCAACTCTACAAGCTCCTACTTCACTCCTATGTCGAGCCGGCTAGGAAGCTCCTAACATGGGATCACTAGAATTCGCTTGTGCATTAAATACAACCATAAAAACCTTTAGTACGCGTTTGGTTCATGTTTCTTAAGACGTTCAAGCAAGTTACCGAATAGGAAGTTAGCCAGTTTTCTTAAGCCTAACATAGATAAACAATCATCCAATACAACTAACAACACACTAACAACCAATAATCAATAGCTAGGTTTCATTAGATCTAAGCAAACACAAGATAAATTTAGCCTAACATGTTAAACAAAAGACAAGAATAAGATAGAATCAAACAACACATAGACATATTGAATGATTAATTGATAACTTATCTTTCAATGAAACATGGAAGATCTCAAGGCAAAAAGCCCTGAAAAAGTAGCTAAAATCGTCTTAGGGTTTTATCCCAAAATTCCACACACTAAGCTCTCCTTAATGACAAAAGATTAGAAAACTATATATAGATTTTTGGATCTGACGGCGTCACCTTATGGAGTGTGACGCCGTCACCTCGCCGCTTTTAGGGTTCCCGGATGACCTTCTTGACGCCGTCCCTCTTTAGCTCTTCAAAAATCCATTCTGGCTTATCAAGGCTTGACGCCGTCGAACCTAGAACGTGACGCCGTCCCCTTATGATTTAAGCCGTGACGCCCTTGATCAAGTTAAAGCGTGATGCCGTCAGAATTCACATGCTATTTTCACTGGCTTATCATGAGTAAATTTCACGTCCAACTTTTCTTGCCAAAGCATGACGCCGTCCAGAGTAAATTGTGACGCCGTCAAGAGTAACTTTTAGCCGATTTTTGAGACTTTGTCGTTTTCTTCACTTTTATGCTCCAAAAACGTCCAAAATACCTCCTTTTCCAGATTTCTCCTCAAAAGTACCTAAAATGACAAAAGGAACGATTTAGGGCAATATTTGATCAAATAAATACGATTTAGGGCTTAAATGACCCCTTAAAAGCGGTACACTTTTCGCCTCATCAGACTATAATTGACAAACCAAATATCCAGTCTGCAAAGTCTTGTATTTCTTTTCTTTCGGAATTATTTGAGCTTGTTCCTAGCCTCATGTTGATAGTCAACCGTAGCACTATAGAATGTTCGCACAGATATGAAGAGTTTATTGCAGTGTTTACAATATTGTTTCTTGAACCATTCATAACGACTGGAAGGATTTGTCGAAAGTCACCTCCGAACAAAACTACTTTTCCTCCGAATATCTTTTCGGATGGTTGATGAAGCGAAAAGTGTACCGCTTTTATGGGGTCATTTAAGCCCTAAATCGTATTTATTTGATCAAATATTGCCCTAAATCGTTCCTTTTGTCATTTTAGGTACTTTGGAGAAGAAATCTGGAAAAGGAAGCATTTTGGACGTTTTTGGAGCATAAAAGTGAAGAAAACGACAAAGTCTCAAAATCGGCTGGAAAAGTACCTGTGACGGCGTCAAGCACCATTGTGACGCCGTCAACCCTTGACGCGCCAGAGAGGATTTTGGATGATTAAAAGGGGACGGCGTCAAGAAGGCCATCAAGAAACCCTAACCGCGGCGAGGTGACGGCGTCAGCTCTATAACGTGACGCCGTCAGATCTGATTTTCTATATATATTCTCATAATTTTTAGTCATTAGTGTGCAACTTTGTGAGGAGAAACCCTAAGACGATTTTTCTGCTACTTTTAAGCGTTTTATACCCTTGGATCTCCCATGTTCAATTGAAGATAAGTAATCAATTAATCATTCAATATGTCTATGTGTTATTTGATTATATCTTGTTCTTGTCTTTTATTTAACATGCTAGGCTAGATTTATCTTGTGTTTGCTTAGATCTAATGAAACCTAACTATTGATTATTGGTTGTTGGTGTGTTATTAATTGTATTGGATGATTGTTTATCGATGTTAGGCTTAAGAAAACTGGCTAACCTCCTATACGGTAACTTGCTTGAACGTCTTAAGAAACATGAACCAATGCGTACTAAGGTTTTTATGGTTGTATTTAATGCATGAGCGAATTCTAGTGATCCCATGTTAGGAGCTTCTTAGCCGGCTTGACATAGGAGTGAAGTAGGAGCTTATAGAGTTGGGGAAGTACGTACGCTACCCCACGATTGGTATTAAGGAATACACCCATCATCCACGCAATTAATACACACTAATCAACCGTTAAAAGATAGTTAGGGAGTAAGGAAATCTAAGTAAACACATTTCTCTCCATATAAGTTCCACCACCTTTTTATTTTCAGTTATTTTATTTTATTTGCAATTGTAGTTATTTGGGTTAGTTGACTAGCAACTAATTCCGCCCACTCCTTCAAACCCGAGATTTTACTTGCTTTTATAAAAAATATAAAAAATACAAAAAGAATCTTCCCTCACCCTTAGACCTATCAGAGTAGTTTTTCAATCATAACGATACTATTCCCCTAGAGAACGATCAATCCCCCGGTACTTGCCACTACACTATACTACATCGGTCAGGTACACTGCCCTGGTGGGGATTGCAAGCCTCTTGAGATCCCTCGAGAGGTAAAACCTGTTGTAAGGTCGCAAAACCACGCATCAATGGTGTTGATGGGTGTGCCCTACATATGTCTCTTAGGGTCCTATCGAATGCTTCATAACAATGTCTATGTGTCATTGGAGCTTCATCCCATATGATTAATTTGCACATCCTTATTAATTCGGCCAACTCACTATTTGCCGAGATATGGCACATAGAATCTTTGACTACATTGATAGGAATTGCAAATCGAGAATGCACTGTTCTTCCCCCTTCTAACAAAAGTGCGGCTATACTGCTTGATGGGACATTTAAGACTATCTCTCCTTTTGATCTTATTGCGGTCGATAATGTCTTGTAAAGATAAGTTTTTCCTGTGCCTCCATAGCCGTATACGAAGAACATACCTCTATTTTGGCCGTTAACAGCGTCCATTAAAGTATGATATATGTTTTTTTGTTCGCCTGTTAATGTACCATAGAGTTTGTTGTGTTGTTGCCGTAATTCATCCTTGTTGTATTTCAACTCATCTGATATCAGCCTGTTGTAATGTGCCATTGAGAACATTTCATTTGGGTAAGGCATGTTTGGTGTGTTTCTCAAACTTTTGTTGTTACAAAGAAGCATGTGTTCGATATATGTAAGGCATATGTTCTTTCTTTGTGTGTCTGAAAGCTCCAAATCTGCAAAGTAAAATCAAATGCTTTTAGTTTAATTTAATAAAATATTTGCATAAACAAAAATATTTATATTTTTTTTGGATTTTATTATGATTTTCCTTGTTTGGTTCTGCTGCTAGATATTTTTAGTACTGCCTCATGAAAGACACAACTGCTACTATGTTTTACAACTGCTAAATCTTTTTACTCAGCAGTACTAATAGACAATATCAATGCTAACTTTATATGGAGAATATGAGCTCTAATTAAGCTCTAAAATGTTTGAAATTTGGTTGATAAGCTCTTTGGTTGTTTAGTTAGATCTTTTTTAGTTTGTATGGATTTGGTTATTGATTTACTGGCTTATTTGGTAGCTTAAATTTCCCCCTCAGGATGTTTGGGTAACTGTTTTTGGTTTATTGCTTATTGACTATTTTAGCTTATTGTTTAGTGCTGCTGCCTTATTTAGGTTCCTTAGAGTTTATTAGGATTAAGATTTTAGGTCTGATTAGTTTTTGGCTTATTGGAGTGCTTATCCAGATGCTAGAAAACCCTAGCAGTTTTAAATTTGATTACGGCAATTCTAATTTTAAGTTAGTATTGCTGAACTTATCACCATTTTTTTTACTTATTTAAAGTTTTCTAAAAAAGTTGTTTTTATTAAAAGTGCTTAATTTTAAGTGGTTAATAAGTTTCATATAAAAAATTTTGCAAAAACAAAAACTGGGAAGTTGGGAAGCCTAGTGTGAGCCAAGGCTCGAACCCCAGACCTCAACCATCCTCAACCAGTTTAGCACACACGCCACAACCAACTCTGCTATTGGTCAACACGAATATGGATCTCTAAGTAGCCTTTAACAACTTAGTAGACGACTTGAATAAATCAAATCAATCTAAGCGAGACTCTAACACTTTGTTTATGCTAATACGTAATCTTAACACAAACAATGAAGAACACAACTAACTTTGTATTACTAATCGTTTACTGAATTACAATCTTCGTCGTCATCTCTAAACTATGAATTAGGGTTCCTTTTATACACCAAGGAAACCCTAGATACAAAACTTGTATAAGGATTTACATATCTTCTCTAAAGATAACTTCAAATCCTTTCCTAACTTATCTCTAACTTATCTCTAAAATACATAACCAGACTTAACTTAATAAGTCAACAAAACTTAACAATATTTTACTCTACCAGACTTAATATTGTACTACCAGACTTAATAATACAAAATACACTAACAGACTTAATCGTGTACTCCACCAGACTTAAAATCTGTTTTCCCATTAAGTCTCCTCTTGATAATTCCCAACAATCCTCCCCTAACTTGATCTTCATGCTCCATGAACTTCAAGTTTCTTCTGAGTAAGCTTCTGAGCATTTAATCTTTAACTCTTGGAATTATCTTGATCTTCAAAAACACTTCGTATCAGCAACTTTACTCTTGATAATTTGTCCACCATCTGATCTGATCTTTGCAGCATCCATCTTATATAATCCACTTGATCTTCACAGCAACCATGACTACTTGTACATCAATTCAGTTTAAGTTTCATACTATTCGCATCACTTCCAGGTGTGTTAACTCCTGTGAGAGGTGAATCATTGAAAATTAATGGATTTGATGTCTCTTTACCAATAGCCATCACTACTGGAGTAGCCAATGTTTGGTGTGTAAGACCATGGTACATTGATAACCATATGATTTTTAGTAAATCATCAACTATCAATGGATTTGTTTTGTCTTTACCAAAAGCCGTACCCTTTTGGACTAGTCAATTCTTTGATGGAATGCACCTCATCATGGTGAATTGATTACCATTTATGGATTTTCACAGCCTTTACCACAAGCCATAATCTTGTGGGCTAGTCAACTCTTCACTATCTAAGATATGGTGAGTTGAATACCATACAATTTTTGGTAAATTGCCAACCATAAACGGATTTGAAATATCTTTACCTGTAGCCGTTTGCTCAGGATTAGCCAGTCCTTGTGTGTATTAGACAAGGTGGACTGATGACCTTTTGTTGTGTTAGTGCTATGCACCTCCACCCAGTAGGAAGTTCCAATAGTCCTACTTACATCTTATGAAAATTCTTTCAAACACTCTCAATCCAACAATGTCTCCTTCAAAGACTGAATCTTGATCAAATCCAAAATCCTTTCATAAACTTCATCTTTCTTGTCTGCATATAATTTCCTTTCCAACATTTTCTTGCAGACTTCAGATGATAAGGGATACTCAACTTCTGCAAGCATATATATGTTAGCATTAACCAAAGACAAACAATGTACTTGGCATCTATCATAATATGCCCATCTAATCATTCTTTGTTGCTCAGGCAGCTTCCAGATCTCATCTTCCTTAGAAGGTGGTTCAAACATTATTTTCAAGTCTCCCCAAAAGACTCTTTCATATTCTTCCTCAGGGATATTATCTCCATGTTTAATGTTAACCAACTTATATAACTCAATGAGATCTTCCCTACTCACATCATGTACAATTGCAGGGAAATTCATATACATCACATTAGAATTATCTTCTCTTATTAATTGATATGTTGCCCTTTGACCAGACTTAATGATTTTATACCTGACAATCTTAGCTGGCTTCTTTGAGCTTTCAATAGTTCCCATAGTAATCCCTTCAGATGAAGCTTCTTCTTCTTCTGACTCCTCTTCTTGAACTTTCTTCTTAGACTTACTTCATCTAGCCATACTCTTTCTTCTGTTAAATGTCAATATAGGATTTTTCAATTCCTCTTTTAATTCAGTTGCTGCTTTCTCAGTCTCAGATGCTTTCTCTTTCTCCTCATCAATTACCTTTTCTTTGACTTTCTCAGTTTCAACATCTTGCACAGTCTTTGTCACTTTCCTAAAACTGTGTCTCAAGGAATCTTCATAATCCACTGGTTTATAACCATGATCCCTTTGATAAGCTCTTTGATACATTTCTAGAAGATCTTCATATGATTTGCTCTTCATATGCTCCCAACTTGAATACATCATGTTCTTCAAATACATCTTCATATTATGCATCTTTTCTCTCTTTGTCATCTTCTTTTGAACTTTGGTTTTCTTCTGAGTTTGTCTCATCACAGACATAAAATCTCCCAAAGTTTCTTTACTTCTTCTGATATTGATGAACTCAGCTAGTTGTTTAGCTTTTTCTTCTATAGTCAACCCTGGAGTTGACTTAAGTTCTTCAAGTTTTGCTCTTAATTCATCATCTCCTTCAATCAATTGCTCTTCTGCTATTCTCCTAGCATACAATTCATCTTGTCTTTCCTGTTCTTTTTCCTTTTCCAATTCTTCCTTTTCTTGAGCAATTAACCTGTCAATCAAAGCTTGAGATGCTTGATCTTGTCTTCGCTGTAGCTTTGACTTCTTTGTTTTAGGAGATTCAACAGAAATCTCATTTCCTTTTCTCTTTTCTTCAATAGACTTACCATCAGACTTATCATCACCAGCATTATCACTAGACTTAGTCTGATCCTTATCTGAATGAACCCCTTCATCTTCACTTTCTTCAATCCTCAACTTTCTCTTTAGCTGCTTCCTTTGTTGTTTAATCTTGCTGAAAGATTGAGCTAAGGTCTCTGCTGCTTCCCTTGTTTCTGGACTTACATCCTTAATACCAGCAGACTTATCTTGTGAAGGTGTTCTAAAATCTTCTTCTTCACCAAAATTCCTCCCCTGTTTGGAAGAATTTTCATCCCCTTCCTCAGCACTGAACTGAACCCCCTTATCTTTCAAAATGTTTTCCAATTTCTTGACCTTCTTTACCAAAGTGAGAATAGCACTACTCTTAGCATTGTTTGCCTTCTCCAAAGCATCTATTCTTTTGACTAAGGTAGGAACCAGGGTTAAAAGATCTACCACAGACATTTGATCAGTTTCCTCCTCCTGTATAGGACTTGGAACTTGAGTAGGCTGTGGTGAGGGTGTAGGAGATGGTATAGGTGTAGGTGTTCTGATGGGAGTTGGTAAATGACTTGGGTGTGGTGTGGATGACTGAGTTGGTTCCTGTGCATGCTCTTCATGAGTTGGCTCTTGTGCAGCCTCAGATGGACCTGCAGGATTAGTAGCACCACCAAGCATAGCAGGCAATAAAGGCCAATGGGCTCCATTAAAATTTCTTTTCATGTTTGCAAAAAATTTTGGTGTAAAGCCCACACTGAGATATGGCTATTTATCCTCTGTTTCAAAATTAAAGATCATTTGTATAAATCTTGGATACATCAAGAACCTAGATTTTTCCTTTTTAAAATTTGCAACCATGCCATCAAAAATCAATTTTGAAAAATTAAAAGGCCTTCCAAGTGCAAGACAGACTGATGAACTCAAATAAGTACATTTTATTACTATCATTTATCCTATTAATTTGACTTGTTTTACTATATTATGTATGAGGATTGATACTTAATCGTTTACTTTTGTAATTCTCAGTTGAAAACAAGCATTTGGTGAAACTTGGCGATTTTGGACTAATTATGGAGCAAAACATGCATAAAGTGAAGAGTCTAATGAAATGGACAAGATCAAGTCAAATCTGCTCCAGATGCGCCGCATCTCACTCATTACATGCGCCGCATCACTATCAAGATCTCACCAGATACGATCCAAGATACAAGAGGACATGCGCCGCATCCAAAGATGAAGATACGCCGCATCTTCTGGCGGTGTACGAATATTCCTGAATATTATAATCTTGGACCCCACGCGAAGTTAAGTACATGCGCCGCATCTACTTACTAGATGCGCCGCATCTTACCCTCAGACAGAAACTATAAATACCCCAAGACCAGACGAATTCGAGGTGACGACATATATTTATAACCGAAGACCGAAGACCAGAAACCTAGGACGAATTCAGTCAAGGTAGCAGCACAAGACACACCCAAATCAAAGATACAAGAGCTGTAAGAAGGTGCTGCATATGTTTAATTCATTAAGTAGTTTTGTTTTATTGTGTTAGTAAACTTTAATTCATCAAGATTGGTGGCTTGTGTAACGTGACAACGGAAAGGTTGCACTCCCTTAAAACTGCTTTCTCATCAATTAAAGTTTATATGTTAGTGTCATTGGTGACTTTTATTAGTGCATTGATAACCTCTGTGTCTAGCTGAGCGTTGATCGGGTCGCCATGCCTCTGCCCTCGCCTGTTTATTAGATGCCTATGTATTCTATGGTCTGTAGAAAAGTAGGAGAAAGATAAACGGGATAGTCATAAGTAATCATTAAGGGTTTACTCGCCGATAAGATTAGAACCAACGAGAAAGGACTTAATCTCGGTGCGTTGCATCGAACTATACACTTCATATAACACTAGCAAAAAAACAAGTGACAAACTACTTATCATAAGGACAGCCCTCTTATTGTCTCGAGTATTTATCTGTGTACGTGTGTGCTACTTGCTGATTCGTGCCTATTGGTTTAGTTTATTATTTAATTGCAACCAAATCGTGCCAGTCTCTCAGGCTGAACCCCCTTGCGTTAGATTAGATTGTATAGCTAACTTAATATATTAAAATACTGATTAGAATAACTAGATAATACGTTCAACTCTTAGTGATCGACACTCTACTTACCATTATATTCATACTGACCGGGTACACTGCTCGTTAAGTGTGTGTGTTATTGATAAGTCGGCTAAATATAAATTTAAAACTTGAGTAGGCATTAAAACTGCTAAACCGCAACGACACATCACGCGCATCAAGTTTTTGGCGCCGCTGCCGGGGAGTGAATTGTTATTATCTGTTAATTTGATTAGTATTTTAATTAGGTTTTAATTTTTTTTTCTAACCGATAATTTTGTTGTGTATTAGATTAATTTGCATTCATTGTACTATTTTGCATATTTTCTGTTTTTGTGTGTTAATTGTTTGCTTTTGTTTGTGTTTATTTTCGTGTGTTTTTATTTGTTTTTATTTTTCATAATTTTTGTTTTCTGCTATTGTTGTACTGAGCTAAATCGAACGATACGGCGCATCTGATTTATCAGATACGGCGTATTGCGTTCAATTTTTTAAAAAAAATACAACGCGTTTAATTAATTCGATACGACGCATCTTTTACCCAAGATACGGCGTATCTGTTTTTAATAAGAAATTTTTTCTAAGCGATAAAGTGATACGACGCATCTTTTCCCCAAGATACGGCGTATCTGTTTTTGATAAATTTTTTTTCCTAAACGTTAACGCCATACGACGCATCTGCTTTAGCAGATACGGCGTATCTATTATTTTAATTAAAAACAGTTTTCGAATTATTAAACAGATACGGCGTATCGATTTTAATCGATACGGCGCATCTTCTGAATCAAAAATCTTGTATTTTGAAACGTAACGAAAATACGGCGCATTAACTTCCGTTAATACGACGCATTTAATTTTAAATAAATATCGATTTTTGATTAATTAAGATTGATACGGCGCATTCGAATTTCTAAGCGGCGTATCTATTTTCTGAATAAAGTCTGATTTAATTTTAACGATTATAAGATACGGCGTATCCAACTTTTTGGATACGGCGCATCGTCTGCAGATATCAGTAACTTTAATTTTTCGTATTCCGTTTTCGTTGTTAATTTTCTGCTATATTACTTTCTTGAGCATACCCTACTGATGCTTTTGTGTTGATTTCAGGAAGTGCATGACCAGGAGTTCGACTAAGAACTTGATTCAACCTTTCGAAGATCCTGAACGAGCCCTACATTCGCTTAAAAGGTTTTCAACACAAGAAGCTTTGATCTTTCAAGTTCACTCGAGCTTGATTACTTTTCTGAAGAAAAATAGGAAGTTGAAACAGAAACAATGGGCGAAAACACTACTATGGAGGAATACATGAACAGTACCCGTGCTGATTACACTTCAGGAGTTGCTAGACCAAAGTTTGATGATAAGTCAAAATTTGAGTTGAAGGGTCAGTTTCTCAAAGAGCTCAGAGAGAATGCTTTCAGTGGGACGGAACATGAGGATGCTAATGAGCATGTTGAAAAGGTCCTGGAGATTGCAGATTTGTTTACTTCAGAAGGAGTCACTGACGATCAACTCATGCTTAGAATCTTTCCAATCTCACTAAAAGGAGCTGCTAACAAGTGGCTAAGGAATGAACCTGCTAGTTCAATCACTACATGGGAAGGTTTGAAGAGCAAATTCCTGAAGAGATATTGTCCACCTGCTAAGACTGCTAAAAAAATGGAGGCTATCAACAGTTTCAAGCAACAGCCTGATGAAACTCTTTATCAAGCTTGGGAACGATTTAAAGATTTATTAATAAAATGTCCTCAACACTATCTAACCCCTATGCAGGAGATAATATTGTTTTATCAAGGACTGGACGTGCCTACTAGACAGATTTTGGATGCTAAGGGAGCTGTACCTCAAATGAGTGCAACTAATGCTAGGAAAGCGATCCAAGAAGCTGCTGATCATTCTCAGAAATGGCACGATGGGACCTCTACTAGATCTAAGAGCAGCACTAATTTTGACGGGATTGCTGCTATTCAAGCTCAATTGGATAAAATTAGTAGAGAGATGAAGAAGCGTGATGAAAGAGTGTATGCTGCCCAAGTTGGATGTGAAAAGTGCGAAGGACCTCACTACACTAAAGACTGCCCGAACAAGAATGAAAGTGAGACATTTGAAGAAGCATATTACACCCAATTTGGACAACCATTCCGACCTTCAGGGAGATTTAGGGAAGCTACACCGGGATTCTATCAAAAGAACAACTTCAATCCCGCTTATCAAGAAAGGAGGCAGACTTTAGATGACACTCTAAAGCAAATTATGGCTGATGCTGCTAAAAGACATGAAGAGAATACTGTTATGATCAAAGAAATCCGAGCTTCAACGGACACTACTACAAGAAATCAAGGAGCTTCGATCAATGCATTGGAACAACAAATTGGTCAAATGAGCAAAGTTCTTCAAGAAAGGGGATACGGAAGTTTACCGAGCTCAACTGAAACCAATCCAAGGGATCATGTCAAGGCCATAAGCACCACTGAAGAAGTCACTCCTAACTTACCTAGAAGATCGATGAATGGTAATGATGGTGAAAGACCCGAATTTTTCTTTAATTCTTCAATCAGTTTAAGAAGACTACTAAAAGAAAAGACAAAGATTGAAGAGGAGATCAAGGCTACAATGAAAGAAGGGAGCTCTGCAACTGACTTAAATGCCTTGCCTCATAAAGAAAAAGACCCAGGAAGTTTTACTCTACCTTGTTCAATTAATGATATATCTTTCAATAATGTGTTAGCTGACTTAGGAGCTAGTGTTAGTGTTATGCCTCTTAAGACATTCACTACCCTAGGACTAGGTAAATTAACACCAACTAAATTACTTATTGAATTGGCTGATAAAACGGTAAAACGACCTGAAGGGATTGCTAATAATGTGCTAGTTAAGATTGAGAAGTTTATTTTCCCTGTAGACTTTGTTATATTAGATATGCCCGAGGATGTTAAGGTTCCTTTAATCCTTGGTCGACCTTTCTTGTCTACTGCCCATGCTAAGATTGATGTGTTTAAAAGAAAAATCTCATTAAGGGTAGGGAATAATAAACTAGTCTATAAGTGCCAAGATCCTGTTAAAAGCATAATTAGAGGTGTCTACATGCTAGGATTAAGAGAGCGTATGGACCTCGATCTTGAAGCTAGGCTTATGGGGGAAACATTGATTCAAAACAACTCAACTAATCCTAATCATGAGAACTTTGAGGAATTTATTGACCTTAATGTACCTACCGAACTTAGACGCGATGTTGTCAATGATTCTGATGATGAGTGGTATGATTGTGTAGTAATTAACAAACGTAGGAGAATAGTTGAGAAAACGTATTTGAATAATGATATGTTTATTGAACTACCACCCCACCTTGCTTATTTATGCTTATATGATAATAAGAATTTCCCGTCTATCATTTTGTCATCTCTGCCCGAAAGGGACAGAACTTTGTTTATACAGATACTGAAGAAGAACGGCGTGGAAATCAAGGATGAGCAAGGAGTGTTCAATATTACCGAATTGGCAATGAGGGAGCGCGATGTTTCCGACTCCTTCAATGATCGATACTAAAGAGCTGAACGTGAGTCTAACTTGAAGACTCTGGAATAAAGACAAGTGCTTACCGGGAGACAACCCGGATTTATCTTTTAATTTTCTGTTTGTGTCGAGTCAGTCAGACCGAAGAGGATACGGCGCATCTCAATTCTGAGATGCGACGCATCTCCTGCAGATGGTCATATCTTATTTTATTTTTTCTGCATTTTTTATTTTTGAATTTAAAACTCTTTATCAGTTTATTTTTAATGCGGCGCATCCCTGGTTAAGGATGCGGCGCATCTTTTATTCTGATCCGTATTTATTCCAGGCTCGATACGGCGTATCTTCTTCCATAAGATACGGCGCATCGACTGACCTGATGATTTTCATTTTTAATTCTTATGTTTTATTTTTTCCTAACTACTAATGTATTATGCAACTTGAACCTTTCTTACCTTAGGTGTGTTTTGAAGCCTTGGTGGTATTATAGATTCCTGCATTTCCTGTGGATACATCTTATATGAAGCTTAAACGTTCTAATCCACAAGAAAGATGATTTTTGCTCTTCTACTAATGGAGGATCATACCGAGCAAATCTCAGGGGAGTTTTTCTGTTCTAATTCTTTTATTTTCTAGTTTTTAACCTTTTATACAAACAACGAGGACGTTGTTTAACTTAAGTGGGGGGATTGGAGAATTAGAACACTTAACATTTACTTGTCCTAAACTTTTCAAAATATGCTTAAAATGTGCTTAATATATAAAAATTAAAATTTTTTTTTTAGCATGTTTTTGTTTAGAGTCTAAGTTGCATAGCTGCACATATGACGTTACTTTCAAAAATTGTGATTTTTCAAAACTCACAAATATATGAGTGTGCCGGTGACTTGTAAACTTTAGAACTTGGCTTGTATACTATTCGAGACCACCATAATAAGTATTATTTTATATAATTGGAATGACTTGTCTAAATTGGTAAATTTCTAGGATTACACCCAAATAGCCTTTATATGTTATGTGTTATTAGCTAACTACACTGGTTAGTTAACCCCCGTATAAACCCTTTGTTACTCTCATTTTTAGAGTAAGATACCCCTAGAAAAACACTCAGAGCCATTCCTTTCGTTTTTACACCTTTGTTAAAATGTTTCGTTACACCCTTACACCTTAGCCTACCCTGTAGATTAGAATCCGTGGTTGGTTAATTGCTATAGGCAAAGTGTGTTTCCTTACATTACCTGTGTTCGCGTGCGTAATTCATTATCTATGGTTAGGTCGGGAAATTGCACAATGCAATTGGAGTGAAAGTAAATATTGTATATCTTTGAGTTTATTTTTCGTGTGTTTACTACTTTCACTATTACCGTTATTTCTGAAGTCATGAAAAGTATGGAAAAATTATCCAGAATTATCATTATAGTGATGTGGTGAAATTTTACACATCTTTGTTTATAAAAAAAAAAAAAAAAAAAAAAAAAAAATCGAAAAAATGAGAAAAGAAAAAGAAAAAAAAAAAGTTGGATGTTTGATTAAACCAACGATGTAAAGTTATGTAAGTGGTCGATATCACCACTAGTTGTTATATATATTTATGGATTGAATGGGAGTTGGCAGTTATGGGAACGCCAATTAAGGTTTATTCTTTGATTAAGATCTTGTTGAGTATAATTCGTGTCTACCTAAAGCGTGTGTTTCAAGTGTTAAAGCGTGAGTTATTCAATGATATGAGTCTTATTCATGGGATGGTTGGGATAGTGATTAACCACACTTAGGATTTTAATTTATTTGTTTTGTTTATTTTTCATTTTACACCAATTTATATCCCAAAATTTATCCATGCCCTGTATTATTCTTTATCCAACCAAACCTTTGATTTATTGAGATTAGGGATTTGAGCAATCTTAAGTATCGTAGTCGTGGATTCGGCTATGTATTTATGATTTTGTCGCCCTTTTTGATATATTATTATTGGTGAAGTTTGGACCTATCTTTAGCCTATTCGAGTTAAGGATTTGAGCAATTGCAAGTATCGTGTTCGTGGATTCGATCATGTATTTGTGATTTTGTCGCCTTTTCTGGAATTTGAGATCGATAGTGAATAAGAATAATTAACCCTTAAGCCTAAAAACCCTTTTTACCGCTTTAGACTTGTTATTCCTTAGCTTTAGTGGTGGAGATGTGTATACTTGCCAAGCTTATGATAGAATATTCGTCGCGACTGGACAGTTAAACGATTAGATTTGCTTTTATCAAAATATTTTATTCTACTTCTAATTCGTTAAGTTTTTAGTTGTGTGATTATGACAAAAGACGAATACATGCTTAAATATAAAAATAAATCCTAACATTTTTAGGATACATTTTCATAAGATTAATTCTAAGGTTTACTTGGGGACAAGTAAATTTCAAGTGGGGGATATTTGATGAACTCAAATAAGTACATTTTATTACTATCATTTATCCTATTAATTTGACTTGTTTTACTATATTATGTATGAGGATTGATACTTAATCGTTTACTTTTGTAATTCTCAGTTGAAAACAAGCATTTGGTGAAACTTGGCAATTTTGGACTAATTATGGAGCAAAACATGCATAAAGTGAAGAGTCTACTGAAATGGACAAGATCAAGTCAAATCTGCTCCAGATGCGCCGCATCTCACTCATTACATGCGCCGCATCACTATCAAGATCTCACCAGATACGATCCAAGATACAAGAGGACATGCGCCGCATCCAAAGATGAAGATATGCCGCATCTTCTGGCGGTGTACGAATATTCCTGAATATTATAATCTTGGACCCCACGCGAAGTTAAGTACATGCGCCGCATCTACTTACAAGATGCGCCGCATCTTACCCTCAGACAGAAACTATAAATACCCCAAGACCAGACGAATTCGAGGTGACGACATATATTATAACCGAAGACCGAAGACCAGAAACCTAGGACGAATTCAGTCAAGGTAGCAGCACAAGACACACCCAAATCAAAGATACAAGAGCTGTAAGAAGGTGCTGCATATGTTTAATTCATTAAGTAGTTTTGTTTTATTGTGTTAGTAAACTTTAATTCATCAAGATTGGTGGCTTGTGTAACGTGACAACGGAAAGGTTGCACTCCCTTAAAACTGCTTTCTCATCAATTAAAGTTTATATGTTAGTGTCATTGGTGACTTTTATTAGTGCATTGATAACCTCTGTGTCTAGCTGAGCGTTGATCGGGTCGCCATGCCTCTGCCCTCGCCTGTTTATTAGATGCCTATGTATTCTATGGTCTGTAGAAAAGTAGGAGAAAGATAAACGGGATAGTCATAAGTAATCATTAAGGGTTTACTCGCCGATAAGATTAGAACCAACGAGAAAGGACTTAATCTCGGTGCGTTGCATCGAACTATACACTTCATATAACACTAGCAATAAAACAAGTGACAAACTACTTATCATAAGGACAACCCTCTTATTGTCTCGAGTATTTATCTGTGTACGTGTGTGCTACTTGCTGATTCGTGCCTATTGGTTTAGTTTATTATTTAATTGCAACCAAATCGTGCCAGTCTCTCAGGCTGAACCCCCTTGCGTTAGATTAGATTGTATAGCAAACTTAATATATTAAAATACTGATTAGAATAACTAGATAATACGTTCCACTCTTAGTGATCGACACTCTACTTACCATTATATTCATACTGACCGGGTACACTGCTCGTTAAGTGTGTGTGTTATTGATAAGTCGGCTAAATATAAATTTAAAACTTGAGTAGGCATTAAAACTGCTAAACCGCAACGACACATCACGTGCAAGACAGACCAAGGCAGAAGCAATATTGCTTCCAAACTGATCCCATCCTCCACTTTTAGGACTTAGGCAATGGAGCAAGTGGTGTGAAATAGCTTTTCCAAAAAGTAAAACTACCATCAGTAGGATATCTTATAGTTTTTAGACCCTCAAACAAATCATCATTAACCAAAATATATTCCCCTGAAGCATCACCCAATTGGAGACTACTCCGAATGGAAGCTTCAGTAATAGTGAAGTCATGTGAATCAACAGTTGCCCTTAACTATGGTGTATTATCAGCAAGGGTTTCATAGGTCACAGACCTCCAAAATTGCCTAATAAGAGATGCATAAATATTGGGATTAGCAGTTAAAGCGTACCGAAGATTTGAACCTCTTAAGAAATCAACAATCTCCTCAAAGCCATCACTCTGATCTGGTTTCTTCAAGAATCCTACTTGGTTATGCTTGTCAACAAACTTAAGTGAAGCCATAGATAAGAAATTGATTAAGTGCTGGTTGTCAATCGAATTAGGGTTTAAGTGCTGGTAGTTAAAAACAGAGTATTTTGGTTCGAAAATCAAGAGATTTAAAATTGGAAGTAAATAAGAAATAAAAATAATAGATTAATGAAAGTTTATCCTTATATACCTATTTCCCTCGAAAAATACGCAACGGTCGTATTTTGATAATAAAAATTCTGATTTGACAGACCAGACCTAACGGTAAAAAAAAAATTTATACTACCAGACCTAAGTTCGGTCAACCAGACTTAAACAAGTGACTCACCAGACTTAACTAAAGAATGTGACTTACACACTGAGCAAGCACGAACAAAACATTGCATTATCACGAATCCAAGTTTTTCCTGCAAAAACATAGTCCAAAGCACCAAGAAACAAATATGGAAACAAATAATTGTACAAAAAAAAAAACAAACATTAACTACTAGATTTAAAACTTAAAGCTACTCAATTAAAAAAAATTAAAATCCTAGTTAACGAAATAAAAACCAAACAATTTTTTTTTATTTATTTATTTATTTATTTTTAACTAAAAAACCAGTTTACCATAATTGAATTGACAAAACTATACAAGATACGGTCAACTTCCAAATGTTACCATAATTAAGTCCTTAATAAATTCCATGCCTGCAGAAATTAATTCTTATACCAACAAACCATTAAATTGCCTTAAACCTTGATATCATCTATAAAAGACCTCATTTAGTCAACACCAAACCATCTTATTATCAAAACTTGTTCCACCAAAACTTAACATAATGGATTCTTCCCCAACAAACATCATTGAGATTTCATCTGACTCATCTTCTGAGTCATCTGATGGAGGATGGGAAGGCTATTTTCCACCTGGTTACACCTCACGTCTAAGAAACAAGTTATCAAAGAAGACAATGCTTAAGCGTTGGCTAGCTGCTTATGATCTTACTGCAAAAGAACCAGATGATGAAGCAGCAAAGACCTCAAAAGATGTGTCTTCTAAGAAAAGCATTGTGTTGCCTCATCCAAATCCAAACAAGCAGGTTCTAGGACTCTTAAGCCCAAAAGTGAGAGATCAACTTGGGGAGAAAGGGACCAAGAAAACCATGCCTGGTTTGAAGGACAAGGGAAAAAGGAAGATGTAGGTGGTGACGTTTGGCTTGATTATGTTTAGGCTTTTATCTTAGTTTGTGTTGTAGGCTGCAACCTCATCCTTGAATGTAACTGATGGTTATGAATAAAAACTTCACGTTTCCTTTGATCTTATTATTTCCTTGTATCCACTAGTAACAATAAAAGTTGACTTCTGCAAAACAAAGTTAAACACACAATATACAAGGAAACAAGTATACAAGAAAAAAATATGTAAAAACAACTACCATAACTAAAAAATAACTACAAGACTTAAAATGTAGAACTTCCAGAATTAAAAAAAAATTACCCTAAGTAATGGTTTACAAACTATACATATTGACCTCCCCTTAAGTTCAACCTCCCCTTAAACTGAGCTATGGGTTCATCATTCCAATGCTAACCACTAAGTAATTAAACCTAGGGCCATCAAATGCTTTAGTTAAGAGGTCTGCAACATTAAAATCTGTGTGTATTTTCTCCACTCTAATTAGCTTCTTTTCATAGCAATCCCTAATAAAGTGATGCCTGATTTCTATGTGCTTAGTTTTTGAGTGGTATACAGGATTCTTAACTATACAGATAGTGCTCTCATTATCTATGTGAATTATAGTGTTCATGAAATTTAACCCATAATCCAACATTTGATTTTGGATCCACAAGACTTGACCACAACAATTTGCAGCTGCTACATATTTTGCTTCTTTGGTAGATGTAGCTACAATAGTCTGCTTCTTGCACTGCCAGGAAATCAACCTTCTTCCAAGAAATTGACAGCCTTCTGTTGTGGATTTCCTGTCAAGACTTGCTCCAGCATAGTCACTATCCGAATAAGCTTCAAGGTCAAAAGATGATTCTCTAGGATACCAAAGGCCCAAATTGGGTTTGCCCTTTAGGTATCTAAAGATTCTCTTCACAGCATGAAGATGTGAAGTCTTTGGATGTACCTGAAAACGTGAACAAACACAGACTGCATACATAATGTCAGGTCTAGAAGCAGTAAGATACATTAGAGAACCTATCATGGATCTGTAGAGGTGGACATCCACATCTTCAGCATCCTCATCCTTTGTCAATGGAACTTTGTTCTCCATTGGGGTGACTGCAGCGTTCATATTGGTAAAGTTAAACTTCTCCAGCATCTCAGCAACATATTTGTCTTGAGAGATAAAGAGTCCATCTTCTGATTGCTTCACTTGCAGAGTTCACCCACAGAACTCATCTGAAACCTCCCCTTCATTAATGCTTCAAATTCCTCACACCAAGACCTTTTAGTAGACCCAAAAATAATATCATCCACATAAACTTGAACCAGGATGATATCCTTCTTGTTCCTCTTGATGAATAAGGTCTTGTCTATGACACCTCTTATATACCCATGCTCTTCAAGAAACTTGGAGAGAGTTGCATACCAAGCTCTGGGAGCTTGATGGAGACCATATAATGCTTTAATGACTTTATAAACCTTGTCTGGATGAGCAGGATTAATAAAACCAGGAGGCTGATGAACATATACTTCTTCCTCTATGGTGCCATACAGAAAGGCACTCTTCACATCCATCTGATAGACTATGAACCCCATGTATGATGCATAGGCTAAAAATAACCTAATAGCCTCAATCCTTGCTACAGGAGCAAAGACCTCATTATAATCTATCCCTTCCTCCTGTCTATACCCTTGAGCTACTAGTCTTGCCTTGTTCCTAACAACCACTCCTCTTTCATCCCTTTTATTTCTGAAGACTCACTTTGTGCCTATAACTTTTGCTCCACTAGGTAGATCTACCAGAACCCAACCTTTCTGCAACTTGAACTGCAACAACTCCTCTTGCATTGCTTCCACCCAACTCTCATCATCAAGTGCTTCAGAGACTTTGGTGGGTTCCTTCTGAGAAAGGAAACAAGTAAACAAGCAATGTTGTTGGTCCTTGTGGTTGACCCTTTGCTGCTTCTTAATGAGACTGATAAGTGCATGAGATGTAGGAATCTTTTTCACTTTACTTCTGGTTTGAACAGCTGTCTGAGGATCACCAATTATCTGACTTCTAGGATGAATGTTATGAATTCTGAGTGTTGGAGCTGGATTAACATCAAGTTTAGTAGGTAGGTTATTGAAGTCAGTAACTACCCCTTCTTCATCATAAGAAGCCCAATCAAAAATACCCTCATCTGGATGATCAAAGATCTCATGGTCAGACATCTCAGAATCATCAACATCAGCATTTGGAGTAGATTCAGGTTCAACAGACTTGACAGCATCACTACCAGACTTATCTAAGTTAATACTATTAGTAGAGTTATTGAGTCCACTACCAGGATTAACCAAGTTAGTTCTGGTATCAACCTTTCCAAGGTGTTTATCAGCCAAAACATTTACTTCTTCTCTGAAGGATAAGATATCTTCTGAAACCTTTGTAGGAGTAACTCCTTTTTCCATTTGTGGTGTTTTGTGAACAGTCTCCTTCCTTGTTCTTGAAGATCTCTTTGTTCCTTCTTTAACAGCAACATGGTTGACCTCTGTGGTAGGAATCACAACAAGCTCTGCACTTTCATTTTCTTGATCAGTATTCCCTGCATTTGAAGGATCTTAGATACCTGCATCAGGGTTAGCTTGATTCTCCTTGGAGACAGGAATATAGTTCATAGAATCTGTTAAGTAATCAATATCAAACATCCATCTATGTCCTAATCCCTGCACATTGGGTTTTTCTTCAAGAAAGTTGACATGAAGATTTTCCTCTACTCTCTTGGTCACTAGATTGTCAACCCTAAAGGCCTTACTATTTAGTGAGTACCAAACTAGAAACCCTTCATCAGACTTCCCTTCAAATTTGCCTAGAACACTGAGTGTATCAAGAATGGTCACATGACACCCAAAAGGCCTTATATAGCTAACAACTGGTTTTTGTCCAAAAATAAGCTCATAAGGTGTTTTGTTTTGAGGCTTGGTCACTCTAACCCTATTGAAAATGTAGCAAGCAGATGCTACAGCTTCAGCCCAAAAGGTTGTGGGTAAGAATGAGTCTGCTAGCATAGTCCTAGCTGCCTCAATTAGTGTCCTGTTCATTCTCTCAGCGACTCCATTCTGCTGTGGAGTCCTAGCATTGCTATATTGCTGCTTAATTCCTCTATTACCACAAAAATCAATCATGCTCCTATTCTTGAATTCAGTGCCATTGTCAGAAGTAATGATTTTAACCTTTTTATTAAGTTGGTTTTCAATTTGCCTAATGAAAGTTTGAATCAATGGTGCAGTCTCATCTTTCCTAGACATAAAGAACACCCAGCAGAATCTAGTGCAATCATCAGTTATGACAAGGCAGTAACTTGCATGGTTAATACTTTAAACGGATGTGGGGCCAAATAGATCCATGTGTAAGGTATGCAAAGGCTCAGTAACAAGCCTATATAACTTAGCCTTACAAGATGCCCTATGCTGTTTCCCCTTATTACAAGCCACACATGCATGATCATTCTTAAACACTTTAGAAGGCAATCCTCTAACTAAGTTATTCTTCACTAACTTATTAATATTCTTAAAGTTTACATGCCCTAGCCTTCTATGCCACAATTTAGATTCATCTAATGTAGCTTTTGCAAGTAAACAGGCATAACCTTTAGAAGGATCAGGTTGCTTCATATCAAAACTGTACATGTTGTATTGTCTAGGAACTTTAAGAAGGATCTGACTTTCATCAGGCATCTTAAAGTCCGAAGTCAAGACAAAACATTCAGTTTCACTAAAAAGCACCTTATGCTTCTTATCACAAATT
Organism: Artemisia tridentata subsp. tridentata; assembly: GCA_021014915.2. Classification (NCBI taxonomy): domain Eukaryota; kingdom Viridiplantae; phylum Streptophyta; class Magnoliopsida; order Asterales; family Asteraceae; genus Artemisia; species Artemisia tridentata. The sequence continues at coordinate 304,943,837 of CP139508.1, forward strand.
TGTGATATGGAGAAAAGGTTAAACTGCCCTAGTTCCCTTACAAAAGATACATTGTCAAACTCTAAATTGCCTATCACAATTCTACCTTTACCAGTTATATAACCTTTACTACCTCCAAAAGTAACAGAACCTCCTTGGAATTCTTGAAAATCTTTCAGATGGTTCTTGTTACCAGTCATGTGCCCAGAGCACCCACTATCAAATATTCCTTTGTCTTCCATGTTCTTCAGTGGATGTTCCTGCACAAAAGTAGAGAGATTAGTTTCTCTTCAGGACCCAAGCCACTGAGGACTTGGGTCTGCCCTATGGATCAACATATTTATAGGTCTTGTATGAGCTTGATCCACCTTTGGTCTTGGATTCATAGGTAAGTGTGTTTTGAAAAGGATCCCAAGACCAATATGCAGGGGACTTAACAGCAGATTCCTCATTTTCCCTTGCAGCACTTGAAGTTGAAGCTTGTGCTGTATTATTAACAAAAGGACTCCTCACAGGTGACTTTGGTTTATAAAAATTGGTTCTTTGATTATAAGAATTCACCTGTGGTTTATTAACTGATTGTCTGGGTCCAGAATGATTAAACCACCCAGAATTAACACTTGGCCTCTCATAATTAGCATTTTGACCAACAGAACTCACATTTGGTCTACCAGAACTAAAATCTGGTCTACCAGAACTAAAGTTTGCTCTACCAGAACTAAAGTTTGGTTTACCAGAACTAAAGTTTGGTCTACCAGAACTAATATTACCAGAATTAACTTGTACAGATCTAGTCACAAACTTATTTGCATGATTAATCCTGTTAGCATTGTTCCAAACTGGTTTATTATTCATGTGGTCATTAACACTCTTATTCTTTCTTAGTTCAGCCTCTTTTTACATCCTTTTCTCATGAAAGTCACAATCCTTAATCAGGTGACTTAAACTACCACACACAAAACACCTCTTAGGACCAAAGTTGTGATTTTTCCTAAACTCTTGTCGCATCCTATCAGGTTTTGGTGACTCTTGATTCTTAACAGACTCCCTAGGAGTTTTCATGTGATTGACACACCTAGGTCTATCTGTATTTGATTTTGAGTTTGTCACCACTGGTTCACTCTTTTTGACAGATTTTGCTTTAGAGGACTCTTTTGATTTACACTCTGACCCTGATTCAGATTTCTCAGAGACATCTCTTGTGGATCCTTCACTGTCATTGGTTTGACAAGTGGATTATTCACTTGATCTGTCATCAGAGTTGTCTGTCTCAGGATATATATAACCCTTTTTACCATATACAAATAGAGAATCATCAAGGTCTACCTTTTGTGAAGGAGTGTGATCTCCACTTAGTGGATGTGGTACTCCTTTAAAGTCATCAGACTTAATGAACCTATTGTAAACAGGTTTACCAACACAATCCTCTTTTGTACATGTGAAAGCTGATCTATCCATTTCTTCTTCATAACTTAGCACTTCATCATTTGACTTAATTTCAAAACCTAAGCCAATTTTAGTTGTGGAACTCATTTGACAAGCTAGGAGTTTTTCCTGATTCTTAGCAGAGTGTTGCCATTTATCTATTTTCTTTTGCAATTCATCTATTTCTTTAACAGCTTTCATGCCTATTCTTCTGTATTTTTTAAGTTTCTCATCTTTTTCATATATTTCATTTGCTTGAAAAGTGAGTTTTTCATTCAAAGAGGCATGTTGTTTTTGTAAGGTGACAATTTGTGCTTCTAACTTTTTAACTGCATTAGTATAAGCTAGAATTTTTACTTCCTGGTCACCTATTTCTCTCAATTGTTCATCACACATAGATGTGAGATGATTATATGAATCAATGCATATTTTTGAACATAAGGATACCTCATTATTAGTACCAATGGCCATAAGTGCATGATTCTTTCCGTCCTCCTCTGGTAAGTGCTCAGTCCAGTTCACATCTCCAGCTTCCAATGTCAGCATGCTCATCTGGTTCCTCTCTGATCTGTCATTCTTTCAGTAGTCATTGCTTCTCTTCCTATCTTCATCAGCAGACTTCTTCTCCTTGCAATCTCTAGCAAAGTGCCCTTGTTTATGACGCTTATAGCACTCTACAGTCCTTCTAGTGTACCCCACTTGAGACTTGTTATCAAAACGAATAGGCCTTCCATGCTGCTTTTGGAAATTCTTAACCCGTAGAGCAATCATGGCAATTTGCCATTTAATATCCATCTCTTCTACTTCAGCATCATTGATCTGTTCCAAATCTTCACTGATAAACTCATTATCTTCTTCTTCATAAGAAAAGAATGAATGAAGAATCTCATCAGCGACGCCTTCAGAATTAGCTCTTTCCCTTGTACTGCTAGTAGGAGTCTCATAGCTACCTGAATTAATCTTGCCAGACTTAACTCTAGTAGTGCTGCTTTTGCCTTGAGAGACAAAGGCAACATTTGAGGAACTGGAAGATGCTTTAGAATATCCCTTGATTTCTTGTTCAAAACCCTTAAGGTTATTGTACAGGTCATCAGTTGTCATGCTGTCCACTTCATCTGTTACCCTCATAGTCATAGAAACACTTGACCATTATGATGGGAGTGCTCTGAGGAATTTAAGGTTTGCATCTTCCTCCGATACTGGAGCACCAAGAGATTCCAATTGTGCCAGATGAAGTTGAAACCTATCATAGCCCTTTTCGAGTCCTTCTGTACTAGATATGCTGAAAGTCTCAAATTGTTGCTTGAGAACAGACTTCTGCATTCTCTTTGAGTTTGCATTCCCACCAAAACGCTTCTTGATTGCTTGCCAAATTTCTTTGGCATCGGTCATGTTATGAAACGTTCTCAAGTGCTCTTTGGGAAGAGCCATCATCAGCACAGTTCTTGCCTTTTTCTCCTTTTCAACAGCCCGTATCTCCTCTGCAGATACTGGTGGTAAAATTCTAACTGATCCATCTACTCCAGCCGAGACCCTTTTCTTTGAATTGCCTTTCTGAATAACCTTCCAGATTTCACTATCAATATATTCCAAATAATGTTCCATCTCCATCGCCCATATATCATACTCATCTCTTTTTAGGAGTGGAAGTTTTATATTGGATATGGTTGTGGTTAAGGGAATGATTGGTGTTTTGGTGCTGCTGGTTTCAGGTTTCTCTTCATCATGAATGGATTTTTCATCATCACTGCCATGCATGGAGAATTCATCATTCTTGGGAGGGGTTTGATCAGGAGGGATTTTGGTTCCAGTCATGTTGTAGGATGATTTTAGTGATTTAGGGTTTGTGATTCTTCAACCTCAGAGTCTCTTTTCAGGCTCTGATACCACTTGTTGGTCCACACGAATATGGATCTCTAAATAGCCTTTAACAACTTAGTAGACGACTTGAATAAATCAAATCAATCTAAGCGAGACTCTAACACTTTGTTTATGCTAATGCGGAATCTTAACACAAATAATGAAGAACACAACTAACTTTGTATTACTAATCGTTTACTGAATTACAATCTTCGTCGTCATCTCTAAACTATGAATTAGGGTTCCTTTTATACACCAAGGAAACCCTAGATACAAAACTTGTATAAGGATTTACATATCTTCTCTAAAGATAACTTCAAATCCTTTCCTAACTTATCTCTAACTTATCTCTAAAATACATAACCAGACTTAACTTAATAAGTCAACCAGACTTAACAATATTTTACTCTACCAGACTTAATATTGTACTACCAGACTTAATAATACAAAATACACTAACAGACTTAATCGTGTACTCCACCAGACTTAAATCTGTTTTCCCATTAAGTCTCCTCTTGATAATTCCCAACATCTGCCCTTGGGTCTTTTCCGTTAAGGATTGAACTTATTATTTACCTAACCTGTTTTTTACTTTTAAGTTTTCAGCCCTTTTCACTTATTAGCAGCTTATGCATAAAAGCTGATGACGCCTTTTTATTTTTCCTAAGTTCTTTATAGATTGATGTACTTGTACAATGTTTTTCATAATTTTTCTTATGAGGTTAATATTTGTAATAATATTTTTAGTCTAAAAGTGTTTTAAAAGCATAATAAATAAAATAAAACGAAAAAAATATAATTTTTTTTATAAAATTATTTTTAGTCATTCAGGACTTTTAGCAATCAAATTTACACATCTAGGGTTAATTTTTTATTTTTAGTTTTTTTTAGGCTCGTTTAATTCACGTTAAGAGACCGGTTTTAGGCTAATTCATGTTTTTTTTTCTTATTTGTGATTTACTTACTTAAGTTATATTTTTATTAATTGCTTTTTACTATATGTTTTATCTTTTTGACGTAATCCCGAAAATATATCAATTAATCAAATCACACTGCATCGGGAATTAACGATCTGGGAAAATAAGCTACTTCTGGAAAATAAGCAAATCATATACCTGGATCATTCCTATTTACTCGCTCTGCATGTAGTACATCAGTTGCCATTACTTCCCACGTGTTTTCAAAAACAATCTCTGGACGAGACATACTGTCCATCGTAATTAGTATGACATAAAACTTTCTCAGATAGTTGCCTGTTCCCCATAGGCTGGCTTCTAACAACCCGTCAACATATTCCTTATCATCTTCCAATAGGCCCCGTGCTTGGCAAGCCTCTTTGTATGTATTGTACGTAACACCTTCGAATTTTTTAAAATCAATCCAATCTTGTGCGCCCCAAAAGAAGGAAGGACATGATGTACACGTCCAATGCATGTGCCTTTTTGTCTTTTTGCCCAAATCCTCTCTTCTTGCTTCCATACATAGTGTTGTGGAAACTCGTGGTAAAGTAGCTTTGTTGCATCTACATCTCTCTGGTTTGTTTGCATCCATGCGAAAAATTTTGTGTCATTGACGGATGCTTTATCCAATGTACAATCAATGCTTTGCGAAGCATCAAATATAACTGATTGTTCGCCTTCTAAGTGAAATGGCAAGCGCTCAACAGGAGGGAATCTGTAATGGATGTCAAAGCCGTAAATCCTCCATGCCACTTCACATGCTGAAAGGTATCGACAATCGTAATAATCATTGATTTCATCTATCTCTTCATCTTCTACAGCAGTTGTGACCCTATCTAGACCCTTGTTTATATATTTGAAAATATATTTTATCGAACCTATCAGGTTGCACCATTCAACATTAATATGTGATTGGTAACGTCTCAGCAACCCGGGGTTGTAAGGTACCACGTATCCGTTATGTAATTCTGATCCACTTTTTGTTACTGTACAACCGTCTTTCCTCATTTTATAAAGTGCGTAACCACTTCCATCAATGAAAGTTGAATCGTTAAATTCTTTTGAGAACTTCTTTGTGCACTTGTTCTTGACCGTGCAAGGGCAAGTTGGACATTGGGGCCCACACGGTCCATGCATCATATGATCAATAACGATTTGATTTAGCTCTGGATCTTCATTTTATCTAGTATTTCTGCTGAAATAAATTGATCAATTTGCCAGGGAGACGTTATTTTATCTTTTTCTTCAAGGAAAAGCAGTATATGGGCATGTGGTAGGCCTCTTTTTTGAAACTCAACAGTATAAACAGCTGCATTAAGTTAATAATGTCAATTATGGTATATAATCAATTGGAATTGACACAATAATTTTGTTTTTGGTAAATAGAGATATCATGAACATACCTGCTTTTAAATGTCCAAAATAATGTCTGTCTTTGAAATCTCTCATTAGGCTGTCAAGTTTTTGTTTAAAGACTCTGGTTATTGTATCGGGTCAATCTTCAGATTTCAATCCCTTATCTGCGACAAAACGCGCATTTTCGGGCCAGTTTGGGTTGCACGTAAATGTGATAAAGAGGTCAAGATATCCGTATACATTGCAGATTGTCATGGTATCTAAATAATTTTGCATCATATATCATGGGCTTCCGATAAATGATGATGGCATTATAACCTTTTTTCCTCGTAACATGACACAAGAATCTTCTTCCTCTGCCAATTTTGCAAGTTTAGAATATGTTTCACTTCTCAAATCTTTTTGTTGGTTTTTAACATATGACATCCTTTCAGATTCTATCATAGTGTATGCGTCAACAATAAATTGTTGGCATAGTCTCCTTGCATTAAGTATCATTGAGAGAACACCTGTCCTTTCTTGCAGTCGATATGCAAAATACTCCCTCATTGTTACCCTTGTTTTCTTGTTTATTGGTGTATGATCAGTAATACTTGCATGGTATATATCGGTCCAGTAACCATCTTCTGCATATGGAAACAACAATGGGTATTGTAGTGCAAGATATGACGGGTGCAATTCACTAATCCTTATAAGACCTACCTCTTGTAAGTGTAAAATAATGTCTCTTTTATTAGTTGCTGTGTCAAAATCCCCGACTATCAGAGCTGCAACTTCATTAGCCGTAGGTAGGTTATAATTCCTACCATCTCGTTCTCTTGTACCAATAAGGCGTAATTTGAAGTTGTTTTGGTCATTTCTTCTGACCAATCATTCTCCAGCCATTCTGAACTGACCAACTAATGGATTGATGGTATCCAGCATGTCGCGTAAATCAACAGTCAATTGGTGGTCTATGATATAGTTGTTTGATGTTGATGTTGCGTCGATAGTTCTGTTTAAAAAGGATAAAATTACATAAATATATTGTTGTTTCTGTAAGAAATGTATAAAGATACATGAAATGATATAATTATTTATGTTGTCATACCTGACACAATTGATTCTATTTTGTATTTCATTGTTTGAGTCGTAAATATATAATTGTGCGAAAACAGGAGGTTTATCTCCCTCTGGCAACAAAGTACCCATTATGTGGTAATTTTCACCCTGGATCCTGTAACAATATGCTCCATATCATTGGTTAACAGACGTGTCCTGTTTTGCATCCATAGATGTGAATGCAAACATCGAATTGTAACGCCTGATGTTATCGATGAAATCCTTGCTTTTTGGGTGATCACCATTCATTAGTTGTCTCAGCAATTGTGGTGGATTCTGAACTTCATTCCCTAATTTGACCTTTCCTCTGCCACAACAAATAGAGTAGGACTATGTGCTTGAAGACACATGTCCCACCATACTCTTAGCATGCCACAATAGTGCGCCGCATGCTTGACATGTGAAAATAGGATCTCCATGATCAAAGTAATCTGTAAATAGATAATGAATTAAAATATTCAAAGTAAATAAACACATGGTTATTGGTAATATATGTTGTTTTATAGGGATTTGTCAAAAGGGTTTAGATTTGTAGAATGGTTATTTGTAAAAGAATATGTGCTAAATACAACCCTTTAAATGAACAATTTAGTGGCTGTACCATTACATATGCCAAAAAATACATTCCTTTCTGCATCCTGATTGTTTGCCGAGGCTGTATTATTTAAACCCTCACGGCGTGGGTTTTTTTTCCGTAGATGTTTTTATTTTATTCTGGAGCCTTTCTGATTTGCGCTTTGAAATGTGTACACCAGGTTCAATGCATCCAAGATAGGTGGGCTCTTTTGGTATCTCTGAAACAAAAGTGAATATATAAAATTTAGTACAAAACATGTTTCTTAATTATTTGCTAAGGTAGTCATAATTTGTATACGTGGTTTTGTTGGGTCTTTGAATACTCGGCCCCTTGGTCTTTTTGCTGCTGTTGAACACTGACGTTTGTTTGTTCATTGTCTCCTTCAGCAGTTATTGTTTGTGTTTGAGAAGGCCTGCCACTCTGGCGTATAAGGAAATCATTGGGATCTGCCGTACATTGAAATTGCATGAATATAATCAAATGATTGTCATTGTAAGGAAATATATTGTGTGAATGACATGTTGGGTATTCTTAAATAATTGAATTACCTGCTTGGATTGGGTATATTGGTGGTCGGCCTCTGCGCGGCGTTGTTTCTTGTTGGTTTTTTTTGTTGGATGCTTACCGCTTTGTCGAATGGGTTTTACACTCTTTATACACACCGTGTTACTTGTAAGTCTATGTGTTTTTGGTCATCTTCCTCGGATGGATCGACAAATCGTTGGATATAGTAGACATAATACTAACAACATTCACAATTCTGTTGTGAATTTGTTAGTGTTGTATATAGTATAAAAAAGTTAAAGAAAAACCATAATAATGGTGTTAATTTACTACTGGGTGAAAAATTATTTTAGTAATGATCTTTTAGGATATATTCTTATATTTAAAATTAAATCATATCTAAATATAATTAATTTTTGGTGATTATCTTTTACTCATATAAAAATTATTTTAGTAACGATCTTTTAGGATATTTTCTTATGTTTAAAACTAAATCATATCTAAATATAATTAATTTTTGGTGATTATCTTTTACTCATATAACATATCATCTATTAAGGTATCTTATACAGTAAAGCGTTTATTATAAGTATTAAATACTTACTATGTTTAATTTTTGTTCTGGTTAGTATGTTTACAGCAATGTATTTATACATTGTTGTATCCAAGCCTCATGGGTAATTATGATGTATAATCATTATGTTAACATGCATAACCATACAAATAACAAACAGGGAGGCTAAATATTCAAATAACTAATTTACTCATTAAAATAACATGCTGAATCTTAAACAAAAATAAAACATTAAGAAATAAACAAACTATCTTCAATGCTTTTGTAGACACCAACAATTTTTTGTTGCGTTTCTTCTATATCTTTATTCCGAGCAGCAATTTTATTCTGATACACCAGTATCATATCTTCATCTTTCTTGCTTTGTTCTTCGAGTCTCTTGATACGGTTGTTGTAAAGTTCAACCAATGCTTTTTGAGTTCCATAATTCCCAGAATGACATTTGTCCCAGATATGTTGGGGTATGTCCAAAATTTTATACTTTTCAGGCATTGGAGGAGGAGAGGTATCTCTTGATCTTTTAATCTTCTTTGAATCAGTATTTGAAGATGATGAATCCATTTGAGATTGAAACTAAAATATAATTTAGAATGAGAAGATAATAGACCTTTTTTGTTATATTCTTTGTATATATAGGCTATTGAAAGTCACGTTTTTAAATTGAAAAGTCATAACGTTTAAATTGGGAAGTCGATTTGTCACCAAATTTTAATTAACGATATACTTGTTTATGTATACGCATTAAAGCTAATTTTAAGGCAACTGCTATTCAAAAATACAACTTATCCATGTACATATAAAACATGAAAAACATGCACTATTATTTAAAAAATATAAATAAATAAGCATTCATATAAAGTTGCATTATAACTTTGGTAGCTAGATGTATAATAACATTTAACAGCCCAAGATATAATAGAACTTGATACTAAGCTAAACCCAACACATACCCCCCATACACATCACATCTTATAAAGTAGCTTCAATTTTACTATTTCATCTATGTGGGACATCATGTATTTATTTACATAAATCTTATAAACCGAACAGAATTTTCAAAATAACGCCATATATCATATTCCTTTTTGATTATCTAACAAAAATAGTTCAATAAAAGTAATTAAACTAAATGAATGACATTGTACAAAGCTAAGATAACCAAATTTTTATTATAAATATATCATAATAAAGGTTTTGAATGGAATACAATTCATCAATTATCAACCATATAAAATCTAACAAATACTGGTAATAAAAAAATAATAGTTATAGAATAATAATAGAGTTAAACATATTAAATAAAGATATCAAGAAAGATAAGTTTTGGGTAATCTTGTTATGCTTCATCATATTTCATCCTTACTATCATCATCCTCCGTGGTTTCATAATAAATGGAGCCGTTATTAATAAAGCTTGCTAAATCATCGTCATCAGGAACAGATCTCACACTATACGCGTCTGAATCGACTTCCCAAACTTCTTTATCGATGATGCTGTTGCAAATATTTTTACCGTGCAATTTACCGTCAATATCAAGCATATCGTCCCACATGTCATCGTCACTCATATTATGTTTGTGTAACATCTCTCTGTCATAAGCCTCATCAATGGCAGTATATTTTGAATCCCCTGTGTAAGTACTATATATATATATATATATATATATATATATATATATATATATATATATATATATATATATATATAAAATATAACTTGCAATTTTAAACCTTTGTAAACAACTTACAAATATAAATGTCATATAATTATTTTTCAATAAACAACCTGTCAAGGAGTCCTCAATGATATCTTCATCAAGGATAGTATATTTGGGTTTATAATTATCTATAGGATAAAAGGGTTCATCGAGATCATTGATGTTTGTCCAAACGCCATCTTCAGAGTTGCTATTATTCTTATCAAATTCATCATCTGTATCCTCATCAATCAGCATATAATTCTGATGTCTTTTGCTGTCTGTTTCATGTGATGTTTTGGATCGTTTTATCATAACATGGTCATCATCATCAGACTTGTAGTAGTCAAAGTACACAACAAAAAAACAAATTGTACGTTATAATATATTAATGTATAAAGACAATTTATGATATTCTAATGCTAATTCATACCATTCTATCTTGTACTTGAATATGATTAGTCATTTTTTTACTGCTTCAAATGCTTGTGGTTGTTCATCATCTGATGAGATAACTTCAACATAGTTCATGTTTATAATTTTGTTGTTTATAAACAACCTACGTCGTTTTCGTGATTTTAAAGCAGGCTGTAAAATGGACAAAAACTATTAACATACATGGCTTTATTTTTATGGTTTACTTAATGTTGAATAACTAAGTTTACCTCATTATCATCTGATAAAACAATGATTGGTGTATTTGTTTTGTCAATCTCGACAGGTGTGGTTTGTTTAGGAGGTGATAAATTTTCCTTCCTCTGCATATTATTAACATTCAAAAATATGAAACTTGTATAACATGAACACAAATTCAAACTAATATAGCGAATCATACCTCTTCATGATCAGATATAAACTGATCATTGGTTGGTTTAGGTGTTACCATTGTTAGTGTCTTTTGAAAAATTCAAGTTTATCTTTGGGTTCAATAAGTTACATTGAATATGGCTTTATTTGTAGATTAAGGAATATATTTTTGGAAGCAGATATGTGTCATATTAAATTAAAATACAGATATATAGTATGAGTATATCTTTTTTTCTAAAATTACTAATGAATATGTCATATTTTAGGTATTGATATATTATACTTTTATTTTTTATATTATTCATAATTTCCAGCAATAGGATATATTTTCGGTATTAATATAGTGTTTCCCCCCCCCCCTAAAATTACTAATTGTTAGGTCATATTTTAGGTATTGATATACATTATACTTTTATTTTTAATATTATGCATAAATTCCAACAATAGGCTATATTTTAGGTATTTATATATTTTATTTGTATTGTTTATATTATTTAAAATCACATGTTTTTTTTTTTTTTTTTTTTTTTTTTTATTTTTTTTTATTTATTTATTATAAATTATTCGTAAATTCCATCAATAGGCTATATGTAATGTATTGATATATCTTATTTTCAGTGATTATAGTATTCATAATCCCATGGATTTTTAAACGGAAACAGATAAACTTATAGACTTTAAACAAAAACAAATGACATTGAAATTTATATAAAATCACATAAACATAATAAGATGCATGACAAATCCATCTAACAATTAAATTTAGGTGATTTCTCTTGATCATATGCTAAATGCAGATTTTCATAGTCTATTGCTTCCACTTCTTATTTGTCGGTAACATATTCTACTTCCTCGAAGTGACGTTATTTACTTTGTATTTTGGTCTTTGTCTCTTGTTTCATTTTTCAAATGTGTCCCATTTTTTCTTCCTTAACTGAGCCAGTTTTGAAAAATACCATTCAGCAGGATGTTGTTTTGAACTTGTTGCATCATTTTCTCCTCCAGAATGGAATTCTTGTAACAAACAGTAAGAAGCTTATAACATTACTAATGTTAACAAAAGTATTGGAATTGTTTTTTCATATTATGTATGATTTTAAAGTTGTTACAAAACTATAAACTAACCTATTGATGCAACAGATTCATTGTTTGACAATTCATGGGGTGCCTCGGTTTGAATCTTCTTGTTTAAACAAAAATAATTTATAAAATCACAAACTATGGTGGCATATAAAATGTATCAGACAGCAACCTGTTAAACTTACTTGGGATGATTTACTTCATCTTCATCATTTGCAGTAGAATTTCTTGTTCTGTTCATTATCCGATCACTGATGAGTATAATATGGAGGTTAAAATTTGCATGTGAATTGTGAAAGGCTGTCAAGCAAGAAGTTTTATAGGCAAAAATATTGTTATGTGAATTGATAATTAATTATGGAAGTTGTAAGGTTAATCTTTGAATGTAAAATATTAAATCTGTACACATTTATCATTCAAACATAAATGGAGATGTTATCTTATCTGTAACACCCCAACCCGGCAAGGGTAAAGATGTCACGTTAATGGTTTCATATCAGATCAAAGGAAGCATACTTCAATAGTAATACAATAAATTTCAAAGGTTACAATTGAAATACTAACATTACAAGGTTAAGAATGAAACAAAACTAATTACTAAGTCTGCAAAAGCAATCCTTCTAATGACTTCTACTTCTGAATAACTATCAAGGTCTTCTAAGTCCAAAAGTCTCTTCACTCATACCCAAACCCGTCGTCCTGCTTAACCTGCCGCACACGAAGAGAAAACGTGCGGCTGAGCTTAAAAAGCCCAGTGAACAGATATAACGATAATAAACAGAAATAGAGAAAGGTACAGAATAACAGAAACAAAGGTCAAACAGATGTAGTATGGTTCAAGGGATAAGTCAATGAATAAGTATAAGGGAAAGAGAAAGGGATAGTAATCCACCACGAGCCCAGAAACAGATCATATCATATCGTAACCATAATCTTCATAATCATATAGAGGGGAGACCTCTCAGATAATCAGATAATATGAGGGGTGTCCTCATTCTTCAAATGGAGTGATCAGCTCCCAGACAAATATGTGAAAGGCATGTATTGCACACAGTACCAGTCACCAGAACAGAAATCATATCATATATAGTTAAATCTACTAAACAGAACAGATCTAGGATGCATCCATACGCCCCTACCCAATCACATGCAGACCAAATCAAAGGGACGGTGTAACCAAATCACTAGGGCTACACACTAGTCATGCCAGTGGTGCATCACAGACACGGCCATGTTACCTTCATGGCTAGGGTCACAAATTTTGGCTCGGGTATCAAACTAAGAGTCAGATATCATATCAGATCAGAGGGTCATATCACAAGTTTCAATATCAGAAGTCAATATCAGAAGGTCAACATCAGAAGGCCAATATCAGAAGGTCAACATCAGAAGGCCAATATCAGAAGGTCAAAATCAAAGTTCCATGGTAACAGTTCATTTAAAAAGGTTTCTAATTAAGAGTCCATTTAAAACTATCTTTTATATGACGGTTTTCATAAAAATGATCCTTCAGAGTAGTTTTCATAAAATGATATTTCAAAAGGTTTTTCGTAAAGAGTCTTTTAAACTAGTTTTTATAAGGGTTAATAAAATCCCAATTAAAAGAGTATTGTATCAAAATTTGCAGACATCATTTTAAAATAGCTTTTCCTCAAATCATTTCCAGGTCAGAATTAAAAAGGTTTCACAGTTTAGGTTCATATCATAGGTCATAACGAAGTGAATCATAGTAAAGGTATCCAATCAGAGGCTAAACAGATCAGAACTTGAAAGAGATCAAGGAAACCTTACAGAGAAGGTCAGAATATCTGTACCTTATTAGGAATGCAAAAACAGAAATAGAAGCACAAACAGATCAGGATCTCTCCTTCTTCACACCTAGAGGAATAGAAGACGGAATTACAGAAGATTCTAAGTCAGATTTCCATTTTGGTTTTCCTTTTCATTTTAATAACTTTCTATTTTAGGCAGGTTTCCTTATTTGGCAAGTTTCCATACTTTAGGGTTTCAAATGTAATTCTTCCAAAGTTAAAGGTCAAATATGTAATTATCACATTCATTCTTTTTAATCCTTCATTTATTCAGAATGTACGTCTTCAATACTTCAAGTTTGCCAAATTACATTTTATACCCCTTAGTTTACAAAATTTCCATTTAAACCCCTTAATTCATAATTTTACACTTTAAATCCTTATCTTATTCATAATTACCAGACAAGCCTCATATTTTATCAAAATACAGAATACAACTTCAGAATTACTTATTGTACGAATCCAGCCCCTCAAGTTTCAGAAATTACACATTTAGTCCCTTAAGTTTACAAAACTTATAATTTAAATCATAATTCCATATTAATTACATATTAAGCCCATAAATACTCAAATTTACCCAAAACACTTCTAATATCATTATTTACTCAGGAAAACCTCAACTTTCCAGAATTTACACTTTTAGTCCCTCTAGTTTAATTAATTACAAATCATACCCTTTAATTACCATTAATTCATTATCTTGAAATATTTACACTTAGGACCCTCAAGTTATATTTTTCCCACATTGTAACAGACCTAAATAACATTTTAAAAATAACCCACGAGTTTCAAAAGTTACAAAACACCCCCTTGTGATTTAATTTCAAATCGGATTACTACTTTTAATTATTAAATTCAAACCCTAACAAACCCAATCATAAAACAATCATTGAATAATATTTGAACACATTTAATTGACCAGATCCAAGCCCCAAAATGCTAACCCTAATGCCCGATCCATTTTATTTGATTTATTCTTCACTTTTCACAAAACTCGGTTTTAAATTAATTCTCCAATAATTCATTTAAGCTTCTATAAATCAAACACATATTTTTCCCAAGTTATATGATGATGTTAGAACCCAGAAAAATTAAATACACAACCCAGAAAAATCGTTTCTTATATTTTAGATTTTAGGCACGTTTTTTATCACAAAATTCACCACGACTAAACTAGGACTCCAAAAATCGTACCACCATTTTTCCCAGACTATGTACTTCGTATAAGGTCCAAATAAAATATATATGGCCCTCAGAAAAATCGTTGCACATTATTTTGGAAAATAGGTGTGTTTTAACCCATTAATTTAAAAACGACCCAAAACCCTTGCATGATTCAGTTCCAACAATTTTTACAGATCATATGTGATGTAAGTAGCATGAGAAAAATAACATATAATTTATAGAACGTATGGATCAAGGTTTTTCGAATTATACCTATCGAATGGATAAAAAGAACAAATAATCGACCACGACCAAACCAGCGATCCAGAGCTCAAACCAGATTTTTCCCCACCTCCTTAGATGCTAAATAACTTCAGAAAAATATTGGTTCGTTCCCAGAAATTCGTATGGATCTATTATGGATTTATGTGTGTTTTTTGTATATATCGGCTAGGGTTTTGGAGTTTAAATGAGATTTGTGATAAAATAAAGGAATAGGGCCGAGTAAGGAGGGGGGTGGGCTGACCAAATCATGAAAATCAGTTATCACAATTAATTTGATTTGAAATTTCCATTTTTACCTCATTTACTATGTATAAATAATAATAATAGTATATAAAATCTCATTCGGTTCATAGAGGGCATTTTGGTAATTTTGTAACTTGTATAAATGTTAAATGGAGTTGTCAAAATCATTTGGTATCATGTCTTGTTCATTACCAGAAGTTTGGGATTGATTCGGTACTTTATAAGTTTATTATTCAAGTTTGAGATTGTAAGGGCATTTTGGTCTTTTTACATGTTTTCAGATTTTAGGGAGATTTTATATTATCATTAAATAATGCTTATCATTCCCTAAAAATGCTTTAAGTTATTTGCTCAATTGATTTATTCTTGATATGTTTTTTAAAAGTTTTAGCTGACTTGCTAATTTAATTCATGTTATCATTATCATTTTTTTTATCTTCATTTGACATTATAAGATAAAAATTATCATCAAGTTTCTGTCTACTGATTAATTCGAAGCTATGTTACTCATAATACACACACATTGGAAGTAAGGATACTTTTATTCTACGTATAAGGATACTGGTCTTTAAAAGTAACTCTACTCCTATATCGGATAGTTCATGCTGCTCTTGATGTAACTTAGTTTTGCTGATGGATTTTGTTTGTGCTGCCAAGTTATATTCAGTTTATACTGCTACTTTGTACTGCCAATGTAAGTTTCAGCTGCTCATTGCAAGTTTGTACTGCCCGATTAGTTTGTACTGCTTGTTTAATCTACAAAAATTCAAATTAAAAAAAACTAAACATTCAAAATTGTACAACATTTAATAAGGACAAATAACCATACAAAATTATAAATGATATCCATTGTTTTTTTAAAATAAATTGTATTTATGCAAATAGGAAGTATATGAGGAAAACTTAATAGCAATATCCATAAACCTAACAATTTGTAAATTGCAACTAAATTGTTCAAATATTTAAAAAAATTAAAAATTTGATAGGAATGCAGACTTCTTTAACATCAAACATAGTCTTCTTTAACATCAATTATCTTTCTCCAACACATGGTCATTATGTTTATCTGCCGGTGATTCATCATCCAATATTGGCGCAACAACGCCATTTTTTGTCACTTGGCCTGTCATTGTCTGCATCATCTGATGCAATTAGAGTATGTAATGATCAAAAAACACTTTCAGGAGGTCGGGGGAACTCAAAATAAAGATTAAACATGGTATTATTAGATTAAAGAATGGGGAGGTGTGTGTGTTTTCTAGAGAGAGAAAGTAGAGAAAACCACACACACCTCAAGTTACAATGAGAATCCCACCCTCCTAGTTGTGACTAGGAGGGGTATTTATACTATTTTACAAGCCTAACTTTACTCTAATGGCAAGACTAGACCTTGTACTTAATTACTATTGCAATTTCCGAGTATAACATAACTTTAAAGGCTAACAATCTCTCCTCAAAGTGATGTTATACGGGAATTTCTTACAACGTTCCCTACAAGTAAAAGTAAATACAAAACATAAGCGCAGCAACTCTGAGAATGGTCTTCAAACTTCATTACATCGTTCAGCTTGCAGAATCTTCTCAGCTATCATTTCTTTACTTGCAGAAGAACAATGTGAGCAAATTTAATTAGGGTAAGGACATTGGTGATTAAATCTAGCTTTTCACTCTCCCCTAATTAGTGCTCTCCCCCAAAATGACATCCTTTCTGATGGATGCCCTGAATTCTGAAGATTTCCTTTGTTAATTAAATGCATTCCGTCTTTAGTCTTCTAACACGCAGTGGATACCGTCTTTAATTTTCTAACACGCAGCGGAAAATGTAGAATAGACTGTAGACTTGACCTTCTTCAAGATTGTTCATTCGGGGGAATAGAGTATCAACATATTCATCTCACCAAATGCATCCCAGTTATATTTCATATGAAAAATCAGCCCGTAACGTACACATGAAATGATAATCTCCCTTGAAGTTGAAACCGTAGCATCAGAATCAATTAAGATCTGGAAATGCACTTTTATTTCTCCAATTGAAATCGTAGCACCAGAATCAATTAAGATCCGGAAATGCACTTTTCTTTCTCCATGTTAGTTCCATTATCATGGGATTTTACACATTTCTCTCCCCTGTTGGTTACGATTTATCGGAATCAGCATAATGGTGTGTATGTGGAGTATTAACTGGAAGCATCTTTTTCATTAAACATATAACCCGTGAGAAGATGTAGATAGACCCAATCTACTAATAATACCATTTAAAATGTCTAACTATTTATCAACCTCCTGTATAAAAAACAACGATTTTTTGAAGTGACTACTGATGGAGAAAACCCACTATGACAAAATGTCTAACTAGTCTGATGAACAGTAACTCCACACAAAAAAAAAATCACTTTTTTCACCTCAAAACCCGACGATTCGCCCCTGGTTAGCTCTGATGCCAATTGTAATGATAAAAAAACACTTTCATGAGGTCGGGGGAACTCAAAATAAAGATTAAACATGGTATTATTAGATTAAAGAATGGGGAGGTGTGTGTGTTTTCTAGAGAGAGAAAGTAGAGAAAATCACACACACCTCAAGTTACTATGAGAATCCCACCCTCCTAGTTGTGACTAGGAGGGGTATTTATACTATTTTACAAGCCTAACTTTACTCTAATGGCAAGACTAGACCTTGTAGTTAATTACTATTGTAATTCCCGAGTATAACATAACTTTAAAGGCTAACAGAGTATCATTTACAGGCTCTACCAATGGATCTGTAGTATCATCTATGGTATCAACGCACGTTGCTGGATTATCATCTGTTGTATCTATGGATGGAGCTATACTGTAATCGGTTGGGTCCTGCTACGTTTTGTCAAAAGAAATAAAAGTTTATAATGTATTTTTTGCTAAAATTCAATGGTTGTTATTCCTGTTTAAAAATATAATGTGCAATACCTCATTCATCGCAACAGAGTGTGTTGCCAATTCATCATCTGAACACGCAAAGTTATACTCCAAACCTTGAACCTCGTCATCGTCATCCTATTTTGATTCATGCATAACAATTATTATAAACATGTTTGAAAACATATTCCGTTGTTAAATATTTTTAAAAAATCAATTAATGAAACCTCTTCATCAAGAAAACCCGTCTTGAAATAGTTGATTGTATCAACATCTTCAGTAACCTTTTTCTGCTCGATATATATGACTATTATTGGTGTGGTTGAATTCAGAAAACAAAACTTTGAAAAGATATTTCCTCCCAATAATTTGATTAAGGTCATCTGGAAAGTATTCGTCTGTGTTCATGCCTTCTCTTTCCATGATCTCCCATGCTGTTATATTTTTCATCTTGTGCACGCTGTTGTCAAAAATCACAACTTGTGCAGTACCACTTGCATCAAATATTCGCACAATGATCTTGAACCTACAAATGTAAAATATTTCAAGCGTAGCATGTTTTATTGTATTTTTTTGGACAGATTCAAATACTAATATATATATGTTGTTTTACATACCTAGATGCAACTGCATATGTTTCTCCATGTTTCTTACAATACCATAGTTGTTTCTTATTCTTTGTACCTAAATTGCCTTTTGAAGCAATTGGTGTTACTCTAGTATTGCATACTTTGCAACCCTTATACGCCCATCCATTTTCATATTGTATACTATGTACTGCTGCGTAAACTACACAATGTGAATCCTGTATTTAAATACATAATCATATACAAACATTATTTTACTTAATGTATCTAAAATCAATGCTACAAAATTTTTTACATAAAATTTAAAAGAGTAAATTGTATCTGACCTGTTCTATGGTACGAATCATTCCATCCTGTCTCTTTACACAATCTTGCAGGAATTCCACAGGCGTAACAACACGTATGTCATGAGAATAGTCTTCAATTCTGAATTCACTTGCATTATATCCCTCTTGTTCTTCATAGCTGTGGGATGTATAAATAAGTCTTCTTATAAATTTAACATGTATTTAGTTCCATATTAAAACACATATAGCACAACGTCGATGTAATTACCTTTTCTAGAAAGCCACTAATTGTGGTATATCTCTGTTTATATATATTCCTGTGCTGAATAAAGCGTTATGAATTGCTGGCTTGTCTGTGTTGTGTAATACACAAAGACAATTAAAGCAACTAATAACGTGAATAAAATAATTGACTTTTACAGGTAAAATTTTAATAAACATGCATAAAACTTACTATCCCAATATTTCACTTTTCCCAACATCAAAAGGATGTCTATGTGACCAAGCTCATCACGCTTGTTGTCGTACTCATTCCACATTAACGCACAATTGTCCCAAAACGTACAATCAATTATTAAAGATCTGCATAGCATAACGTATAATCAATATATAATTACAATTGTATATTATCCTATATACATTAGTTGAAATAAATGTACATATATAAAATCTACTTACTCAGCGTCTTCAATGACTGTTGGTCCACACGAGTTATGGATCCAAGTAGCCTTGTTACTTGTTAGACGACTTGTATAAACCAAATCGATCTAAGTAAGAAACTCTAACACCTTGCTTATTGTTAATGCGGAATCTTAACAACAAACAATGAAAAACACAATAATAATAACTAACTTCGTATATTGATTCTTTTAATCTAAGTGATTACAATCTTCGTCGTTATCAAAAACTAATGCCTAGGGTTCCTTTTATACACTAAGGAAACCATAGATACAAAACTTGTAAAAGGATATACGTATCTTCTCTAAAGATAATTACGTATCCTTTCCTAACTTATATCTAACAAACTTTCCTAACTTTCATGACTAAACTTAACCGCTAAAGTCAAATAGACTTAACTTACTCTACCAGACTTAATAATAAACAACCAGACTTAACTATTACAAGACTTAACCAATAGATCTACCAGACTTAATTACGTAGCCCACCAGACTTAATTCTGTTCTTCCATTAAGTCTTCTCTTGTCTTTTGATAATTCCCAACAATCCTCCCCTAACTTGATCTTCATACTTCATGAACTTCAAGTTTCTTCTGAATAACCTTCTGAGGATTTTAATCTTGAACTCTTGGAATTATCTCTAACACTTCAAAACTTCAAATCTGATCTTTATGCAGCAACTTGACTTGAACAATCTTTCCACCATCTAATATGCTATCCATCTGATCTTCACAGCAACCATGACTACTTGTACATCAATACTTTTAAGTTTCATACTATTCTCATCACTTCCAGGTGTGTAAACTCCTGTGAGAGGTGAATCATTGAAAATTAATGGATTTGATGTCTCTTTACCAATAGCCATCACTACTGGAGTAGCCAATGTTTTGGTGTGTAAGACCATGGTACATTAATAACCATATGATTTTTAGTAAACCATCAACTATCAACGGATTTGTTTTGTCTTTACCAAAAGCCGTTTGCTTTTGGACTAGCCAATTCTTTTGATGGAATGCACCTCATCTTGGCGAATTGATTACCATGTATGGTTTTCCACAGCCTTTACCACAAGCCATACCTTGTGGGCTAGCCAACACTTCACTATCTCAGATATGGTGAGTTAAATACCATACAATTTTTGGTAAATTGCCAACCATTAACGGATTTGAAATATCTTTACCAGATCCGTTTGTACTGGATTAGCCAGTCCTTATGTTGGTTAAACATGGTGGACTGATAACCATTTGTTGTGTTAGTGTTATGCACCTTCACCAAGTGAGAAGTTCCTATAGTCTCACTTACATCTTGAAAATTCTTTCAAACACTTCAATCCAACAATGTTTCCTTCAAAGATTGTAACTTAATTAAATCCAAAATCTGTTCATATACCTCATCCCTTTTATCTGCATATAACTTTTTCTTCATCATTTCCTTGCAAATTGAAGGTGAGAGGGGATATTCCACTTCTGCAAGCATATAAACATCAGCATTTTGCAAAGACAAACAATGTACCTTACAGTTGTGAAAATATCTCCAACTGACAATGTTTTGCTCCTCAGGAAGTTTCCACACTACATCTGACTCAGCTGGTGGCTCAAACATCACTTTCAAATCTCCCCAAAATACTCTTTCAAATTCTTCCTCAGGTGGATTATCTCCATGTTTGATATTCACCAATTTGTAAAGCTCTTGAAGATCTTGTCTACTCACATCATTTAAAATCCCTGGGAAATTAGTATACACAATATCAGAATTATCCTCCCTTATAATTTGATATGCAGCTCTTTTCCCTGACTTGATGATTTGATATCTGACAACCTTAGATGGTTCCCTAGAGCTTATATCAGATATTGTTCCCATAGTTTTTCCCTCAGATGAAGGTTCTTCTTCTTCTGATTCACCTTCTTCTTGTACTTTCTTCTTGAACTTACTCTTTCTTGCTATACTTTTCCTCCTTGTAAACTTTATGACAGGTTTTTTGACTTCTTTCTTTTCTTCCCCAACATCAGACACTTTTTCAGCATTAGACTCCTTTTCAACTTCACTAGATGCTTTATCAACTTCAGATGCTTTTTCAACTTCAGCTACCTTTTCATCCACTTTCTCAGCTTCTATTGTTGGCTCAGATTCTGCTACTTTCTGTTTCTTGAAACTTCTTAACAAAGAATCTTCATAATCCACTGGCCTATAGCCATGATCTATCTGATATGCACCCACATATTCAGCTTGAATTTCCTCAAATGATCTTCCTCTCATCTTTTCCGATGTTGGGTGCAACATGTTCTTTAGATACATCTTCATCCCATGCATTTGATCTGCTTTAGACATCTTCTTGGGAACTTTGGTTCTCTTCTGAGTTTGTCTTATCACTGACATAAAATCCCCCAAAGTTTCTTCATTCCTTCTAGCATTCATGAATTCTGCTAGTTCTTTGGCTCTCTCCTCAGCAGTCAAACCTGGAATAGCTTTAATTTCTTCAAACTTTTCCCTCAACTCATCATCTTTTTCAATCATTTCCCTCAATGGATCATCATAACATTCTTCTGATATCTTTCTTGCAAGCATTTCATCTTGTCTTTTCTGTTCTTCCTCCTTTTCTATCTCAGCCTTTTCCATTGCTTGTATCCTTGCAATTTCAGCCAAAGAAGCTTGATCTTCTCTTTCTTGTCTCTTTGTCCTCTTGGGCTTAGGAGTTTCCATCATTATTTGTTTTCCTACCCTTTGAATTTTAGGCTGCTCCTCATTACCAGACTTATCTCCATGAGCAGAACTAACAACCTTACCAGACTTATCTTGACCACCAGAATTAATTTCCTTACCAGCATTAACTTCACCAGAATTAATACCTTCAGCAGACTTATCCAATTCTTCATCAATTATCAATTTTCTTTTTGGATATACGCTTTTCTTCCTTTGTTGTTGAATTTTACTCAGAGATTGAGCTAGTGTTTCTGCTGCCTCCTTTGTTTCAGGACTTATATCAGCTTCAACAGTTTGTTTATCCTTAGCTGGTGTCTTATCAACTTGTTCTTCCTCTAAATTCCTCCCCTGTTTGGAAGAATTTCCATCCTCTCCTTCTTTATCATCAAAAGCAACTCCTTTCTCCTTCATGACTTTTTCCAACTTTTTAACCCTCTTATCCAAGGTTAGAATAGCCCCACTTTTATCATTGTTTGCCTTCTCTAAGAATTCTATTCTCTTAACCAAAGCAGGCACCAACGTTAGAAGATCCTCCACAGTCATAAGGTTGGATTCCTCCTCCTGAATAGGACTTGGAATATGGGTTTGCTGTGGTGGTGAAGATGGTGTAGGTGTAGGTATTCTTTGTTGGGATGGTGATGGACTTGGTTGTGGTGTTGGTGATCTTGGGTGTTCCTGAGCTTGCTCCACATTGATTGGTTGTTCAACATTAGATGTACCTGCAATGTTAGTTGAACCAGGAATCATAGCAGGCAAAACCTGGCTCTGATACCACTTGTTGGTCCACATTGATTGGTTGTTCAACATTAGATGTACCTGCAATGTTAGTTGAACCAGGAAGCATAGCAGGAAAAAGTGGTCAATGTGCCCCATTGAATCCCCTTTTCATGTTTGCAAAGATTTTAGGAGTAAAAGCCTCAATCACATATATCTGCATTTTATCTTCAGGTTCAAAATTTAAAATCATTTGCAAAAATCTTGGGTACATCAAAAATTTATGTTTTGCATTTTTGACATTTGCAACCATGCCATCAAAAATCAATTTTGAAAAATTAAAAGGCCGTCCAAGTGCAAGACAGACCAATGCAGAAGCAATGTTGCTTCCAAACTGATCCCATCCACCACTCTTAGGACTTAGGCAATGGAGCAAATGATGAAGTAAAAACCGCCACTGTGGTGTAAAATAGCTTTTCCAAAAAGTAAAGGTGCCATCAGTGGGACATCCTATAGTTCTCATACCCGCAAAAAGGTCATTATTGGACAATATGGATTCCCCTGAAGCATCACCCAATTGGAGACTACTCCTAATGGAGGCTTCAGTAATGGTAAAGTCATGGGTGTTAATTGTTGCCCGTAGCTGTGGTGTACCATTAGCTAGGGTTTCATAGGTCACAGACCCCCAAAATTGCTTAACAATAGATGCATAAATAGTAGGATTTGCAGTTAAAGCGTACCGAAGGTTAGAACCTTTCAAGAAATCTACTATCTGCTCAAAGCCGTCACTTTGGTTTGGTTTCTTCAAGAAACCAACTTGATTGTGCTTGTCCTAAAACTTTAGTGAAGCCTTTGATGAGAGAATGTGTTGGTCCACGAATTGTATGTGGATCTCTAAGTAGTCTTGAATACCTAGTAGATAGTTGGGATAAATCCAAACCAATCTAAGTGAGAAACCCTAGACAATTGTTAATGTTAATGCGGAATCTTAACAAGAACAATGAAGAACACACAGAGATAACACTAACTTCGTATATTACTTTTAATCACAATAGTGAAACTCGTACAACTCACACACGAAATTAACAATCTTAGGGATCTTTTTATAACACAAGGAAACCCTAATACTAACCAACTAAGAAGATATTCACAAATCTTCTATAAAGATACTTACACGTTTTGTATCTTTTCCTAACTTATCTCTAACAGACTTTCCTAACTTCACAACCAGACTTAACATTATAAGTCAACCAGACTTAAACATACTACCAGACTTAACTTTGCATTACCAGAACTAATTACAAAGACAGACCTAACTCTGATATATTACCAGACCTAAGTTGTCTTCTCTTGAATCGTATCATAATTCCCAACAATCCTCCCCTAACTTGATCTTCATGCTCCATGAACTTCAAGTTCTTCTGATTAAGCTTTCTGAGGATTGAATCTTGAACACTTTGAATTGTATTTAGGTCTTGTATCTTTCTAGCAGCTTGAATCTTGATAAGCTCTTCTGATATGGTCTTTGCAGCAACATGGACTATATGTACATCAAATTCATTTAAGTTCCAGACTATTCTCATCACTTCCAAATGTGTTACCATCTGTGAGAGGTGAATCATTGAAAATGTAATGGATTTGAAATCTCTTTACCAATAGCCATTACCACTGGAGTAGCCAATGTTTTGGTGTGTAAGACCATGGTACATTAATAACCATATGATTTTTAGCAAATCATCAGCTTATCAACGGATTTGTTAAGTCTTTACCAAAAGCCGTTTGCTTCTGGACTAGCCAATTCTTTGATGGAAAAGCACCTCATCATGGTGAATTGATTACCATTTATGGTTTTCCACAGCCTTTACCACAAGCCATAACCTTGTGGGCTAGCCAACTCTTCACTTATCTTAGATATGGTGAGTTGAATACCATACAATTTTTGGCAAATTGTCAGCCATAAACGGATTTGAGCAATCTTTACCTGTTAGTCGTTTGCTCAGGATTAGCCAGTCCTTGTGTTGATGAGACAAGGTGGACTGATAACCTTTTGTTGTGTTAGTGCAAAGCACCTCCACCAAGTGAGAAGTTCCAATAGTCTCACTTAACAACTTGTGAAAATTCTTTCAAACATCCTCAAGCTACATCCCTTAATGACTGCAATTTTATTAAGTCCAATATCTACTCATATACATCATCCTTCTTCACAGAAGATAACATTTTGTTTAACATATCTTTGCAAACACTTGATGACAGAGGATATTCCACTTCTGCAAGCATATAAATATCACCATCTTTAACAGATAAACAATGTACCTTGCAGTTACAGAAGTAGGTCCAGCTGGTGATCTTCTGCTATTCAGGGAGTTTCCGCACAATATTAGACTCAGTTGGTGGCTCAAACATTACTTTCAAGTTTCCCCAAAAGACTCTTGTAACATCATCTTCAGGTGGATTATCTCCAAATTTGATGTTCACCACCTTGTATAGTTCCTTTAAATCCTCCCTGCTTATATCATGTAAAATAGCAGCAAAATTCATATACATAATATTAGAATAATCTTCCCTAATAATCATATATGAAGCTCTTTCTCCAAATCATAACAATTTTATAGTTAACAATCTTAGCAGGTTTCTTTGAGCTTTCAATTGTTCCCATAGTGGCTCCTTCAGATGAAGGTTCTTCCTCAGATTCCTCTTCAACAACCACTTTCTTGGATTTACTTTTTCTTTCCAAACCTTTTCTTCTTTGAAACACAATAGGCTTTACTACTTCAGCTTGCACTTCTTCTGATGACTTCTCAACTTCAGGTTGTGTGTCAACCATTTTATCAGGTTCAATAACAAGCTTAGTCTCTTTAATCTTCCTGCCCTGAAAACAATATTTCTGTACATCATCATAATCAACAGCTTTATAACCTTGATCTCTCTCAAATGCTTTGAGATATGCAATATGAATCTCCTCATATGACTTCCCTTTCATTTGTTCCAAAGATAGATGCATTTGATTCTTTAGATACATCTTCATATCATGTTTCTTTTCTGCAATAGTCATCTTCTTGGGAATCTTTGATTTCTTCTGAAGCTTGAACTTTTCTAAGAATCCACCCAATGTATCATCATTGTTTCTTGCATTTATGAAGTCAGCTAATTGTTTGGCTCGTTCATCAGCAGTTAAACCTTCAACAGTTAGAAGCTCCTTATATTTTGCTCTTACTTCATCATCAACATTGAGCAGCTTTGTAAAATCATCAGATTCTTCAGCCAATTGTCTTGCATAAATTGCATCTAGCCTCTTTTGTCTCTCTTCATCAACAATGTCTTGTGCCTTGATCCTCTCAATTTCAGCCTCAGATGCTAGTTCTTCTCTTGTTTTGCTCTTAGACTTCTTTGGCTTTGAAGTTTCATCCACAACCTGTTTTCCTTTTCTTTGTGCACATTGTTGCTCTTCATTACCAGAACTAAGTTCATTACCAGACTCTAAAGAACCAGACTTTCCTTCACCAGACTTTTCATCAGACATTGTCCCAAACTTTTCAATCTCTTCCTCAGCAGACAAAATTAACCTTCTTCTCTTTCTATCCTGTTTAATTTTGCCCATGGATTGAGCCAAAGTTTCTGCTACTTCCAGTGTCTCTGGACTGATGGTGGTGACATTGTCCTGAACTAGAGGTTCTTGAATTGGTGTTTGAAGAATATTTTCTTGTTCTTGTTCCAAATTCCTCCCCTGTTTGGAAGAATTTTCAGCTTCTCCCTCCTCATCATCAAAAGAAACACCCTTTTTCTTCTTTGCCACTCCCATTTTCTTTACTTTTTGCACCAAAGTCACGTAAGCTTTTCTGAGTGCCTCATTAGACTTTTCCAAAATGGCTATCTTCTTTTGCAGTTGAGGAACTATGATGAGAAGATTTTCCACAGTTATGGGTGCATGTTCCTCCTCCCTTGCAGGACTTGGAACATTTGGTTGTGAAGGTGAAGATTGTTGGATAGGTGTAGGTAATCTTTCAGCAGATGGTGAGGGACCTGGTTGAGATGATGGAGTTGGGGTAGATGCAGGTGTAGCAGACCTAGATGATGCTTGGGCTTGTTCTTCATCAGGTATCACTTGTGCAGCTCCAGATGTACCTGCATTGTTAGTACCAAGCATAGCAGCAAGCAAAGGTCTATGTGTCCCTTGAAAACCCCTTTTTATATTTGCAAAAAGTTTTGGAGTAAAGGCCACACAGATGTAAGGCACTTTATCCTTAGTTTCATAATTCAAGACCATTTGCAAAAATCGTGGATACATTAAAAATTTTGGGTCCTTAGCATGTAACCACTGTGAAAAATCCCTTATTTAAATAAACTATCTCTCGGAATATTTATCCTTTTCTACGTGTAAATTTTTTTTTTTTTAATTTTGATTGTGACTATTATCTTATGTGATGGAGATCACATCCCGAATAACCGTGCTTGCAACTGATTTCGTATTTAAATAAGTAAACATCTTTAATCTGGAATATTATAAGATTTCACTTATCACTTTACGTTATTTCGTTAATAGATATTTAAAACTGAACATTCCTTAACTAATGATAATTTTATAAAACTCTAAAATACCATAACAACATTTATGAACAATAAAACCCTAAAAATACTAAAGTACAAATTATATGATTAATGTACAAGTGTCTAAAGCGTAGAAACCCTAATTCCATAATAACTACCGGTAAAACCCTAATTTCAAGTAATTATGATTTTATGTACAAAACTTACAAAACCTAATTTATTTATATAAGATTTTATAAAATATAAATGTACAAGTTATTTAAAGTCAATGTACAAGTCCTTTATGCATAAAACCATTTATTTATAAAATCTTTAATAAAACCTTAACTATATTTATTTAAAAGTATAATTCACAAGTTTTCATATACAAGCCTTAAAAATTAATTTTTCTAAACTCATTAAATAAAAGTACAAGTCTTCTAAACTAAGGTACAAATCTTTAAAGCATGAAAACTAATTATTTATAAAACTTTATAAAAACTTAATGTTTTAAAGATATAAAATGTAATAATTTTATATATTAACCTTTGAAATGAGTTTATTTATTTATAAAATAAATGTACAAGTCCTTAAAACTTAATGTACAACCCTCTAATGCACAAAAACATAAAAATATATTTTATCACTTAAAAACTTTAATAAAAATTATATAAAAATTATATAAACTAAGTAATGACTAAAGTTATATTTTTCATAATTTCTAAACCCTAGTACAATCTCTCTAAACCTAAAATACAAATCTCCAATACACCAAATTGAATTCTCTTATTTTACTCTAAATCGACATTTATAAAAATTTAATTAGAAAACCCTAAATTAATACCTAGATAATTTATAAGCTTTAAAAACCTAACTAAATCATAACCCTAAAATACCATGTGTCTAAATATAATGTACAACCCTTGAAGCCCTATTCGAAATCCCTTTCCCCCTCCTAACCGGATCCCAACTACAAACCTAGTTCTTCATGTAGCCTTCACCAAATAAGCTTCCCTTAGATTTCCCTCCTCCTCCATCACCCATGACATCACCTTGAAAGCCACATGTATGATCTCTAAACCTCCACCTCATTCCCTCCTCCATAGCATACATGGCAAAGCCCCCTCCTTACACTTGTATTACACTTGGCACCACCATGAAGTTACCACATCAACACCCATAACCTGAAAACCCTAAACTCCTTCTTATATAAACGGCAACCTAGTTTCACTCCTTCCACACACCAAATTCGACCCATAGCTTCTCAACTTATTCCCACTTCACTCGAACCACACCAGACAACATCCAGTTCCATTTTCACAGCCCAATCATACTCTCAATAAGACCCTAGTAAGCAAGAAGAAGAGAATAACAAAAGTCGAGCCTATTCCTATTCCTAAAACCCTAGCGAGCCCAACCTAAGTAAGTATTATTAACCCTTTTAAATTCAGTTTATTTACTTTATGTATCATTAAAAACGTCATTAAGAAATCACTAAAATGAAATAAGATCAAAAACATTAAGTTTTCTTTTCCTTTTAAACCTTCTGTTCTAGCAGTAAACCAAAAACCCTCTAGATGTTTGAATTTTAGTAAAAACAAAACCAAGATCAGTAAAACATGTTAAAAGATATCAAATATAATCATATCATGTACAAAAATATAGTTACGAACGTTTGAAAACACAAAAACCCAATCGGGTTTGTTTTCCTGTTTTGTGTCGAGCAGAAAGTAGTCCAGAGGCCCTACTTTTGACCTGAAAATCGACCATCAAAGGACCTCTATAAAATCTAATTTTTAATATTTAGATAGACCACCTAGCAAACTAATGTTAGGAAAAAGAATTTCGGAAAATGGTTAAGATTTGAAAAAGTTATCAAGCTCTAAAGATTGCCCACTATCGCTAGAGTAAAAACTTAGATAATCAGTTATTTTGTTTTCTATTTTACTCGACCAGCCACCTAACTTCTAGCCTATAGATCGACCATCTAGGAACCATTATAAATTCTGATTTTTGATGTCAACATAGGCCAACCAGCAAAGAAAATTTAGGAAGAGAAATCATTAAAAATGATTGAGTTTTTATAAAGATATCGAGTCTAAAAAAATTTGCCTTTTATCGCTACTAATGACAAAGTAAATGATCAGATATTAGTTTTCCAGTTTTATCGCCCAACTCACCAATTTCCAACTAGTTCTTCGACCCATAGACCTTCACTAAAAATGTTACGATTTTGGGATATTAAGATCGACCTAGCAAAGATGATTTAGAAGAAAGAATCAATGAAAATTATCAACTGAGTCGAAAGTTATCTAAAACCAAAGTTTGCTTCATATCGCTAGGACTAGGACCTAATATTACCAGTTAATACTTTTCAACTTTCTCATTCGACCTGCCCAACTTTCAATCTATTTTTCGACCACCAAAGTATTTTCAAAAATCACGAAACTTAGTATGTTTTAAGTCCACCCAGTAGACTTTAAATAGAAAGAAAAATTTGGAAAAACCGTCAAGTGGTTTGAAAGATAACTAGGTCCAAAGTTTGCCCCATCAATGGGATTTAAAAATCAAAATCCAGTTTTATTAAAAATCTCTTCACTCACTCGACTTTAAAACCATATTTCGACCATCTATATGATTTTTAAAATAACGGGATTTGGCATATATAGAGTCGACCTGGCTAGCTGTTGATAGGAGCTAAGAACATGTAAAATCATCTAGTATTCGCTAAGATATTTGAACTCAAAACTTTAGCCATTCACATATTTCATGTGTTTTTTTTTTTTAACTAGTTAGAGTTTTAAGGGCCGATTTTGTAAATAACTTATATTAAGGACTATTTTTGACAATAACAAATAAAAAGGGGTGAAATTGTTATTTTTAAACTTAAGGGTAGAAACTGTCATTTTCTAAAAGTCCGGGGTATAAACTGTCATTTGACCAAACCTTAGGGATTAAAGAGTAATTTTTCGTAACTAATAATTTTATCATTTTTACTTTTATTTTCCGACCTAATAATCGTAATACGTTTATTTTATTTACGAACCAACGAACATAGGATATAATAAACGAATAAACAAACATAAGAACAAAAGAAGTAAATAACGAAACGAAACGAATAAAAGAATTATAATCATCAGAAATGGTTACTAAATATTGACATAACCAACCCAGGTTGCAAGCCGGAGACGTTTATCAACTGTACTTCATTTTGTTTTCCATCCAGATTGTCCAGGTGAGTTTATAGTCCCACTTTTCTTACTTACGTGTTTTCCAAATATGTGGGGAGATACATGCTATTAAATCGAACACAAGTATTTTCCTGATTGTTATTGCACTAGGCTAACTGTTCGTTATTATTGAGATTGAATTATTTATTTAAAAGACCCTCATATCATGCACCATTAGTCACCTGCTGGGTGAGCGCGAATATGTGAATAGATCTATTGGCCTGACGACCCATTTGTTCTAACCGGATGGATATCTTCGTGGTAGCCGGTTAGGCAGATGCATTATATTTGATATCTTTAACTCGGGGGCGAGACCACTCTCATTTCAATCATGTTTGTGGAATCTGGAAACTGTTAACGCATTGCGTGTCATGAGGTTTAGTGCAATATTTTTGAATTACGATATAACTGATTTCTCATATTTTGGCTTGTGTTCAACTGATTATAATTTTAAACACTATAGATTCACTCAACCTTTGTGTTGACTTTTTAAGCATGTTTATCTCAGGTATTTAGAAGTATGGATATTGGCACGGAGCGGCAGTGGACTTTCTTCTTAAAATAAAAGAGTGTCCACTTTGTTATCATTCAAAGAATAATGTAATTTTTATCATGTATTTCTGAACCTCCCTCTGGGACCTATCTTATGTACTCTGATATTAAATAAATGAATGATAACAATTTTTATTTAAAAACGTCTCTTTTCGAGTCGTTTTCTATTTCCATGACTGTGAACCATGAAGTAGCACCCCAAGCTTATATTCCGCTGCGTAATCCGAAAATGGGGGTGTTACAGATTGGTATCAGAGCTTGTGGTTATAGAGAACCAAATGTTTTCAAACATTGGACTATAACCGGTTTACATAAAAACTTAACCAAAGTCCTCCGTGCCACGCCGTTACTGAAACGTTATTGGTATGTAAGTTATTGATTATAGTTTAAACTACATAATGAGATGTTTATAACTATAAAGTGGTTACAGAAATCCTGATTCCCCTATCCAATCTATTCCTCTCATGTCTAGGCTAGGACATCAAGATGAAACCCTACTTAGAGCCTTATCCATTTAGGATCCTTTATACTAAACTTCGTACTCTTGATATTTCTACATTTCACCTTTAGTTTCTTTCCCTAATATTATTAATTTCTTATAATAATTTCTTATAATTATTATTTGTAAATTATTACGGTACCATGTCTCCCGAAACCCCTAAAGTTAATCAAACCACCCCAAACCTCACTCTAGATAACAGTCCTTCCCACAAACTCCAACCATAGACAACCACTCAACCCGTAACATAATAAGTGACGGAAACTAGGACCACTATTGAAAACACGGAACCCAAGTATCCATATTAGAGACACAAAAATTCTTAACCTACCACATGCTATGTTAATAAGAGACGTTGCATTAATTGTTTTGGTAAAACAATTAATCTAGTTATTAATATCATGCTATAACCCAACATACCAAGACCTACCTAGACTAGGCTATAACCAATAGAAATTCCCTCTAGGATAAATTTCGGAAGAGAACTTGATGAATGAAGAGAAAGTCGCTGAACCTTAGCTTTTATTAGTTTGTTCCTTACCCAGAATAAATATACATCCTCATCAGCATGATTGTCAAACTGAAAAGTTAACTCAGAAGAGTTTCTGGTACCCACTAAATCAGATTTATACCTATCAGCTTCTGTACAATATCTTGGCCACGAGATATGTATCATAAATATGACGCTTATACTAATCTGTTATATATATAACAAATTAGTACAAGTTATTTATGACTATAAGTGGTTTTGATTTTGTTGCTGTATATGGTATCGGTTGATGTGGACCAGTGATGATCATCTCACCTACACGTATGATATTTGGACATGTTGTGACCTTATGATTATCATGAGTTGTACCTTGATAATCTAACATGGACAAAATATAAACGCATGTCTTATTTTGGTAATAATAAAACCTAGGAAGAATAACCAAACCTACCATAAACCATACCCTAGGAATTAAGCAAAATCACCAAAAGCAAAAACTCAATGATAGAAAAACCATCATCTTAATCTAAGGATTCCCGACCTAGAAATTAAACAAGGTGCTATGTCTAGGAGAAAGGACTTTAAGAGAAAACTTGATGATAAGAAAACCCTAAAATCAATAGGAAAACCAAGGCCGGTGTAAAAGAAAACTAGAACTTATTAAGAAATCTCAACCATATCCTAGAATGACTTAGAATTTAAATCCCTGTAGGAGATAAATAAATTAAGGTTTAGAAACACTCTAAGTTGTAATCCCTTTTCAAATCTTACTTGGGTTACGATGGATGTGACCTAAGTAAAACAACTACTTTCCTGCTATATAAACCCTCATTTTGTAAAACTCCATAATAAATTCAGCTTCTATTTCATCTATTCTGCCCATAGGTATTTCGTAGCCATCCACTATTATACCATTAGGAATTAGGTTTACTCCTAACCAAATCAATAGACGAATCTACCCTGTAGGATCCTTAGACAAACTTTAAGATTTATTTCGAGGATTACCTTAGTATAACCATAGGAATTCTTGACCTACCACCGTAGTATGAATAAAAATCTTCTTAATCTTTTGAAAAATATTTATGAAGGCATTTTATAAAAACAAAACGTTGAACACCATCTAAAACAATTTGAAAAAAAAAATATATATATATATAAAATACCACCACAACTGGACCAAATATCACATCATTCGGTCCTCAGTTTTGCATAGTCTGGCCAACTATGTCTAAACTAGGAAGAATCATGTCATAATTGGCACAGTTATCTTTTCAAATTTTCTAATAACAATTTTCATTCCAAAGCAAAATATTGAAAAATCTTTCATAACATATCACTTTTGATTTGATATAATAAAAGCCTACCACTACTACTCATTACCACTAGGATAGGAAATTAACAAGAATTGAGGATAGAAAAACCTTAGGAATTATGATAAACCCAAAACAATACAAATTTCATTAGGAATCTTGGAAGATAAAACATAGTTAACAACGGAAATACTAAAATTACAAGGATTACATAATTTCATTAAGGATTACCTAGGAAACATACAAAAACCTAATAAAAGACATAGATATTACAATTTAAACTAGGAATCATGAAAATTCATACAAAGCGAAATCACTAGCATCGGAAGTACTAAGGTTACAATGATTACAAGATAGGGAATAGATTCGCTAATAGGTTGACCCATCATAAAAACAAGGATCGCCACCAACATCACAATAGCTAGAGCCACAACAGGATGAAGAATCTTGACTATCCTGCGTAGTAAGTACCACGAGACTAAATATTAGGCATAAGAATAAATAAGCTTTATTTGAGGATTACATAGAAAAACAACCCTTACCCCCATATCTTGTCAACCCCGATAGCAAAGACCACAATAGGCATAAGGACCGTTAGGACATAAACTAGGAACGCATGATCTTCGTTCGGTACATAAGCCAAATAGGAAACTGCAAGGACCACGTAGACGATCGCTAAGAATGTAACGAGGTGCGGCATTTTGAGGTTTTTAGAAGAGAATTTGATGATAAAAGAATGAGGATTAGAAATGAGGTATTTATGGGGAGAATATAGCCGTTAATTTCACTATTGAAATTCGACCGTTGCACAGTAACTCATTAGGTGGTAAAACATTCAAATTTAATTCATCCAGTAGGAAAAAGACTGACCAAACTACGTTCCCTTAGGTATCGAATAAAAATTCCTAGACAACTCTTTTAGGCCAAAACTATAATTAAGGATTTAGCAGTGAAATAATATTTTGGAGACATAGGACGTAAGAATAAAATAATATAATATTATTTTATTTTTAACTTGAGGCATTTTAAGCATATCAAACTCCTATCGCACCCTATTCTCATATTCCCTATCTAGGTTAGAAATCTAGGCCTGATTATCCCTATACTTCATTTTCCAAATTTCCACACCCAACGTAAACTGAATCTCGGGACGAGATTCCCTTGACGGTGGGTGACTGTAACCACTGTGAAAAATCCCTTATTTAAATAAACTATCTCTCGGAATATTTATCCTTTTCTACGTGTAAATTTTTTTTTTTTTAATTTTGATTGTGACTATTATCTTATGTGATGGAGATCACATCCCGAATAACCGTGCTTGCAACTGATTTCGTATTTAAATAAGTAAACATCTTTAATCTGGAATATTATAAGATTTCACTTATCACTTTACGTTATTTCGTTAATAGATATTTAAAACTGAACATTCCTTAACTAATGATAATTTTATAAAACTCTAAAATACCATAACAACATTTATGAACAATAAAACCCTAAAAATACTAAAGTACAAATTATATGATTAATGTACAAGTGTCTAAAGCGTAGAAACCCTAATTCCATAATAACTACCGGTAAAACCCTAATTTCAAGTAATTATGATTTTATGTACAAAACTTACAAAACCTAATTTATTTATATAAGATTTTATAAAATATAAATGTACAAGTTATTTAAAGTCAATGTACAAGTCCTTTATGCATAAAACCATTTATTTATAAAATCTTTAATAAAACCTTAACTATATTTATTTAAAAGTATAATTCACAAGTTTTCATATACAAGCCTTAAAAATTAATTTTTCTAAACTCATTAAATAAAAGTACAAGTCTTCTAAACTAAGGTACAAATCTTTAAAGCATGAAAACTAATTATTTATAAAACTTTATAAAAACTTAATGTTTTAAAGATATAAAATGTAATAATTTTATATATTAACCTTTGAAATGAGTTTATTTATTTATAAAATAAATGTACAAGTCCTTAAAACTTAATGTACAACCCTCTAATGCACAAAAACATAAAAATATATTTTATCACTTAAAAACTTTAATAAAAATTATATAAAAATTATATAAACTAAGTAATGACTAAAGTTATATTTTTCATAATTTCTAAACCCTAGTACAATCTCTCTAAGCCTAAAATACAAATCTCCAATACACCAAATTGAATTCTCTTATTTTACTCTAAATCGACATTTATAAAAATTTAATTAGAAAACCCTAAATTAATACCTAGATAATTTATAAGCTTTAAAAACCTAACTAAATCATAACCCTAAAATACCATGTGTCTAAATATAATGTACAACCCTTGAAGCCCTATTCGAAATCCCTTTTCCCCCTCCTAACCGGATCCCAACTACAAACCTAGTTCTTCATGTAGCCTTCACCAAATAAGCTTCCCTTAGATTTCCCTCCTCCTCCATCACCCATGACATCACCTTGAAAGCCACATGTATGATCTCTAAACCTCCACCTCATTCCCTCCTCCATAGCATACATGGCAAAGCCCCCTCCTTACACTTGTATTACACTTGGCACCACCATGAAGTTACCACATCAACACCCATAACCTGAAACCCTAAACTCCTTCTTATATAAAAGGCAACCTAGTTTCACTCCTTCCACATACCAAATTCGACCCACAGCTTCTCAACTTATTCCCACTTCACTCGAACCACACCAGACAACATCCAGTTCCATTTTCACAGCCCAATCATACTCTCAATAAG
This sequence comes from Artemisia tridentata subsp. tridentata, assembly GCA_021014915.2. Classification (NCBI taxonomy): domain Eukaryota; kingdom Viridiplantae; phylum Streptophyta; class Magnoliopsida; order Asterales; family Asteraceae; genus Artemisia; species Artemisia tridentata. Next base: position 304,980,460 of record CP139508.1, read on the forward strand.
ACCCTAGTAAGCAAGAAGAAGAGAATAACAAAAGTCGAGCCTATTCCTATTCCTAAAACCCTAGCGAGCCCAACCTAAGTAAGTATTATTAACCCTTTTAAATTCAGTTTATTTACTTTATGTATCATTAAAAACGTCATTAAGAAATCACTAAAATGAAATAAGATCAAAAACATTAAGTTTTCTTTTCCTTTTAAACCTTCTGTTCTAGCAGTAAACCAAAAACCCTCTAGATGTTTGAATTTTAGTAAAAACAAAACCAAGATCAGTAAAACATGTTAAAAGATATCAAATATAATCATATCATGTACAAAAATATAGTTACGAATGTTTGAAAACACAAAAACCCAATCGGGCTTGTTTTCCTGTTTTGTGTCGAGCAGAAAGTAGTCCAGAGGCCCTACTTTTGACCTGAAAATCGACCATCAAAGGACCTCTATAAAATCTAATTTTTAATATTTAGATAGACCACCTAGCAAACTAATGTTAGGAAAAAGAATTTCGGAAAATGGTTAAGATTTGAAAAAGTTATCAAGCTCTAAAGATTGCCCACTATCGCTAGAGTAAAAACTTAGATAATCAGTTATTTTGTTTTCTATTTTACTCGACCAGCCACCTAACTTCTAGCCTATAGATCGACCATCTAGGAACCATTATAAATTATGATTTTTGATGTCAACATAGGCCACCCAGCAAAGAAAATTTAGGAAGAGAAATCATTAAAAATGATTGAGTTTTTATAAAGATATCGAGTCTAAAAAAATTTGCCTTTTATCGCTACTAATGACAAAGTAAATGATCAGATATTAGTTTTCCAGTTTTATCGCCCAACTCACCAATTTCCAACTAGTTCTTCGACCCATAGACCTTCACTAAAAATGTTAGGATTTTGGGATATTAAGATCGACCTAGCAAAGATGATTTAGAAGAAAGAATCAATGAAAATTATCAACTGAGTCGAAAGTTATCTAAAACCAAAGTTTGCTTCATATCGCTAGGACTAGGACCTAATATTACCAGTTAATACTTTTCAACTTTCTCATTCGACCTGCCCAACTTTCAATCTATTTTTCGACCACCAAAGTATTTTCAAAAATCACGAAACTTAGTATGTTTTAAGTCCACCCAGTAGACTTTAAATAGAAAGAAAAATTTGGAAAAACCGTCAAGTGGTTTGAAAGATAACTAGGTCCAAAGTTTGCCCCATCGATGGGATTTAAAAATCAAAATCCAGTTTTATTAAAAATCTCTTCACTCACTCGACTTTAACACCATATTTCGACCATCTATCTGATTTTTAAAATAACGGGATTTGGCATATATAGAGTCGACCTGGCTAGCTGTTGATAGGAGCTAAGAACATGTAAAATCATCTAGTATTCGCTAAGATATTTGAACTCAAAACTTTAGCCATTCACATATTTCATGTGTTTTTTTTTTTTTTTAACTAATTAGAGTTTTAAGGGCCGATTTTGTAAATAACTTATATTAAGGACTATTTTTGACAATAACAAATAAAAAGGGGTGAAATTGTTATTTTTAAACTTAAGGGTAGAAACTGTCATTTTCTAAAAGTCCGGGGTATAAACTGTCATTTGACCAAACCTTAGGGATTAAAGAGTAATTTTTCGTAACTAATAATTTTATCATTTTTACTTTTATTTTCCGACCTAATAATCGTAATACGTTTATTTTATTTATGAACCAACGAACATAGGATATAATAAACGAATAAACAAACATAAGAACAAAAGAAGTAAATAACGAAACGAAACGAATAAAAGAATTATAATCATCAGAAATGGTTACTAAATATTGACATAACCAACCCAGGTTGCAAGCCGGAGACGTTTATCAACTGTACTTCATTTTGTTTTCCATCCAGATTGTCCAGGTGAGTTTATAGTCCCACTTTTCTTACTTACGTGTTTTCCAAATATGTGGGGAGATACATGCTATTAAATCGAACACAAGTATTTTCCTGATTGTTATTGCACTAGGCTAACTGTTCGTTATTATTGAGATTGAATTATTTATTTAAAAGACCCTCATATCATGCACCATTAGTCACCTGCTGGGTGAGCGCGAATATGTGAATAGATCTATTGGCCTGACGACCCATTTGTTCTAACCGGATGGATATCTTCGTGGTAGCCGGTTAGGCAGATGCATTATATTTGATATCTTTAACTCGGGGGCGAGACCACTCTCATTTCAATCATGTTTGTGGAATCTGGAAACTGTTAACGCATTGCGTGTCATGAGGTTTAGTGCAATATTTTTGAATTACGATATAACTGATTTCTCATATTTTGGCTTGTGTTCAACTGATTATAATTTTAAACACTATAGATTCACTCAACCTTTGTGTTGACTTTTTAAGCATGTTTATCTCAGGTATTTAGAAGTATGGATATTGGCACGGAGCGGCAGTGGACTTTCTTCTTAAAATAAAAGAGTGTCCACTTTGTTATCATTCAAAGAATAATGTAATTTTTATGTATTTCTGAACCTCCCTCTGGGACCTATCTTATGTACTCTGATATTAAATAAATGAATGATAACAATTTTTATTAAAAACGTCTCTTTTCGAGTCGTTTTCTATTTCCATGACTGTGAACCATGAAGTAGCACCCCAAGCTTATATTCCGCTGCGTAATCCGAAAATGGGGGTGTTACATTAAAAATTTAGGGTCCTTAGCATTTTTCACCATTCCTTCAAAAATTAGTTTTGAAAAATTAAATTTCCTTCCAAGTGATAAACAGACCAATGCAGAAGCAATTCTGCTTCCAAATTGATCCCATCCACCACTCTTGGGACTTAAGCTCTAAAGTAAATGATGTACTAAAAACCTCCACTGTGGTGTAAAATGACTTTTCCAAAAGGTAAAACTTCCATCAATGGGGTACCCAATGTTATTCAATCCCTCCAAAATATCATCACCTGGCAAATCAAAGTCCCCTGAAGCATCATCCAATTGAATACTTCCTCTAATGGAGGCTTCAGTAATGGTAAAACCATTTTTATCAATAATTGCCCTTAAACATGGTGTCCCATCATCAAGAGTCTCAGAGGTAACCGACCTCCAGAACTGCTTAACAAGGGACTGATAAATAGTAGGATTATGAATTAATGAATAACAAATGTAAGAACCTTTTAGAAAATCCACAATCTCCTCAAAACCTGCACTTTGATCTGGCTTCTTCAAGAAACCAACTTGATTATGCTTGTCAACAAACTTGAGGTTAGCCATGGATGAGTTAATGATTTAGGTCTGGTTGATTGGAAGGGTAGGGTTTTGAAAATATTTGCGTATAAACAGAGTCGTGAGTTCAAAATAAAGATGATTTAAATTTGGAAGCAAATAAAGAATAAAAGGAGATAAAGTATATCAAATTTTAATCTTATATACTTCATAAATATCTCTTTTTACCGAAAATAGTGCAACGGTAATATTTTAGATAAATCTTTATTACTCTTACAAGATCTAACGGTCATAAATTTAACACTACTCGACTTAAAATGGTGAACCAGGCCGAATCATAAACTTACCAGACCTAACCAAAAGAGTGGACTTACACACTGATTTTAGCGAATGCAAGGCTTTACATCATCTCATTCCAATCTTTTCTGCAAAAATTAGTTTAACAACAAGAAAAGGGAGACTAAAACCAATCTTTGCAAGACACACAAGCTACCAGATTTAACACTTAAGTTTACCCGATTTAAAAACTTGTAAAACTTGTACATTTGGCTCCCCTTAAATGTACATTACCTCCCCTTAAGTGTAAATCCCCCCCCTTTTTTTTTTTTTTTTTTTTTTTTTTTTTTTTTTTTAATTAATTTAACATAGATACTTAACCAAAATAAGAACTGTGGTCAACTTTCCAAAAGTACAATTAATAACTCTTTGCCTGCAAGTATTAACCCATACACCAACCGAGCATTAAATGGTATTAAACCTTGATTTTCCCTATAAAACCACCCATTGTTTTATCACAAAACCATCACAAACCAAAAGAAAAACCTTATAAATATAATGGATCCTTCCAACTCAGAAATCATAGAGATTTCATCCGATTCTTCTTGGGATCCAAATGGCTCATCTTCTGATTCATCATCAGGAGGATGGGGTGGATACTTCCCACCAGGGTATTCTTCAATCACAAGAAACAAGACATTAAGAGAATCAACTCTTAAGCAATTGCTAGCTGCTTATGATCTTACTGAAAATGAACCAGAAGATGAAGCACCAAAGACTTCAAATCCAATTCCCCCTTCTTATGTAGATGATAGAAGTTCTGAAGAAGAAGACCCCGCAAATGATGATGAAGTGACTTTTCCTTCAAAGGTTGTGCCATCCTTGAGGAGTGGTTCTATACCACGTCCACCACCAAGCAGCCTGATTCTTGGACTTCCATGCCCAAAAGCATGGAATTAGTTTGGTGGCAGAGGAGCCAAGAAGACCATTCCTGACTTCATGAACAAAGGGAAACAGAAAATATAGGTGGTGTTGTTTGGCTGGTTTATGTTAAAGCTTTTGTCTTATGTTGCATCGTAAATTGCATCCTTGAATGCAATCACTTGTTTATAAATAAAAAGCTCCATGGTTTTGTTGTTTTAATTTTCCACATATGAATCACTTGCAATAGAGAAGAGTTAACAACTGCAAAACAAAGTTAAGCACAAAATACCAAAAACAAACATACTATGGAAAGTAGAAAACCATTAACTATTGAAAATAAGAATAACCATTTAGAGCAGCAAGACTGAAAACAAACAAGTATACAAACTATACAGAGTTAAGAAAGAGAAATCAGTTTTTCTTAACAACCCAGGCCTGTGTGGGCTTGAGTCCTCTCTGTGGAGCAGCATACTTAAAGGTTTTGTATGAACTTGCTCCAGTGAAACTATGTTTGGACTTATAGGTATATTTATTTTTAAATGGATTCCAAGCCCAACAATCTGAGAGGTTATCAGCGAACCCCATTTGAATTTAGGATAATTACCAAAATAGCCCAAACACAAATGGGCGGTTCCTATCTAACCCGAAATCCGAAAATAATTGTGTTGCCCAGGGCAACCGGCATTTTTGGGCAACGAAGGATTTCCTGTGTATTTTTTGGCAACAATCGCCCTTTTTTGGGCAACTGGGGCATTGCCAGGGCACCGGGGTAGAAATATCCATTGGGTTTGGGCTATTTTAGTAATTATCCGAACCCCCATTTGAATTTATTTGATTTTCAACTGGTCTTCTCACAGGTGAATGAGGTTTATACAAATTATTTCTTTGAAAATTTGCATTCACCTGTGGTTTTTGAAATGGTTGTTTGGGTCTCACATAGCCAGTGTTCACATTAGGCCTCATAAAATTACCATTTTTACTATTCACATTAAAGTTCCTGTAGCCAGACCTAAAATTTTGTCTACCAGAATTAACATAAGAGTTAGGTCTGGTAGAGTTATCGAGTTGGACAGGTCTGGGAACAAACTGGTTGGCATGATTAATTCTACTAGCATTATTCCAAACTGGTTTATTTGAACCATGACCCATATTAACATTAATTCTCTTTTGCTCAGCCTCTCTCTTCATTCTCTTTTCATGGAAGTCACAATCTCTTATTAAATGACTCAAACTTCCACACACAAAACATCTTTTAGGAGCATAAGTGTAACTACTCCTACTTTCTCTGTGAACACTATTGCTTCTAGGTGACTCACTCATTTTAACAGATGCCCTAGGAGTTTTTATGTGATTGACAAAACTAGGTTTGACTGTCTCAGGCTTTGGTTTAGTCACTACAGGTTCAGTTACAACAGGTTCACACTTCTTAACAACCTTAGGTTCAGGATTCTCTTTTACCTCACTTTTTGACTCAGACTTAGAGTGATCAGAGGAACCATCAATAGATCCTTTAGAGTCATTGGATTGACAAGAAGAATACTTACTGGTTTTGTCCTCTAAGGTGGTTGATTCAGGCAGTTGAGGACCTTTCTTACCATACACAAAGAGTGAATCATCCAACTCTTCTTTTTCAAGAGGAGTATAGTCATCACTCAATGGTGGTGGTACTCCCTTAAAGTCACCAGTCTTAACAAACCTATTATATAAAGGCTTATCAGTATAGTCCTCTTCTTTATTCTTAAATATAGCCTTATTCTCATCTTCCTCATATCCTAAGCCACATTTTTTATTTGACTTAATTTGAGAATCCCAACACTTAAACAGGTTATTATTTGAATTGTTCCACTGATCTACCCTTTTTCTCAATTCATCCCTCTCCTTCTGAATTCTAAGGCCCAATTGTCTATACCTTTTAAGCTTTTCATCTTGTTCATATATTTTATTAGCTTGAAAGTATAGTTTTTCATTTAAAGAAGCATGTTGGTTTTGAAGGGTGACCTTTTGTGCCTCTAATGTTTTTACAGCATTTTTATGTGCTAAAAGATTTACTTCTAGGTCACCTATTTGATCTAACTGCTCATCACACAAAGCCTTAACATGATTATATGAATCAATGCATAATTTAGAGCATAATGATACCTCATTACCAATAGCCATGAGAGCATGATCAGACTCGTCATTCACTCTTGGATGCTCACCCCAGTTGACTCCTCCAGCTTCCATTGTCAGCAAGCTCATCTGATTCTTTTCCATCTTCCTATCTTCATCTCTTTTCCCATCAGCAGGCTTCTTATCTGGACAATCTCTTGAAAAATGTCCATGCTTGTGACAGTTGTAGCATTCAACTGTCCTCTTTGTGTATCCCACTGGTGATTTGTTGTTGAAGTTGATGGTTCTCCCGTATTGCTTCTGAAATCGTTTGACCCTTAAAGCAACCATGGCAATGTGCCATTTTATGTCCATCTCTTCAACTTCAGCATCATTAATCTGTTCTAAGTCTTCACTAATAAAGCCTTCATCTTCCGTTTGGTTGGCAAAGAAAGAATGTATCACCTCATCAGTAAAACTTGAAGCAGACCTTTCACTTGAAGGAGTTTCATAGATACCAGACCTAACACTACCTGGTTTAACCTTGTAAGTACTGCTTTTGTTTTGTGACACAAAAGCAACATTTGATGAACTGGTTGAAGCCTGAGTGTTGTTACTGATGTCCCTTTCAAACATCCTGAGATTATTGTATAGGTCATCAGGTGTCATTGAATCTACTTCCTCCTTCATCCTCATCTCCACAGATACATTGCCCAATTCTGATGGTAAAGATCTAAGGAACTTGTGGTTTGCATCCTCATTTGAAACTGCTGCACCATGAACTTCCAGTTGTGTTAACAGATGTTGAAATCTGTCATAGCCCTTCTCCAATCCTTCAGTCTTTGAAACACTAAATGTCTCAAATTGCTGTTTAAGAACAACCTTTTGCATCTTCTTGGAGTTTGCATTGCCTCCAAATCATTTCTTGATAGCCTCCCACATCTCCTTAGAATCAAGGATGCCATGAAACCTTTGTAGATGCTCCTTAGGAATAGCCATAAGAAGCAAGGTTCTGGCCTTCTTTTCCTTCTCCACAGCCCTAATCTCCTCAGCAGATACTGGTGGCATTATTCTTATCTGCCCATCATTCCCTTGTGAAATTCTTTTCTTAGAATTTCCCTTTTGAATAACCTTCCATACATCACTATCAATGTACTCCAGATAATGTTCCATCTCCATGGCCCATATATCATATTCTTCTCTTTTCAGTAATGGAAGTTTTATGTTTGAGATTGTGGTTGTGGAAGGGATGGGTTGTTGTTGTGTTTGGGAGTTACTGGTTTCAGTTTTTCCTTCATCTTCATGGTTTGATCTCTCATCCTCACTGTTATGGATTGAAAAAGTTTCAGTGTTAACAGGCTTATCGAATTCAGACATTGTGTAGGGTGATTTGAGTGAGAATTAGGTTTTTGAGATTAAGTGTTCTTCGAATTCAGAGTCTCTCGCCTTGCTTTGATACCACTTGTTGGTCCACGAATTGTATGTGGATCTCTAAGTAGTCTTGAATACCTAGTAGATGGTTGGGATAAATCCAAACCAATCTAAGTGAGAAACCCTAGACAATTGTTAATGTTAATGCGGAATCTTAACAAGAACAATGAAGAACACACAGAGATAACACTAACTTCGTATATTACTTTTAATCACAATAGTGAAACTCATACAACTCACACACGAAATTAACAATCTTAGGGATCCTTTTATAACACAAGGAAACCCTAATACTAATCGACTAAGAAGATATTCACAAATCTTCTATAAAGATACTTACACGTTTTGTATCTTTTCCTAACTTATCTCTAACAGACTTTCCTAACTTCATGACCAGACTTAACATTATAAGTCAACCAGAATTAAACATACTACCAGACTTAACTTTGCATTACCAGACCTAATTACAAAGACAGACCTAACTATGATATATTACCAGACCTAAGTTGTCTTCTCTTGAATCGTATCATAATTCCCAACAGAATGACTAAGTGCTGGTTGAGAATTTAAATTAAGGTTTTTACTGGTAGTTGAAAAACAAAGTAAATCTTTGCCGTGAATAAAGATTGTAGAAGTTAAAAGTAAATAATGGATAAAGATGAAAAATAAATTAAATCTTATCCATATATACCTCTTTCCCCCAAAAATATCAACGGTCATATTTAAATAAGATAAAAAATTTATATTTGACTGACCAGACCTAACGGTTAGAAATTAATTACCTTTGACACTACCAGACTTAAAATCGGTCAACCAGACTTAAACACTGACTCACCAAACTTAACTAAAGAATCAGACTTACATAATGAGCAAGCAATAACAAAGCTTCATATCACCAATCCATATTGTTCTGCAAAAGTTAGTCCCAACACCAAGAGAAAAACAGGAAAAGCATACAAAAAAATATGTTAACTACCAGAATTAAAACTACTAAAAACAATTTTTTTTTTTTTTTTTAATAAAACTAGTATTAAATCAACTACAAGGATTAACTTCTAATATTACCAGAATTAAAAATAACTACAAGAATTAACTTCTTATACTACCAGAATTTAAAGAAAATCCTAAGTACTGGTTATTATACAAACATTACATTTTGACCTCCCCTTAAGTTTAACCTCCCCTTAAGACTAACCTCCCCTTAAGTCTAGCTATGGGTTTATCATACCAATGCTAACCACTAAGTAATTAAACCTAGGGCCATCAAAAGCTTTAGTTAAGAGGTCTGCAACATTGAAGTCTGTGTGTATTTTATCCACTCTAATTAATTTCTTTTCATAGCAATCCCTAATGAAATGATGCCGGATTTCTATATGTTTAGTTTTAGAGTGGTACACAAGGTTCTTAACTATACAGATAGTGCTCTCATTATCTATGTGAGTTATAGTGTTCATAAAGTTCAAACCATAATCCAGCATTTGGTTCTGAATCCACAAGACTTGTCCACAGCAATTGGCAGCTGCTACATATTTAGCTTCAGTTGTTGATGTAGCTACAATAGTCTGCTTCTTGCATTGCCAAGAGATTAATCTTCTTCCAAGGAATTGACAACCTCCAGTTGTGGATTTCCTATCTAGGGTTGCACCTGCATAATCACTATCTGAATAGGCTTCCAGGTCAAAAGATGACTCTCTAGGATACCAAAGGCCCAAATTGGGTTTGCCCTTTAGGTATCTAAAGATTCTCTTCACAGCATGAAGATGTGAAGTCTTGGGCTTAACCTAAAAACATGAACAAACACAGACTGCATACATAATGTCAGGTCTAGAAGCAGAAAGATACATTAGAGAACCTATCATAGATCTGTAAAGATGCACATCTACATCAGCAACATCTTCATCCTTTGTTAAAGGCACTTTTTTCTCCATGGGAGTGACTTCAGTCTTCACATTTGAAAAGGCAAACTTCTCCAAGATCTCTGCTACATACTTGTCTTGAGAGATAAAGAGTCCATCTGCTTGTTGTTTCACTTGCAGTCCTAAGAAAAATGTGAGTTCACCCATAGAACTCATCTGAAACCTCCCCTTCATTAATGCTTCAAATTCCTCACACCAAGACCTTTTAGTAGAACCAAATATGATATCATCCACATAAACCTGGACTAAGATGATTTCCTTCTTGTTTCTCTTGATGAACAAGGTCTTGTCAATCACACCTCTTTTGTACCCATGCTCTTCAAGGAAGTTGGAGAGAGTTGCATACCAAGCTCTGGGAGCTTGATGGAGACCATATAAAGCTTTGATGACTTTGTACACTTTCATGGGTTCTGCTGGATCAACAAAGCCAGGAGGTTGATGAACATATACCTCTTCTTCTATAGTGCCATACAAAAAGGCACTCTTTACATCCATCTGATAGACTATGAACCCCATATATGATGCATAGGCTAAAAATAACCTAATAGCCTCAATCCTGGCTACCGGAGCAAAAACCTCATCATAATCTATCCCCTCCTCTTGTCTATACCCTTGTGCTACTAATCGTGCCTTATTCCTTACAACTACTCCTCTTTCATCCCTTTTATTCCTGAAGACCCACTTTGTGCCAATCACTTTTGCTCCACTTGGTAGATCTACCAGAACCCAAACTTTTTGCAATTTGAATTGCAATAACTCCTCTTGCATTGCTTCCACCCAACTCTCATCTTCAAGTGCTTCAGAGACTTTGGTGGGTTCCTTTTGAGAAAGGAAACAAGCAATGTTGTTGGTCCTTGTGGTTGACCCTTTGCTGCTTCTTAATAAGACTGATAAGTGCATGAGATGTAGGAATCTTTTGCACTTTACATCTGGTTTGAATAGCTGATTGAGGATCACCAAGTATCTGACTTTTGGGATGAACTTTGTGAATTATCAGTGTTGGAACTGGACTTACATTTACTTAAGTGGGTAGGTTGTTGAAGTCAGTAACTATCCCTTCTTCATTATAAGAAGCCCCATCAAAAATGCCTTCATCTGGCTTATCAAAGACCTCAAGTTCAGGCATCTCAAAATCATCAAAATCAGCATTTGGAGTAGACTCAGGTTGAACAGAATTAACAGCATTTCTACCAGACTGTCACACCTCGCCAATGGCGGAAACGCGAGTGCAACATCATGGATATCATCACAACACTTGGCGTCTAAATAGAGAAAATACTACATGCAAATAAATAGAGCAAAGTACAAACACAAAGTGTCGTAACGATACCCCAAAACAAATAACCAAAACAATCACTAAGGTATCTCCATTAAAACATAAAGTTAAAATGAAAGAAAATCAAGTATCGCAAACAAAATCCAACATATCCAACTAAACGCAAGGTAAGTCATCCTCAAATGCAAACTAGCCTCTTCAAGTCACGCCCTTCTATCTTAGCCTTAGAATGCTCACCTGAAAATGATGCTTAAAAACGTCAACATAATGTTGGTGAGATTCATAGGTTTAAGATACACAAAACACCTCGATTATCGAATTACTGTGATTATAAAACATAGTATAGCATTGCAGGACAGTAAAAGTAAAGTTATCATACAACTAACATGCAATCACAGCTTACGGGGAACGCAGATAAAACGGAACGTGCCCACCGATCCAAACACCACATCAATTGGGACGGAACGTGCCCACCGATCCAAATACCACCACAATTGGGACGGAACGTGCCCACCGATCCAAGATAATTATAATGAGTAGAGCCACTAGGACTTTCCCACTCAAATAATCACCACAATTAAACACCACAATAACATGCAGTATACATACAATAACCGTTACAAGTCCATGCATTTTAACAACACATAATCACAGTAACTCAAAACAATATTAACAAGCATCATCTCCATCCCAAGTTTAAAACAAAGTAAAAATATGGGACTATGAACTCACCTCAATTCCGCAGCTTCCAAATTCTCAACACACAAATCTATACAAACAAAACAATACCACATTACACGCGACCAAGCTAAAAGCTATAGTCCATGTAACACATATATATATGATGGATGTCTAAGGTTCATATAACCCACTATCGATTACGATTACCTAGACTCCATACGAATCATCCCCCAATACTTTACACTCACTAAATCCCTTAAATAAAACTTTTAAAAACACAGATTTGTAGGGTACTTTCACCCACATAAAATCACAGCGAATAACGCTTCACAACTCACACCAAAAATCCACCATGATCCTTCATAAGCATAAAAGCTTTTCCCAGAAGGCCATGCACTAAAAACACACACAAGTACTAAATGAAAAATCAAACATGACAACTGTCCAGATTCGGATCTGATCGGACATCAAAAAGTTTTGACCTCGTAGACCTACTCGCACAACTTATTATCGCCTAATTTTCGCGTGAAAGTCAAATATAATATAGAACTCAATTCCCATCAGAAGGCCGAACCCTAATTACACCTTAAAAGTCACCATTGACCTCAATACTTTTACCCTAATTCTGTCCCGGTTTAACAGTTTGACACCTTAACTTACAAAATTCGTTTGACTGCCTTCCCGACCTCAAAATTGATCGTGGTCGGACTTTTTGGAAAGCTCTTTTTCTGAACTATAATTTAGACATAAAATTCGTGATCTAACTCATCACCATCTATTAAAAACAATCGAATCTTTACAGCCTATTAATTCTGCCAGATTCATAACTCATTAATTAACATGTTTAAAACCCTAATTACTTCACCAATCATTATAATCTCACTAATTAATGACTCTAACATGTTTAATATCATTAATTTACAGATCTAAATATAAACCTAATCCACATCAAAAAACTATGTAAAATTACCATTGAAGAATGAAAACCCTAAAAAAAATCTCTTCTCTTCTTTTTCCTTAGGTTGGTCGAAATTTATGATTAGGGAGGAATGGGGGTTTTGGTTTTGTATTTATAATGGTCTAAGGATTATTCTAGATAACTTTTCCTCCAAGATTTGTAATTAGAATAAGATTTTGTTTCCTTTTTTTTTTTCTTTTTTTTTCCAGCCATTTTTAATACATATATATATATATTTATTAATTTAATATTACCTACTTAAAACCTTGTATTCTTTATATTTTATAAAAACCCTATACTTAAATTAACACCTTACGCGATAAACCTTCGTTTTTACGACAATCCGAAAAAAATATCATTTTCAAAATAAAGTTTCCAAAAATAGAATTTTCACACTTAACATTAATATACTCCATTAAAATAACCTCCACGTAACTTACTAACGCTCAATTATTTGAACGAAGACTTGTTACGCAAAACCACCAAAACACCAAAACTACACAAGTCATTTCTACACTACTAAGGCGATCAAAATGAACTTCTCCCAAAACTCACACTACTTAACATGATAAAAATCTCACATCAAGGGATTTAGTGCTAACACACGTACTTATTACCCATAAACTGCACATATACCACACCTAAGCACATATTACGCATCACATAAAAGCTAAATAGGTTGAGACGATTAGTCAAACTAACCTGCTAAAATCACGGTTGTTACATTATCCCCCACTTAGGGAAATCGCGTCCCGAGATTTAATAGCTTGTCTCAACAACCTCCTCAGCAAACAACTTCGGGTACTTGGTCCTCATCTGATCTTCACGTTCCCAAGTAAACTCAGGACCACGCTTTGGATTCCAACGTACATTCACCAATGCTATCTTACCACGTTTCATACTCTTAACCTCCCGGTCCATAATTTCGACAGGTTCCTCAACAAAGTGAAGAGTCTTGTCAATCTTAATTTCATCCAATGGCACATGCAAACTAGCATCCGCCAAACATTTCTTCAGATTAGATACGTGAAACGTATCATGCACGTTACTTAACTCCTCAGGTAATCTCAACCGATATGCCACAAGTCCAATCCTCTCTGTAATTTCAAACGGTCCTACATACCTTGGTGCTTATTTGCCTTTCTTACCGAAACGCACAACACCTTTCCAAGGAGACACTTTCAGCATCACAAAATCACCAACACTAAACTCCAAAGGTTTACGGCGATTATCCGCATAACTCTTTTGGTGATCTCTTGCTGCCTTAAGTCTTTCCTTAATCTGAAACACCTTATCCGTAGTCTCTTGCACTAGTTCAGGACCAATTAGTTGGCTTGTTCCAACCTCCGCCTATGAAATAGGTGATCTACACTTCCTCCCATATAACATCTCAAATGGTGCACATCTAATACTGGAATGATAGCTGTTTTTATAGGAAAACTCAGCCAAAGGCAAATGAGTATCCCAGCTTCCTCCAAAATCAATAGCACACGCTCTAAGTAAATCCTCCAAGGTCTGAATCGTTCGCTCACTTTGCCCATCAGTCTGTGGATGATAAGCAGTGCTCATATCCAAACGTGTATCCAACGCCTTTTGCAACGATTTCAAGAATCGCGAGGTAAACCTACTATCGTGATCAGAGATAATCGACACAGGCACACCATGTCTCTCCACAATCTCATTAATATAAATCCTTGCCAGCTTCTCCATCTTATAATCCTCACGAATGGCCAGAAAATGTGCAGACTTCGTCAGCCTGTCCACTATGACCCATATCGTGTCATGTCCACTATTCGTCCTAGGCAACTTCATAATAAAATCTATTATTATTCTCTCCCATTTCCACTCAGGAATCGGCGGCTGTTGTAACAATCCAGAGGATTTCTGATGTTCAAGCTTAACCTTCAAGCAGGTCAAGCATCGACTAACATATTCAGCTATTTCCCTCTTCATTCCCGGCCACCAGTAAACATCTCTAAGATCATAGTACATCTTGTTCGATCCTGGATGAATCGAGTATTTTGACTTATGAGCTTCATCCATTATCAACGTCCTCATACCTCCTACCGATGGAACCCATATTCTATCTAAGAAATACAGTCCACCATCCTCCTTTTTCTCCATTTGTGGATCTAAGCCACGCAGCATTTCAGCGGTCGCATTCTCATCCTTAAGAGCTTCTTCTTGTGCTGCGAATATCTTACCCTTAATTCCCGACTGTAACGTCATACACATTGCTCGCACACGCTTAGGTTTAATCCGCTCCTTTCTACTTAATGTAAAACCCAGAAAATCTAAAACATGTAAAAAGACCAAAATGCCCCTACAATCTAAAATTTTGATTAGTAAGCATTTAAAGTATCGAAATGATCTCGAACCCACGAAAATGATCCAGTTAAGAAGTAAAGTAAATTTGTAATCTTACATTTCAACATTTGTAAAATACAAAATATACATTTATGTATATTATACCGAAAATTTTAATTTAAAATACATTTAAACTTTATAAATTATGTAAATAAGGTAAAATTGAATCACAATCAATTCCTCTTGATTTGGTCTTGTGATTGACCAAAAATCTTGCCCATCTCCCCCCATTTGCTCGGCTCATTCTCAATATAGTTCATCCTTATTTTTTCCTCTCCAACCGAACAACCAAAACAACCCTAAAAGTTCTCCAAGAAAATATTCGGTTCTTTCCTTTTGGCTGCTCTTGTTCGATCCAAATAAACCCCAAGGAATCCTTGATTTTGTTCTTGTCTTCATAAGGTAACCATGTATATGTTCAACATAATCTAAATCCTTGATTTATTGATCCAAAAACTAAATATTTATATTTGTGCTCTTGTTTTGTCGATCGAACCAAGAAGAAGGAGAAGAGAGTTTTCGTTGGTGATTCAAGTGTAGGGTGTTCTTGGTCCTTCGTGTGCTCTTCGAGGGTATTCGTATCTTTTCCTTGGTAAATCATTGAATCCGTGTTTTGTTTCTTGTTAACATATTGTGTCACATAAAATCATAAAATCTAGAAAACCCTAAAACCCTAATATATGGATCGACTGAAATTTTCTGTGGTAAATATTCGATTTGAATGTGTTCTATACTGATATGAATTGATCTAAATGTGCTATGGACTCACCCAAAAACGTTTGGTGTAAAGAATTAATGAACGGGATGAATAAAACCCTAACTAGGTGCGTATTATATAAAAACTGCTACTGACCTAAGATTTGATTCGACTTTAAGCGGCTGTAGATTAATGATGTGAACGTATATTTTGATGTTTCTGGAGTCTAGATTGTAGTTTAACGAAATAGCTACCGGAAGAAATTTAGTTTGTAATTTTTAGAGGCCTAGAAGGCTACTTTTTGATTTTTGGGAAATCACATGTCTGATCGGATTTGTGAAGTCTGGGAAAACAGTCTGGGTATTTCATTTATCATTTTAAAACCATAACGAATTAGGACATTTCCTTTTAACTGAGTAATATAAAACATGTTAGCTAATTATTGGAATTTTTGTATAATTTTATAAATTTTCTAGACTGGGTAAGCAGATAGATAATGGTCGGGTGTTTTTAATTGATCCGGTTCTGGAACAGGTTGGGGAAAAGGATTTTTAGTTCGTATCTAGAAAACTTAATAAAATCTGGAAAAATTACATAAAATACACAAGACCCTGGGGAACGTCTGTGAATTTTTATAGATTTTATTTCGAAGGTTTAATATGGTTTACAAATTATTCAAAACGAGTCCAGTTAATACCTGAAAACTGTCAAGACATGTAAAAAGGGTGTAAATTGTTATTTTCCTAAACTAAGGGTTATAAATTGTAAATCATGAAACTTGAAGGTATAATTCGTATAATACGTTAATTTGAGGGTACACTCTATAATCTTGGAAAATAAAATGCTTGATGTGTTAATAAACTAATGAGAGGGGTTAAAATGTAAACTATGTGAATCTAGGGTTTCATTTCGTAACTTTGATAAGTAAAGGGATATAAAGTGTAAATTACGAAACCTAAACGATTAAAAGAGTAACTTGGGGAATCTAAAGGCTAAAAAGGAAACCCTGGATAAATTGTGAATATAAATGAGAATATTGAAACCCTATTAATTTGGAAACCTGCTAAATATGGAAAGTTACTTAAAATGGAAGGGTTTGTAATTCTTGTCTACCCCTCTAGGTGTGAAGAAAGAGAGGTCCTGATCCACTCTGTGTCATCCATTTCTGAGTTTGTGTTTGCTTTGGAATAAGGTACAGATATTCTGACCTTCTCTGTAAGGTTTCCTATGATCTCTTTCATGTTCTGATCTGTTTAGCCTCTGATTGATACCTGAGACTTGATCTCCTGATAATGAAACCCTGCATTTATCTCTTGTCTTGAATCCTGATATGAACCCTGACTTGAACCCTAATATGATACCTGACATTGATACCTTGCTATGATTCCTTTGCCTTGAAACTTTGACCTATTATATGAACCTAGACTGTGAAGCCTTTTTAATTCTGACCTGGAAAATGATTTGAGAAAAAGCTATTTAAAATGAAGTTTACAAATATGATACAATACTCTTTTAATTGGGATTTTACTAACTTGTATGAAACTATTTTAAATGACTATCTTATGAAAAACCATTTTGAAGGATCATTTTTATAAAGACCATTATTAAAAGATTGTTTTAAATGGACTCTTAATTAGAAACCTTTTTAAATGAACTGTTGCTATGGAACCTGGATTATTGACCTCCTGATATTGACCTGCTGATATTGATCTTATGATATTGAGCCTTCTGATATGACACCCTGATTATGATATGAACCTTTGACCTTTGACCTTTGACTCCCAGTTTGATACCCGAGCCAAATTTGTGACCCTAGCCATGAAGGTAACATGGCCGTGTCTGTGATGCACCACTGGCATGACTAGTGTGTAGCCCTAGTGATTTGGTTACACCGTCCCCATCTTGATTCTGATATGTGCACACTTCCGTTATTATGGCCAATATGATTTGTTCTTGGGGGGCGAATGGATGCATCCTAGACTTGTTCTGTTTTTGATATATCTGGTATGTCTGGTGACTGGTACTGTGTGCAATACATGCCTTTCACAACCCTGGGAGCTTGCAACTCCAACCCTGGAGGTATCCCCTCAACCCTGTCTTGGTATGCTGAGGTCACCCCTCCATACACCCTGGTATGTGATTTGATATGATATGTTTCTGGGCTCGTGGTGGATTACTGTCCTCAACCTTTACTCTCTCTCTGTACCTTGACTTATCTATTTCGTTATACTGTATCTGTTCTTTTCCTGTTACTTTCATTTCTTTTGCTTTCGTTTCCGTTTATTATATATCTGTTCACTGGGCTTTGTAAGCTCAGACGCACGTTTTCTTTTCGTGTGCGGCAGGTTTTTAGTTGGAAGCTGGGTTGTTATTAGAGAGAGCCTTTGACTTAGAAGACCTTGCTAGCTAAATTGGATTTGAGATGATTTGAAAAGTTATATTCAGACTTAGTGATTATTGTATATCTCACTTGTAACCTTGTAACCTTGTAATTTCAGATTTTGGTTTGTAACCCTTGGAATCCTATTGTATTATTTATGTCATATGCTTGTGTTTGTTCTGATAAGAATCCGTATTTGGGACACCTTTGCCCTTGTCGGGTTGGGGTGTTACAATTATGGTATCAGAGCCCAGGCTGCGACTTGTAATACATTTACCCTTGACCTGTGAAGTTTGGACCACTAGGTTTCCACTGTAGGCGCTCATAAGATAACCTGTAAGAATTGCTCTCGGATTTCCCCTATAGGAACATGAGTTATGACTAGTAAGGATCTAGGTTGACATTAGGAATCTGTTTGATGTTCCTGTTCTGCTTATGTCCCCTGCTCTTTCATGTTTAGTTCTTGAGTTCATGAGTAGTTAGACATCTGTCGGATTCTAGTGCTTAGCATCGCGTATGTCATTTTCAGAATGGCACCCCCCGCACACAACAAGCGCCGTTGGACAACCGCTTTTCCTACTGGCCGTAGATGGATTGGGAAACTGAGGCGGACTGCAAGGAGGATCTCAATTCCTGCGAGTATGTGGCCGTGCCGTATTGAAGAGAAGATGACCATGGAGAATCGGGACGGAATGGAGGTGCAGGTGTACAGTACAAAGATAACCGATTAAGACGGAGTCATAACCAGATACCCGGGAGAGTGTCCCAAGTTTGTTGAAGAAAATGGAGTTTTGCGAGTTGAGCCTCGCAATTTGGATGGCCTTGTGGACGGAGAAGCAAATGGAAGGAGAGACTCTGAAGATGGTTTCGCCAGGCGACCCCTGCCACAGCCTGAGGGGAACCATAACGGATGGCTCAGCGAAGATGATGAAGATTTGGAGTCCACTGCAAGCAACTCGATCTAGGGTTAGGATTAGAGCTCAAGCCATTTATGCTATTAGTGTTTAAGACCATGTTTGGATTCATTTGACATTAGTACCTTGTTTGGATTTCGGGTTTTCCTAAGTATTTTGACAATAAGGTTTGAGATATGGTTGAGGTTTTATATGTGGTACGTGTTATGTCATGGTTCTCAATCTTTTAGGTTTTGTTCTGCGTGTAACCTGCTTCCACTATCCGCTGTGTTTTCTACTTCTTTGCAAATTTCGAGGACGAAATTTTTTTTGTTAGAGGGGAAGAGTTGTAAAACCCGGAAAATCTAAAACATGTAAAAAGACCAAAATGCCCCTACAATCTAAAATTTTGATTAATAAGCATTTAAAGTATCGAAATGATCCCGAACCCACGAAAATGATCCAGTTAAGAAGTAAAGTAAATTTGTAATCTTACATTTCAACATTTGTAAAATACAAAATATACATTTATGTATATTATACCGAAAATTTTAATTTAAAATACATTTAAACTTTATAAATTATGTAAATAAGGTAAAATTGAATCACAATCAATTCCTCTTGATTTGGTCTTGTGATTGACCGAAAATCTTGCCCACTCCCCCCCATTTGCTCGGCTCATTCTCAATATAGTTCATCCTTATTTTTTCCTCTCCAACCGAACAACCAAAACAACCCTAAAAGTTCTCCAAGAAAATATTCGGTTCTTTCCTTTTGGCTGCTCTTGTTCGATCCAAATAAACCCCAAGGAATCCTTGATTTTGTTCTTGTCTTCATAAGGTAACCATGTATATGTTCAACATAATCTAAATCCTTGATTTATTGATCCAAAAACTAAATATTTATATTTGTGCTCTTGTATTGTCGATCGAACCAAGAAGAAGGAGAAGAGAGTTTTTGTTGGTGATTCAAGTGTAGGGTGTTCTTGGTCCTTCATGTGCTCTTCGAGGGTATTCGTATCTTTTCCTTGGTAAATCATTGAATCCGTGTTTTGTTTCTTGTTAACATATTGTGTCACATAAAATCATAAAATCTAGAAAACCCTAAAACCCTAATATATGGATCGACTGAAATTTTCTGTGGTAAATATTTGATTTGAATGTGTTCTATACTGATATGAATTGATCTAAATGTGCTATGGACTCACCCAAAAACGTTTGGTGTAAAGAATTAATGAACGGGATGAATAAAACCCTAACTAGGTGCGTATTATATAAAAACTGCTACTGACCTAAGATTTGATTCGACTTTAAGCGGCTGTAGATTAATGATGTGAACGTATATTTTGATGTTTCTGGAGTCTAGATTGTAGTTTAATGAAATAGCTACCTGGAGAAATTTAGTTTGTAATTTTTAGAGGCCTATAAGGCTACTTTTTGATTTTTGGGAAATCACATGTCTGATCGGATTTGTGAAGTCTGGGAAAACAGTCCGGGTTTTTCATTTATCATTTTAAAACCATAACGAATTAGGACATTTCCTTTGAACTGAGTAATATACCACATGTTAGCTAATTACTGGAATTTTTGTATAATTTTATAAATTTTCTAGACTGGGTAAGAAGATAGATAATGGTCGGGTGTTTTTAATTGATCCGGTTCTGGAACAGGTTGGGGAAAAGGATTTTTAGTTCGTATCTAGACAACTTAATAAAATCTGAAAAAATTACAAAAAATACTCAAGACCTTGGGGAACGTCTGTGAATTTTTATAGATTTTATTTCGAAGTTTTAATATGGTTTACAAATTATTCAAAATGAGTCCAGTTAATACCTGAAAACTGTCAAGACATGTAAAAAGGGTGTAAATTGTTATTTTCCTAAACTAAGGGTTATAAATTGTGAATCATGAAACTTGAGGGTATAATTCGTATAATAAGTTAATTTGAGGGTACACTCTATAATCTTGGAAAATAAAATGCTTGATGTGTTAATAAACTAATGAGAGGGGTTAAAATGTAAACTATGTGAATCTAAGGTTTCATTTCGTAACTTTGATAAGAAAAGGGATATAAAGTGTAAATTACGAAACCTAAACGATTAAAAGAGTAACTTGGGGAATCTAAAGGCTAAAAAGGAAACCCTGGATAAATTGTGAATATAAATGAGAATATTGAAACCCTATTAATTTGGAAACCTGCTAAATATGGAAAGTTACTTAAAATGGAAGGGTTTGTAATTATTGTCTACCCCTCTAGGTGTGAAGAAAGAGAGGTCCTGATCCACTCTGTGTCATCCATTTCTGAGTTTGTGTTTGCTTTAGAATAAGGTACAGATATTCTGACCTTCTCTGTAAGGTTTCCTATGACCTCTTTCATGTTCTGATCTGTTTAGCCTCTGATTGATACTTGAGACTTGATCTCCTGATAATGAACCCCTGCATTTATCTCTTGTCTTGAATCCTGATATGAACCCTGACTTGAACCCTAATATGATACCTGACATTGATACCTTGCTATGATTCCTTTGCCTTGAAACTTTGACCTATTATATGAACCTAGACTGTGAAGCCTTTTTAATTCTGACCTGGAAAATGATTTGAGAAAAAGCTATTTAAAATGAAGTTTACAAATATGATACAATACTCTTTTAATTGGGATTTTACTAACTTGTATGAAACTATTTTAAAAGACTATCTTATGAAAAACCATTTTGAAGGATCATTTTTATAAAGACCATTATTAAAAGATTGTTTTAAATGGACTCTTAATTAGAAACCTTTTTAAATGAACTGTTGCTATGGAACCTGGATTATTGACCTCCTGATATTGACCTGCTGATATTGATCTTCTGATATTGAGCCTTCTGATATGACACCCTGATTATGATATGAACCTTTGACCTTTGACCTTTGACTCCCAGTTTGATACCCGAGCCAAATTTGTGACCCTAGCCATGAAGGTAACATGGCCGTGTCTGTGATGCACCACTGGCATGACTAGTGTGTAGCCCTAGTGATTTGGTTACACCGTCCCCATCTTGATTCTGATATGTGCACACTCCCGTTATTATGGCCAATATGATTTGTTCTTGGGGGGCGAATGGATGCATCCTAGACTTGTTCTGTTTCTGATATATCTGGTATGTCTGGTGACTGGTACTGTGTGCAATACATGCCTTTCACAACCCTGGGAGCTTGCAACTCCAACCCTGGAGGTATCCCCTCAACCCTGTCTTGGTATGCTGAGGTCACCCCTCCATACACCCTGGTATGTGATTTGATATGATATGTTTCTGGGCTCGTGGTGGATTACTGTCCTCAACCTTTACTCTCTCTCTGTACCTTGACTTATCTATTTCGTTATACTGTATCTGTTCTTTTCCTGTTACTTTCATTTCTTTTGCTTTCGTTTCCGTTTATTATATATCTGTTCACTGGGCTTTGTAAGCTCAGCCGCACGTTTTCTTTTCGTGTGCGGCAGGTTTTTAGTTGGAAGCTGGGTTGTTATTAGAGAGAGCCTTTGACTTAGAAGACCTTGCTAGCTAAATTGGATTTGAGATGATTTGAAAAGTTATATTCAGACTTAGTGATTATTGTATATCTCACTTGTAACCTTGTAACCTTGTAATTTCAGATTTTGGTTTGTAACCCTTGGAATCCTATTGTATTATTTATGTCATATGCTTGTGTTTGTTCTGATAAGAATCCGTATTTGGGACACCTTTGCCCCTGTCGGGTTGGGGTGTTACACTTAAAGCATCAGCTACCACATTCGCCTTTCCAGGATGGTAGCGAATCTCGCAATCATAATCACTAAATGACTCAATCTACCTTCTTTGTCGCATATTCAGTTCCTTCTGACTGAAAATATGCTGAAGACTCTTATGATCTATATAAACAACACTCTTCGTGCCATACAGATAATGTCTCCAATTCTTAAGAGTAAATACTACCGCACCAAGCTCCAAATCATGAGTGGTATAATTCTTCTCATGAATCTTGAGCTGTCGAGATGCGTAAGCTATGACCTTACCCCTTTGCATTAGCACACACCCAAATCCTTGATTTGACGCATCACAATATACAACAAAGTCATCCGGCCCATCAGGTAACGTCAGAATAGGTGCATTGCACAAACTATCCTTTAGTGACTGAAAAGCCACCTCCTGCTCTTCTCCCCAAACATACTTCTTGTTCTTCTGAGTCAACAAAGTGAGGGGTTTAGCAATCTTCGAAAAATTCGCTATAAATCTTCGGTAATACCCTGCCAATCCTAGGAAGGAGCGTATCTCGGACGGCGTCGTAGAAGCCTTCCAGTTCTTGACCACTTCTATCTTACTAGGGTCCACATGTATTCCTTCACTATTCACCACATGTCCAAGAAAATGTACCTCCTCAAGCCAAAACTCACATTTTGAGAACTTGGCATACAACTTCTCTGTCTCCAGTAATCCAAGTATCGTCTTTAAATGTTCTCTATGCTCCTCCTTCGACTTAGAATAAATTAGAATGTCGTCTATGAACACAATCAAAAATTTATCCAAGTAAGGCTTGCAAACGCGATTCATCAAGTCTATGAATACCGCAGGTGCATTTGTCAGCCAAAATGGCATAATCGTGAACTCAAAGTGTCCATAACGCATCCTAAAAGCAGTCTTCGGAATATCCTCCTCATGCACTCTCAGCTGATGATACCCAGAACGTAGATCAATCTTCGAGAAAAACCGAGCTCCTTGTAGTTGGTCAAAAAGATCATCAATCCTAAGAAGAGGATATCTATTCTTAACCGTCAACTTGTTCAATTCCCGATATTTAATACACATCTGGAACGAACCATCCTTCTTCTTAATGAATAACACCGGCGCTCCCCACGGAGAATGACTAGGCCGAATAAATCCCTTATCCTGAAGTTCTTGCAGCTGCTCCGCCAACTCCTGCATCTCAGAAGGTGCCAAACGATATGGGGATTTCGCCACAGGGGCCGCTCCAGGAATTCAACTCAATACGAAATTCAACTTGATGGATTGGAGGCAATCCAGACAAGTCTTCAGGAAACACACCAAGAAACTCACATACCACAGGAATCTCCTCTATCTTACGTTCTTTAGACTTTGCAGTCTTAAGGGTTTTCACGTCCTTCCCTACGCATTCTCCTTGTATCCGAAGAATACTACCATTCCCTAAAGGTATACGCACTACCTTCTCATGGCATATAACTTTAGCTCTATGCTTAGACAACCAGCTCATCCCTATCACCACATTGAAACTCCCATTCCCAAAAGGTATCAAGTCAATCATAAATGGAATGCCCTCTAACACTATCGTGCACCCACGAATAACCTTGTCAACTTCTACTTCCCTACCGCTAGCTATTTCAATCACAATACTAGGTCTAAGCTCACTAGGTCCAACATTCAATAGTCTATCAAACGAACCAACTTAAATATCACTACATTAGCACCATCGGATAATCGAGGTATCAACATATGTTAGGTAGAATGGAATCTTACCACCCACATACTCCCACATATAACGATATCCCAAACGGTTAAGAGAATACATCTCTAACCATACAACCATCATCCACATGATGTCACATAACATCTACCACAGCATATAACAACAAACATCAATCAATGTAATCATGGTCACAAGTCCACGTGTGTGATACCCTTATAATTATGTTCGCGACCATAGTTATAAGGCCTATTCCACACGCATACTTGCTTCCAAAACCACACATCTCAATGATAACGCACATACAGCACATAGCACCTAATATACAACACAATCCATGCTATCATACTTGCAAGTCCACTTGTGTTGTGAAGCATGTATAATTATGTTGGCCACCATAATTTTCTATGCTCCCTTTCACAAGTGTACTTCCTCCTATGACCATACTTCATGCAAACAATCGTCTCACATGGAACAATTCCAACGATCATGGAACAATTCCAATGACCACTTAACTCTATAGTCAAAATCACTTGGATAAAAATGCTCCAATATTCAGGAGTAATCGTGCTCCAATATGGCTCCAGACGGCAAAAGACAATATAAGAATTCCAAGACAAACAAAAGACGTCGCAAAATGGCTCAAGCTCCGCTCTCGCACTTGCCTCCCCACTCAGATCGATTAAACTCACTACTTGCTGCGGACTCCAGATCCGAGTCCACGTCATTCCATCCTAACTCCCCTTCATCTTTACTCAACCACCCATTCCCGTTTCTTTCTTCCAATTCCGCATGATCCACCAGTACATACAACTCATGAGGTTTAGACAGAACCACCTTTCCTTCATATGAGAAGTGAGGACACTTCCTAGAGTACTTGGTATCGGCTCCATCTCCAACTGTCACCGTAGTTGCAAACCTCTCCACTTCTTCTCCATCAATGTTTTCCATATACATCCCATCCTTGTCCGAACATAGATTTATGCTAGTGGAAACTCGGATTCTGCGGTTAGTCCGCTTCATCCTACCACTTCCCTTACAACAAGTAGCAAAATGATAGCCCAACGAAACTTCTTACGCGAGGGAGGTCGACGTATATAATACTAAGTATGAGGGTCTAATCGGCGTCTGAAACTCTACGAAACTACTCATAAACTCAAGAAAAATAAACACGTAAAATACTATATTCACACATAGGCCCTAAATGCAACTATATGAGGGACTCCTAGGTTATAGTCTAGGTTCAACCACCTACTTCTCTACAAGTCTCTGATACCAATCTGTCACACCTCGCCAATGGCGGAAACGCGAGTGCAACATCATGGATATCATCACAACACTTGGCGTCTAAATAGAGAAAATACTACATGCAAATAAATAGAGCAAAGTACAAACACAAAGTGTCGTAACGATACCCCAAAATAAATAACCAAAACAATCACTAAGGTATCTCCATTAAAACATAAAGTTAAAATGAAAGAAAATCAAGTATCGAAAACAAAATCCAACATATCCAACTAAACGCAAGGTAAGTCATCCTCAAATGCAAACTAGCCTCTTCTAGTCACGCCCTTCTATCTTAGCCTTAGAATGCTCACCTGAAAATGATGCTTAAAAACGTCAACATAATGTTGGTGAGATTCATAGGTTTAAGACACACAAAACACCTCGATTATCGAATTACTGTGATTATAAAACATAGTATAGCATTGCAGGACAGTAAAAGTAAAGTTATCATACAACTAACTTGCAATCACAGCTTATAGGACGGAACGTGCCCACCGATCCAAAATTTGGGACGGAACGTGCCCACCGATCCAAACACCACATCAATTGGGACGGAACGTGCCCACCGATCCAAATACCACCACAATTGGGACGGAACGTGCCCACCGATCCAAGATAATTATAATGAGTAGAGCCACTAGGACTTTCCCACTCAAATAATCACCACAATTAAACACCACAATAACATGCAGTATACATACAATAACCATTACAAGTCCATGCATTTTAACAACACATAATCACAGTAACTCAAAACAATATTAACAAGCATCATCTCCATCCCAAGTTTAAAACAAAGTAAAAATATGGGACTATGAACTCACCTCAATTCCGCAGCTTCCAAATTCTCAACACACAAGGTTTCGATTTCCACTACTAGAAAAAAGGCCTTTAATGACGCGCATTGCGTGTCATAAAAGGGGTCAGATGACGCGCTTTTTGGTGTCATTGATCGACCCGTCATAAAGCTTTATGACACGCATTTCGCGCGTCATGAATTTATGACACGCTTTTATGACAAACTTTTATGACCCCTTTTTTGCGTGTCATGGGTCAAATTTTTTTTTTTAAAAAAAAAAAATAAATAATTTTTATAAAATTAATAATATCCCCACATTAAATAACAGATAATCTGATAATACAAATAAATACACAAATAGCAAAAAAGCGCATTTCATATATATCAAAACAATGCGTTTCATACAACTACAAGTTATTTTCAAATTCCAAAATTGTAGAAACATATTACAAAACATTGCGTGGCAATTTGAGCATATGCAATTACACGGGCCAAACTTCTTGTACTCCATTGGCGGACCTTCATGAGAAATAAGGGGTATGTTAGCAATTTATGGATGTGGACAGAATCATTTGTAGAAAGACGCGTCAGTGGGATACGAATGGTATTACAAACCTGCTAGACGCCGGCATGTTGCTGGTGTTGGTCCCGCTTGTGCTTCTGGGACTTATGTGTGTGAACTGCTAACTGGTGGGGCAGGTACAATATGCGGGCTTGTGTTAGATCTTTCAGGCACATCTGCGACAACCATGCTATCAGACCTTTAAATACAATTGGTAATGCATATAGACAATGATCAAACGCATATATGTACCTTGTACGACACCGTCTGTATCCAAAGTTGCAGAACCAAATGCATGCACAAATTGTTGGTATCCTGGCTGTGACGAAGTGGGTGTTGTATGGTGGTGTCGAATGCATGCACAAATCCCAGACAAATACGGCACATAATACTGAATCACACCATCTGTACCATCCAATACCAACGGGACACCAGCACCATAAGCACTCCACTCTTTAAAAGACTCCCATAAATCACCTAGCACAAAATACGGCTGATGTTCCACATCACTCGTCCTCCACCCTCTTGTAGTCCTCTGAAGCCACAGAATATAATAAAAAAATCACAACTTTACACCAAACAAAACAACTACAATAAACCCCTCTATATTAACATCAAACATTTTCTTAAAATTTCCAAGAACATTGATAAACATATAAACAAGCAACATTGACCAGCTCATATTACGCGCCCCAAGGACAATACGGAGAAGACTTGTTCAAACCGACTCACGATCCCATTAAAGAGTGTTCGCTAAACTTGACCATATCCATAAAGTCCTCTCTTTGGAAACCAACTAAGCTATGCGCCTAAAGACTAACCCATACTTGGATTCTTATCGAATAACATCAACACTATCAACTGAGCTACAGCTGATTACAAAAAAACAAAAAAGCGTCCCACTTGATTAAAAGGTTAAAAACGATTGATACTCCAAATCATTAGTCCTCCAAATAGAAATAAAAAAACAGAATAGCCCTTGATATCAACATAATTTTTTTTGATAAACTCTCACAAAATGGTAATAACCAGTGCCCACACATCCTGTCTTCCGTCATACCAAAAACCCGACCATAAAGTACTCTCTTCCATAACCAACTCAGCTACGCGCCTAAAGGTTGTTTCCATAAATTTCCGCATCTAATCGAAAAATAGCCTTTCATTAACTTTTTACATACATAAACCTAATAAAGACAGCTACAACCTTACAACTAAACACAAAAACTAAATCATAAAACCAGATTAAAAAAGTCAAAAACCAAACTAACGTTGACTATTCCAAAGTCAAACAAACCTTAGAAGGATGTTGAGCAGTAACAGAAGGTGTAACAGATTCCAAAAACCGATCAAGGTTACACACAGGTGACGTCACCCCCACCATTACAGGCTTCATCTCTTCTACGGTTCGATTCTCCGGTTCATCTGACGCCGTAGTGACGTCACTTTGTAAATCTATAAAAAAATAATGTTCAAAAATATTATAGATCTACAAATAACGAAAAATATTATAGATCTACAAAAATAATGTTCAAAAATCATATCAAAATACCTCAAAACTTTAGGGTGGAGAGTTTCGGTGGTGTCGGTGGAGGTGGAGTCCGGTGGTGGTGCGTCGGATGGTGGTGGTGCTGTCGTATGGTGGTGGTGGTGCTGTCGGATGGTGTGTGTGTGTGTGTTTTAGAGTGTGAAAATGAAATGAGTTGGGTGAGAGTCGAATGGTGGAGTCAAGTTTTTGTTCCGTGTTTTTTAAAAAATTTGAGATATGACTGGAATTTTATGACACACAAAAATGTCTGTCGTCTGGCCTTCAGATTTTACAATTTATGACAGTTTTTTTATGACTTACAATTTTGCGTGTCATTATATTGTGTGTGTCATAAAAAGCGTGTCATTAAAGGCCCTTTTTCTAGTAGTGCAAATCTATACAAACAAAACAATACCACATTACACGCGACCAAGCTAAAAGCTATAGTCCATGTAACACATATATATGATGGATGTCTAAGGTTCATATAACCCACTATCGATTACGATTACCTAGACTCCATACTAATTATCCCCCAATACTTTACACTCACTAAATCCCTTAAATAAAACTTTTAAAAACACAGATTTGTAGGGTACTTTCACCTACATAAAATCACAGCGAATAACGCTTCACAACTCACACCAAAAATCCACCATGATCCTTCATAAGCATACAAGCTTGTCCCAGAAGGCCATGCACTAAAAACACACACAAGTACTTAATGAAAAATCAAACATGACAACTGTCCAGATTCGGATCTGATCGGACATCAAAAAGTTTTGACCTCGTAGACCTACTCGCACAACTTATTATCGCCTAATTTTCGCGTGAAAGTCAAATATAATATAGAACTCAATTCCCACAGAAGGCCTAACCCTAATTACACCTTAAAAGTCACCATTGACCTCAATACTTTTACCCTAATTCTGTCCCGGTTTAACAGTTTGACACCTTAACTTACAAAATTCGTTTGACTGCCTTCCCGACCTCAAAATTGATCGTGGTCGGACTTTTTGGAAAGCTCTTTTTCTGAACTATAATTTAGAGATTAAATTCGTGATTTAACTCATCACCATCTATTAAAAACAATCGAATCTTTACAGCCTATTAATTCTGCCAGATTCATAACTCATTAATTAACATGTTTAAAACCCTAATTACTTCACCAATCATTATAATCTCACTAATTAATGACTCTAACATGTTTAATATCATTAATTTACAGATCTAAATATAAACCCTAATCCATCACAACTTGTATTACATGAATCATAAAAATTATTTAAACATAAGTATTAAAATTTACCTTAATTCTTGAAGAATGAAAACCCTAAAAAAAATCTCTTCTCTTCTTTTTCCTTAGGTTGGTCGAAATTTATGATTAGGGAGGAATGGGGGTTTTGGTTTTGTATTTATAATGGTCTAAGGATTATTCTAGATAACTTTTCCTCCAAGATTTGTAATTAGAATAAGATTTTGTTTCCTTTTTTTTTTTCTTTTTTTTTCCCAGCCAATTTTTAATACATATATATATATATTATATATTATATATATTATATATATATATATATATATATATTATATATTATATATATATATATATATATATTATTAAATTTAATTATTACACTTAAAACCTTGTATTCTTTATATTTTATAAAAACCCTATACTTAAATTAACACCTTACGCGATAAACCTTCGTTTTTACGACAATCCGGAAAAAATATCATTTTCAAAATAAAGTTTCCAAAAATAGAATTTTCACACTTAACATTAATATACTTCATAAAAATAACCTCCACGTAACTTACTAACACTCAATTATTTGAACGAAGACTTGTTACGCAAAACCACCAAAACACCAAAACTATACAAGTCATTTCTGCACCACTAAGGCGATCAAAATGAACTTCTCCTAAAACTCACACTACTCAACATGATAAAAATCTCACATCAAGGGATTTAGTGCTAACACACGTACTTATTACCCATAAACCGCACATATACCACACATAAGCACATATTATACATCACATAAAAGCTAAATAGGTTGAGACGATTAGTCAAACTAACCTGCTAAAATCATGGTTGTTACACAGACTTAACTGAGTTAATGCTGGTAGGCTTCTCTCTACCAGAATTAATGACAATACTACCAGGATTAACCAGATTAGTGCTGGTAGCCTTCTTCCCAAGATATTTATCAGCTAAAGCATTCATTTCTTCTCTAAAGGATAAGATTTATTTTGAAACATTTGTAGGAGAATCCTCTTTTTCTTTTGGTTGAGGCTTGTTCATAGTCTCCTTCCTTTTTGTAGATGATTTCTTTGATCCTTCATTTGCAGCAACATGGTTGACTTCTGTGGTAGGAATCACAATAAGCTCCTCAATATTTTTGCCTTGATCAGCAGTGCTTGCATCTTGAGTACCTGTAATGTTAGGCACTTCTATGGAACCTGCATCAGGGTTAGCTTGATTCTCCTTGGAAACAGGAATATAGTTCATAGAATCAGTTAAATAATCAAGATCAAACATCCATCTATGACCTAGTCCCTTCACATTGGGTTTTTCCTCAAGAAAATTAACATGAAGATTTTCCTCTACTTTCTTGGTCACTAAATTATAAACCCTAAAGGCCTTACTATTTAGTGAATACCCAACTAGAAACCCCTCATCAGATTTTCCTTCAAATTTTCCAAGCACACTTAAGGTATCAAGAATGGTTACATGGCACCTAAAAGGCCTTATATAGCTAACAACTGGTTTATGGCCAAAAATAAGCTCATAAGGTGTTTTATTCTGAGGCTTGGTCACTCTAACCCTATTGAATATATAGCAAGCAGTTGCAACTACTTCAGCCGAAAAGGTTGTGGGTAAGAATGAGTCTGCTAGCATGGTTCTAGCTC
This sequence comes from Artemisia tridentata subsp. tridentata, assembly GCA_021014915.2. NCBI lineage: Eukaryota > Viridiplantae > Streptophyta > Magnoliopsida > Asterales > Asteraceae > Artemisia > Artemisia tridentata. The sequence goes on from CP139508.1 coordinate 305,012,092, forward strand.
CCTCAATCAGGGTCATGTTCATTCTCTCAGCAAGTCCATTTTGCTGTGGAGTTCTAGCATTGCTATATTGTCGCTTGATTCCTTTTTCACCACAAAACTCAATCATGCTCCTATTCTTAAATTCTATGCCATTGTCAGTCCTAATGATCTTAACCTTGTGATTTAGTAGGTTTTCTATTTGCCTAATGAAACTTTGAATTATATCAGAGGTTTCATCTTTAGTGGACATAAAGAATACCCAACAATATCTGGTGCAGTCATCAGTAATGACAAGGCAATAACAAGCATGGTTGATACTTCTAACAGATGTAGGGCCAAACAAATCCATGTGTAAGGTATGCAAAGGCTTAGTGACAATCCTATCTAACTTAGCCTTACAAGAAGCTCTATGTTGTTTGCCCTTATTACAAGCTACACAGGCATGGTCATTCCTAAAAACCTTGGAAGGTAAGCCTCTAACTAAATTACCCTTCACAAGTTTGTTCATATTCTTGAAATTAACATGACCTAAACTTTTATGCCACAATTTAGATTCATCCAAAGTAGCTTTTGCATGAAAACAAGCAGAACCTTTTGCAACTTCAGGTGCTTTCATATCAAAACTGTACATGTTGTGTTGTCTAGGAACTTTAAGAAGTATCAGACTTTCATCAGGCATCTTAAAGTCCGAAGTCAATACAAAACATTTAGTTTCACTAAAAAGCACCTTATGCTGCTTATCACAAATTTGTGATATTGAGAAAAGGTTAAACTGGCCTAATTCTTTTACAAAAGATACATTGTAAAATTCTAAATTGCCGCCAACAATTCTACCTTTACTAGTTATCTGACCTTTACTTCCTCCAAAGGTAACAGAACCTCCTTGGAATTCTAGAAAATCCTTCAGATGATTCTTGTTACCAGTCATGTACCCAGAGCACCCACTATCAAATATTCCTTTGTCTTCCATGTTCTTCAGTGGATGTTCCTACAAAAAAGTAAAGAAATTAGTTTCTCTTTAGGACCTAAGCCTCTGAAGACTTGGGTCTGCCCTGTGGATCAACAAATTTATAGGTCTTGTATGAGCTTGATCCACTGTTGTTCTTGGATTCATAGGTATGTGTGTTCTTAAAAGGATCCCAAGACCAACATGTTGGGGTCTTAACAGCAGAATCCCCATTTTCCCTTACAGCACTTGAGCTTGAAGCTTGTGCTGCATTATTAGAAAAAGGACTCCTCACAGATGAATAAGGTTTGTAAAAATTGCTTCTTTGATTATATGAATTCACCTGTGGTCTATTTACTGGTTGTCTGGGTCCAGAATGATTAAACCACCCAGAATTAACACTTGGCCTCACATAATTAACATTTTGACCAACAGAACTAACATTTGGTCTACCAGAATTAAAATTTGGTCTACCAGAATTAAAATTTGGCCTACCAGAATTAAAATTTGGTCTACCAGAACTAACAGATGACCAACCAAAATTAACATTAGGCATACCAGAGTTAATTTGAGTTGGTCTAGTCACAAACTTATTAGCATGATTAATCCTGTTAGCATTATTCCAAACTGGTTTATCATTCATATGGCCAGCATTAACACTCTTATCTTTTCTAAGTTCAGCCTCTCTTTTCATCCTAACCTCATGAAAATCACAGTCCCTAATCAAATGACTTAAACTACCACACACAAAGCATCTTTTAGGACCAAAATTGTGGTTTCTCTTGTACCCTTTTCTCATTCTATCAGGCTTTGGTGACTCTTGATTTCTGACAGACTTCCTAGTAGATTTTATGTGAGTATTACAACTAGGTTTATCTGTATGAGGTTTGGGTCTAGTCACAACTGGTTCACTCTTTTTGACTGATCTTGACTCAGAAACATCTTTAGGTGCACTCTCTGATTCTGAATCAGACTGCTCAGAGATATCTCTAGTAGATCCTTCACTGTCATTGGTTTGACAAGTGGAGTATTCACTAGATTTATCATCTGAGTTGCCTGTCTCAGGATAGATAGGACCCTTTTTAACATATACAAACAAGGAGTTATCTAGGTCTTTCTTTGGTAGAGGGGTGTAATCTCCACTTAATGGAGGTGGCACCCCTTTAAAACTATCAGCTTTAATGAACCTATTGTACACAGGCTTACCAATAGAATCCTCTTTTCTACATTTGAACACAGATTTGTCCATCTCTTCCTCATAGCTTATAACTTCACTATCTGACTGTATTCCATAACCTAATCCAATCTTACTTGTAGAGCTAATACTAGATGCTATTATCTTATCCTGACACTTAGCAGAATGAGTCCGTTTATCTACTTTCTTTTGCAATTCATTTCTTTCCTTAACAGCTTTTAAGCCTGCTTTTCTATATCTCTTAAGTTTTTCATCTTTTTCATATATCTCATTAGCTTGAAAGGTGAGTTTTTCGTTTAAGGAAGCTTGTTTGTTTTGATAGTTATCTATTTGTGCTTCTAAAGTTTTAACAGCTTTAGTATAAGCAAGAATTTTGGCTTCCTGATCACCTATTTGTGTTAATTGTTCATCACACAAAGCTTTAAGATGATTATATGAATCATTGCATAATTTTGAGCACAAAGATACCGCATTACTGGAACCAATAGCCATAAGTGCATGGTTTGGCTCTTCATGCTCAGGTGTGTGTTCATCCCAATTCATAGCTCCAGCTTCCAATGTCATCAAGCTCATCTGATTCTTCCCCATCTTATCATCATCTTGAGAGTTGGAACCCTTCTTCTTTTTCCAATCAGTAGTCACTTTTTTCATGCAATCTCTGGCAAAGTAACCATGCTTGTGACAATTGTAGCACTCAACAGTCCTCCAATTGTGTCCCACTGGTGACTTCCCATCAAGCTTAATGTTCCTCCCAGTCTGCTTGTAAAACTTCTTAACCCTGAAAGCAATCATGGCAATTTGCCATTTGATATCCATTTCTTTAACTTCAACATCATTGATCTGTTCCAGATCCTTACTGATGAAATCTTAATCTTCTGGTTCCTTAGCAAGAAGTAAGTAAATTATTTCATCAGCAAAGCCTGCTGGAGCATCTCTTTCTTTTCTCATGCTGCTAGAAGAAGTTCCATAACCACCATAATTAATGCTGCCAGACTTAACCTTGTTAGTGCTGCTCTTGCCTTGAGAAACAAAAGCAACATTTGTAGAACTTGAAGATTCTTTTCCTTGGATTTCCTGTTCAAACACCTTGAGGTTGTTGTACAGGTCATCAGTAGTCATGGTGTCAATTTCACCATTCATCCTCATGGTCAATGTTACACTTGACCATTCTTTTGGTAGTGCTCTAAGAAACTTTTGGGTTGCATCTTCTTCTGACATAGCTGCACCATGAACCTCCAATTGTGATAGAAGATGTTGAAACCTATCATAACCTTTTTCCAATCCCTCTGAGCTGGATACACTGAAAGCTTCAAAGTGCTGTTTAAGAACAGCCTTTTGCATTTTCTTGGAGTTAGCATTCCCTCTAAATCTTTTCTTGATTGCCTCCCAAATTTCTTTGGCATCATTCATGCCATGAAACCTTCTCAAATGCTCTTTGGGAATTGCCATTAGCAGCATAGTCTTGGCTTTCTTCTCCTTTTCAACGACCCCTATTTCTTCAGCAGATACTGGTGGTAATATCCTAATTACTCCATCTGTTCCTTGTGAAATCCTTTTCTTCGAATTCCCATTCTGTATGACCTTCCAGACTTCGCTGTCAATATACTCCAGATAATGTTCCATCTCCATAGCCTAGATGTCATATTCTTCTCTTTTTAGGATTGGGAGTTTTATGTTGGATATGGTTGTTGTTGCAGAGATGGGTTGTTGTTGTCTAGATGTGCTTGCTTCAGGTTTTTCTTCATCATGAATTGATTTTTCATCATCACTGTTGTGAACTGAGAAACCATCATTCTTATTGGAATTTTCAACTCCAGACATGTTGCAGGGTTTAGGTGAATGAATTTAGGGTTTGGTTGTTGTGTTTTTTCAAACTCAGAGTTTCTTTACAGGCTCTGATACAACTTGTTGGTCCACACGAGTTATGGATCCAAGTAGCCTTGTTACTTGTTAGACGACTTGTATAAACCAAATCGATCTAAGTAAGAAACTCTAACACCTTGCTTATTGTTAATGCGGAATCTTAATAACAAACAATGAAGAACACAATAATAATAACTAACTTCGTATATTGATTCTTTTAATCTAAGTGATTACAATCTTCGTCGTTATCAAAAACTAATGCCTAGGGTTCCTTTTATACACTAAGGAAACCCTAGATACAAAACTTATAAAAGGATATACGTATCTTCTCTAAAGATAATTACGTATCCTTTCCTAACTTATATCTAACAAACTTTCCTAACTTTCATGACCAGACTTAACAGCTAAAGTCAAATAGACTTAACTTACTCTACCAGACTTAATAAATAACAACCAGACTTAACTATTACAAGACTTAACCAATAGAACTACCAGACTTAATTACGTAGCCCACCAGACTTAATTCTATTCTTCCATTAAGTCTTCTCTTGTCTTGTGATAATTCCCAATAATGAAAATTGTCCTCCATATCTTAGGACCACCAAAACTATTTACAGTCCTTATTTTTCCAATAGCTACGTTTGTTCCGATAACATCTGTTTATATTGTTTTTTTTAAACTATAAAAAAAAGGTTAAAAAATATTATCAACTGTTGTTTATATTTTTTACAAAAACACATACCAACACAATCATGTTCATGATACTTATCCATGTGCTTAATTCGGGTAACTTCGGTTCCTTTATAAAAATTAATTTTCCACTGGTTTGGTAACAAAGGAAACCTTCTAGCATTCTCTGCTACTCCAAAATTAGAGATTATGTAACATTGACCCTCTTGTAAAAGAGGTTCAAATTTAAACATAAACTCTTTTTTGATGTAAATCTGAATACGGTTCGACTGTTTATACAATTCAAACATTAAGGATATTTACTAAATAAGTATGAATATAAATAATTATTAACTTAATTGAAGTTACCTCTTCATCCTGGAAAACACAATCAAGACTGTAAGGGTCGTGTTCTTCATTAAGTTTTTGTGAATGCGATACAGAGATGCACCTTCCTATAATGGCCATGTTTACATACATCGGGTTGATATCTTTAATGAGAGTCATTGTTCGTTCTCTCATTACTAACAATGCAAAATAAAAAAACAGATGATAATTTTGTACTCTATTCAAATTACATTGTATAATGAATCAAACATTGTGAAAAAACCTGGTGTAGAACTTCTAATAGTGGACATACTGCTTCCAGTGTTTTTCTTTTGCCGTGAACTCCCGCTTACAAATACACAAACATATTATAACCATGTAATTTATACAATATAATTAAATCAAAATAGACATTAATCATTATGTTAATAGAAAATCTGTTGAAAAACTTCCATAAGATGATGTATGCATCACATATTTTTTTGCTTTGATATGTTTTTCCACTACGTGAAGGTACATCTGAAGATGTTGTTTGGTATCCAAAATTTGTATTTGGATGTGGATTACTGGTTCTTGTCAATTAAACAATATGTTATTCTTATACAATTGTATTAATAATTTTAAAAGGATTGAAAACTAAATAAACTAATATCGATAATACCTCTTGATGGGATTCTCAAATCTTTTTGTTGATTTCAAATGTAGGACATCCTTTTAGATTCAACATTTGAGGGTGTTTTCCCTAATAACACACATAAAACAAATTAGTGTATTAATAATTTATAGCCATTACATATTTATACAAATAAATTAGTTGATCATGGCTAGATTAATTTTGTAAAATAAATAACAGAATTTCATAAACACAATACCTGACTGTGATTCAAAGTTGGAAGGATCATTCTCAGAATTTTCATGAGTGGAATGTGCTTCAAAACAGGTTGCTTGATTCCCATAATTTCTTTCTAATGGTGGACTAGATCCTGTTATTTAATCAATATAGAGTTACCACAATTTATAATGTACAAACATAATTAATCAATATACTATAAGCACAATTTATAACATAATACTATAACAACAATTTATAATAAATAAACAAATACTTTATAAACATATTACCGTCGTGAATTGTCTGTGAGTCAAAACATGATGATCCCTGTCCAAAACTTCTCTTTGCAGGTGGTTTAGATACTGTTAAATAATGAACAATATATGTAAACACAATGTATTATTGTTTTAAATAAACCATTATTCAACATACTACCTTTAGCCTGGGTAACAACATTAGAAACACCTTTGCCAGATCTTCCACCAGGTGTATCACTTTCACAGATGAAGTTTTCCATTACAGTAGAGGATGATTGATTTACCAAACTTCTCTCTGGTGATAATTTAGAAGTTATAAATTAAGCAAAACATTATAAACACCATGTATAATGTATCTAAATAAAACATTAATAAATATACTACCTGCTGGGTGTGTAACAACATTAGAAACATGGTGCCCAGATCTTCTACCTGGTGTATCACTTTCAAACATGGATTTCTGGATATTTGTAGATATACTTTTTCCATGCTTAGCTTTTACACAATCATAAACGTATGCGTCTAAATTATTAAATTTAATGAACAATGCATGTAAACCTAACTAACAATACAATACCTAGTAAAGGGGTTTTAGAGTTTTTCTTCTGCTGTAGCGTACTTTTTTGTGGTTCATCACCTGTAACCAATCAAAAAACCATGATGCAATAAAACATGAGATGAATTTTACAACCACACCAATAAGAATATAACAACCCAATAAATAAATTATTTTTAAAAAATACCTTCTAAAGGGGCATCAGAGTTTTTCTTCTCGGATGCTCTTGTAAGCCTTGCAGAGTGTATATGTGCCTGCATAATGTAATATATTTTTTTGAATATAGATCTGCGATTTTTGATGTGAGAAGGATGGTTATATTGTGGTTTATATATAGTGTCAAATTAGGTTAACCATGAAGAAACGTATGATGCTCTCTAAATAAACACTTATCTTTAATTTAGGAACAAAAGATTTATACAGAATACATTATAAACTTATCATCTAAATTATATTTTCTATAAATTAAGCATATCTTTTTAAAAATACGGTGTTAACATTCTCTTGAACATTATATTTATAGTTTTGGATGATATATCCCAAAAACATTAATTGGTCTAGTGGTAAGCATTCTAATTACTCTACTAACAAATCCTAGGTTCGAATCCTCATAATTACATTTTTAATCACGTATTAAATTCCGGAATTTAATTAAAAAAAAATTTATGAACAAAAGGTGCTTACATGGAATTATGACGTGGCATTAGGCTATGATTATGTGGCATTGATGATGTCATACGCATCCTGTTTTATATATATATATATATATATATATATATATATATATATATATATATATATATATATATATATATATATATATATAAGAAATTTAGCTTAGAACAATCTTAATCGATGAAAATGCCTATGTCCGCGGAGACGAATCTCACAAGAGACGATGAAGGTGAGTACGCGGATAGTACTATGTTTAGGGGCATGATAGGTAGTTTACTTTACCTAATGGCAAGTAGGCCTGATATCATGTCTAGTGTCTGCCCTTGTGCTCGCTTGCAAGAAGGATCCCAAAACTTCTTACCTTGAAGCGGTTAAGTGTATCTTCCGATGCATTAAAGGCATTATACACTTGGGATTGTACTATCTCAAGGGGATTGGTGTAGAAACTGTTGTCTATACCAACTCTGATAATGCAGGAGATAATGTGGATCGAAAAAGTAAGAGTGATGTTTGTACCATCATGGTTGTTGTTAAACTTCTTGGTTCTCCAAGAAATAAACTACCCTTGCTATCTCCACGACCGAAGCCGAATACGAAAGCGCCAGAAAGGCATGACAACAAGCACTGTGGATGACCAAGAACCCCGTGCAATGCTCATGTATGAAGCACATCGAAGTATGTCATATCCTCCGTCGTGATAATGCACAAAGAGGAAACATTTCTATCAAAAAGTTTTCCCTCAAAGGAAAACATCGTCGATATCCTAACCAAACCTCTCAAACGAGAATCCTCTAACTATCTTCGTATAGATCTAGGAATGATGGAACACATTCCGTGAATTTCACAATTCCCATGTGTTCAAATACGTCCTTCACATCCCCCTTATGACTACTTGAATGTTTCACTGGAAGTATTGAAGTCATCTCTTATGTCTCGTCTCATGACTTTCTAAATATTTCACTCGAAATATTAAGTCATCATTCACATCCTCCTTATGACTACTTGAATATTTCACTGGAAATATTGAAGTCATCTCTTATGTCTCGTCTCATGACTTTCTAAATATTTCACTCGAAATATTAAGTCATCCTTCACAACCTCCTTATGACTACTTGAATATTTCACTGGAAATATTGAAGTCATCTCTTATGTCTCGTCTCATAACTTTTTAAATATTTCACTCGAAATATTAGGTCATCCTTCACATCCCTCTTATGACTACTTGAATATTTCACTAGAAATATTGAAATCATCTCTTATGTCTCATCTCATGACTTTTTAATTATTTTACTGTGTTACGAATATAAATATTCATATGAAGACTTGGTCACCCCGAGTACTTAATGGCATTAAAGTAGCTCGTATGATTATTAGTATTATTAGTATTAGTTTAGTTATATTAGTATTTGTGGAGTTGGGTCGGGTCTTTTCCCACTGTCAGCTCACTCCACAGCCCACTAGGGGCAACTTAGCTAGTAGTATAAATACCCTTTCCCAAGTGTGGGAAGGGTTGGAACTTCTCATACTTTCAATCTAATATTCACACATTTTCTCTCACAAGTTCCCTCTCTGCTCTCTCTCTCTCTAACTCTAACCATGGATTTGTTCTTCCATAATCCAAGACCTCCCGAATCACACATAATCAACATAATAAATGATCCTACTATTGGCATCAGAGACAGGTTTTAGTTATTGGTTGACTTTGTGGTGTATTCTTGTTATGAATCGTCATTTTGAAGCTGTTATACCAAAGTTTTTATTGTTTTTACTATCTTTTAGGTTTAACAGTTTTGTTAACTGTATTAAATCTGTTTTACCATAGGCCTTAACTGTTTGAAATAGTTTTTTTAGTATTATTAAGATTTATACAGATCTGGTCCAGTTTTTTTTCAGAGACAAATCTGGGTTTGAACATTTGTTTCTTGGTTGTGTTTTGATGAAAGAGAAAACCCAGATCCGGTTTTTTAGGAAAAGTACAAAAGTGACAGGTGACTGCGGTTTGACTGGTCAACTGCGTTTTGATAGTTGCGTTTTTGTTTGAGCTATCCATTGCGTTTAGATGACAAAAGACACCTTTTTATTTTTATCAATTGAAATGCTGTCAAAATTTCATGAGTCACTGCGTTTTGTCTAAGACCAGTTGCATTTTGACTGTGTTAACCGGGTTGCGATTTGAATGTTTCGTGACTGTGGTTTGTGCATAATGGGTAATAGATGCGGTTTGGTTCTTGGTGTTGCGGTTTGGTACTGCGTTTTGACTCAAGGGTTTGCGTTTTGTCTCCTATCAAAAGTTGCAGTATGTTACCAAATGAGAAGAAGAAGATGATGACAGTCTGACCTTTGACTACAACCAAATACCTATCAAACGACATCAGCTTACACAACATCAGTCCACTAAATGATAACGAAAAGAAAGGGACAGATCGAGATGTTATTACCTCAGCCTACAACATCATAACCATGGCAACAACATATCTTTAACCTATTACCTATACCATCACCTCGTCAACAATAACGACCAACTTCCATAATCAACACCACATATATCTGAAACGTTAAAAACATAGTGAAGATCTCAGTTACGTTTTCTTAGTGTATCTCTCATGAGATTACAAGACCTTTCAAGATCTTTAACAAGAAAATTAATCACATAACTGATCTTTTTTTTAAGAATCGACTTCTTTAATATCGATATATATTAAGAAAAGGATCATAACATATTTGTTTGAAACCATCCTTCATTCGGTCACACAAAACAAGAAACGGAAAGGAAAATACTTTTAGATCTCAGTTTACTCTTTGGTAATAATATACACGTCCAAAGTCAAACACCAAAGAGAAAACTCTTCATCGATCCATGTTCGAAGAAAGCTTCATTTATGTCCGAACACAATAAAGACGGATCTATAACGATTTGGTTACGATCCTCTTTGGTTCGTTCAAAGGTGAATGACAAAAAAATGAAACACAAATATTAAACCTACCTGGTCTCGTAATCTTCAAGATATCACTATGGAGTGGGTTGTTTTAATTTCTTCATTATCTTTCATGATTGTTGACAAGAAACAATGAAGAGAGTTTGATTTGGATTGTTATGTTTTGTTGCGGATTTAAGAAGAAAGATATAAGATTGTTTGTGTGTGGTTTATTTTTGCAGAGAGAAAATTGAAGGAGGGGGGCGGATTGTTTTTGTGATTAGGGTGGCTGCGTGAGGGAAAGATATGTTATTAGGGTTAACAAATGAGGTTGAGTATTACTTATATCTAGGTTTAATGTAAAAGCTGAACCGAGTTTTACAAGTTCTTGGGCTTGATTATTACAACAGGTTTTGTGCTAGAATGTTACTTGGGCCGTGTGTGATAACAAAACAGGTTTTGGTCTCATTAAATTTTGCTTGGGTCATGTATTGGACTGATATTGTGATAATGTGTCAATACTAATTTTTGGTATTTTATTTGATTAATGGTTAGTTTTGGGGTTCGTAACGTCTAAGTGATTAATTTTCACGGGGTTACGTTTTTTATTTTGACATGATCAGGAAACCATTATCGGTTTCGTCTACACCGTCTAAAATGCTAGTTTTTGGTTATTTAACCGCACAAGATGATCATAAAGTTTATTTGGTATTCCTTATTTGAGATTGAAGTGGGTTTCACGAAGGCTCGTACTTATTGTATCTTGAATTCGGGGTTGGTTGGATGCATGACTTTCAATGATAACTTGCTCGTGCGTAAGATTTAAGTTGAAGACTTGGTTTATCTAGTTTCCAGAAGTCGGGGAGGATGGTTGAAGACCTGGTTAACTATCACTTAAAGGAGTTATATTATAGTACTCAGTGTCACACGCAGAAGACGATGTGGATAATCGCAAGAGGTGATGAAAGTCTCATAGTTTGTCGGGACAGTATTGAGTACTTAGAGATTTGCATGGTGCACAAATTCTCTAAACCGTTCTTCCAACAACAGTGCAAGCTTAAGTAACAAATTTGGGGAATTGTACTTCATTTTCTAGTTAGGTATATCGGGTTTACTTCACCAAGTGGTCACAGAAATAGCCGACAGAATAACATAGTTGGGTAAAGAGTTGATTTTTCAAGATGTTTGCTTCAGACAAGATCTTCTCGTGTATATGGTCGTAGACGTCAATGATGCTTCCAAATGTTCGAAACCATCATGGGGGAGAAAGGTGTACTTTGATGTTATAAGGTCAACTTCCAGGGATGTTATAAGGTCAACTTCCAGGGGGATGTAGTTTATACTACTTTACTTAGTATGGTTTGTGAAGTATTCTACATATGGGAGAAGAATTGTTGCTGATCTCTTGCATGTTACCCCAAACAGATATTCACCAAAACCATATTTTTCATAAGACATTCAATTTGTTATTTTGTCTCACGGTTTCTTCTTGGTTTTGTAAAATCCCGTGAAAGAATCTATTTCTCGGTTTAAATCATAGATTTGTAAAATCCCGTGATGATGGAACTATCCTAGAGAAAGAAAAGTGCATTTCCTGATCTTAATTGATTCTGGTGCTACGGTTTCAACTTCGAAGAAGGGATAAAGTGTGTACTTCATGTACTGGATGATTTTTGATATACTTCTTGGCATTTTGGTAATAAAAAAGGTTTACGGGGTTATGCGCTTTTGACAACGATCGGGATAAAACCATTATCAAAGTTCATTTAAAACATCAAAAAGGGCTAGATCTGGGCATTTAAACCACAAGATGTGACTACGGCGTAAATTCACTATTATTTATTTGAGGTTGAAGTGAAATTTCACGGGTGCGTGTACTTAGTATCTGAAGATATCGGGGTTGGTTGGATGAAGATTCTTCGAGATCCTTGTTCGAGCATTTAACCTTTACAATGACGAAGACTTGGATATCTAGTTATTTTTGTGATTCTTCTTCTCTATTACCACAAAATAACTATCACTTTAAGGAGTTATGTTGTAGTGCTCAGTGTCACACGAAGTTGTGGATATCCAAGAGGTGATGTACGTCTTATACTTGATGGTTGGTTGGTTGAAGAGTAAAGAGTACTTAGGGATTCGAAGTTGCACGAACTCTCTACACCGCTCTTGGTCACACATTAGTGCAAGTTTAAGTCACAAGTCCGGGTTTTTTACTTCAGTCTCAAGTTCATCATATTGGGTTTTCGCCATCAGTAGTCACGACAAAGAGCCGGCTGAATGATAATGGGGTTGGTAACGAGTTAGCTGAGAGAAGTAGAAAAGAGAGAGATGACGTTTGAACACATCAGTTCAAGCCTCGTTCTTCATCGAAAATGACATCTGTTCACATCAGTTCAGGCCTCGTTCTTCATCGACTATGACATTTGAACACATCAGTTCAAGCCTCCTTCTTCATTGAAAATGACGTCTGTTTACATCAGTTCAGGCCTCGTTCTTCATCAACTATGACGTTTGAACTCTGCAGTTCAAGCCTCGGGCCTCAATGTCAACATAATGGCGTTTGCTGACAACTCTTTAGGCCTCGTTCATCAAAGAAAAGAGAAGTGTACGCTTAAGAGCGCTTTATCTTCAGAAGAAGAGAAATCTTCTTGTTTATGACCATTCTCATCAACAAGCTTCATGCTCTTCCCATGCTCATTTAGTCATCAAGTGGATCAACGTTCATTGGAGTACATTCTCATTCACTTGTTCTAAAAAAAATGGCAACCTCCAATGTAATTTTTGAGGGGGAGAAGTGTGAATAAACTACATGTCAGTCATCAAGTGGAGTCACTTACCATTGATGGTATTCTTATTCACTCGTTCAATCAAAAATGGCAGTCATATGCAATTTTTGAGGGGGAGAAGGGTGAATAAACAAATTGCCAGTTATCAAGTGGATCGACTTACTGTTGATTGTATTCTTATTCACTTGTTCAATCAAAAATGGCAGTTGGCAGTCATATGCAATTTTTGAGGGGGAGAAGGGTGAATAAACTACATATTGATTCAGATTTGAGAAATGGTCATAAGACTCTCCTTCAACACGTAATGTTCCATTTATTCCTCAAGGTGTTGATAATGACTCCCATGATATTGAAGCTGCACGCTTGAATAATGATCCGTTCTTGGGTATTCCTTTCCCAGAACCAGGTTATGAAGAATCTCCTTATTCATGGAATGTTGTTCCCTCCAATGTGCACTCTGTAAATAAACCACAAGAACATAAAGGAAAAGGTCGGCTAAAACGTCAAAATGGCTAAGAGTTTGGACATGGAATGTCAAGTGATCACGGAGTTTATTTGGCATCCCTTATTTCAGATTGAAGTGGGTTTCACGAAGGCTTCTACTTATTTCATCATCGAGACTTCATCTATCGATTGATGACTTGCTTGAAGTTATAAAATTTATGATTGGGACTTGGATTATCTAGTTATACCCGATGTAAGGAGTTACATTGTAGTTCTCACGGGTTATAACTATCACTTCAAGGAGTTACATTGTAGTGCTCAGTGTCACACGCAGATGCAAATGTGGATAGTCTCAAGAGGTGTTGTACTTGCTTTGGCTCTTAGTTGAGTATATAAGGATACTTAGGGGTTTTATTCTTCATCGTTCTTTAATCAATAACAGTGCAAGCTTAAGTAATAAATTTGGGGAATTCTTCGTCAGTTTCAAGTTTGGTATATCGGGTTTACTTCACCAAGTGGTCATAGCAATAGCCGACAGAACATAAGGGTTGATAAAGATAGTCAGAGAGCGTTTTGGTAGCTGTTGATTCTCACAGGATACATTTGAGCCAAGTTTGTTCTTCTCACAAGATTTCAAGTATATGTGCGTAAAATGTGTTGCTGATTCTGAGGTATCAAAACCAGCAAGGGGGAAGGAGACATACATCGGAATGCACAACGAGTACACGTGATGAACTTTATACTTCTTCTTAGTTGAAGTTATTCCAGGAAGACAAATGTCATGACCACAGAGAAAATCAGTGTCTTAACTCGTGGCTTTTGGTGTATTATTCCAATTACGTGAGGGAAGAGATGTAAGAAATAGTTTTCGATGATAAAAGAGGTTCACAATGGCAATTTCCTGAAGGGAGAAAAGGGGATTTTCGGGTCTTAATTGATCTTGATGTTACGTTTTTGTCTTCATTTATGGGATTGAGTATGTGCTTCAGGTTTTTGGGCTTCATACAATTGATCTTGAAGTTACGTTTTCGTCTTCATTGATGTTATGTTTTCGTCTTCATTTATGGGATTGAGTGTGTGCTTCGGGTTTTTGGGCTTCATACAATTAGTGTGTGCTGATCTATTTGATGATCCCCCGAATGGTGAATCACGATGATTATTCTTAAAAGGAGCAGCAATATTTGATGTGGTTTGCTATGGTTTCCACTGTACACTTACCTTATGTGAGCTTGAAAGAGGGCTTTGAAACTGCTCAAAAGAAGATTGTCGGTTTGGGGGGAAGCTATCAAAGCTTCACAATTGAGAAGGCTCAAGTTCAGACGATTATTCAGGAGCCTCAAAAGCTTTGGTGGTGAAAGTTTAAGAGATGTTGCCTATTGACTTCTACAACCTACAGAACGATATCCTTATTTCGGTATTCTTGTCAACATTTTCTTAATTTGAATAATATACTTTGTACATATCTTATACCAAAATGTAAATAGAAAATATATCTTTCAAACTTATCATACCTGACATTAACATTCTCCCTCATTGATTGAGGGGGAGCATAATAATGTTCCATTATCAGAATACATATTAAACCTATCCACATTTTCTCCCATATTTTCTAAACTTATTTAAATTAATTGGGATCACAAACTTCGAAAGGTTTGAAAATTTTTATCGGGGGAGAGAATGTGATTTAAATATGATATCTGATAAAATGTGATCTTTTGGACTCATGTGTAGGCTCCCAAATATGTGCTAAACTCTTTCGTATATCGATGCACATATTGAGGGGGGAGCAAATGGTTTATGATGGCAATTGTGAAAGAATACCAAAGACCAACCAATCTTATTTTAATGCACTAGAGTTATAAGGATGGTGAGGTTAGGTATTAGTTCCCATGATCCAGCCAGAACCGGAGGGATCTTCCCAGGAACAATCCTCTAGT
The DNA here is from genome assembly GCA_021014915.2 of Artemisia tridentata subsp. tridentata. NCBI lineage: Eukaryota > Viridiplantae > Streptophyta > Magnoliopsida > Asterales > Asteraceae > Artemisia > Artemisia tridentata. Next base: position 305,027,473 of record CP139508.1, read on the forward strand.
TAGAATAGAAGTCCTTAGGAATGATTAAAAAGGAGTGTTGGGATTCTTGATTTGATGAGACAAAATAAATAGAAGAATGAAACATGAGGGCTTAAAGTGACAAAAGATGAAAGTTCAAAAGATGGAAGATTACAATGAAATCTTTTATTATTTTAGTTTATTCTTTTGTAAACCCTAATGTCTCTATTATATACGTCTTCCACAATGTAGTCAATAAAAGTATGTGTGTGTGTGTCTAGGGCGTAGATGTTAAACGCCTAGACTAGAGTTGTTAGTCGCTTCAAGAATCTCTTGATTCCTGTTACAGATTAAGTGTAACCGTATTATTCTGATCAAATAATATTAAGGCATAAAGTGTTAAAAAGAAACTTTGTGTCAATAACAATTGATTTGTTCTTATTCCGCTGTGCATTAATATTCATTGTTATTGTTGAACCCTAAGGCTCAAAATGATCCAAGAAACTATCTTTAGCACGTTCTTAGTTTCTACAGGTGGTATCAGAGATTAGGGAGCTCGTTACCTAGGGATTCACAAAGTTTATTTGTTGAAAAGAAGAGCAGATTTGAAAAGGTTTGATGATCGATCGTTCACTGGTATCAATGGATTTATTTTTTTTATCGATCTGTTATAGTTATGTGACGACATGAATGCAAATTGTCATGAATTAATGAACTGTTGTGTCATGGTCGTCTTTTGATTCAAAATTGAGTCATGAACCTCGTACTAATTTAATTGAAGATAGCAGAAGTGGGTCGGTACGGATTGACCATATATTTATGGGTTGTGTTATACAAACACCCCCTACATGTGGGGTCCCCCTACTTTTGGTCAAATGTACAACTCGATAAAGCAGACAGTATAAGCAGCGGCAGCAGGGTCAAAGTTAACACACCCCCTAAGGGGGTGTCAGCCTATCATCTGCCTATCTTTATGCGTGATTCATATAAATTGGTCAGTGGTCAATGATTTTATATTATTGATATCACCTGGGCTTCTTTGGATTGTGATTGGTCAATGGATTTTGATTAGAGCAGAGGATTGTCGTGTATTGGATTATAAATATTACTCGTACCTCGTACAGTACATTATTTGTGGTATGGGATAGCATTTAATTCTTCACAGTGGGTCTATTATTTAAAAAGTGTTGCTAGTATACTGCTGCTATGAATTCATTCTACTGCATTGGTTCTACTGCTCGAAGATTTTCATTTTGCTGCTAAGTATTTTCATACTGCTGCTCGGGTTAAATTGTTTCTACTGCTAGCGTTAAGTTTCTGCTGCTAGCTTTATCATACTGCCGCTCGTATTAGGAGTTTCTACCGCTGGTCTTACATGATTGATACTGTTGCTAGTTGCATGATTTATGAGCAGTAAGGGGAAGTAAGTATGGATTTATTGGTTTACACACACAGAGGGGAAGTTCACACACACAAAGGAGATTTGATTTTTGATTTGGTTTTTATGTTCGTTAAAGATTTATGGCTCGAATTAATTGTCTTATTGGCGAAGAGGAGTTTTTGTTGCTTCTTTGATGATGCAGTGGATTTTTTCAAGGTTGTGTCTTATTATATCTTAAGGTGGGTGTTACACTTTAAAGGTAACTTGTTTGTTCATCAGGTGACTAAGAATTGACAAAACACTTGAAGGAGTTACGATATTGTTCTCAGTGGTTATTGTCAAGAGATTGCGGTCTCCCTACACGTGGAGTATACGTTCGAAGTCGTATTTACTACAAGGCATGAGACACAGGGTTGGTTTCTTCTACTTCAGCATCAAATTGGTGATGATTATTTTTCTTTAACAATATATAAAGCCTACAGATTTGAAGAATCATTTTATGTACATGCATCACTCGAGGGGAAGTTTCTACTATTTATTCATTCTTTATTTGTTGATAACAAAAAGGGGAAGAGATGTTGGAGTGGCATGGCATGGCTTAAGGGAAGACAAGAAAGACAAATTTGTTTCATTCAGGGAGATGGTCACATCTCAATTTCTCTACTTCGTCTAGGGAAGTTCGTACACGACTTTGTTTGTTTTGTCATCATCAAATAGGGGAAGATTGTTGGGATTCGTGTATTGATGATACAAAATAAATAGAAGAATGAAACATGAGGGATTAAAGTGACAAAAGATGAAAGTCCAAAAGATGGAAGATTACAACGAAATCTTTTATTATTTTAGTTTATTCTTTTGTAAACCCTAATGTCTCTATTATATAAAGAGACATAGAGTACAGGTTTTATTATATACGTCTTCCACAATGTAGTCAATAAAAGTGTGTGGGTGTGTCTAGGGCGTAGATGTTAAACGCCTAGACTAGAGTTGTTAGTCGCTTCAAGAATCTCTTGATTCCTGTTTCAGATTAAGTGTAACCGTATTATTCTGATCAAATAATATTGAGGCGTAAAGTGTTAAAAAGAAACTTTGTGTCAATAACAATTGATTTGTTGTTATTTCGCTGTGCATTAATATTCATTGTTATTGTTGAACCCTAAGGCTCAAAACGATCCAAGAAACTATCTTTAGCACGTTCTTAGTTTCTACAAAGAGAAAAGTGAATAAGGGAAGAGTGCCGACTGAGATGGAGCTAGTACTGGAACAAACCCAACAAGGTACTAGTGTTGAAGTCTCGGTAAGCACTAAAGGGGTTGAAGAATGAAAAAGAAATGTAAAGATAAAGGGTGAAAAGAAAGAAGCCCTCCTTACACTTTAGGCAGAAACCGGGTCAATACATATGCTGTCAGAATCACTTAGTTGATTGCTGACATTGAAGAAAAGTATCATGGACCTATTGATACGCTGTACAACCCTCCCTATCCACCCAAGGTCCCTCAAAGGACTCTTGTTTCATTTGTCATAGATATCAATACATTTCTATCGTCTCTCTCAATCAAAAGTGTTTATGATAGAAATGTGATTCAATTTATAAAACCCTCGTCATGTTGCATAAAATGTTTATCCAGTGACACGCGAGTGATTTTTCTAATCAATTTCTCATCAATCAGTGGGTATTTAATTCACTGATTCACTCTACCGTGCTGTCTGCTTTGAGACGTTCTGGTATGAGAACATGCTTAGTATGATGATTCTGACTTTAATTTGTTGGAAGACTCATTACTACAAGCTGGAAAGTCCTGTCAAGGAGAATCTTCTTTAAAGGGGATTCTACCTGATCACAGGTCGGTCCTCACGGATCCGAAGGTTAATCCAACCACACCGGGCGAATGACAAAGCCATATTCGTTCCCCAACTTTATTGCTAACTATTTTATTTCAGATTCATAAAAAGATGGTGATGGTGGTTCCTGATTCCAGTAGAGACGTGTCAATCCACACTACATGCTCACACTTCGAATTCATTATCAAAGACATCATGATAGCTGAAAGACCTACAACACAACTACTGCAACTCTAATGATAGTTATCATGATCCAAAAAAGTGTGAGCATGCAGTCCAAAGGTCACTAGAATCACATGGAGGCAATATTACTACAACGGATGAGCTTGGAGATTTACGGTGGCTGATGATCTCAAAGAATGCTCAAGGATCACAAAATCACATGGAAACAATACAGCAACAAGATGACTTGAAGATGTACGTTGGATGATAACCTCAAAGAATCCCCAAAGATCATCCAAGACAACAGATCAGTCATCAAAAGTTCACTGCTGCATGTACAAAGATTAATGACTTTGAAGAATCAAATACTACGAGTTAGGAAGTCAAATTCATATAATAGAATGCTAGAATTCAAAGTGTAATTTCCGGGGTGACCTCCCTTAGGGGGAGATTGTTAGGAATATAAATATTCATATGAAGACTCGGTCACCCCGAGTACTCATTGGCATTAAAGTAGCTCGTATGATTATTAGAATTATTAGTATTAGTTTAGTTATATTAGTATTTGTGGAGTTGGGTCAGGTCTTTACCCACTGTCAGCTCACTCCACAGCCCACTAGGGGCAACTTAGCTAGTAGTATAAATACCCCTTCCCAAGAGTTTATTAGATATAAACTCTCCCCTCGCGTAAAAAAAATAAAAATCTTACTAATTAAGATTAATTCGTCAAAAATCAAAATGGGTCAAAAATCAGTCTCAGTAGTGCACGGCTCCACTAATGTGGCACGGCACCACTAAACATTAGTGGTATCGTGCATCTGATAACCCCGTTTTTCTTCCTATTTCCCTCTGTTTACTCATTCAAAACAACATACCATCTTCCCTTTTTGCTGTCAAAACCGAATATCACACCCAAATCCAATTACGCACTTGTCAATCAAGATCGAGGCATTGCATTTAGAGAATATCAATCACTACATTTGAAAGTAAATCAACTTTAATTTCTTTCTAATTTGAGTCTAGGGTTTGTTCTTACGCATAAAATCGAATTGGAGTTTTTCAGTTTTGTTTGAATTTTTATGAAATTAGGACTAGGATTAGACAATGTATAACTTGCATGATTCCCTAATCATAGGATTTGCATAAACCCACTTACATTATATACCTTAGTCCTAATTTCACTATTTATATTGGAATTAGATTAAATATTTTTAGTGGAATCGTGTCTAGGATACTTGAAATTGGATTAGGAGTCATCAACATTCAAGCTTTTCAACTTTAAGATTTTTTGCGCCAAATTGTCACATATGCCAAACACCCCAATTCCATTGTTTTCAAAAAATTTCACACATCTAGGATCATGAAACATTTTCGCATGCATACATGATCTCACAAATATTGATCGATTTACATAACTAATATGTATTCTTCGACGTATTTGTTTGAGCAAAATTGAAGTTAGGAGCGTTTGGGTAATCTTATTATTTTTGTTTTAGAGTCGAGATTACCGCACCTCCACATTGTTTGCATATAGGCATACACACTAGAAATGTGATCATCAAAATACAATAGTTAACAAATACATACTTATGTAATTTTGTAGGTAACAATGCCTCGTAACGATTACCAAGACACCAAATCCTACATCCCTTCACTAATCGATGATCTAGATATTCCTGATGAGCAAAAAGCTTATCTTCTTAAAGTCCAACATCGATATATACATGAAGGTCATGTAGTCGATGCTTATTTTTGCTCCTTTAAATGGCATAAATGTATGCTTCCCTAGGATCCACTTTGATTGTTTATATAAAATAAATGATCAAATTTGTCCTCGTTTCATCCTTGAATTCTATAGTCGTGTTCGTACCTTCAATGATCTTGAGGGTGATGTCTTCCTAGATTTTTGGATTAAAAATCAATATATCATTTTGTCCATCACCGAACTTGGTGACATTCTAGGTGTTCCTTCCTATGGTCAATGTGCCAACACAGAGGACCATTCCTTAGAGTCCCTTTACTATCATCTTGAAAGTGAAGGTCCATATCTAACCAAAATCCCCGACCTTCAAAGCATTAAGAAGCATATTTAAAACCCTCGCGTCGCCAACACGTACCAAAAATGTGATGGTTCCATAGTCCACCTTGACCCAAACCGAATCTATCTAAAAGAAATTTTCCCGATCTCAAAAATTGGGAACTCCTTCTGCGTGAAAACATCTTGTGTCTTGCGGGTAACTGGGATCCTATTTCCGCAAGTCTAGCCCACATGCTTTGTTGCCTTAGTAACAAGGATCCATACAACCTCGCATACTGATGAAGCGAAAAGTGTACCGCTTTTAGGGGGTCATTTAAGCCCTAAATCGTATTTATTTGATCAAATATTGCCCTAAATCGTTCCTTTTGTCATTTTAGGTACTTTTGAGAAGAAATCTGGAAAAGGAAGCATTTTGGACGTTTTTGGAGCATAAAAGTGAAGAAAACGACAAAGTCTCAAAATTGTGCTGGAAATTACCTTTGACGGCGTCAGGATTTGTTCTGGACGGCGTCATGGCTTGGCAAAAGTGGTGGATGTGAAAATTACTCATGATAAGCCAGAGAAGTTTGCATGGAATTCTGACGGCGTCACGTTTTAATGTGATCAAGGTCGTCACGGCTTAATTTAAAGAGGGACGGCGTCACCCCTAAGTCTGACGGCGTCAAGCCTTGATAAGCCAGAACGGATTTTGGAGAGCTAAAGAGGGACGGCGTCAAGAAGGCCATCCGGGAACCCTAAAAGCGGCGAGGTGACGGCGTCACACTCCATAACGTGACGCCGTCAGATCTGAAAGTCTATATATAGTTTTGCAATTTTTTTGTCATTAGTGTGGAACTTATTGGGGAACTTTGTGTGTGAAAACCCTAAGACGATTTTAGCAGCTTTCTCAAGGCTTTTTGCCTTGAGATCTTCCATGTTACATTGAAGATAAGTTATCAATTAATCATTCAATATGTCTATGTGTTGTTTGATTCTATCTTGTTCTTGTCTTTTGTTTAACATGCTAGGCTAGATTTATCTTGTGTTTGCTTAGATCTAATGAAACCTAGCTATTGATTATTGGTTATTAGTGTGTTATTAGTTGTATTGGATGATTGTTCATCTATGTTAGGCTTAAGAAAACTGGCTAACTTCCTATTCGGTAACTTGCTTGAACGTCTTATGAAACATGAACCAATGCGTACTAAAGGTTTTTATGGTTGTATTTAACGCACAAGCGAATTCTAGTGATCCCATGTTAGGAGCTTCCTAGCCGGCTCGACATAGGAGTGAAGTAGGAGCTTGTAGAGTTAGGGAAGTACGTACGCCACCCCAGGATTGGTATTAAGGAATACACCCGTCATCCACGCAATTAATACACACTAATCAACCGGTAAAAGATAGTTAGGGAGTAAGGAAATCTAAGTAAACACATTTCTCTCCACATAAGTTTTACCACCTTTTCATTTTCTGTTATTTTATTTTATTTGCATTTGTAGTAACTTGGGTTAGTTAACTAGCAACTAATTCCGCCCACTCTTTCAAACCCGAGATTTTACTTGCTTTCATAAAATTATAAAAAAAAACATAAAAAAGAATCTTCTCTCACCCTTAGACCTATTAGAGTAGTTTTTCATACCTAACGAACACTATTCCCTATGGAGAACGATCAATCCCCCGTACTTACCACTACACTATACTACATCGGTCAGGTACACTGCCTGGTGGGGTTGTAAGCCTCTTGAGATCCCTCGAGAGGTAAAACCTGTTGTAAGGTTGCAAAACCACGCATCAAGTTTTTAGCGCCGCTGCCGGGGAATAGTTATTGTTTAGGTTGGATTTTTATTTTATAGGTCTACTCACTAGATTCCTTTCTAGTGAGATTTTTATTTTATTTTTCTAGGTTTTCTTTAGTCTATCTATTTTCTTCGTGTTTTTGTTCGTATAAGATTTTCATTGACTATTCAGTTTGCCATTATGGAAAACGCGAATCCACCCCTTACCCCTGGCGAAATAGCTTTGTTGCGTAGCCAACTTGAGAATGAGATTAGTGAGCTTAGAGAGCTCAATAGAATGATTGATATAGAGCTTGATTATGCCTTGAACAACTTAGAGACCGCCATATACTCAGATAATTACTTAGAACGTAATAATCTTACGGTTGAGAAGTTGATTGAGAAAATTGATGAAGTGAAGGTAGATCCTAGGTTTGATGATTATTTCAATGAATACCCCACTACGGAGGAGATTGCTTACTATAACAACCTAGTTGATAACCCTCGACCACCTTTTATTAGAATTGACCCAAAGATTAAGAGGGGTGATCCCGGGAATGTGAAGATACCATGTATGATTGGGTAACAATACGTTGAGCATGCTTACATTGACTGTGAATCCCCAATCAACGTGATGTCCTCAGGCCTTTATAGCCAGATCATAAACACACCACTTGAGCCTAGGATGGACCCCAAGTGCCCAGGCGGAGTTTGCAACTTCGTTGGAAGAATTAAGGATATGCATATCCTTGTTGGGAATTTTACTTTTGTCACCAACTTCATGATCTTAGAAGATTTGGCAAATGTTGTTGACTGCCGCCTATCTCGCGTGGTGTTAGGTAAGCCATTTATTGAAGCATCCAATTTAAGGTATGACCGTTTGAGAGGCACGGTTCAGTTTTCTAACCACATAGATAGGATCACATATAGGATGCCTTATCAGGTTAATGAATTTCGTTTTGTGCCTCGATTTGACAAGGACAACATTGGTGCGATTGAGGACATCAATGATGAGGATAAAGAAAAAGGCATGGACTATATTTGGAATAAGAGAAGCCTTTATTATAAAGATTGCTTGAACCTTGGACCTAAATACAAAATTGATAGGGAGGTTGTTAGGATGATTAAAGGGGCAATTGAGAAGCAAAACGGAAAAACGTAGAACCCGTGACTTTGAGTCTAGCTACAAGACTCGTTAATAAAGAAAAGCGCTTCTTGGGAGGCAACCCAAGTTTTATTTGCTTTGTGTGTTTATTTATTTGTTTGTTTGATTTTATTTGTTTCCGTATGTGTGTTTAAGTTTTATTATTATTGATTCATGTTAAAAACTAATTTGTGAAAATGCTTTATCTTGTTTTTAACTTCGTCTTAACTACATATAAAGGTATTTTGCAAAAGTTAAGTGTAAGGGAAATCTAAATCAGTTTATTAGAACACAAATGAACATGAATCGTAATAGTAATAAATGAACATACATATTAGTATTTGTTTGAGTCAAATGCTTGTATCGAGTCATAATGATGTTTTGCAGGATTTCAAGGAAGTAAGGTATAGGTTTTTCCAAAAAATTTTCGGAAACATAACATGAGAATTCTGTCAGATTATTTCTGACGGCGTCAGGATCTACAACCTGACGGCGTCAGATTTAATTTTCTGAAAATTTTTGAAAGTTTTGTTTTCATAAAAAGTTTTTATTAAATTTCTAACTTATAATCTCCAGGAATCTTCAAAATAATCATTCCACAAGCATTATATCCTTATATATAGAGTTTATCCCGCCGATGTTATGCAGGTTTTCGTGTTTGTTTTCTCAGGTTTAACAGGTTATTTTGGACAAGGAAATGTTTTGGATCAAGCTTACGGCGATGCATTAGTCATGGAGCTTCAACATTACTTTGGAAGAAGATCTAACCGTGTTATCACATTATCCACCGAGCGAATCAGGGGAGTATTTGATTTCATTCTTTTACTTTATGCTTTTACATCTTGTTATTTGAACATTGGGGACAATGTTCATCTTAAGTGTAAGGGGGGGTAAAAGTACGATTAGGGAATACAATTGCACTTGATTTTTGTTTATTTAATAGTAGATGTGTAATAAAACTGAGAGAAATATCTGTTAGGGCAATTTTAGTGCCAAATTTAAAATTTTTTACAACATTTAGGAGTGAAACTTTAGTCCTAATAAGCGTCTCATGGATAGGAATTATATGACTAGCACAAAAACCGTACCACTAAAAAAATTTTCCACCCCCAAATATGTGAGGTTCGCCCCTAGAATTGGTAGGAAAAGCATTTATGCTATGATGTGTGTACCGGTAGCACTTAGATTCTAGAACTTGCGTTAGGACCATTCTGAGGCCACAAGTGAGACTACATTCGTGTAGTTAGATTTACTACATGATAAGAGGCATTAGGATAAACCCATTGTTTTACACCTGTGTTTTTGTTATAATTACTTTGGCTACATTGGTCAAGTAATTCTCCCACACCCTCTGCGTTGTACTCATTTTTAGTGCACGATACCCCTTGTACACCCCTCAGATCCTATCTTTTCGTTTCGACCTTTAAGTATTTTACTTAAAGGAAGAATTTGTTACACCCCACTTAAATGTACACCCAAATCGCCTTAGCCTACCTTGTATGCACTCATTTTTAGTGCATTATTGTTACAACATTTGTTTAAACCCAAGTTAATTATCTAGTTGATTACATGGTTGCTAAGTCGAGTCATATCCTTGTACATATTGTTTTGGGACGATTGGGACTCATGGGTAAAGTACTAGTGTAATGGAGTAATGGGGAAGAACATCATTTATTACCCCCATATGTGCTAAATATTTTAAAAGTACTCCAAGTGTTTTGATTATCTTAATTCGAGTCATTAGAATAGTAATTTGTAAAGTTATGTAAAAGTTCAAGTGTAAGGGGAATGCAATGCCCCTATGATGTATTATTTTGGATGGTAGGGCAAAAGTGTATGCAAAAAAAAAAAAAAAAAAAAAAAAAAAAACAAAAAAACAAAAAAAAAAAAAACATACGGACTACCATCCCGTTTCATTTTATGTTTATTTTATGTTTTTGTTATTTTGTTTTTAGCTTAAGATTGAGTCGAGTCTTGGCTTAGCAACATTGTATAGTACATGTAATTGATCAAGATCTTTAACTCGCCACCAGTAAAATATCCTTTATCCAGCAAAACCGTGTTTTCCTTTTCCCTACACCTAACGTTATAACCCATTTAAAAGCCCTCTTTGATAGTTTATCTTAGGTGCTTACGCCTAGTGGAGGAGGTCTTCGATCCTTTCCCAAGCCTATGGTAATCTATTTGCTATGACAGGTAGTGAGAGATATTATCCGTTTTCATTTATGAGATTTATTTTGATGACACTTGAGAGATGTGAGTATCTAAACACTACTTGTGAGGTGCTAGTTTGTAATCTCCATGCTTATTATGATTAAAGTGGAACGAATATTTGTTGTAATTACTTTTATGTTAGCATTAAATGACCCCTAACTTGTATTTTGATTAGAATAAAAGCGCATTTGCTTGAGGACAAGCAAATCTCAAGTGTAAGGGTATTTGATGAAGCGAAAAGTGTACCGCTTTTAAGGGGTCATTTAAGCCCTAAATCGTATTTATTTGATCAAATATTGCCCTAAATCGTTCCTTTTGTCATTTTAGGCACTTTTGAGGAGAAATCTGGAAAAGGAAGCATTTTGGACGTTTTTGGAGCATAAAAGTGAAGAAAATGACAAAGTCTCAAAATTGTGCTGGAAATTACCTTTGACGGCGTTAGGATTTGTTCTGGACGGCGTCATGGCTTGGCAAAGGTGATGGATGTGAAAATTACTCATGATAAGCCAGAGAAATTTGCATGGAATTCTGACGGCGTCACGCTTTAATGTGATCAAGGTCGTCACGGCTTAATTTAAAGAGGGACGGCGTCACCCCTAAGTCTGACGGCGTCAAGCCTTGATAAGCCAGAACGGATTTTGGAGAGCTAAAGAGGGACGGCGTCAAGAAGGCCATCCGGAAACCCTAAAAGCGGCGAGGTGACGGCGTCACACTCCATAACGTGACGCCGTCAGATCTGAAAGTCTATATATAGTTTTGCAATTTTTTTGTCATTAGTGTGGAACTTATTGGGGAACTTTGTGTGTGAAAACCCTAAGACGATTTTAGCAGCTTTCTCAAGGCTTTTTGCCTTGAGATCTTCCATGTTACATTGAAGATAAGTTATCAATTAATCATTCAATATGTCTATGTGTTGTTTGATTCTATCTTGTTCTTGTCTTTTGTTTAACATGCTAGGCTAGATTTATCTTGTGTTTGCTTAGATCTAATGAAACCTAGCTATTGATTATTGGTTATTAGTGTGTTATTAGTTGTATTGGATGATTGTTCATCTATGTTAGGCTTAAGAAAACTGGCTAACTTCCTATTCGATAACTTGCTTGAACGTCTTAAGAAACATGAACCAATGCGTACTAAAGGTTTTTATGGTTGTATTTAATGCACAAGCGAATTCTAGTGATCCCATGTTAGGAGCTTCCTAGCCGGCTCGACATAGGAGTGAAGTAGGAGCTTGTAGAGTTGGGGAAGTACGTACGCCACCCCACGATTGGTATTAAGGAATACACCCGTCATCCACGCAATTAATACACACTAATCAACCGGTAAAAGATAGTTAGGGAGTAAGGAAGTCTAAGTAAACACATTTCTCTCCACATAAGTTTTACCACCTTTTCATTTTCTGTTATTTTATTTTATTTGCATTTGTAGTAACTTGGGTTAGTTGACTAGCAACTAATTCCGCCCACTCTTTCAAACCCGAGATTTTACTTGCTTTCATAAAATTATAAAAAAAAACATAAAAAGAATCTTCTCTCACCCTTAGACCTATTAGAGTAGTTTTTCATACCTAACGAACACTATTCCCTGTGGAGAACAATCAATCCCCCGTACTTACCACTACACTATACTACATCGGTCAGGTACACTGCCTGGTGGGGTTGTAAGCCTCTTTAGATCCCTCGAGAGGTAAAACCTGTTGTAAGGTTGCAAAACCACGCATCACATACTATATGGCAAAAAGAATGGCTAACATTCATAGTCGGTCCGATAAGCTTATGCCATATGGCAAGTTGCTTACTCGTCTCTTCCGTTGGGTTATGGCTAATTACCCACATCTCAATAATGGTGACTACTTCCTTTTTGATCCCATTATGAAACCCCTTGGTGGACCACAACATCGCACAAAGCAACATAGTGACAAAGGGTCTAAACGTGGTCGTAAATCCACTTCTGATGCTACTTTCTCTTCCTCCTCCTTTCGTCATGGATCATCATCTCAACCTATGGATGAGGATGATGATGAAGTGAATGAAGAAGGAACCTCTCGTGCTCGTACTCCTTCACCCGACACATTCATTCGCAATCTTGACACGTCATCCTTCACAACAACAACCGACCTTCCTTACAACAACACCAACTTAAGTGCGGTAATGAGAAGGCAAACGACGATCTACAATCAGAAAGTGTCCATGCATGAGCAAACCATTGGGGGTTCAAGTCAATTGGGAAGGCACTCAAGGGCATCGGGAACAAGATCAAGAAGTTGGGGAAATCGAGAGATTAGACAATGCTAACTTAATTAGTATTATTAACTCAAGTATTATTAAACTATCTCTCATGGGGTCCTGGCTACGGCCATTTGACATTAACAAGTTTGGCTTAACTTAGTATTTCTAACATGGCATGGGTTACTTTGGATAGTTAATGAAGCTTAATTTTTGGTTATAAGAGCTTTATTTATATCTTATCTTTTATTATTATTATTTTTTTGCATTTTTCTCTTGCATTCTCTAGATAATTATATTACTTGATAGATTGCATGCTTAATAGTAGCCTAAAACTAGATAATCACATGTTCTTTTTTGTTGCTAGTTGTAGCTAGTGTTATGAAAACTATGTGATTATTCTTTAGTGAATTGAGGCAATAGGATTTGCTGCAAAATAGTACCCCTAGAATTAGCCATTTAGGCAGCCTAAATCCTGTAGAACTGGTAAAAATATCAACTGCAGGTCACGACACCACTAAATAGAGCACGACACCACTAAATTTAGTGGTACCGTCCCCTGGGAATACGTTTTTAATTGTTTGCTTTCACTTTTTGACTTCCTTTCCCTTAGATTCTACAAACATGTGTTGATTCCAGCACTCCCAATTCCCTAAACTCACCATCCTATAAATCCATGCATGCCTTTGATTTGGCTATTTAAGCTCTTATCATGCATTCATCTTCCTCACCATCATACATTCACCATAAACTCACCATGTCTTCTACCATGGCTACCACCTCTCACAAAGCAAAGAAACCAAGACTCAACATAAAACCACCGAATGAAATACTTCTCATTGATCTTATGCTAGACGATGACGAAGAAATTCATGCACCATTACCCTCAACCAATTCAACCTCATCAATTTCTACACCTTTGGCTCCTTCCAAAGCCATTTCTACTAGGCCAACCTCATCATCATCTTCCACAATTAGGACTACCATACCCTTACTCCCACCAGGTTCTCCTTAACCATTAGCACTAACATTCACTCTATCACCAACAACTCCTTTTGAGCTTTGGTCCAACACATCATCATCTTCCGCCTCTCCATCACCACAACCATTAATGGGTCACCCCATTCTCTACCCTCTAGAACCACATAGCCTAAGTTGTGCTTGTTGTCATCACAACCGAAACCTCATCTTCAACCTTAGGGAAGAATTGAACTTCATGTTATCCTACCTTGAACACCTCCTAACACCACCATAAGGGCCCATCATATCACATCCTCCACCAACCAATAGCCCAAACAACTAAACATTCTCATGTTTAGCCTCCAAAAATAAAAGTCTAGGATCCCTTTTGTTATTGAAGCAAATCTTAGGGCCTCTTGTCACTAAAGATTCATATGTGCTTCTTGTAGTTTTTTTTATTTTTATGTTATAGTCATACTTTATGCATGACATTTCTTTCTATGAATAGATGGGCTTATCATGTGGTTGTTTTATCTTTTATAGTTTTTGGCTTCTTAGCCTTTTTCTTAGTTTATGGTTGGATATTTGTCTTGGTTGCTACATGTTAAATATTGTATGTGTGTCATCTAACTTTGGTTTGTAGCAAGAACCATTGCTCGATTCCTTGGTGTCCTCCAAACGAGGGGGAGTATACAAAAAGGGGGAGAAATGGGATATAAACTCATACTAAAAACTTGTTAAAATTAATCTTTAACTTAAAATGAGTTTATGTTTTGTCATCATAAAAAATGAGGAGATTGTTGATGCAAAAAATGTTCTAAAAACGGTATTTATATCTTTTGATAACTTCACATTTTAATGATAACAAAATGTGAAAACACTTTACATTAAAATTAACGTAAACAAGTTTTTAGTCAAAATATCCCGTTTCTACGTATATCACTCTAGGTATGAACAAATAAATTAACAACTTGACAAATGATCAAAGAAGTGAATTTGTGTTTCAAACTTCACATTTTTAATGTGACATAACATTTTTTCAAAAATATACCTTACAAGTTATTTTTGAATTATAAAGAAATGTTTTATTGGAAAAATAAGTTTAAAAATCATAACAACTATTTCCACCCCCCCCCCCAAAATCAGCTCCAAACTTTCCCAAATAAACTTTCACCACTAAAAAAAAAATTTGGAGCATCCTTGTCTGGCACGGTACCACTAAATTTAGTGGTACCATGTGGTATTTAGTGGTACCGTGTCCTTATAACGGACAAATTTCCTCAACCTATAAATAACAACCCTCTTCACAGTTTTTGGGCATTCTTTTTCACACACAACTTTATGAGTTTAAAACTCTTAACACTTCTTCTCTCCTTTGATCATTTAGTTTAGCTTTCTTTTGTTTAAAGATTGATCCAATCATCCAACCAAGTGATCACCTTTGTTAGTGCAAGCAGTCTCATTGGGGAGATTGTTAGTACAAGCACTCTCGCTTGTTTTGATTGATGACAAACATGTAACTTGATACATAATGTAAAATGTACAAGTTACTTGTAATCTTATTTTGTCTCAACATTCAACACCTCTCGAGTTCTCGTATGATACAACACAGGTTCGTACATATATGTTATGTGGCATTATGATCAAACCCTTAACAAACCATTTAGAATGTTTAAAATACGGTTAGGCCATTAAGTATTTTAAAAGGTTAACCATTCTACTTAGAACCTCATTTTACACTTTTCATATACAAGTACTTTTACTTGTACATCAATGTTTCCTAAGATTAATAGGATAAGTACACTTTAGGTGTCAAACTAACATGATACATATTGGTAAACATATATTAGTTAAGCTAGTATATACATAGGACATACATATATACATTTACATTATTTACATTTTAATTCTTAAAATGGAAATATGTTCATGACATCATGGCATACATCACTTAGAGATCTTTAGATATCTTAGAAGATTTTGAAGATCATATGAATATACTACTTAGATCTTCACTCAATAAATCTTTGGAAAAGATCTTGGAAAGATCTTGGATAGATTTCATGTAAGATTTGATTTTGGAAAGATCTTGGATAGATTTCATGTAAGATTTGATTTAGGTAATATCTTGGAGAGATCTTGAAGCAATATAGTTGACTTTGTAAGATTGTGCAAGATATGGAAAGATTTGTGAGAATCTTAGCTGGCAGGTCTCGGCGGAACCAAAAAATATAAAGGGCGGATCCCTTTATTTGGATCCGCCAAATCCGTGGTCTGTGTAAACAGTTTTCCTATAAATAGTAGCTCATTGTTTACCCATAGTTTTTAACCCACAAGAACACACATTCCCTCTACCCTTTGCATACATTTAGATCAGTAGGAAATCATGTAGAAACATACATTAATCACACTTTCCATAATGATCATAATGTTACTAAATTTCATTATGTTGTAAGCATACACTCGTAATGATCCTGTGAAGCAATCTCAGAGATCGTGAGTCATAAGCATAGCATACTTCCTGATCCACCAAGAAGGTTAGAAGATCTTGAAATCATCATCCATCATAGCATACCAACATATGAAGATTCAAGTACACTTGACATCCTCAATGATTGAAGACTTCTTATTCAAGAAGTTCATGTAGATTCCACATGCATATATGAAGATCCATCACAACGAGATTAGGGAGCTTGTGATCTTCATCCATTGAAGACTTCTCATCAATGGAAGTTCATCTAGATTAGGCATTCATATCCATTGGACATTTATGTCATGGATTATTGTAAACATCATTGCATAACAATCTATTCATACTAGAATAGGTGGTTTATGTGTCTGGGCCATAAAACAGAAGGTTTCTATGTTGGGCCATAAAACATAGCGGGAGTGGTTGTACCCTTGAAAAAGAACTAGCGAGAGTGGTTGTACCCTTGTAAAAGAACTCGACATCTAGCTTAGTGTCGGAAAAGGTGTAGGCGACGTTAGGTTGGTTCTACCTGGAACTAGAACCCGGTATTTAGCTTTGTACCGGAAAAAGTTGTCACACTCCGAAATTTCGTGACTTGCAGCGGAATAAGTCATTCAGGGGCACGACTGGTCATAGCACCAAAGTTGTAGTTATATTGAACGACCTAAAGTGTCGTTTAGAAAATACATCGTTTGATTATTTAAAAACATTCAGAGTTATAAAGCTAGGTCCTAAAAGGTGAAACAAGTTTTCAGAAACAAGTTCATACAATTCAAACGATGGATAAGTGCATAAAATATAAAGTGAGACGCGTCGACTCCGCGACTCCATGATGTCCATATGCAAGCCAACATGCGATACCTTAATTACCTGAAAATACATTGCTAAAAATGGTCAACAAAAATGTTGGTGAGATCATAGGTTTATGTAAATGAATGATTGTACGGAAACCACAAGTATAAAGTGTATGACAAATCCATGCCACATAAAAATGATACATTAGCGCTAAGCTCATGACCCCGAAGCTAGACTGAATGAAATGCCCCAACCGAGTGTTTTCCAGTCACTCAAATATGACAGAAATGAAATGCATTCGTTTGACCAGTTGGTGCTACCAACCCGAACGGAGGAGTCACCCTCAATAGATCTATCCACTCACTCTCGCTTACTAACCATTAACAGTTCATGATAATATATGGGGACTTTAATCTGGGCAATGATGTAACTTAAGCAATGTAATGAGTTTGTATACTTTGGTCCGCATATAAAAATGGTGCAATGTATTCTCCCCCGAGAGTTTAGAAATCAATAAACAATTTAAAACGGGGCTATGAAAACTCACCTGATATGATATAGCAACAATGATCACAATGGATATGATGAGATGAGGCTCGGTTCCTAACCGCGACCTATCATGAATGATATGATCTAAGGTAAGCAAATGAAATGATGTTACTCATGCAAACACGTATGTTATCGATACCACTCGAAAGTTTTGAAAACAATGTTTATCGTCGAAAAATACATTTTGACGTCTTGTTAAGTTATAAACCACATTTCGCTTAAATATGTTAAAACTACACTCCATGATCCTTGTTCGGTGCTCTATTGGCAAATATAATGTTTTCGTCACAAAACACTACTTTTCATAACTTGTGAAAATATATCCAAAACGGCCACGCAAAACTAGTCGCGAATTAGTGCACGTTAAGTGTTAGTGAATGAATTTGACGTCCTTGAAAATAAAACATTGTTACAAGGTTTTCGTGTCGTGTTATTGGACTTTTGATCATACGCGTCTTGAATAGATAGAAAACCGGTTATCAATGTGATGACTTGTAAAAATGTTAACTTTTATACTTAGAAAAATACCTTCTAATAGGGCTGTCAAATTATAATAGAGTTCGTCGGCTTTGAACGTGTGTATCTCGGTCGTTATAAGCTCGTTTTTTACGGTATTTATATCCACGGATTCTTCATAACATGAACTAACATAATCTCAGTAGTTCGGCTCTCCTAGATCACGTCTAACACCTCATTTGGTCCTTTAAAGTTCGGCTAACAGCACGCTTATTTTCAGAAAATTAGTTTTCGTCGCCTAACTTCGAAAGATCATATCTCCTTCGTTATAAGTCGGTTTTTAGTGATTCTTGCGGCCACGCTTTCGTTTTTGAAAGAAATTTCTGAATATGAAGGCAAAAATATACCAAAAATTACTGAGTTTTCCAGTTTACACGATTTTGGACAGTAGGTATATATATGTTTTAAAAACTCATTTCTATGGTTCTAATCTTGATCATACCACCTCAAATCAACTCCACAAGTTCGCAAATCCTACCATACACCTTCTTAGGGTGTCATGGGGTCCTAAACATCACCAACCTTGGTGGATCTCATGTGATTATTAGTGAAACCTATAGATCTAGTGTTTGTGATAGTTTATAAACAAAATACTATCAAAACATAAGTAACTTGCAAAAGTAACTAGTATAACTTGAAAATACATAATCATATGAAGTAAATAAAAGTATGAAAAGATCAAAATGATGTTCTTGAAGTTTACTTACAATGTTGGAGTGATTTGATGAGAAAATGTGCAATAACTTAGGGTTTTGATCACAAAACCTTAACTAGGATAGCAAATGGAGTAAGATTAGTACTTGAACTTCACAAAATGATGGATTATCTTTGGTGTTCTTCCTTTGGCCGATCCAAAAAGAAGAAGAAGAGAGAAATATGGTGCTATCTTGCAAGTTGATTTTGTAGAATGAGTGTTTAAGTAAATAAATGGGAAAACATAAAGACATAAACATTAATGAGGAGTACTTGAAATCAAGTGTTTTAGATGGTTAGGGTGGCTCATTGGGGGGGGGGGCACACATGGGGAAAAAGAAGAAAACATGGCCATTTAATGATCTTGTCCAAATGTTGGGTGATTTAGTGTAGTTTAAGGTATACATTGGGTGTTACCGGGTATCGAGTTAACTAGAAATAAATTGCAACGTTGAAAAATAAAATATGACGAAGTCATAAAATGTGTAAAATCATATTCCTTGCAAGAATCGGGTGTTAGAATGATACTCGGATAGAAATTTCGTAAACCGACGGAGTTATAAGCTCCAAATGGAAAATGTAGCAATTGATTTAAAAACACCGGGTAAAGTAATAATATAATCTCTATATCATTATAATTAGCTTGAAAATATATTATGATCATTGTCTGGAGTATTTGGGTTTACTTTTGGTAGAAATGACTGAGTGGTAACGTTAATTAAACAATTAAGCATACGCTAATGAAAATCACACACAACACATGCAAGAACTGATATGGTACTGATATTACTGAAGATATGCAGACTGCCCTGGTCTGTATGATGTGTCTTTACTGATGATGCACGAATACGCAGCTAAACCTAACTGGTTACTCGCATTTGAATACTCGTAAACCTAGTTTACGACATGATGAATGATGCCCATGAATAGTGATTTCCCTCCAGAAATGAATAGTGTCATGTAAAAAGTAAAATTTTTGACGACTTCTCAAATTCTCAAACTGACATAAAAAACGATGAATAGTGAAATGATAAATAGTGATCGGTGAATAGTGATTTATGAATAGTAAATTGTCGGGGTTTGGAAAATGACCTGAAATTTCGAGTTGTGACAGTCGACCACCCTAAAAGGAATTCAGTCCCTGAATTCAGCTGATGTTGTTCTCTAGAGTGGTCTTGGCGAAAGGATGAGGGTATTTGAGTCATATCTGGTCGTCCCGTTCCCATGTAAACTCAGGACCTCTGCGAGAATTCCAGCAAACTTTGACGATCGGAATTCGACTTTGTTTCAACTGTTTGACCTCTCGATCCATGATTTCTGCTGGTTCTTCCACAAAGTTAAGCTTCTCATCGATCTGAATTTCTTCCAATGGGATTTCGAGCGTTTCGTCTGAAAGACATTTCTTGAGGTTTGAGACATGAAACGTGTTATGTACATTGCTGAGCTCTGACGAAATCTCAAGCCTGTACGCTACCAGACCAATCCTTTCCAGAATCTTGAACGGTCCAATGTATCTCGGGTTCAACTTACCGCGTTTCCCGAATCGTATCACGCCCTTCCAGGGTGAGACCTTCAACATGACTTTGTCCCCAACCTGAAATTCTAATGGTTTGCGTCGAACATCGGCGTAGCTTTTCTGTCGACTTCTGGCTGTTTGGAGTCTTTCACGAATCTGAATTATCTTTTCGGTTGTCTCTCTGACCAACTCGGGACCTGTTAGCTGTACATCACCAACTTCGGCCCAACAAACTGGGGACCTGCACTTACGACCGTAGAGTGCCTCGAAATGTGCAGCTTTTATGCTCGTATGATAACTGTTATTGTAAGAGAACTCGATCAATGGCAAATGGTTAGCCCAACCATTTCCAAAGTCAATGACACATGCCCTGAGCATGTCTTCCAATGTCTGAATCATTTTCTCGCTCTGACCATCGGTCTAAGGATGATAGGCGGTACTCATGTCTAACTTAGATCCAAATGAGTCTTGCAATGATTCCCAAAAATTTGAAGTAAAGTGACTATCTCTGTCGGAAATGATGGAAATTGGTGATTTGTAACTTGATCCAAATTGCCTACCCCACTCATGCATGCTTAATATGTTTTTTTCTATTGCCTCAAAGAGTGGGACTTGCCTAAAACCAAAAGCTCAAAACATAGCCATCCTCACCTATCTCTGCAGAAAAACCCATTTCTGGAACCCAGAAAGGTACCAGATGGGCGGCCCCCTTAATTCATAAGGCAGCCCCCTTAATTATTAAGGGGACCACCCATAATTAAGGGGACCGGCCATCTGCTGGACGGGTTCAGAGAATCTTTTTCTGCTTTTTAGCCCATTTGATCCTATACTTCCCCAAATTCACAAACACATTTTGTCCTAATCACCCAACAAGCTTTTTCATTCCTAAACAACACAAATCCTCCACTATAAATAACCCCATATCTCACCACATTCAATCATCCCATCATGTCTTCTTCAATCAACCCAAAACCAAAAACCTCTAAGCTAGCAAGGATGACCTTAAAACCCGGGTGGAAAAGAAAACCTAACCCTCACCACAAGCCCATCACAACTAGACAACCAACACCTCCATCATCATTCATCCCCAACTACTCTCCAAGATCACAACCTCACTCCATTGAACCATTTCACAAACCCTACCATTTTGGCCAAACATCCACATTCATTTCAAACTACTCCCCTAAACCTCAAACCAACTTCAATGGAATACTTGAAAACCCTCATCACCTTGGTCAAACATCAAACCTTTCACCCCAATACCATCCATTTCCACCAAATAACCAAATCCCCACTCATGAAAGACAAAAGCTTCATGAAGAAATTAACCAAATCCATGATCTTAATGATCTCCTTGCTATGCACCTCACACAACGCAACAAGGGACAACCTCCATCCTCACCTTACTCAAATTGCCTACCCCACTCTCTTAACTTGGATCAAGTTACAAATGAGTCTTGCAATGAGACGATCAACTATTACCCAAATAGCATCGTAACCTCCTGATGTTTTGGGAAGTTTAGTGACAAAGTCCATTGTAATGCGTTCCCACTTCCACTGGGGAATCTCTGGTTGCTGAAGTAATCCTGATGGCTTCTGGTACTCGGCTTTCACTTTAGCACAAGTAAGGCATTACTGACATACGTAGCTATCTCTGCTTTCATATTGGGCCACCAATAAAGCTTCTTGAGATCCTGATACATCTTATCAGAACCTCGTATTCCACCATAGAGAGGTATCCAACTTCTATCCTTGAAGCATAATGTTCCATCTGATCTCCTTACTAAACCGTTTGCATTATCTTGCATTCTTTTGAGTGTTTCACTTGGTAGGTTTTCTTCCTTGAGTGCTTCTACCTGAGCCTCTAGGATTTTTGATGGTAGTGGTGAAATAATTGTCATTCCCAATGATCTGACTCTCAAAGGCTTGAGTCTCTCTTTCCGACTGAGTGCATCTGCCACAACATTGGCTTTTCCTGGATGATATCTGATTTCACAGTCGTAATCACTATGTAGTTCCAACCAACGACGTTACCTCATGTTAAGTTCCTTCTGATCAAGAATGTACTGTAAGCTTTTGTGGTCTGTAAATACTATACACTTTATTCCATAAAGATAATGTCTCCAAATGTTGAGTGCGAAAACCACGACACCCAACTCTAAGTCGTGAGTAGTGTAGTTCTTCTCATGCTTCTTAAGCTGACGAGATGCATAAGCTATCACCTTCTCGTTTTGCATTAACACTGCCCCAAGTCCTTTGTGGGAAGCATCGCAATATACCACAAAGTTTTCAATTCCTTCTGGCAATGACAAAATTGGCGTGCTGCAAAGTTTCTGTTTCAACAACTGAAAAGCGGTCTCTTGCTTTTCTCCCCATTCGTACTTCTGGTTCTTTTGTGTCAACTTGGTCAACGGCTTAGCTATTTTGGAAAACCCTTCAATGAATCTTCTGTAATATCCGGCAAGTCCTAAGAATTGATGAATTTCTGTGGGAGTTTTTGGCGTTGCCCAATCTTTAACTGCCTCAATCTTTGCTGGATCAACCTGTAGTCCTTGACTATCAATGACATGACCAAGAAATTGTACTCTTTTGATCCAAAAATCACACTTTGAAAATTTTGCATACAGTTTCTCTTTCTTGGGCAGTTCTAAGATTGTTCTGAGGTGTTCTCGGTGCTCTTCTTCGCTCCTTGAGTAGATTAAGATATCGTTAATGAATACGATCACAAACTTGTCTAGATATGGCTTGCACACCCTGTTCATGAGATCCATGAACACAGCTGGTGCGTTGATTAATCCGAACGGCATTACCTGAAATTCATAATGACCATAGCGTGTTCTGAATGTTGTCTTCGGGATATCCTCCTCCCGAACCTTAAGCTGATGGTAACCCGATCTCAAGTCGATCTTGGAGTAATAACTGGAACCTTGCAATTGATCAAATAAATCGTCGATCCTGGGAAGTGGATAACGATTCTTCACCGTTAATTTGTTTAGCTCTCGATAATCAATGCACATTCTGAAAGATCCATCTTTCTTCTTTACAAACAAAACTGGTGCTCCCCAATGCGATGAACTCGGCCTAATGAATCCTTTATCCAAGAGCTCTTGCAATTGGTTCGACAACTCTTGCATTTCTGAAGGTGCAAGTCGATAAGGTGCTCGCGCAATTGGTGCGGCTCCCGGTACTAATTCAATCTGAAATTCGACTTGGCGAGTAGGTGGCAGTCCTGGTAAGTCTTCTGGAAAATCTTTAACTGTTGTCACATGCTCAAGTCGCTTCTCCTCCGACTTCTTTTCTGTGATATGAGTCAAGAATGCATAACAACCCTTCTTTATGTATTTCTCTATTTTAATGCACGAGATGATACTGAGTCTAGTCCCACTGCGTTCTCCGCGAACGACCAATGTTTCGCCATCATAAGGAAGATGAACAACTTTTTCATCACAGATGATTCTGGCATGATGTTCAGATAACCAATCTATATCGATGACAATATCAAAACTTCCAAGTTCAACCGGCATGAGGTCTATATTGAATGGGTGATTGAGAAAATTAAGAGTGCAACCACGAATGATCGTGTCAGTGCCAACTAAACTACCGTTAGCTAGTTTAATGTGATATGGAATGTTTAATGCGGTTGGTTCAATGTTGAGTAATGGTGCAAATGCAGTAGAAACAAAACTTCTATCGGCTCCTGAATCAAATAGTATGGATGCATAATGATTATTAATAAGGAACGTACCCGTAACGACACTCGGGTCCTCCCTGACATCTTCTCCTCCAAGGACATAAGCTCTTCCCCTAGCTGTTCCACCTTGGTTATTGTTTCCCTGATTCTTTCCTTTCGGACATTCCTTCTTGAAGTGTCCAACTTCTCCACATCCAAAGCATGTTACTGGGGGCTTCTGATTATCAACCACAATCGGAGCTTTGCAATCCCTGGTCGAATGACCAACCTTTTTACAGTTCCCACACGAATTTGGACAATTTCCAGGATTATGATGGGTTTGGCATTTGTTGCAATAGGGTAAAGTACCACTGTAACCTCTTTTCTCAGTTTGACCTGCAAATTAAGCCTTTGCAGTTTCCTATCTCTTGGGTGGTAGTTGAGCAACATTGTTACTCTGGTTGTTGTCCCAATTTCTCTTGTTGTTTTTGTTATTGGAATTGTTTCGGTTGTTGTTATAGTTGTTGTTTCGGTAGTTGTTGTTGGGGTTACGGTTGTTGTAGTTACGGTTACTGTTGGTGTTGTTGTTGTCTGAAGCAGTTCCTTTCTTCACTATATGAGCCATGAGTTTCTGAGACATTCTGATTGCCTCATCCAATGTTTGTGGGTCAAAAGAAATCACATCACCACGGATGTTGTGAGGTAATCCTCCGATGAAATTCTCCAATAGCTTCTCAGTATCTGGAACCATTGTCAGACATAATGCTGCCAATTCCTGAAATCTCCTGATGTATGCCTCAATATCATTACCTGCTGTCAGCAACTTCTTGAATTCACTTCTGTTCGTGGGCAAAACTTCTTTGTCAGCAACTTCTTGAATTCATCCCATGTAAGCTTGTGAGCATTCTCCATTCCCATGGGCTTTGCATACGAATTCCACCATGACATAGCTTCCCCAACGAGTGTACTAGTAGCAAACTTAACCTTGCTGTCTTCCTGATAGTTGCATAGAAGGAATACTGATTCTGTCTTTTCAAACCATCGGATCATGGCAGTGGCTCCTTCAGTGCCTTTTAATTTTTCTGGATCACCACTCTTGAAATCTTTGTACGTACATTTACGGCCATTTGTTCCATTAGTATCTGTTCCTGCGGCTTCCGTGGTTTCTGCCCGCGAAGGGGCTTCAGCAGCAGCTGCAGCTACGACTGCTCTTTCAGTTACCAATGCTGCCACAATACTGTCGGAAACAAGTCTCTTGATCTGGGCGGGTGTCATAGCAGGAGTAGCTCTTTTGGGTGGCATAATTCTTCACAATCACAAAAGAATACTATACAACAATGAGAACTCACAATGGAAATGATCATCATACACAATATATACAACAACAACATGTATATACATCCACAATACGTATAAATACAACCACAACATGTATAAATACAATGAAACCACAACGAAACTTCATAAGTATAATTACAGCGCACATGAATATAATACATGAAAATTTCGGTTACGCAGACCGATATCATAAAATAGCACAACAAAAATCCTGCATAGTAGAGTCACACTTGATATATTTGTTTGTACTACAAGCAAAAGACAACAAGTCCTAACTATGTCCCACACCCCGGGACTAGGATAATAATGTACAAGCTATATGATAACAGTCTAACACTAGGCACCTCCTCCGGGTGCTCCATCTAACCTGCGGAAAATCCTCTGAAGATCCCTAGACATCACAACAACAATCTCCTCTAGGTGCTGAACTCGAAGCTGAAGGTCAGTCTCCCTAGTCTCTGATGCAGACAACCTAGCCTGAACTTAAGATATCTCATCGACCAGGCCGTGATGCTCATCCTGGAACCTCTGTGCTCTGTCAACTAACCCCGGCACCTCCTGTCTAAGCTGTGCGATATGCTCTGACTCTCCAACTGACGAGCCTCTAAACCCTGGTCCGTCACGTCAATGGCAACCCTGCCCTGGATCAATCCCTCGACCTCCTCCTCAATAGCCTCAATACGGCCCACTGGAGTCTCGTCTAGATGAGACAATGCCCTCTTAATCTCTCCCTGAAGCTGATCTAGTCGTGAGTCAAATGTAGCAGCAGTAATCAATCTGTCAGCAGCAGCCCTCGAGCTCTCACCAACCTCAAATCTACTGGGTGGTGCTGTCTCTGTAGCATCTGAAGTATCTGGAGATGAGATATCAAGACGATCCCAATTCTTGAGCTGTAGGTCTGACGTAGGAGTAGAATCTCTGATGTGAACTGGTGCTGATGGCATCGGTGGTGCTGATAGGGATGGCAATGGTGGAGACAATGATGATAAGGATGGTAAAGGTGATAATGGTGTTGGTGTACTGAATGTCAAACTCCTCCTCGCTGTCAAGTGGCGACGGAGTGGATGAGATGAAGTAAGTGATGATGGTGGTAGGGGTACAAATGCAGCTGGTGACCTGACAGTGAGACGATGAACCCGCTTAGCAGCAGTGCGCTTCATGCGTGGCCCACCTGGATATGTACGGTTAACTATACCATATGGTATCTGCTGCCCCGGCTGAATGACCGGAACAACTCTGGGACCACGACGTATCACAGGTGAAACTGGTGGTGTAGGCACGACTTCCCCCTCCTCAAAGGGTTCTGTCTCGGCCTCTGACATAACTGGTGAGGACTGTGGAGTAGGCTCCACTGATGATAAAATGATAGTGGGTAGTGATGGTGATGAAACTGACTCTAATATGATAGAGGGTAGTGAGGAAGTATCGTCCATTGACTCAGAGTCAGACAAGATAACAATAGGGTGTGAATCCGAAGACATCACTGAAACAACAGATGTGAAATAAAAGTAAATAAACATCTACACAATGTGAGTTATGATGAAATGATATATGTATGAAATCGCAATTGTAACACCCCAACCCGGCAAGGGTAGAAGTATCACATTATGGTGACAAATCAAAGCATACATACATAATGCACAGCGGAAGTCTTAAACAAAATGCATTAAAGAAGTCAAGCCAACACGACTTAAGCCAAATACATAAGTTCCAAATGATGATAAATAATCCAAAGGAAACAAATAATGGAACGAAACCAAGTCTACACAAATGTCATAAACAAAAGGGTGATAACTAAGGTAAACTCCATCTAAGCTCTACTCTCATCCCATAGCAAATCCCAGCTCCTAGCTTAGATACCTGCCGCAGGAAAAGGAAATGCGGCTGAGCTTAAAAAGCCCAGTGAACAGATATATAATAAATGGAAACGAATACGAAATAATATGGTGCATTGGGGAAAGACATAAGGTATAAGCAAAGGATACAAGGTAAGAAATGAAAGTGTAGGTCAGAAATCCACCACGAGCCCAAACAAATAAAATAATTGTCATAGAGGGGAGTCTTCTCAAATATATGTGAAGGACGTGTATTGCACACAGCATCAATTACCAAATTAAATCAAATAATAATCATGATATATCCCTCGAAAAAAAACAAATCTAGGATGCATCCATACGCCCTCCAAACAAATAATCCTGGCCAATATAAATAATAAAGCGCGCATGTAGTAGCAGATGGGGACGGTGTGTAACATCACTCAAATACACACTAGAGTCATGCCATTGGTGCATCAATGACATGGCTATGTTACCTTCATGGCTAGGAAACAAATTTGGCTCGGGTATCAAACTAACGGGTCAAAGGTCCAAATCATTACAAAGGTTCAAATAGTCTAAGTCATCAAATCAATATCAAAGTCCAAATATCAAAGGTTCAAATCAAAGGTTCAAGGTCAAAACGAATCAACTGAACAAATCAAAGTGTAGGAAGCATAGCAATGGCTTAGGAAACCCTAATACGAATCAAATCAAAAGAAACGAAGGCACCTTAACAAGAAGGGCAGAATATCTGTACCTTATTGCAAAGGAAACAAAGACAAAAGATAGCAAATACAGGAATGGATCAGGACCTCTCCTTATTCACACCTAAAGGAGTAGAAGAGAATTACTTATTTTAGTTTACCTTTTCATTTTAAGTAACTTTCTATTTTCAGCAGGTTTCCAAATTTAGTAAGTTTACGTTTTAGAAAGATTAAGACATTATAAATTAGGGTAAGTCATTATTTAATAATATTATGGAGATAGGGTACATTTTAGCAAGTTATAAAAGTCTAGGGTTAATTATAACAACTTTCCATATTTTAGGGTTTTAAATGTAATTATACCAAAGATGAAGGTTTAAAATGAAAATATCATAAGTAGCTCATCGTCAATGCGCGGAAGGGGATAACGGTTACGGATCGTGATACGGTTAAGCTCACGATAATCAATACAGAGACGCATGCTTCCATCCTTCTTCTTTACGAACAAAACAGGCGCACCCCATGGAGAAACACTAGGTCGAATAAAACTGTTCTCCAATAGTTCCTGTAACTGCTCTTTCAACTCTTTTAATTCAATGGGCGCCATACGATAAGGAGCTTTGGAGATAGGTTCGGCACCTGGAATAAGATCAATGCCAAAATCGACTTCCCTAGCAGGAGGAATGCCAGGAAGCTCATCGGGAAACACATCGGCAAAATCACGCACAATAGGTAGTCTATCAATGCTCGGAGTATCCAAAGAGGTATCATTAATGGATGCCAGAAAACCAAGGCAACCATGCGAAATCAAAGTTCTGGCCTTCATAGCCGAGATGATCTTAACTGACTTAAGAGGTTGCGAACCATGATAGACAAAGTCAGGATGATGAATATTGCCAAAGATCACATTCTTGGCATGATAGTCGATGGTAGCCTTATGAGTAGCCAAACAATCCATGCCCAAGATCACGTCAAAATCAATCATATCAATGGGAAGCAAATTTGCGGGACGAACACAATCATCAAAATGTATGGGACAGTTCACAAATTCATGATCAATGATTACTTGGGTTTTCATGGGTGTAGAGATGGATATAAGGTTAATTAATGGTGTTGGGGTTACATTAAGTTTCTTTGCAAATGAAGTAGATATTATGGAATGTGTGGCACCGGTATCAAATAATACAAATACAGCATGATCACCAATGTAAAGAAAACCGGTAATGGTACCTGATGTGCTCGCCGCCTTATCACGAGTAGTAGTATAAACCTGACCCGTAGTGGGAGCTGGCCTAGCCGGGTTTGCCGGTGTAATATGCCTCCCCTGAGGACAGTCCTTCACCTTATGAGAAAGAGACCCGCACGTGAAACAACCACCAGTGGCCTTGTGACAAACCCCCGGATGAGGCTTTCCACAAGTGGAACAAAGAGGAGGAGGAGGTAAAGCCTCAATTGGTCTCTTCTGCCCTGAAGAACCCGAATGATGACTCGGCTGAGAACCCCGAGTCTGCTGATCACAAAACTGACGTGGGTTGCTATTCCCACTCCTACCAGAACCCCGCTGATCATGGCTCCTGAAATCCTGACGCCTCTGATAAGAATCCCGATCCTGACGACCCCTCTGATCATATCCCTGGTCCTGACGACCCCTATAATCCTGACTCTGGCCCTGATGACCCTGCCCCCTGTAGTTCACCCGATTTCCATCCCTGTCTCTCTTATTCGAACCTCCATCAGCATGCAACATCTCAATGTTGCGGGCATCATTCGCAACTGCAGCAACATCCTCATACTCGGTGTTCGCAATACAATCCAACACCCACTTCTTCAATGCCCATTTAAAGTGTTTAGCCTGACGATAAGCATTACCCGTAACATCGAGTCCAACAAAACTAGCCAGCCTCATGAACCCCTGCATGAATTCCCCAAACGACTCTCGATCCATCTAACGAATAGTCCCATACTCACGTTCGTACCTCTGTTGCTCAGCCACCGGAATATACTGCTTATAGAATATGCCACAAAAATCCTCCCAAGAACAAGTATCAGCGAAATCCCCTACCTGTGACTGAACATACGTTGTCCACCAACTCAGTGTATCACCCTCCAGTTTAAACGTAGCCAAGCGCGTCTTGAATTCATCCGCACAACCCAAGACCCTAAACAACTTCTCAACATGAGTGATCCAGTCCTCTGCCTCAGTGGGAGTGGCAGCAAACCGGAAAGAAAGAGGTTTGAGCTTATTGAACCTTTCGATCCAAACATGAATACCAGCAGGTGGAGCAGTAGGTGGAGCACCGCCATCACCACCACCTGATGAACCCGCACCATTTTTGATGTCATTGGTGATTTGGGTCACCACCTGAGGAAGAACGTTAGCCAAAGCAGCGGCAATCATGGCCTCAAAGTCAGGGCCATCCTCTCCATATCGGTATTCGTTATTACGCGTATTCACCATCTGGACGATCATTAAAACGATTAGTAAAAATAGGGAAGAATATGCACGAAAGGAAAGACGAAACAGAAACCTATGTCTACCCAAATCCTCACCAGTCAAAACTTAAGTCCTAAGGGTCAAATCCTAGGGTCCATATGATTCACAGGCCATGGCTTATGTACTACAGGTCGCAGCCTGGGCTCTGATACCATAATTGTAACACCCAAACCCGGCAAGGGTAGAAGTATCACATTATGGTGACAAATCAAAGCATACATACATCATACACAGCGGAAGTCTTAAACAAAATGCATTAAAGAAGTCAAGCCAACACGGCTAAAGCCAAATACATAAGTTCCAAATGATGATAAATAATCCACAGGAAACAAATAATGGAACGAAACCAAGTCTACACAAATGTCATAAACAAAAGGGTGATAACTAAGGTAAACTCCATCTAAGCCCTACTCTCATCCCGTAGCAAATCCCAGCTCCTTGCTTAGATACCTGCCGCAGGAAAAGGAAATGCGGCTGAGCTTAAAAAGCCCAGTGAACAGATATATAATAAACGGAAACGAAAGCAAATGAAACGAATACGAAATAATATGGTGCATTGGGGAAAGACATAAGGTATAAGCAAAGGATACAAGGTAAGAAATGAAAGTGTAGGTCAGAAATCCACCACGAGCCCAAACAAATCAAATAATAGTCATAGAAGGGAGTCATCTCAAATATATGTGAAGGACGTGTATTGCACACAGCATCAATCACCAAATTAAATCAAATAATAATCATGATATATCCCTCGAAACAAATCAAATCTAGGATGCATCCATACGCCCCCCAAACAAATAATCCTGGCCAATATAAATAATAAAGCACGCATGTAGTAGCAAATGGGGACGGTGTGTAACATCACTCAAATACACACTAGAGTCATGCCATTGGTGCATCAATGACATGGCCATGTTACCTTCATGGGTAGGAAACAAATTTGACTCGGGTATCAAACTGAAGGGTCAAACGTCCAAGTCATTACAAAGGTTCAAATAGTCTAAGTCATCAAATCAATATCAAAGTCCAAATATCAAAGGTTCAAATCAAAGGTTCAAGGTCAAAACGAATCAACTGATCAAATCAAAGTGTAGGGAGCATAGCAATGGCTTAGGAAACCCTAATACGAATCAAATCAAAAGAAACGAAGGCACCTTAACAAGAAGGGCAGAATATCTGTACCTTATTGCAAAGCAAACAAAGACAAAAGATAGTAAATACAGGAATGGATCAGGACCTCTCCTTCTTCACACCTAAAGGAGTAGAATAGAATTACTTATTTTAGTTTACCTTTCCATTTTAAGTAACTTTCTATTTTTAGCAGGTTTCCAAATTTAGTAAGTTTCCTTTTTAGAAAGATTAAGACATTATAAATTAGGTTAAGTCATTATTTAATAATATTATGGAGATAGGGTACATTTTAGCAAGTTATAAAAGTCTAGGGTTAATTATAACAACTTTCCATATTTTAGGGTTTTAAATGTAATTATAACAAAGATGAAGGTTTAAAATGAAAATATCATAAGTAGCTCATTTTAATTCTTAAGTTATCCAGAATTACACAATTAGCCCTTTAGATTTCACAATTAACAATATATTCCCCTTTAATTACATAAATTACACTTTAATCCTTATGACATTTATAATTACACATCAAACCCTTAGTTTTCCAATTTTACACCATATACCCTTCATTTAATACTTAGTACGAACACACCCTTAATTTTACATTTTCAAATCGGTAATTGTTTTATATTAACAAAACTTAACCCTAATTATCCCCATCATCATGTAATCATTACAACATTATTAAAAAGCATTAAAAGTCCAGATCTCTCCACATAAACCCTAATTCGAATTAGTTTTAAGGTTTTTCATATGTTTCCTTATTTTCCAATAAAATCCGATAACCCTAAATAATTCCAAAACCATGATTTAAGCTTCAACAATTCAAAAGGCCATTTTTATGATGTTATATGATACATGTAGAACTCACGAAAAATATATAAAGGGCTCAGAAAATTGCATGAATTAATATATAATTTATTTACGTTTTTAGGGTTCATAATACATAAATTATCATACGCTCAATATATTATGCATGGTTCGGATCTATCATTTTATATACGTTATATATGATGTGTAGAGTGCAAGAAAAATACCAGAAGGATTTTAGAATGAAAGAACAAAGCGTTGTGATTTTGTGTTACACGGTTCAAAGCTTTCGACACCAACAATTACCACGATCAAACGAGCGACCCAGGAACCTTGTAGATATTTTTCACAGACCATATACAACATAAGGAACGTAAGAAAAATGCTAAATGAATTTTAGGATGATCAAAATAATTATGGGCGATTTATACCTCTTGGATGGAATATACGACACAAACAATTACCTAGCGAACAAACCAACGAATCCCACGACCTCTAGCTATTTTTCCCAGCTCACTTAAATGATGAAGATCACCAGAAAAATATCCCACGAGCTCCAGAAATTTTGATGGAGGCGTAAAGAGTTTTTGTGTGTGTTTATATTTCAATCGGTATGTTATTAGGGTTTTGAATGATTTTGTTATAATAAAATGGAATGGTACCAAGATAGGGGGGAAATGGGCTGGTAATTCACGGATAAATCATGACCCAAATCAATTTGTATTATTTCCTTAATTTACTTAGCTTTTAAATGTTTTAGTTTTATTTATAAAGTTTAAATAATATAAACAATATGCATAATATAATTTTCGGTCCAATAGTGTGAAGAACTAATTTTTGGTACTTCACAAAATGTCAAATGTGGTAGTAGAAATAATTTTACTTCATATCTTGATCATCTCCCAAAGTTTGGAATTCATTTGGTACTTTATAAGCTTATTAATCAAAGTTTAAGATTATAGGGGCATTTTGGTCTTTTTACATGTTTTAGGATTTTTTGGGTATTACAGCAATCACTACATGTGATATAATGGATATGCACTTATGCTACAATGATGAGATGCTATGATGGTGCAGTTATAGTCTAGGGTATAATGAATAACCTAGTTCGCTATAACCTTTGCTCTGATATCAATCTGTCATACCCCCAAATTTCGTGACTTGCAGCGGAATAAGTCATTCAGGGGCACGACTGGTCATTGCACCAAAGTTGTAGTTATATTGAACGACCTAAAGTGTCGTTTAGATAATACATCGTTTGATTATTTAAAAACATTCAGAGTTATAAAGCTAGGTCCCAAAAGGTGAAACAAGTTTTCAGAAACAAGTTCATACAATTCAAACGATGGATAAGTGCATAAAATATAAAGTGAGACGCGTCGACTCCGCTACTCCATGATGTCCATATGCAAGCCAACATGCGATACCTTAATTACCTGAAAATACATTGCTAAAAATGGTCAATAAAAATGTTGGTGAGATCATAGGTTTATGTAAATGAATGATTGTACGGAAACCACAAGTATAAAGTGTATGACAAATCCATGCCACATAAAAATGATACATTAGCTCTAAGCTCATGACCCCGAAGCTAGACTGAATGAAATGCCCCAACCGAGTGTTTGCCAGTCACTCAAATATGACAGAAATGAAATGCGTTCGTTTGACCAGTTGGTGCTACCAACCCGAACGGAGGAGTCACCCTCAATAGATCTATCCACTCACTCTCGTTTACTAACAATTAACGGTTCATGATAATATAAGGGGACTTTAATCTAGGAAATGATGTAACTTAAGCAATGTAATGAGTTTGTATACTTTGGTCCGCATATAAAAATGGTGCAATGTATTCTCCCCCGAGAGTTTAGAAATCAATAAACAATTTAAAACGGGGCTATGAAAACTCACCTGATATGATATAGTAACAATGATCACAATGGATATCATGAGATGAGGCTCGGTTCCTAACCGCGACCTATCATGAATGATATGATCTAAGGTAAGCAAATGAAATGATGTTACTCATGCAAACACGTATGTTATTGATACCACTCGAAAGTTTTGAAAACAATGTTTATCGTCGAAAAACACATTTTGACGTCTTGTTAAGGTATAAACCACATTTCGCGTAAATATGTTAAAACTACACTCCATGATCCTTGTTCGGTGCTCTATTCGCAAATATAATGTTTTCATCACAAAACACTACTTTTCATAACTTGTGAAAATATATCCAAAACGGCCTCGCAAAACTAGTCGCGAATTAAGGCACGTTAAGTGTTAGTGAATGAATTTGACGTCCTTGAAAATAAAACATTGTTACAAGGTTTTCGTGTCGTGTTATTGGACTTTTGATCATACGCTTCTTGAATAGATAGAAAACCGGTTATCAATGTGATGACTTGTAAAAATGTTAACTTTTATACTTAGAAAAATACTTTCTAATAGGGCTGTCAAATTAGAATAGAGTTCGTCGGCTTTGAACGTGTGTATCTCGGTCGTTATAAGCTCGTTTTCTACAGTCTTTATATACACAGATTCATCATAACATGAACTAACATAATCTCAGTAGTTCGGCTCTCCTAGATCACGTCTAACACCTCGTTTGGTCCTTTAAAGTTCGGCTAACAGCACGCTTATTTTCAGAAAATTAGTTTTTGTCGCCTAACTTCGAAAAATCATATCTCCTACGTTATAAGTCGGTTTTTAGTGATTCTTGCGGCCACGGTTTCGTTTTTGAAAGAAATTTCTGAATATGAAGGCCAAAATATACCAAAAATTACTGAGTTTTCCAGTTTACATGATTTTGGACAGTAGGTATATATATGTTTTAAAAACTCATTTCTATGGTTCTAATCTTGATCATACCACCTCAAATCAACTCCACAAGTT
The DNA here is from genome assembly GCA_021014915.2 of Artemisia tridentata subsp. tridentata. NCBI lineage: Eukaryota > Viridiplantae > Streptophyta > Magnoliopsida > Asterales > Asteraceae > Artemisia > Artemisia tridentata. Next base: position 305,062,537 of record CP139508.1, read on the forward strand.
CGCAAATCCTACCATACACCTTCTTAGGGTGTCATAGGGTCCTAAACATTACCAACCTTGATGGATCTCATGTGATTATTAGTGAAACCTATAGATCTAGTGTTTGTGATAGTTTATAAACAAAATGGTATCAAAACATAAGTAACTTGCAAAAGTAACTAGTATAATTTGAAAATACATAATCATATGAAGTAAATAAAAGTATGAAAAGATCAAAATGATGTTCTTGAAGTTTACTTACAATGTTGGAGTGATTTAATGAGAAAATGTGCAATAACTTAGGGTTTTTATCACAAAACTTTAACTAGGATAGCAAATGGAGTAAGATTAGTACTTGAACTTCACAAAATGATGGATTATATTTGGTGTTCTTCCTTTAGCCGATCCAACAAGAAGAAGAAGAGAGAAATATGGTGCTATCTTGCAAGTTGATTTTTGTAGAATGAGTGTTTAAGTAAATAAATGGGAAAACATAAAGACATAAACATTAATGAGGAGTACTTGAAACCAAGTGTTTTAGATGGTTAGGGTGGCTCATGGGGAGGGGGGGGGGCGGAATACATGGGGAAAAAGAAGAAAACATGGCCATTTAATAATCTTGTCCAAATGTTGGGTGATTTAGTGTAGTTTAAGGTATACATTGGGTGTTACCAGGTATCGAGTTAACTAGAAATAAATCGTGAAGATGAAAAATAAAATATGACGAAGTCGTAAAATGTGTAAAATCATATTCCTTGCAAGAATCGGGTGTTAGAATGATACTCGGATTGAAATTTCGTAAACCGACGGAGTTATAAGCTCCTAATGGAAAATGTAGCAATTGATTTAAAAACACCGGGTAAAGTAATAATATAATCTCTATATCATTATAATTAGCTTGAAAATGTATTAGGATCATTATCTGGAGTATTTGGGTTTACTGTTGGTAGAAATGACTGAGTGGTAACGTTAATTAAACAATTAAGCATACGTTAATGAAAATCACACAAACACATGCATGAACTGATATGGTACTGATATTACTGAAGATATGCAGACTGCCCTAGTCTGTATGATGTGTCTTTACTGATGATGCATGAATACGCAGCTAAACCTAACTGGTTACGCGCATTTGAATACTCGTAAACCTAGTTTACGACATGATGAATGATGCCCATGAATAGTGATTTCCCTCCGGGAATGAATAGTGTCATGTAAATAGTAAAATTTTTGACGACTTCTCAAATTCTCAAACTGACTTCAAAAATGATGAATAGTGAAATGATGAATAGTGATCAGTGAATAGTGATTTATGAATAGTAACTCATGAATAGTAAATTGTTGAGGTTTGGAAAATGACCTGAAATTACGAGTTGTGACAAAAGTGTAAGCGACGATTGTAAGGTTTTCTCCGCCGAGAAGGGAGCTTGTTCATCTAGTGAAGTAACTCTCGAGTTGGGTACTCGGGGAGTGGAGTAGGGCGGAGAGGAGCTCCCTGGCCGAACCACTATAAATCATCGTGTTCGGTTTGCTCTTTGTTTTACTTGCTACTTTACTTTTATGTTTGCTTTATGTGATTGCTTGTGTTGTGATTAGTTGATGATACTTGGGTGACAACATGTTTTAACTTATGCAAGTTATAAACATCTTTCATATTAGAACAAGCTTAAACGGATATTTGATACAACAAGTTTTAAGATTTTAAAACAGTAACGTATTCACCCCCCTCTACGTTTTCACAACCTTCATTCCTCTGCTAGTTGAAGAGAAGAACACAAAGTATCAAAGAAGATACAAAGTGTTGTAGTTATAGTTAGTGCACTTGTAACACTTGTTACATACTTGTTGTATCCTAGCATACACCAAGTTGATTTTCTTTTATGTAGTTTGTGTGAGTAGATCATTGTGATCTTGTCGAGATCTTGGAGATCTCTTGTAGCTTGTGGGCTTGTATGTTGATCAAGTGGATCAAGGGTAGATCGGCTAGATCGAGTCAAATGAGAGTAGATCATTATGATCTTGTTGATATCTTGGAGATCTGTTGTAGCTTGTGGGCTTGTGTGTTGATCAAGTGGATCAAGTGTAGATCGAGTCAAGTGTGTTGATTTTGTGAATTAGTAAGGATCATGTGGATCGTGGTAGATTGGTACTAGCTAAGATTAGTACTCGACATTTAGCTTAGTGTTGGAAATAAGGATAAGCGACGTTGTACGGTTTTCTACGCCTGAAGGGAGCTTTGTTGACATAGTGCTTAGAACTCTCAAGTTTGGTACTCGGGGAGTGGAGTAGGGCGAAGAAGAGCTCCGTGACCGTACCACTATAAATCTCTTTGTCCCGGTTTGATCTTTCCATCTCATTTCTTTATATTTATTATTTATATTAGATAGTATTGTTTAGTGTTCATATTGGTGTTGATTGATTTCACAAAAGAATCGAATCAAAGGTTTTCACAAGTAAAGTTTTTAAAACCGGGAAAACTATTCAACCCTCCTTCTAGTTTTCCACATGTATGACACTTAAAGGGGAAAAGGCTTAAAATTGATTTGTTTCATGGCCTACTAACTTAGCAACATCTACTGAAAAGTGTATTAGCTTAGATAATGTAAAGTATCAGGTTTAAAAATAGAATATGTACCTGTGCTCCAATCTCTGTGCTGAAAACTTTCAGTTGCGTCGTGCATAGAATTCCCAAGATAACAACATCAATGGCAAGCTAAAAAAATTAATTCAGATATAAGAACATATCCTTAATGAGCTTTCGAACTCCAAAGACAATCAAAAAGCTACATTGAAGGACATTAAGCGCAGAAGATGATATAACTGGTATGTGCTAAAACACATACCCTTTTCTTGACCAAAACCGGACCAAAATAACCAAAAACCCGACCAAAATGCCAAAAGATATTGTGTTTTTGTGTTGTTGCATGTGCAGGGATGGATATCGTGAAAATTGACAAAAGACACAAGAAAATCAAGGAAACGAGCACGAGATACGAAAAGGCTCAGAACCGGAACCGAAAACAAAGAAAATGGTCATAAAGTCAACCGAGGTCCTCAAATATCAAAGTTTGTCCAATTTCACCCTTAGATCATACCTTGGTATATTGGCAATATCGGTCCTTTGAAGAATTCAACAATTACAACTATGGCCCCTAGAACTTTAATCCCTAAAAGCCTTAAACTAAATCCTTTCACTCGGATTTATACAACCAAAACCAAACCCGGTTGTATTAAAACCCAATCCACACAAATCATAAAAAAATCCCATCCCAACCTTAACTCACAAGTCCAGCCCACCATCCCATCAAACCCGAGCCCACCACAAAACCCGACCCACAAACCTTATCTTCGGTAAAAATTATTCTCGGTCAAAAGCTAAAAATAAAAAAAACAACAAACACACCTTACCACTCCTCACTTTCACTCTTATCTCTCACCAAAAAAATACCCGATCCCCAAATTAACCCCCCATGAACCCTAAATCCGCCCCTCAAAAATTACCACAATTAAGGGCTTTTTAGTACAATCAAAGGGCTTCTAGAAGGATCAGAAGGTGTCAGACTCGAAGAAACACACGCGGGGACACATGGCAACGAGTGATTGGTTCGAACACCTCACTAATTCTAATCCGAGGGCCATAATCGACTTGATGATGTTCAAGATGATCTAAGGGTGGATATGAAGCTAAGAGGGACGCGGATCGCCAGCGTGGCAAAGACCCGAAGGTTCGATCGAGTCTATAAATAGAGGAGAGGTTATCCCATTTTCGATATGTATTTTTATTTTAGCAACGTTATGCTGTCGAATTAGTTTTAGAATTTTAGTCTTCAAATTCGGATTGTAATTTTCAGGTTTAGTTGAGTTCGAATTGAGTTTTTTCTGTTTATGTTTATTCAAATTTTAGTATTGTAATTTTTCGTTTAGTTTATGTTAATTCGATTTGAGTTTTGTACTTATAAAAGTTTGAATGAAAGTTTTGTATTTTTCAGTTTATGTTCGATTTGAGGTTAATTTTTGTTATCCGATTTTCATTTAGTACATTGATTTTAATTCTCAGTTTAGTGTTTTGTTTTAATATTTGATTATCAGAAAAAGAAAAAAAAAAAAATAAAATAAAAAAAAATACATATATAGTCGAATCTGCTTCAGTGAGCTAATTTCATCTAAGATCAGCTTATGTAAGCTTTTTAGCTTATTGTAAGTTAGTAGTAGTGTCGGTTCTATTGTAACATCCAAAGCATCTTTCGGTCAACAAAAGTCAAATGCGTTTGTGAATCATTGATCTGTGGAGATTCTGATAAGTTGAGCTAATCCGGGAAGAGCTTAGCCTATCTTAAAGATAGGCTTCTGGGAAATCTCCTCTGTTCATGCTGAGGGGAGGTTATTTTGTGAGTTTCAGCTTTCATTTTTATTCACCTATTGCAGCAGTAGCTTAAAGTAGTTTAGAATTGATTTTATTAGTTAGTTGTTGCTCATTATTGTTTATATGGTCTGAATATTGGTTGATAATAGTAGTTTACTATTTTGCATTTGCTTAGATTGAACTTTGTTGGCAAATTGATTGTTACTGTTTCATATAGAGGATTATATATGCATGTTTTGAATCTAAGAATTTGAGGTCTGATTTTGGAAGCTTTTGTTGTGTTTTTGATTGCACTTGATAATGAAATAAGGTTGTAATTTGGATTGTAGAGAAAAAAAATATAGTTGAGCTATTTTGTCATTACCAGGAATCGAACCTGGGATCATTTTGAAAGTAAATTAGTTTTTAACTTTTGAAATATTGCAAATCAGTCCTTAAGTTTCAGTTGGTGCAACTCCAGTCCATGTCTTTGTTTCAAAAAAAATTTAGTTTAAATATAGTTTCCAAAATTGCATTTTTAGTCCCTCGTTTTTTATAAAACTTTATTTTCTTATATTTCTTTTAGAAAATCAGTTTTTTTTAAATTCATTTGCATCAATTAGATTTTATTTTTATTTTAATTTCTATTTTAAAGTATAATTTCATTAATAGATTTATAAATCTCGGGATTAGCCCGGGATTTGCATTTATTTGAATTTTCTTTGTGTGCATTTATTTTAATAGCGTAGATTGCTTTTAATATTTCTTATTGTAGTGTGATCAAATTCTAAAATAATAATCTTTCACATCACTTATTCACTTCACATTTTCACGACACCGATTCGACAAATTCGCCGTCAAACCTTCGTTGGGAGAACGACCCGGGGAAATATTCTCACGAATATTTCTTTGGAAATAAAAATAAATAAATACAAACATCAATAAAATGGCGCCGCTGCCGGGGAAGGCTTGAAACGAGTGCGTCGATTTCGTCCGTTGTTTTTGTGATTTGAAGATCCTTCCTTGGAAGTTATTGTTTTTTATAAAAAATAAAAATACAAAAATATAATAATTAAAAAACACTTTTCCTAAAGTGTTTTCACCATTAATAATACATCCTCCGTCTTCCGTTGAAGGAGGGCGGTTGTAAACCATTCCAAATAACAACAAAACAAATCGTGAAATTAATCATTATCGGATTACTTTATTACTACAACCTAATTACGGGGTTTAAGGAAGCTTGACATTAAATTGTCGAGCTGAAGAAGGCGGGTTTTTAAGCATCTTCGGAGCTACCTTTGCCTTCCCGCCACGCTGCGCGTAGTTTTAAAGGAAACGGTTACGGTTAACGTAACGGTTACCAAAAAGAAAATAAAATATTTTGTTTTTTTAATATATTAAAAAAGCCAAAAATAATTCCCAACCAAAAATAAAAAAAAGATTTTTGATTTTTATTTTTGTTTTCATTTTGGTGTATGCACACCCGTTCTTCTTCTTCTAACCCTCTTCTTTCACCACTTTCTAATCCCGAGAGGATTATCCGTCAAAACAACCGTGTTCATTTCTCAACCGTTGAGGAAATGGCCAACAACCAACACAATCAACCCCCGCCGGTGGGTGTTGACAATCACAATCAAGGACAAGCTCCCGATCTCCGCACTATGCAAGAGTTACTCCAGTGTCCCACCGTGGGATACGGAGATGCTATTGTCATACCCCCGATTCGAAATACAAATTTTAAACTCGAGACCGGTTTAATTCAACTTGTCACGGGAAATCAATTTCATGGTTTTGATCGGGAGGATCCTCACAATCACATCCGATGGTTCAATAAATTAACCTCAACACACTACCATAAGGATGTCCCTCACGAAACAATCAAATTGATGTTATTCCCATTTTCGATCGAGGGGGCGGCCCGAATTTGGCTCGAGAAAGAACCTCCTCAATCAATCCGTACTTGGGAAGATCTCGTCCATAAATTCGTGAACTATTTCTTTCCTCCGTCTAAAATGACCAATGCTAGGAATGAAATCACAAATTTCCAGCAACGATTTGATGAGAATTTCGGTGAGGCATGGGAACGATTTAAGGATCTCCTACGGAAATGCCCACATCACGGATTCTCGGAATTGCATCAAATCGATACGTTCTACAATGCCTTAACTCAATCAGATCAGGATTCACTCAATGCAGCCGCCGGTGGCAATATCATGAGTCGAATGCCGAGAGAAATTCTTTCAATTATTGAGAACAAATCTAAGGTACCTACCTCAAGGAACAAACCGGTTGTTTCTAAGGTGAGTACACAAGCTTCTAGCAGTGATGCTAGGATTGACAAGCTTGCAGATATGTTCCAAGCTTTCCTTCTATCACAAAAGGAACAATCTTCTCCACCAGCTCAAGTGAAAGCGGTGCAAGAAAATTGTGTTATTTGTGGTGGTCCCCATCCATATTATGATTGTCAAGCTACCGACAGCCAAGTTTGCAATGCTACTGCAGCAGCTGCAAACTACAATCAAAATCAAGGATTCCGTCCTCAAGGTGAAGTTAACTACCGAGTTAGCAACCAAATGGGACCACCCGGTTTTACACCCGTTCAAAACAACCAAAACCGTTTACCTCAAACCAATCAAGGTTTCAATCAAAATCAAAGCTACAACCAAAATCGTGGAAACAATTATCAAGCTCAACCGCAACAAGTCTATCAACCTCCTCCTCCCCAAGTTCCACTTCCTCCCGACTTTGTGAGTTATATGAAAGCAACCGATGCTAGCATACGAACTATGCAAGGTCAAATCAACAATATGAGAGCTGACTTTCGGAAGGAGATTGATACGACAATATCTCGACAAACAAACGACCTTAAACAAATGATGAGTGGATTTTTTCAGATGAATCAACCCTCAACCTCGGGTACTTCTTCTCTCCCTAGCAACACAATTGCTAACCCGAGGGGCGATGCTAAGGCAATAACGACTCGTAGCGGTGTTTCATATGATGGACCCACGGCTCCGGCTACCGCTTCTTCTCTACCTCCCAAGGTAGCCGTCCGTGAACCCGAGGCGACTAAGGACATGGAACCTCCTACTAACAACGGAGGAACCAAAGACGTCCAACCTCCGGTCATCCATCCATCTGAACCAAAGAATGTTGAGCCAAAAGAAATTCCCGTCAAAGCAAACCTTCCGTATCCTTCGAGATTGAATGATCAAAAGCTCCGCGATAAAGCTTTAAATCAAATGGAAAAATTTTTCCAAATTTTTCAAGAATTACATTTCGATATAAGCTTCGCGGATGCTTTACTTTTGATGCCTAAGTTTGTTTCGACTCTCAAAAGTTTGCTGAATAACAAAGAAAAATTAATTCAGTTAGCAAAAACTCATCTGAATGAAAACTGCTCAGCGGTAATTCTCAAAAAGCTTCCGGAAAAGCTTGGAGATCCCGGAAAATTCCTTATTCCATGTGAATTTCCGGAATGGTTGAATGCTCCGCCTTGGCCGATCTCGGTGCTAGCATCAACCTAATGCCGTTGTCAGTATGGCAAAAGCTTTCTCTGCCTAAACTTACCCCCACTTGTATGACTCTCGAGCTTGCGGATCGTTCCGTAACCCGTCCCGAAGGTATAGCCGAGGATGTCTTCGTTAAAGTGGGGAAGTTCCATTTTCCTGCAGATTTTGTGGTTGTTAATTTTGACGCCGACCCCCGAGTTCCTCTCATTCTCGGAAGATCATTTTTGAGGACCGGGCGGGCTTTGATTGACGTATACGGAGAAGAAATAACTCTGCGAGTTGATAATGAAAAAGTCACGTTTCAAATCAATCCGAACTCGAAACCTCAAACCGACAAATGCAATGTCGCTACGGTTGATCAAAAGTCCGATCCCGTAATTGCTCCTAAAAGAATTGATCCAAACCTTTCAAGATTCACGGTCAAGAGTATGTCAGAAAAACGTGCTGAACTCAAGGCCATGAAAATTAATCCTGGATCGAGCAAATGGTTTGAGTGTTGTGCTACAAATACTAAGAGTATTCTTGATAATGATGAATCGGATTCGGAGACCACAACGGAAGAGGTGGAAAATGCTAGCTCTAAGAGCACACCCCTTGTCCCACCTCCGGAGACGGTTTATCGTGTAGAGATGGTTGATTCTGTTCTTTCCGACTCTTCCCATCCTTCTCCTCCGATTGAGGGAAGTGAAATCTCGAGGGAAGAGTTCGAGGTGTTGTCTGTTAATACTCCAATTTCGCCAGAAATTGTTGAGACCAATAGTAATCCAGGGGAAGATATCTTGAAATTTGATGAACAATTGTTTCCCCTGGAAGATGTTAAGGAAAAACCGCCTAAATCCGTTCCAGATGTTGAATCAAAATCAGAAGAGCAAAGTAGTGGCAGTACCACTTCTTATATTGATTCTCTTCTTGAGGAGTTCGCCGATGAACTCGCTCACATCGATCCAATCCCACCGGGGGATGAGGACGATGAGTTTGATTTTGAATCTGACTTAAGAAAATTGGAATCTTTAATGAACCAGGATCCGTCTAAATATGATTCTTATCACGAGGAGTTCACTGATGAACTCGCTCACGATGATCCACTTCCATCATATGATGATGATCTCTTTGACTTTCATGCTGATTATAAAGAAGTTGAAGATCTTTTGTACCATGCTCCATCATCTGATTCTTACTCCGAGCTTAATGATGATGATGATCTCTTCGATTTTAGGGCCGACCAAACCGAATGGAGAAATCTTTTATATGGCAAACCTACTGAAAAAGGCCCTAAAATTGAAACCATAACCGAGGATGCTACAATTGTCTCTCATGACTTAGCTCCTTATTCTTCCGAGGATGATTTCTTTATTGAGTCCTCCATCGAGTACCCTGCTGAGTTTTCTTGTGAGGACAAAGTATTTAAGCCAGGCTTACTCAATGATGTTCATCCTTTGATGAAATTGACTCGTGCTAAGAATTTAAAGTTTCCTGCCTCATCAAAGGAACTTTTAATTCTGAAGAAAAGTGATTCCTCTCTACCTCTTTCTATTCAAAAACTCCCATTCTGTCCGGAGTCATCTCTGCTTGAAACTTTACTATCGTTTCCAGCCGGAAACGAAGACAAAGTTTTTGACCCCGGCATCACCGCTTTCATCTTCTAAAGCCGTGGGTATCTCAATCGGAGTGGAACTTTCGTGTGCTTCAATGTTTATTCAAACATCTTGAACGAAAGTCCGATTGAGATTATCTCTTCCACTTGCTCCCCCATGGACAAATAAATTCGGGGTCGAGTCAAGCTCATGTGACTCGGTTAACAAAAACAAGCGCTTCGTGGGAGGCACCCCATGCTTATCCATCTATCTTCTTTCTATTTTCTTAATAAAGAGGAGGGGATCCTCCTCCATATCTTGTGCCTCGTTGTTTTTCTGTGATGTGTCCAGGAATGCTAATGATGAAGACTCTCGTGCTCGTAGTTTCCTTCACGCTACTCGAGTTTCATCATCCGCTGCTTATCCAATATCCAAAATCTTATCGTTTTACATCTATCTTTTGGCATAATTAATAAACGGCCTTAGATTTTTGTAGGGAGAACCCGTACCTTTAAGACATTGAGGACAATGTCTCGTTCTAGTCTGGGGGGGGTAATCTTGCGATTTGATTTTTGCCTTGCATTTTTGCTATTGTCTCGTGCAATCCCGTTTTTCCTCAAAAATTAAAAAAAAAAAAATCCAAAAAAATGAGAAAAATTTTAAAAATTTTTTGCAAAAATATAATAAATTTTGACATTTTTGTTGACTTTCCGCTGGAGAGAGTAGGAATAAAATTCTGACTTGACCGGGCGTGTTGAGCCCTAGCTTGTCCCCTTAACCGTTTATAATCTATAAGCTCGTGCTAGTCTTTTACACAAGGAGCTAGAAAACGCGAATTCTTTTTAAGAGTTTGCAAGTTCCCGTATTTGACTTTATATATGCATGGCTTGATTATTTGGCTAAGCATTCGCGGATCTGATTATTTAAGATTTTAAATTTGCGAAGAACGAGAAATGATAGAGTTGTTTATAAGTTAGATTGCTAAACGTGGAGTAGTTGGATCTCTTTAGAGCTCATCGAAGTTATTTGTGGCTTTTTGTTCCCATCAGCTTGTTTCACCGAAAATAATACTCTATAAATAATTAAAGCTATTTTGGTTTTGGCGAAATTTAGTTTTTAATCCTTCTTAAGAGAATCCTTGCTTATGGAAGTTGGGTACACATCAAGGTACTGTCAGTGTTACGGTGTAATAGACTATTCCATCTTGCCGGCTCACAACCGATGTTGGGATTGTTATAAAAGCCGTAGGACTCGGGATTTGGCAAAATATATAATGAATAATAAATAATAATAATAATCCAAAGCCATAAAAAGTTTTCTGCATCTTGCCGGTTCGCAGCCGATGTTGTAGACTTCTAATAAAGGCAGAGGAAAAATTCCAAGGTCATAATAGACTATCACATCTTGCCGGTTCGCAGCCGATGTTGTGATTGTTATAAAGGGCCAAGGATTAATAATATGTGCTTAATAATGTTAAAAATGCCAAATTTCGACTCCGAGGTATCCTAATAAAGGCTTCCGTCTCTGGACTCGTAGATGAGTTGTTTCGGTCGCAAATAAAAGGGATATTCTCAAAATCGTGTTAAATCAGAGACCTTGATGTGGACCTCATTTTTGTACGCAACGGTTTTCGAGGGAAGGTTTGGAAACTACTTAGCGTCTAAACTAGGTATCTTTATCGGATTAAAAATTATCAAAACGAGAATTTGAAGAAATTCATTTCTCACCAAAAATAAAATAAATAGAGGAAAATAGGAATTTGGGAACGAGAAGTCTACAATTAGCTTCCTGAGTAGTGTTGGCAATCTAACTTGTAAATGACAATGATCTCGTTTTTAAGCTTAGTTTGGGGACTCGTGAAAAATCAGGAACGACGAATTTTATCCGTATGGTCACTTCTTTATGAGTCGTGTTTCCTGCTCTATGACCCTAAAAATTATCGAAAGATAATGATTGTCAACAAAAGCCGTCACTCGAATAATAAGAAAAATACAAAAATAGAATAAAAGGAAAATCGGGGAGTTTTTATAACATTGCATGAGGACATTGCAATAACATTTGTGTATTAACTTTTCAAAGCCACTTTATACAATGACATCTTAGCTTCTTAATTGAAAAATCGGTTTCCTTTTATAATTAATAGGAATTATCAACTCGACAATTATCAATCCTTAAGGTGTTGATTTTGGTCTTCGGACCGAAGTCCGTGGAATGTACATTTATTTTGCACCAACCGGATGGTGTCGGATAGCAAGTGAGACACATTGTCTTCTTCAGGAAGCTCAATGGTGTTTCGATAGCCTTCATGGCTTGGTCGGTAATACTCACGAGTACGGGGTCTAGGTGGTATGGGTGGATGTAGACTAAAGAAAGCTTAAAAGAAAAACAAAATTTTTTCTCGAGAGAGGGATCTCATGAACAAGACCTAAACGAGATAGAAATCGAAACCTGGACTGTTTCCCGGAAGCAGCGCAAAAAACTTGATGCTGAATGTTGCAACACACTAAGTTTTGCAACCCTCCTAGGCAGTGTACCTAATCGTTGTAGTATAGTATAGATAAGTCCGGGGGGTTTGATTGTTCTCTATTGAAATAGTGGGGCAGGCTCGAAGTATATTTCGTGATAAGTCTAAAGATTGAAAGGAAAGTCTATTTGGAATTTTTGTATTTTATGAAAGCAAGTAAACAATCGCGTTTTAAGGGGATTTGTATTTTAACTAATAATAAACCTAAAAATGCAAGAAAAGTAAATAAAAAGAAAAGTAAAGTGGCTGGAACTTCTTATATGATTAAAAGTGTATTTACCTAAGTTTGCATTACTTCCTAATCGTTTCTCATGTTATCTATAGAATTGTCACTACCTTGTATAATGAAATGTGGATTATTCC